>CM048750.1:130513548-131191048 GCA_026315105.1 Locusta migratoria | reverse complement strand
GGCAGCATTTGTACCCCCATCCTTACCCAAAAACTTGAGTATGAGCTTCGTCTCTAATAACCATGCTGTCAAACGGACGCTAAACCGTAAGCTTCCTTCCTTCCTACTATTTTAAATATAATGCCTCACCACTTCAACATTTTCAATAGAATTCATCTCATGTTCAAGTCCAAACAGAAGAGATTCTTTGTGGCTCACTTCTAGTTTGTGGAGGAGCTATTGTAAACATTAAAAACGGGATCTAATTTCTGGGTGACAGTGTTTGATTTCATTTATTTGAATATGATTACTACAAGTTTTGTTTTATCTATTACTGCTCTTCTTTTACACTTTCAGGCACTGATGTGTTCCATGATCATAGAGACTTGCTCCTAAATTGGGTCCGACGGACATTACAATTGTCTCATGATTATAGTGATATGGAAATACGTCATTAAGTCATTAACCAATCTCAACGGTTGTGACTATTTTATGTTTCTTATAGTCCATATCAACAATGTTCTACGTTTAGAGAATCCAAATATCCCCTTTAGGTACTACAAGCGACGAGTGGTGCGCACATTGAAATGGTAAAACAGAAAGAAAAGTTCTTCATCTACATATATTCTCCGTAGTGCACTGTAAGGTGCGTGGTGGAGGGTACATTGTACCACTACCAGGCATTTCCTTTCCTATTCCACTCCGAAATAGAACAAGGAAAAGAGTCTCCTTGCATCCGTACAAGCCCTAATTTCTCTTACCTTGTCTTTGTGATCCTTTCGCGAAATGTAAGTAGGCGGCAGCAAGATCGTACTACACTCCAAATTCAGGCCCTTTAAATTTACCCATCAGAATTTCTCGAAAAGAACGTCGTCTTTTCTCCAGTGATACCCATTTAAGTTCCCGGAACATTTCTGGGACACTCGTGCATTAGTCGAACCTACCAGTAACGAACCAAGCTGCTCGCCTCTGAACTGCTTTTTTATGTCTTCCTTTAAACTCATGTGCTGCGGGTCACAAACACCTTAGCAATAGTCAACACGTGTTCGAACAAGCGTTTTATACGCGGTCTCCTTTACGGATGAACTGCATCTCCTCAAAATTCTCCCAGTAAACCGAAGCCGGCTGCCCGCCTTACAACTGTCCTTACCTGTTCGCACCATTTCATATCGCTCTGCAGTGTTAAGCCTACATATTTGAACGACGAGACTGTGTCAAGAGAGTCACTACTAATTTTGTATTAGAAAACTATAGTATTGTTTTTCCTTGTGCATCACCTTACATTTTTCTATAGTTAGTGCTAGCTGCTATTCTTCATACAACTAGAAATTAAGTCAATCTGTATTCTACTACAGTCAGTTAATGACGACACTGTCCCAAAGACCAGTTACTCTTTCCATCACATCTTTTATAAAGATAGAAAATAATAGCGGTCCTATCACACTCCCCTGGGGCACGCCTGACGATAACTCGTCTCTGATGAACACTAGCCGTCGAGAACAACGTACTGCGTTCTATTACTTACGAAGTCTTCCAGCCAGTCACAAATCTGTGAACCTACTCCATATACTCCTTAGCAGTATACAGTGCGGGACCGCGTCAAACGCCTTTTTGAAATCGAGAAAAAGGCATTCTGCCTGTTGTTCTTCATCCATTGCTCGCAAAATATCATGTGAGATAAGGTCAAGCTGAGTTTCACACGAATGATGGTTCCTAAAACCGTGCTGATTCATAGAATGAAGATTATCTGTCGCAAGGAATTTTACTATATTCGAGCTAACAATATGTTCCAAATTCTACAGGAAACTGATGTCAAAGACATTGGTCTGTAATTATGTGGCTCAGTTCTTTTACTTTTCGTATAAACGGGAGGTGGGCATCAGTTGCACAGTGGTAGTGCCAGACTATGAATGCAATGGTCGCGGGTTGGATCCCCACCAAGTCCGTAGGATTTTTATCTGTCACTTTCCACTTCTTTCACCTCCGGTAGTATTGCTCATGTAAAAATTTCCTAGTAGCACCGTGGTTCGGAACCCACGTTAAACTGTAGGCTCCCCTATAACTGGCTGGGTAAGTCAGTTCGAAGGTCGAAGGAAGGCTACGGCATACCACCTTGAAACAGCACCATGACTAGTAAAGCACTATGGTGTTCAAACCAATCTTCGGATTGTTGACTGATTTACCTTTATAAACGGGATTGACCTGTGCTTTATTTCCAATCACTAGGAACTGGCTATGACTGAATCTAAAACTGCTACAGCAACACTGGGTGGGGGAGGGGGGTAAAAAACACCCAACTGCTAACTATACTTTATAATGATTTTGCAGCCAAGATCGCATTTTTCATTTATTATGTTACCGGTTTCGGCGTGCTCGACGCCATCTTCAGACCTGTCGTAATTTACATAACTCCACGACATTTTTTATATACTAAAAGAGTACATCCAGGTTGAGGCATCACCAAACATAAAATTACTAGTCACAAATAAAATATATACATCCATCTGCTAATGGTTCTGAAGCGAGGTACTTCAAAGTCTAAGTTCAATATTAATTTCAATATTAATATTGAACTTTTAAGTACCTCGCTTCAGAACCATTAGCAGATGGATGTATATATTTTATTTGTGACTAGTAATTTTATGTTTGGTGATGCCTCAACCTGGATGTACTCTTTTAGTATATAAAAAATGTCGTGAAGTTATGTAAAATACGACAGGTCTGAAGATGGCGTCGAGCACGCCGAAACCGGTAACATAATAAATGAAAAATGCGATCTCGGCTGCAAAATCATTATTAAACAATTATAGATCGCCCCATCGAACTATGAGTTCCTTATATATCTAACTACACTTTTGTGGTGTCGCTCAAGTGCGCGCCACGTACTTTCGCCGCGCGCTGCCATGCAAGCACGGCGCGGCGTTCTTACGACGTCGACACGAGCACCCTCCGCTGCAACCCCGCTCGTGGCCATCACTGAACTGCATCGGTCACTTGGCAAGAAGACAGGCACCCGTTAGGACTCTCATCAGTAGGCAGGCTTCTACCTAGTTAAACTATGTATCTGCATTCCATTGGTCTTCAGATAACAAAGTTAAATATTGTACTATTAATTCGAAATGATGTAGCCTAGTGTTTCTAGTTTTCTGCTGTCCCACTGGCTGGTCACCTCAGACTCTGTACCCGCACACGCGTGCATCTTACTTATCTGTGTCGGGCTCTCTCTACTCGGCCACCGACACCTAGGACAACCGGCGGAAACGAGACACAAAACTTTTCTTAGACCTTTTATAAGTGCCCGTTCACAGTAGCTAATCGTTTTACAACAGAATGCGATGTACTAATAGTTTCGAACCTACAATTTTCTGAAATAACGGCATGAGTTTGTAGACATCTAGTATGTTTTCGTTAAAGGATGCGGGTGCTGTGGGAGACGATAGAAGCGGAGGGAGGAGGCAGCGCCCACCGCCGCGGTATTGGCCTGCGAGTAGAGCCGTTCTGTTTTGAGAGCACTCGAAGAAGAGTGGGCCCTGTCTCGGCGCAGGGCGGCGCGGAAGGAAAAAGCGACATGACTGAATTCTGAGTTCGTGATCTGAATGTTGCAAAAGGCGCAGCGGCGGCAGCTGTCTCCAGCCCGCTGTTTGGACCGCAGAGAAGGAACCCCGCCATCGGCGGATTTATTTATTGGGACAAAGGGCAGAGCCAGTGGCTCGACGGTATTTCCTCCCGAGACGTGAGTAACGTCACAGGGACAATAAACTCGTGTTAGAGACGCACAACGTGTAAAACTTGCTTGTCACCCACACACACAAAATTTATTGGATCTAAAGAAACTGAAATGTTTGATTAAGTAGTTGTAAAATTAGTGGCATTTAAAAGAACTCACATTTACATTGCTAGGGTTCAGTAGATTGAACATACGCTGTGCCCAAACGATAAGGACAAACGTAACTTTCACATGCGTCACTGCCAAATGACACCTGTACCTATAATAAAAAAAATCGAAGTGGCGTGTTTTACGGCCCACTTTAGAAAATGTTCAAATGTTTGTTAAGCTTATGGGACTTAACTACGTGGTCATCAGTCCCTAAACTTACAAACTACTTATCAACTACCTTATACTAAAGACGGCACAAATATCCATGCCCGAGGGGGGATTCGAACCCCCGACCGTAGTTGCCTTGCAGACCGTGACTGTAGCGCCTGTCTCCTCGGCCACCGCGGCCGGCCCCACTTTAGATTTGCCTGTAGTTTTATGATTTTTTGCAAACATTTCGGACAAAAATAATAAAAATAATTATAAGTGGTGGACGATACATGGGATACTCTGCAAATCACGTTTAAGTGCCTGGCAGAGGGTTCATCGAACCACCGTTATACTATTTTATCTCCCATTCCATTCTCGAATAGCGCGCGGGAAGAAAGAACATCTGATTTCTCGTATTTTATTTTGATAATCATTTCTACCTGTGTAAATGGGAATCACAATATAGTTTCGTATTTGGAGGAGAATATTGGCGATTGGAGTTTCGTAAGTAGCCCACGCCGCAGCGATAAGCGGCGTTGTTGTAATGATTCCCATCCCAGATCCTGTATCATTTCCGTAACGCTGTCTCCCCTGTATCGTGACAATAAGAAACGAGATTCCCTTCTTTGGACTCTTTCAATGTACTCCGTCAAACCCACCAGATAAGGATCCCACGCAGGGCAGCAATACTCCAAAAAGGGACGGACAAGCGTAGTGTATGCAGTTTCTTTTGTAGTTCTGTTGCGTCTTTTAAGGGTTCTGCCAATAAAACACAATCTCTGGTTCGCCTTTCCCACGACATTATCTACATGTTCTTTTCAATTTACGATAACGAGTCTATTACTGTGATAATATCTGAACTTTTACCTCTTTAAGCTATTATCTTAACATCCCTCCCACATTTTCATTAAGTTTTTCTGTTAAAATATTATCATCTGTATTCCTTGGACAGTTTGTTCCAAGTTTATTTTCTTTGCTTGTACTGGTTACGAATACTATAGCACAGAAGGAACGTAGTGTACATTTGACTTTCGGATATCAGTCCCGTGACTTACCGCGCCCAAAACGCCGAAACTCTCCTTTGCATATGTCATCTTGCTTTCTGTATTTGATGATTTTCCTATTATAAGTTGAGTGTTGTTATCTCGAAGCAATGACGCACTGAAATTTACGTTCTTGGGACAATGATTATAATCTAATATCTAAAAATTCCATGTTAGCAGATGACATCTGCCATCGATGGTACGAGAATTACGGATTACTGTCGTAGCTGTCTGGCGTAGCGCAATGGGCAGCGAATTAATTTATGAAGTACGAACATGTTAAACGGTGGTTCGAAACTTACCGGGGGCGATGGTTTAGGGCGCTCGGTCAGAGTGTTGCCTGCGTGAAAGCTCAGCATGCTCGTTCAGAGGGCTCGACGCCCTCTGTAACGAAAAAACTGAGTCGACGACGAAACGACCAAAATACAACAAAACAAAAGAATGTCCACAGGATCGATCACACCGAAGAACAAATGAATAGAGAGAAAGAAGGAAGAACGCTCTACGCCATCTGTAATAAAAAAACTGAGAATAATTCTCAACTAACATCTCAGAACGGACACAAACGACCAAAAAGCATCCGATCTACCTGAAAAACAAATAATAAGAATAATAAAATAATATTAATAACAGTAAATAAAAAAACTAGCATTTTTTTCATATTGCTTCCCAAAACATTTTCGCACACTCTTGTTAATACAACACAACTATATTCTGCACGATTCCGAGTAGTTCAAAAGTTGTTACCTCTCTCTGAAAAGTGAATTTGTTCTGTTTTGTGAACCTATCATGAAATACATACCATCGAATTGCGAACATGGACTTCATTATCACATATACATAAACTGGGGAGATACATTTACAATGACTGTTGTAAATGACGTGATGATAGTAGCTAGTAACTTTGTGTGTAGATTAAGTACCAGAGCAATGTGGAATTTGGTATTACCAAACTTATTCCGTTTCTTATTTCAGATGTAAAATAATACATTGTCACGATTTGAAACAGAATATTAGCTCTTTATTTTAGTTCAGAACAAAGTAACACCAAAAAAGTCATATCTGAACTACAGAAAAGGTCTACGTAAAAGGCGTCCATAGCAACCATGCTAAAGACAAACATTTGGTAGACGCATTGCTTCTGATTTATGACATTGAACATATTCCATTAATAGTAAATAATGGCTTAGTAAAAATAAATAAATAAATAATAAAAAAACAACAGCTAATTTCTTGCTATGTCTATTCTTCCCTTCCGTTTCATTAAGGAACAGTTGCGACAGAAATCTAGGAATTGTTTTATATACAAAACTACCAGATCAGCACGTTGATTAGAATATTCATTATCACAGTATGCTCCCAGTTGCGCAAATACTTCAGAATAGCAGTGTTTAACTCGTTGTTACGTACTTCAAGGCAAATTCACAGAATAGAACAAACATACAATTTAGAGGGAACACTCTTACATCTGCATAAGATAGCTCTATCTAATTAATAAGAGTGCTGGAAACCATTTTAGGAGCCAAGACGAAAAAAAATGGCAAGCGCGGGTTTCGAACTACCGACTACACGCATCGCAACGTGAAGCACTACCTATTACAGCTGCGACATAGTACCTTAGTTCTCGTACTATTCGTAACACTTGCTTACAGATAAAACGACGATTTAAGACACTAGATTATAATTTATCGTACAAAGAGTT
Organism: Locusta migratoria; assembly: GCA_026315105.1. Taxonomy (NCBI): domain Eukaryota; kingdom Metazoa; phylum Arthropoda; class Insecta; order Orthoptera; family Acrididae; genus Locusta; species Locusta migratoria. The sequence continues at coordinate 131,184,297 of CM048750.1, read as the reverse complement.
CTGGGCGGGGAATGTCACATGACATTTCCTAACGCCTGGTTTACGAAAAATCAACTGATGGTGTCAAATCGCCGTTATTTTTGCAAACATCTCTGTAACGGTGCGAGGTACGACAAAAAATAAGAAGAAGAAGAACCACGAGAGAGGAGAGTTGAAGGGAATTTTCTCCTCTATAAATTCGTTTATTCAGTTTTCGTGTCAGGTGTACGGCTATGCCGTTATTTTTATTTCAGTTTCGAGGTGTCAAAAGACGATCGCAAAGGCCCACTTTTAGTGTTATTACTGTAACCTAAAGTGGGCCAATATATGTACGTATGTGCTTATGTTCCACATCTCCTCCTAAACTACTATACTACTTTCAACCAAACTTGTCACAGATATTTCTTACTGTCAGGTAGCAATAGCTGTCGGATTAAGAACCACCTGCGACACGTAATTCAGATGATATACAGTCAGTACAATGAATTTAGAGCGAAACTGATACATCTCGAGGTAATTAATCCTGGACAAAATAATAATAATAATAATAATAATAATAATGAGAGCAAACATGCTTTGCGTCGTGTAATAATCGCTGGAGGGTGGGAGAAGTTAAAAAGCGCCTACGACATGTAGTACACGAGATACCTCGTCATGAACTATGAGAGTTACAGAAAACTGTCGCACCATAAGACACGTCAATAACGAGAATTTATTCACTCATTTGAGAAAGAGGACACTTATCGACTTGCAAAAAGTTTAACATAACACATAGTTTCAAACGTTTACGTAGGTTTTTCTGACCTACATCTCCAGAATATTTATGAAAGGGAGGAGGTTCGCTTTTCATGCAATGGAACTACGGCACTCGGCACGAGATTACTACTTCTTGGGGTGCAAGCAGAGCTTTCAGCTTGCAGCGTTGTTCCCAGAGTGGATTGGGGCCCTTTGGTTTGAAGCCGAGTGGAGGGTATCAACCAAAGGCTTCGTCGATTCTGTGACAGTCATGGCTGTAGATTTCTGGACCTGCGTTATCGGTTGGGGAATTCTAGCGATCCGCTTGATACATCAGTGGTGCACTACACCAACGTCTTGCACGTAGTAATAGGCATAGCTAGTGTAGAGAAACAGCTGAGAGAGTTGAAAACAAACGAGTCGTCTGGACCAGATGGCGTACCAATCCAAAGGGTACTGAACAGCATTGGTCCCTTACTTTGCTCGCATTTGTCACGAATCTTTGATTCAGTGCAAAGTTTCAAGTGACTGGAAAAAAAAAAGCGCAGGTATCTCCCAAGTATAAAAAAGAGAAAAGAACGGACTCACGAAATTACGGTCCTACATCATTAACATCAATTTGCTGCAGATTTTTGGAAAATATTCTCGGTTGTAAATCGAATAATACGGAGTCAGCCTGTTGCCCTTCACCCATAGCTCGCAGAGTGTCATAAGAGAAAAGGGCAAGCTGATTTTCGCACGATCGATGCTTTCTGAAGCCGTGCTGATTCATGGACAAAGCTTTTCCGTCTCAAGGAAATTTACTATATTACAACATGTCGTTCAGTGGTGGCCACGAGCGGAGTTGTAACAGAGGGCGCTCGTGGCTGTCGTCGTAAGAACGCCGCGCCGTGCGTGCATGGCGGCGCGCGGCGAAAGTAGGTGGCGCGCACTTTGTACTTGTGCGACACCACACACACATTTCACATTTTTTCATGATATTGATTGATTTCAGTTATTTATACAAATAATTTCAGCTACTTTCAACATTTTTAGCAATTTTAGTGATAATTAGTGGTGTTAATTGCATCTAAGGATAATGATAGCAAAATGTGTGTACTGATGAACTTTAGCAATTCTTAAAATCTTCATTACTACACAGTTATTGATATTGAACCTTGTTTCATTAATTTATTTGATTTTCTGAATTTTTTTTCATTTCATTATTTCAGACTGAAATTATTGTAAAACCTATTGAACTAACTCTAGAACCAAAAGAAAAAGTTATTCAGTTGTTTTAGTTTTCCTGCTTCAAAGATGAAACAGGGCAGTTAAAATCATTAATTTTATCTAACAAGTATTGTTGTTCATCAATGTATGGAACTCATAGTTAGTTGGGGCGATCTAGAATCAATTTCTACATGTTTCCGCCAAGATCGAATTCGACGTGTCTTAGACGTCATTCTCTGATCTCCTGTACCTCTCAATGTCACATCTCATATTGGCCTTAGCTATTTCCTCTCATTACATATTTCTTGGTACAATTGTATGCATTTATACAGCTGTGAAATACAAACAATGATGGCAGTGTTGTAAATATCGTTAGAATTACTATAGACATTTCCTCTACGGCTCCACAAAAATCACTAAGTGAAGCCGTTGAGTCATTATCTACAGTAATTCTAACGATGTATACCACTCTACCATCATTTTCTTTATTTCACAGCTGTATAAATGCATACAATTGTACCAAGAAATATGTAATGAGAGCAAATAGCTAAGGCCAATATGAGATGTAACATTGAGAGGTACAGGAGATCAGAGAATGACGTCTAAAGACACGTCGAAATCGGTAATCGTAGTGAATAAAACGCAGGAAACCTGTATAAAAAATATTTTTATATAGGGCATTCGGAAATTTGAACACTGGGATTGGACCCTAACGAGGTAAGTGCATGGTATAAATTAAGGTGAAAACCAGTTTTAGTTCGAGTGATTGATTATTTTAAACAAATGTAGTACATTCTCACTGGTCCATCCGTATTACAAATCGAAGGGTACCTACTTAACCCTGTTAAGTATCTTATCCTGTGGACGAGCAGTAGCGTAACTCCCCAAATTGAGGCATAACCACCAGACGTTGCGCTTGGTATGTTATACAATATTTTCTTCGTAACGTCGTCAGCTATTCACTATGTGCCCAAAATTCAACACCAAGATGGACTTGCCATTATTCCAGCATCTGAGGCTAATTCAATCACACTTGCGTCAGATAAAAGCCTCCACTTTTCCGTGAGATGCTGCCTCGCTTCCGCCTCGTCACAGAAACACTCGATGCCTGCTGCTAAGCCACGCTGCATGTATCAGTGCCTCTACATGCGCACCAAAACTTGGAGCCTTCCACATCAGCCACGGGATAGTTTTACGTTTCATATGTCTTAACATACACCCTGCATTTGTACCAGATCACAGTTTCTTACATTCATAACAATAAACGTTAACACAAAACTTCTGTACAACCAAAATACATAAAATCTTTTTAAGTCAACAAATAATCCTGTTAAGTTACAGAAATAATATACACACTTCAGTGCACAAGAATAATTTACAATCGATTGCCCAAAGTTTTTACAATTTGATAACGGAAAAAAAAAGCATCAAATAATTGGAAAAAATTAGAATATCTGTACATTAACGTTACACGAAGTTTTCAAATCAGATTGATTTTGAGCCGGACCGTCTGCTACGACGAAACACAGGCCCACAGGGAAGACATTCGTCTGTTGTTTTATTTCTAACTAGATGACCTGGTGAACTTCTTATCACTTATCTGTTAATATACCGTATTAATTTAAATCATATGTAATTCAGACTCAGTAGCTATACGAAGACATCATCATATTGTAAAAGTATCGGCTCAATAGTGGGCGGAAAGAATGGGCAAATCACACGCACATGTCCGGGATAATGTTCGTATCACATTCGTGGAAGTTCAGGTAAGGTTTAAACGGTTCATGAAATATGGAAAAATTGCGACGAAAATTTAGATTTAAAACATGTAAAATAATGACTTGGTTGTTGTGTTCGCTGCGTTCATAAATATACTTTGAAAGAGTAAAGTTTGCTTTACACGATCTCAACCCGTATATGAACTGTCAGAGATAAAATGAATTGCTGTTCGTTAGTCTCGCTAATACTCGAGAACGGCTGAGCCGATTTGGCTACATATCGTTCCATAAATCACTGAATCTATTGTTATGAAATCTGGTGTGGAGATAGCTTGATCGCTGAAGTACCAGTTAAGATACTTTAGAAAGTGTGTAATTCAAGATTTTGTTTGTTTGAAATATACAAATCAAAATATCGAACAATAATTACTCTCTGAAAAAGCTATTTACACTTTGACTTCTTAACTAGTTTTCAGAAGCTATAATTAACTTTTAAAACTGCATTGTCCCTTTTGTAAAAAGTGGATAGAACGGCAGAAAAACGGAAGTACCTCTCCTAGTTGCATAAAAATGCGACGAATATTTAATAATAACCAGTGCTATCGTCAAGTTTTGCATCAAATACGGTTACAATGTGAGCAGAATAATATGAATTAAAAGGACTAAGGAACAAAAAAATCGAGCGAAGTAACTACTGTTATTAAAACCGAAGCACATCTCAACAATGTCACCATCACCATCTAAGGGAATAACATTTTCGGGACTTAATTTAACTGCCGAAGAACTAAAGGATTTGTATGAATAGAAAAAGTCAAGAGCACGACGTCGGCAATATTCTGGTTCAACCAAACTTGTCCGAGTCACCGGGGCCTCCCGCCATGCCGTCAAGTCCTGGCGACCCAAGTTAATACATCATCAGAAAGCCGGGTTCGCCTCTGATGTTTGATTAATTAATATTTACATGTTGCCGATTTAAGTATCAGTTACGGAAATGTGTGAAAATATCTTAACGTAAAGAGTGATTAATATAGTTTATAATGAAAAATATTTGAATTGTATCAAAATAAATTTTATTTCAGACATGTATTAGTAACAAGATATGTTATCATCATCATCATATTGGACGAAAGACGTCCACTGCTATATATATATATATATATATATATATATATATATATATATATTAGCTGGTTGTAAGTTAATTAATTTAAAGCTTTCCTTTTTTTTTTCGCTGCGTAAATATAGAAAGACGATGGGAAACTCCAAGTTGATTCCGCGAACTTGCAACGATTGGCCTCGCGATTTATTGATGGTCATTGTAAAAGCCAGATGCGCGGGAAATTATTAGCGCTTAAAAGCGAATGGCAAATCCGTTGGAATCATCAGTATACGCAGGATAAAAACTCCTCTCCTTTGTATTTTCCCTTGATGATCTTGACTGCGATGACCTTATTCATTATCTTCTTCACAACCAGTCTCGTTGCATTGCAAAGTTGAGGTTAATGTTACGCAGCAAGATGAGAAATGATCCTACTTTTAATTGCAAATTATGTGGTGGTAGTCCAGGCAATTCAAATGAATTTAAAAATTCTGTGGGATAGTTGACTACGTGATCCTGGTATGTATCTGTGTCAACTGATTTGTAAGTTATCAACTCTTCTGGAAGGAGAATTGTCGCATTGAGATCATAGACGTCTTTGTTCTTTACCGCCAATATTGCGCGTTCACGTAGCCAATTATGGTCATTATATTGTTTTTTTATGTTGGGAAAAAACACGCTGAATAAGCTTCTCCTTGGAGTCTGTGAAGTGACAGAAATCTGAGGGAAATTTTATTAATCCGGCCGAGGTGTCAACTGCGACCTTACCATTTCCAATATCTAACAGCTGCTCAGAAAACTTAGACTACCTGATGATGCCTTTATAAAGCTACTGGGTGTTAAATACATATGATTTAAATGAATATGGTTTATATGAAGAGGTAAGTGATACGAAGTTCACCGGGTCATCTAGTCGACCCGGCAATGCTTCGAATTGCTAATATGTATGTACTCTTGCTTTGAACGTCAAATGTGCAAAATTTTAACGCAATAGTACTAATGATAGTAATATTCCAAAGAAAAGAGCTCTTTCAGTTTTCCACAAATTTTCCTATTTTCTAGTCAATTATTACAAACTTTTACTACACTCAACCCTTCCTCTCGCTTTGAACGTCGAATGTGCTTTGAACATCAAATGTGCAAAATTTTATCGGAATTAGGCGAATGATATTGATATCCCATTGAAAATAGCTCTTTCAGTATCTCACGAATTTTCAAAATTTCCTGGTAACTTTCCCAAATGTTATAGTTCATAAAAACGTTCATCTTTCGTTGTACGTCAAATGATCAAAATTTTATCGCAATAGGATGAACGGTTCTCAAATTATAGTGTTGAGTACATTTAGAAACACATTGAAGAAGGACCTTGGTACGAATTATGTGACTTTCCATTTTAACGGTCCCTTTTTTTCATACTGAAAACTTTTCCAATACCATAATGAAAAAAAATCCTCTCCGACTTGAGAATAGTCAATTATAGTGCTGAATTGAATCAAAAACACACTGAAAAACGCACTTTCACTTTTTCTCAAATTTTCCAAATTTTTCGGTAGATTTTCCAAACAATTTAATTCATACAAATCTTGTCCTATCAAGCCGTATCAAATGATGCTCTTACAACCATGTGTCAATCGATTTTTATTCACAGAAAAAACTCGCTTTCGGTTTTTCCTAAATTTTCCTGCTTTCCGGGCGACTTTTACTAATTTTTATTTGATGCGAACCTTCTTCTCGCTTTCAACATGAAATGTACAAAATTTTATCATAATTGGACGAACGGTTTTGATAGCTCACTGGAAAAAGGTGTTTCAGTTTTTCCTTATTTTTCTCTTTTCCGGACAACTTTTCCATATTTTATCACCATTTAAACCTTCCCTGGACTGGCGCGAATATTTCAAGACTAAAATTAGCCAAATCGGTTCAGCCGTTCTCGAGTTTTAGGCGAGACTAACGAACAGCAATTCATTATATATGTCAGTTTGCTGTGTGGTTTATTACTTACTTCCGTGTATCTGCACAAATTCTACGTGGGCAGTAACGACCCACCGAGTTTGATGGGGAGGTCCTGTAGTTACTGAGTGACTTTCGAATCCGAGGTGAAGATTGCATTTACTTTTATATTTGTTTGTACCACAATGCACAAAAAATATATTTTTTATGTACGTTTTGTGTGAGTGAATGTGTTAGTGCCCTTAAAAAGAGCCGAATTTTCAGCAACCTGGACAATACGGAGTAGAAACGATGAGAACAAAACTGCACTGACAAACGTCAGTAAGCTTATCTTACAAACGATTCTGAACATATCTTACAAGTGCTAAGAACCGTTAACAAAACATCAGCCTTTTATTTATCTACGTAGGTTTACTAGGTAATTGTATTAATATTGTGCCTATAGACTTCCTGTAGCGAAGAGGAAAGATAATGATTAAAATTGCTTCCAGTGTTTGTCCTCCTACTAGGTTATCATATAAGTTAATACATGATCTTTCTATGTAACGGCAGCACTTCGTAATCGTTAACGTTGAGTGTCAAATGACAAAGTGTTGATATGCAACAGATCCTCCTGTATTTTACTAAAATTTTTCAATGTTGCTAATTCTACATATGCTACAGCATTATCCGCAAAGTGATTTTTCAGAGGGGTGGCCGACATAACGCTTTGTGCTGGTCGTCAGTCGTGTACAAACATGTGGGACTACTTCTACATCTACATATATACTCCGAAATCCACCGTGAGGTGCGTGGCGGAGGGTACACTGAGCCACTACTAGGCATTTCCTTTCCTATTCCACTCCTAAATAAAACGAGGGGGAAAATGTCGATATGTCTCTGTACGAGAACCTAATATCTCTTATCTTGTCTTTGTGATCTTTACGCGATATTTAAGTAGGCAATAGCAAGATCGTTCTGCAGTGAACTTTAAATTCCGGCCCTTTAAATTTCCTCAAAAAAAGATCTCGAAAAGAACGTCGTCTTTCCTCCAGCGATTCCCTTTTGAGTTCCCGGAGCATTTCCGTAACACTCGCGCGATGGTCGAACCAACCAGTAACGAACCTAGCGGCTCGTGTCTGAACTGCTTCCATGTCTTGCTTTAAATTGATCTTCTACGGGTCCCTAACACTTGAAAAATACTGAAGACTTGGTCGTACAGGCGTTTTTACGCGGTCTCCTTAACAGTTGAAGTACATCTTCCCAAAATTCTCCTAATAAACTGAAGTCAACTGTCAGCCTTACTCACAACTGTCCTTACATATTCGTTGCATTTCATATCGCTCTGTAATATTACGCGTAGACATTTGAACGACTCGACTACATCAAGAAGCTCACTACTAATGCTTTATTCGAAAATTATGGGATTGTTTTTCCGAGTTATGTTTATTACCTTACATTTTTTCTATATTTAGAGCTAGCTGCCATTCTTGATACTAAGTAAAAATTTTTTGTAAGTCATCCTGTATGGTATTACAGTCAGTTGAAGACGACACCCTCCCATACACCACAGCATCATCAGCAAACATCCGCAAATTACAAGTTACTGCGTCCATCAGATCATTTATATAGATAGAAAACAACTTCAGCTTTCCGTTAGATTTCTTCTATTACTGTCTCGGAATGGTCAACGAGTGACTGGAGATTGTGAAAAGTAACCGCCCTATAACATTCCATTCGATCACACAAGAAATCACTTTCACGTCTGAAGACATTTGTCCTGTGAGAATACTATGCTGTGTTTTTGTAGCTAGAAACCCTTCAATCAAGTTACAATGTTGGTCTGGTATCACATGTGTTCCCAACTTTGTTCATCTGCTGACGGTGAGGAAGGGTGACGAACGCCTTGCGGAAATATATGAACACGGTATTTCACCTGTGAGCTGGCGTCTACTGCCATCTAGGCATAGAGAATTATGAGCGCGAGCTAGGTTTCACTCGACGTTGCTTTCGGTACCCATGTCGATTCCTACAGGCGGAAATATCCGGTCTCCATAATTCTCACGATACTCGCAATTTATACAATTTTACGTCCGTCTACTGTCCATACATTCGAATAGTGTCGCATATCACGTGAATGTTGTATTTGCCTATGCTGTACCGAAAAGTCAACTAAAGCGTAATATGCACTGCAAAAAGACACCGAATTGCATTTTACGTGACGTCAATTATTATCGGATCAGCAGCTTCTGTGATTGCGTAATAAACGAAACAATACAGATAAATTATCTGACAACTCCCTCATTAAAAAGGGAGAATTGCAACGGAGCGCGGCCTGCAACTCTGTTAATTGGGGAGTGGAGCGCCGCCAAAACATTAGCAAATGTGGTGTGGGACTGAGCACCGGTGACGTCAGAGAGGACGGCGTGGCGTTGGCTTCCCCGTGACAGTGAACCTCCTGACAATGGCAGAGGAAATCTCTGCCGAAAGCTCTTGAGCAGTTAAACGCTCGACTTGACTTGAAACTGGAGAAAGTTTTATTAATGGAAAAGACGCGAAATACGAATTCATACAAACTTTTCTCTACCATTCCTCAATGTACAATACTTTGAACAGTATATGTCATGCCTCAGCGGATTAGCCGCGTGTACTGGATCGCCGTGTTGCGGTGCGCACGGCCGTCCGTCGTTGGGCGTTCGAGTCCCCTCCTCCGGTATGGGTGTTTGTGTTTGTCCTTAGGTTAGTTTACCTTAGTCTAAGTAGTTTCTAAGCTAGGGACTAATAACCAAGCAGTTGAGTCCCATAGATTTATAAACATTTGAACATTTGAGTATATATCAAAGATTAGATTAGATTAATACTTCTTCCATAGATCATATATACGACATTTCGTAATGATGTGGAGCGTGTCAGTCTAGTAAATGTTGACTACACTTGACAATCAATATTTCAAGGCTTTTTCATTACATTTTTGTTGTTATTTTTTTTAAGTTTTATCTAAAAATTCATCTACATTGTAGAAGGAATTGCCATTCAGAAATTCCTTTAATTTCTTTTTAAATACTAGTTGGCTATCTGTCAGACTTTTGATGCTACTTGGTAAGTGACCAAAGACTTTTGTGGCAGCATAATTCACCCCTTTCTGAGCCAAAGTTAGATTTAACCTTGAATAGTGAATATCATACTTTCTCCTAGTGTTGTAGCTATGCACACTGCTGTTATTTTTGAATTGAATCGGATTGTTAATCCTATACAAATTGTATGTTAATAACAAATTTCATGAGTGAATATATGTATTATGAAGATACAGTGAAGAACACTAGATCCCTAAATAAATGTCTGCAGAATGCTCTTGTGTGGGCTCCAGAAATTATTCTGATTACACGCTTTTGTACAATGAATACTTTTTTACTCAATGTTGAATTGCCCCAGAATATGATCCCATACGAAAGCAATGAATGAAAATAGGCGTAGTAAGCTAATTTACTGAGATGTATATCACCAAATTTTGCAATGACTCTGATAGCATAAGTAGCTGAACTCAAATGTTTCAATATGTTTCTTCCAATTCAGTCCTTCGTCAATGCAAACACCTAAAAATTTTGAATATTCTACCTTAGCTACAGATTTATGTTCAAAGTCTAAATTTATTAATGGTGTCATGCCATTTACTGTATGAAACTGTATGTACTTGGTTTTATCAAACTTTAATGAGAGCCCATTTTTAGAGAACCACTTAACCCTCTCATGCACGAATTATCAAGCCGACAGTGAACAAATTTCTGATACATTATTTGGTATATCATGGCTTACCTTTTGTAGAATTCATCATAATTTATCAAAAAAAATAGTTTCATAGACCAATAGGGAGGGTCCTCAAATGAGGGCAATGAGTACGAAAACTGCTACATTTTACATGAAAATCTAATAATAATATGAAAGAATACATTATGAGTAAACACTATTTTGTATTTTTCGTACAATGAAATTGTTTCAGGCACTCAGGGCACACAGCAAGTTCACACTTTTCTAAATGTTACGTGTTTTCCCTCCGCAGTCCCTATCATGACACTTGTTAGCATTGGGATCACATGATGTGGCTGGCCAGTGTTATACCCCATCGAAGTGTAATTCGTTGGGTACCGAATGACAGGCTTTCTTTTTTTTTCCGATGTATAGACAACAATGTGCTTTCATCTGAAGGCCTGCCTCTACTCTTTGTTGTAATCTCTACTTTTTATTTCTTTGTTAGCCCAACGACTAACACTGCCGTCAACGATACATTTTAGGATTCATTATTAGTCCTTAAATGAGCTACATGTGCTTTTAAGGTCACCTCATATTTTAAATATGACAGAAATGAGAAAAAATTTAAGTGTCCTCATTTGAGGACGCGACGCATGAGAGGGTTAATAACTTTCTGAATTATATCATTTACAATTTCATCAGTTAATTGCTGTTTGTCAGGTGTGATAGCTATACTTGTATCATCAGTAAAAAGTACTAGCTTAGCATCTTCGTGAATGTAGAATGGCAAGTTATTAATATAGATTAAGAACAGCAAGGGACCCAAGACCGAACCTTGTGGGACCCCACTTTTGATAACTCCCCAGTTAGAGGAATTAATTGTTTCATCTATATCATGTGAACTGCTTATTTACACTTTCTGCACTCTTCCAGTTAAGTATGATTTAAACCATTTGTGCACTGTGCCACTCATACAAATTGACAAGCAATAATTTTCGTCTGTAGAAAAGTTAATAATTGATAATCATAACAAGAAACAGTGTTCAAATATGCATTCCATTTATTAGGCAAAAGATTCCAGAAGCATCTTTTCCGCTATCGAATTCTATGCTACAACAGAATTTTGGTTCATATTTTTCATAGAAGCAAGGAAAACGGAAATTGACAGATGCATGTTCACCGATTTTCTTAGAAGCTATACCAGAAACAAACATTTCGTTGTTTATTAAAAAAAAAGATGGCTTTTGCGTCGATCAAAGTTAATGTGACCCATTCATATTTGATCGATCCTGTGAAACCGTTGAACTAAAATAGTGCAGAATTAAAGAACTTTTTTTGTGGAATCTTCCCTTGAAGAAATTTCACTATTAATAACAATTACGAAATTTTTTTAATGCTATTCGTGAAGATTTTAGCCCGCCTGTAAAACTACGCATCACAGAGTTGGCAAAATGTCGTAGGTTTTCGCGAGATAAATTGCCTTGAAAGATTACTGTCGCCATGAAAAATAATGGAGAGGAATATTTCTGGTCCCACGTTCGAAAGAATACCAAATTTTAAATGTCTTCGTACAGCATTAGTACGAAGTTCAATGATTTCGTGAAGGTCACAATTACATCATGATATTAATAAATGAAAAACTAAAATGAAATTCGATTTTTAACTTTAATTATACAATGAGGCCAATGAAAGGTATAATTCGAAGTGTATTTTGAAAATTGAAATGTTTCTACCCTGTGTACCGGGTGTTATTGTATAACGCATACCGTGAAATCGCTTTCTGGGGACGTTCATGTTTAAATGGTTCACCTGCAGTGACACTCGCACAAAGTCAGATACAGGGCCATAACTGACAGGTCAGTGATGTTATCAGTAGCCGAAGTAAAATCATCGTAATAACGAAGCCTGTACTTAAACTTACACTAAGCAGCCAGTGAGCATTGCAATACGATAATGGGGAAAGTTGAAAGATATCGGCGAACCAGGATTCTAGCCCGCGTCTTCTGCTTAACGTTGTAATCTCGCTGTCCACTGCGACTGTCAGCCACACTCCTACATACATTTTCGACTTTCCCTTATACTTTCCGCCTTTTGCCGATTTGCGTAAGAGATATGTGGTGAGCATCTACACTGAAAAGATCAATGGCCATCTTCGTCTCAAATAAATACAATGCTGGCCATGCCAAATGCAAAACTAAGAACGATCAAAGATATTACAGTCGGCTTCGTTTGGGATAAAACAAGTTCCCCAAATATCACACGATTGAAAGAAAATTACACATCTCGGCATTGAATGAAAGAGGCTCTGGATGTGTTATTGGGGTAGGGCTTATAGCCGTCCGTGCTTCTTCCACATGTTCTCCGACATTTCAGAGATGTAACGCTGGCAGGTTAGTGTACCGGAAATGCGTTCTAGGAAGAAGTGGATGAGGGGGGGGGGGGGGGGTGAGGGTGAGTTAAGATTGCGAGAGTGGAATCCAATATCGCCCTAAAACATAACATTGCGCACAAGTATGGAGACGTGTAATGTGGACTTCAATGGTGTAGGCTGCCCTACAATTAAAAGTCTTGGTAAATTTTCTGCAAATATTTCTGACTGTACCTACTAATGTTTTATATTTCACCTTAAATTGTTGCCTTCCGGTATCGATATATTTACCTGAAGATGGGTCGGGCCAGAAACACAATATCAAAAATAAAAATAAATGTATTCTTAAACATCTTGTGTATTCTCATCTGTGATGTAACACCGTCATGAAATTAATTATATTAATAATAGTCGCACGCTTCAATCATTAATTTCAGTCTCTATTTACGAATAAATATACTACATTTGAAATTAGTACTCGTAGGGCGTTAGGGGAACTGGAAAGCATTCAACTTGCATTTGAAGTTGAAATCTACAAAAACAGCTCAAAAACATTAACTCCATGATGATTTTTGATATGCGATTTTTGCTACGATTGATGAATAAAACGAAAAGTGCTTTAGGGGGGGCGGCATTTAGGTTGCTCTTAAATGTGGCGAGGAGTCTGGAACTTTCTCTTAAAATAATAATAATAATAATAATAATAATAATAATAATAATAAAAGCAAGAAGAAAGCAATACCAAATTACGCCTGCTAAATTCCTGAGAAATACTACCAAAAAAGCAGATTGTATAATGAAATATGCCCAAGTATCTGTCATTCTTTTTTATTAACTTGTGTTATAATATTTAGTGTGGCAATCCTGTTGGTTTGGGATTATTGCCATTCTCACGTGCGCTTGTAGATGTTTAAAATAACCTTTATCATTTACGTCTTACTGAAGTACAATAACATTACAAATGTAATTTAGAATTTCACTTTCACCTAGGTGTGATGGTCGTACGTGTTGCTTCTACTGACCTGCTTTTTCAGGTCTTATATTATGATACCAATCACACATTTTATATATAAAATTCCGTTAGTGTTTATATTTCCAGTTTGGGTACATACACCCTCAGTGTTTATAGTTTTATACCTTTCAAAGTCAGGGATGGTATATTATTTTTAATTGCTCCAAAATGGTATAAACACGTCCTTTAGACATTTTGTGTAAAATTTTTACTGTGTTTTCGATTTGTTCCGCTTTGTGATTTTCAATTAAAAGATGTAGGTAGAATTTCGACTGATTGCTTTCAGTTGTTCATTGAATTTGATGGTGATATTCCTTACTGTTTGTCCAATGTAAAATAATTATTGTAAGAAATTTTGTAGATGACCTGTTTAGAAATCTCTGTAATTTTGATTATTCCTGATCGAATTCGGGTTTTTAGATTACTTATCTTAAGGAATGCTGATTTTATATTTGTTTTACGAAAATTATAGACTCCGAATTACAGTACAAAAAGAACCATAATAAACAGACAGAATGCCAAACCCTCAATAAAATGATAAATTAAACACAGAAAGTGAAATAGCGAAATCTGATAAAGGAAATAGTGTAGTTATTATTAATCAAACTGATTTTATTAATAAAACAATGACCTATTTCCAAATAATATTACTTAAATGAAGAGTGGAAATGCTAAAGGATGTAAGTGCCATTTTTTGAATCTCGAGGTTTTTCACTGCTAACCGATCTGTGTCTTCGCACCAATACTCTGCTAAGAGATTTATGTGCTCCAATCATTCCTTGTAGTTGCTACTGACCCCAAGAGATTGCACTAGTCCTATGTCCAGATGGGCCTGCTCTGCTAATGGATCGCCGCGGTGGAGTAGCCGAGCGGTCTAAAGCGTCTCGCTGCGGAGCGCGCGGTTGCTCGCCTTGGAGGTTCAGGTCCTCCATGGGGCATGGGTGTGTGTGTTTATCCTTAGGTTAGTTTACCTAGGTTTAAGTAGTTTGTAAGCTGGTCCGATAGATTTACAAACATTTGAACATTTTCATTTGCTAATGGATCTATGTGTCACAGGCATCTGGCGCTAGCCGAACAGCAGTCTGTAGTCAAGGTTATGTCACAACACTGTTGTTTTGCTTACTGAAGCTGTTGCTTGCTATCTAAAATTATGTTTAAATTTGACAAATGCATATTTTTATGAATTTGGATGTACCTGTAAATAATGATAATATGAACTCCGGTGATTTTAGTGGTGATGGAAGTGTTGAGAACCTAACATTCAGGAAGAAACCGGATGTGGCAAAATTAAGCGGAACGTCGTACCTCACGCAGAAGAAGCAGAACAAGAAGGGAAGTTGCTGCAAAACAACAGTCATTTTACAGGTTAGTTCTGTTGTATACGAAGTAAACTTATAATATGAAACAAGCCTGCATTATCCGGTTGTAGCATATTTTTCGTTTGTTTTGTGTATAGGTGTTCTGCAAGTATAAGTACAGTTGATATGAAAACTCAGCTCTCACCTCTTTGAAGAACACCACCAACTTGACCCGAGGCAACAAGGCAATTACCTGATGGGGCTTATAGAGATTTTTCTTAATCAAATTCGACGCCAAGGGACCTATAATGAAAACGCAGAGAGGTAAAAGGCCGTTACCTCTCTGCTACCCACTTCCTGACAGGACGGTAGACCTCAAAAGAGTATGCAAAGCTACATGTTTAAATACCTTAATATTTCTGCTAAAGAAATCAAACAATTGTTACGAAGAAAAAAATCAGGTTCTGAAGTTTTCAAAGACACAGCTCACTTTGATCAAAATTAGCAAACAACAGCCTGGTATTGTGTCCTGCAAAAGAACCTTTTCCGATCAGTGTGCTTGGGAGAATTATCATGTCCTGAATAAAGGCAAGATAATGAAAGACACTGCAGCGGTGAAATTGATAAAACTTGTAGCTACTGTTCCACTGGCACCAAATAAGAAAATGAATTTTCCACTATTATTGATTACGTGGACGAAAACAACAAGAAATGTTACCCCCATAAAGTCAATGTTGTCTCGTGGCACTTAGATCTATTAGCTATGACAAAACCTATTGCACTTACACCTTTCTGCATAAAACGCTACGTAACTTTTTGATTTTTCAACATAAGTAGAAAAACCTTTGCCAACATTCGTATAACCATGTAAAGAGTTAATTTGTGTTTTGTTAGAAATAAATATACATTTCTCACAGAGATGTGCAGTTGTTTTTTTTTTTTTTTTTTTTTTTTCATTTTCTCAACAATTTCATTTTCGGCACATAGCACCACTCTTCAAATATGACACAACCCTACAAACAAATTTTGTGACTACACCAAAAACGCCATAAAAATTGAAAAGTACTTCTCACAAAACAAGAAAAGGAAAGATTCTGAACCATGAATCCCTACACTCCTACATTACTAGCCCAAACATACGTACATAAACTGGGAATCCCTATCCATCCTACTATTAATTGCATAGACAGCCCAATATACCTTAAAAACACTAAATAAAATATTAATTACATATACACAATAAAAAGTAAACAAAATACTCACAAGGCTCATCCCAGAGCATCAAAGAACTACATATTCCAGAAACTGAAAAATTAATATGTTTTGGTATTACAGATTTATAAACAAAAATACCACAATAAATATTAATACAAATAATAGTCTTGAATATAGAAAGAGGTCTATTACAACAACTAATTAATTTATAAATCTTCTGAGATTCAAAATTATTAATAATTTAATAACAAAATTTATACACAATCATCTGAGGTTGCAATAATCAACTGCACTTTGAGAACAACAATGCTGACATACCCATAAATACAATAGAAGAAAACGTTTCAACTCCAATAACCAAATAGCTAAAAAATTATATATGATTATAAATTTGTTTATAACACCCTGTTATAAAGGGTAAAAATGATGATATCAAAAATATACGACAAAGGTTTAATAACTTACACCCCAAAATAATATTTAATAACACTTACCACTGAAATCACAACTAACCACTTTATAAATTTTCTTGACCTGAAAAGAAATAAATTAAATAATAAACATGCATTTGAAATGTACAGAAAACCAATCACAACACCAACATCACAACGAAATTTCTTGCCATCCAAATTCACAAAAATATGCATTTGTCAAATCTGTGACTAACAGATACATAAACTTGTCCCTAGAACAACATTCAATACACAAAGAAATCACAACAGCGTAATTCATAGCTCAAGAAAATCATTTCCACCCAAATATAGTATGTAGAATATACTATATACTAACAAACAAAACCTAAAAAATGAACTGTACATAAGGCTATAACATTGAAAACAGAAGCTACAAATAAACAAGAACAGAGTATGTACCAACAAATTATCTAGACTACATGACAGATAAAGTGAACGACCTTTTTCGTAAATTTCTATCTATACAAAAGCTAAAGGACACTCATTCATACATTCACTCACTGACTAAACATGAAATCTCAAAAACTACTTTACCTATGAATCTGAAATTTGGCAGGAATGTGGTTTATAGTTAGTAGACGTCAGCTACGAAACGATTTTGCGATAGGCCCGATAGTTCCGGAGATATGACGTCATAAACAAGGAAAACTTTCTTGTCTTGCAGCACGTGATACTGTGACTTTATCAGTCCACTATTGTAGAAGGAGAGCACTCAGCGAATTGCAACAAATTTTAAACATAATTTTAAACCTTTAGGAAACTTTTTCTCCCGGACAACCATAGCAAAAGGATGAAAGGAAAAAAGTTTCTCGCTTACTACTTTTCCGTTGGTCACGGAGTAAAACTATGGCATCCGGTATAACGTTGCAATTTTTAATTTCTACACTACATATTGTACCTGCAGGAAATTTTACACACCTATAGTTAAATGTACCTTCTAAATTGTATCACAGTACGACACGTAGTTCATGAGATACAAGAACATAAACAGTAACGTTCATGGATATCGCCCCTCGTGCACCAAGTTTTAATCTGTTACTTCTTTACTATTAATTACATTCGCAACAGATTTACAGACACACAGCACTTATACAAATGAATATATACCTGAAAAATTATACAACTGTACAACATATAACTCAGTAAATATGAGATCATATATACTGCTATGGGTAAAAACTTTTCACATTAGGCATCACGTTTTATTACATTTCTTATTTAATGCTAAGACACTCCTGTATTTCAGTAAGCTTAAGGAAATTCCTGAAAGATGACAGTGCTATTGAAAACTTTGAAGTAACTTTGAAGCAACTGTGAAGCGCATACCGCTTTAGGAAGAAGCAGTAGCTGAAACAGAGGACATCCGACGAATACCCATTATTTCCGACAGATCTCGCTTTTAACTTCAAGAGAATGCAGTTTCCATTGGTACTTGCATTTTCTATTATGATTGATAAATCACAGGGCGATCTACTCAATATTGTGTATTGTATTTGAAATCTCCATGTTTCTCACACGGGCAGCTTTATATCGCTTCATCAGGCATGGGCTCTCCACAGAATTATTCATGATATATCGTGGACAAGTCACAAGAAATACTGTTTATAGTCAGGAAGGAAGGAAGGAAGGAAAATTCAGAGTTTAACGCCCCGTCGACAACGTGGTCATCAGAGGCGGAGCTTACGCTCCGATTATAAGGTTGGGGAACGAAATCGTAATTTGTTTTTGTGTGTGTACTATATAAGTATGGTGTAGTACAGCAAAACTCCAAGAGTACAATACGAATTTTTTGTGTGTGTACTATGCTTATAAGTATGGTGTATAACAGCAAATCTCCAAGAGTACAATACGAATTTTCATGGGGTTTCATAGGTCAACTGAGAGTTATCTTGGGGCAACATACAATCTTCATTTCATCAAAATCGGATCAGGGGAAGAAAATATATCGTAATTTTTAGTTTCTGGTGTATGCTACGCTTGAATTGCAGCGTAGTATAGTAAAGATCCGATAGTGGCGCTGTTACTTACATATTACACCAAATAAATGACGTGCGTTTTTATTCACACAAATAAAGTGTAATACACTGAAACAAGGACTACGATTTTCGTTACGGCAGCGGTCTAGTGTATTGCTGTTGAATCCTTTTAAAAAAATCAGTCACGTACAATGAGGTGCATAATTCTTTGTGTTGATAATGAAATAAATAATTAATTTGGTTCCGAGAAGTAAATTAATAATCCCGTTAAAGCGAATATTTCGTTGCCAACGTTAACATACTAAACCGCTGCCACTGCAAGTAAAATTTAACTCAGATACGACATAAAAAATAATTTTTATTAGTTGTATCTCGAATGCCTTGAAATTGCCATGGAAAGAAAAAAAAGTTTGTCCTTCCGCGGGTATCTATCATTTGAATTTCAAATAACGACGTTCTTTCGCGTATATCGATGTTTTAATTTATTAAGAATTCTTTGCAAGGAAACACGAATTTATGTAGTTTCCTTTCAGATTTACTTATTACATACTGTGTCCATTCTGTTTAGGAATGCCTAGAAAACGGTGTGGTACCGTACAGAACAAATTGAGGCCCAGTTAGTTACATAGTGCTCCAAAGAAATAATAATTGGCACTGCTGGGTTTGTAGTGCTAGTGCTAGTGCTACTTTACGAAGTAATCACTGCAGGATGTGGGGACATGTATTATCTGAAACAGTGGCCGATGCTGTCAATACAGTCAAGACAATTCACGGTTCCCCAGACTTACTTTATCGCACATTGACACCACCATGACGTCTTATTTAAACAGACTTGAACAGCTCTGTTGATTGATTTACCAGACTTTCAGCATACTTCGAGTACTGCATACAGAATAACTACATTGTTCCCAATGCAACACTGCAACATACTAATACTTCAGCATACACTTGCTGTTAGAGATAAACAGTATAGTACTACACCATAGAACCAATACATGGCGCTTTTATTATTATTACTATTCCTCATCTCAACGATAGAATTATTTCAGCAGTTTACGCCAAACAGACAATTACACACCGCGGTCTTATTTATGAAAACAACTTAACATTGAATTTACATAGTTCGGGAGTACGGACTTTAATTAACTTCACTTTTTGTATGAAAAACATCATGAACATTCACCGTTTCCGACCATGTGTTCTACTTAAATTTGACGTCTTGGCTACGAGAACTTGTTTATTGACAGAGGAATCCAACAAGGATTCTGTTTTTGCTGACCTAGGTCCGGAAACCTAAAAAAGCCATGGTATACACAGGTCCCTTTTTAACCGCCGTTGCGAATCACGGGCATACAACCTAGTCAAATATAAAATTAGCTTTGGTCAAAAAATCAAAATTCCAGAATTTTCGATACTAAGTATCTATGAAACATCTTACTATCATCGTAAAAATTTTAACATTGCACAAACAGGAAGGAATATCACCAACAGCTTCAAAGAAAACACAATGGCAGGTGATACTAATGGGTCGACATTCTATCTACACCTTAAAACTGGTTGAATTACGTATAAAACCATATTTTTTCTTCTTGATCACCGAATAATAAAAAGTGTGATTAACGATATACTAAGCTTTAAAAAATTAAGTTAAAGTAATTTCAAGAGGCAACGTTCTACGCACACAGCACAATTACGCCTGAATAGCATATCATCATCAAAAAAACTCTGAATGTGAGGAGTGATCATATTTCAGTCTTTCTGTGGTACAATACTCTGAACTTCTGAAGAACGAGACAAATTAAGCACAAAAACCAATATTATATTCAGCTTGTAAAATTAGCTTCTACGTTAAAGAGAAAAGGATCTGAGATTGAAAAAAGATCAACGAAAGTAAATTGTAATACACACCAATGCTCTTTATAATGAAAGGAGAAACCTGTTGTTGGAGCCATTGTCTGCTCCGTTATGTGTTCAGGAAAATTACGGAGACAATAGCACAATTATATGCGGCAGCTTGTTATTTATTCCAGGCGGGGAAGTCGAGCTAATTATGCGAGAGTTATTAGAGCTCCGACAGAAATAGCCCTTCTTTTGTATCATAGAGAACAATGCAGACTGTCAGAAACTCAAGAATGGGGTAACGATTGCATTAATTCCACGGTGTTTCTTCTGAAATCGGCACGGAGAACTTCGTCGCAACCACCAGATAATTTCGACTGACGATTGGGAAATATGCACTGTTTGACTTCCAGAAGTAAATGGACAAGTCCGAAAAACAGATACCACACATGCAGCATGTTCATTTTAACTGAAGACATTCAAATATGATGAAAACTTAACGTCGAATTAAAAAAAATTACAATTAATTTGTTTGTACGGAAGGGAATATCCAATGATACTACAAATGTCTCCCCACCCGACCCCGTGTGTGGGTGACGGCGGGAGAGCAACCTTGAATTCTTCAATAGTGCTTTCACCGCAGATTACGACTGAACGGCAAAAACTATATACGTTTCGTCTTCACCATAGATGGCGCTGTAATCAGCGGAATCGAAATGAGTCTACAACTGTAATTCACAATATGCAACTCAGTGTGCATTTAATATTCAATGGCACAGGGGACCCCACCTCATGTGTTTACGGTAGGACAGGCCAGTACTTCAAGTCTTTCAATTGAACACTCCAACCTCCGACATATCGATCAAATGATGAAATGTTTGTAAACCTATCGGGCCGAACAGATATCATCAGTTCCTACACTTTACAAACTACTTAAACTAACCTAAGGGATAACAAACACACCCATTGCCTTGGGAGGAATCGAACCTCCGACGGCGGGCATTCGCGCGCTTCGCAACTAGGCGCCTTAGAATCCTCGGCCAGTCCTTATCGATTAAGGTACTGCATGATGCGCCTCCTTGTTCGGAGCTCAAAGCGAAAGTTCCCTGCTTTTCCAATTAAAGTTCAAATGTAGCACCTTCAACTGCAATACACGCACTTTCCCTATCTGCAAATGGTTGTTCACAGGATATAAGCATATCTGTGAAAATTTCAGCAGTAGCGTTTCTTGTGCGTTCGATCATGTCTTCACGAATTGTTGGCTTTTGCTGGTGCACCTTACCTTTTAAATATCCCCACAGAAAGAAATCTAGTGGCGTCAAATCGGGTGACCTAGCAGACCAATCAACAGGGCCACCTCTTGCCGATACGACGACCAGCGTAAACAAGCTCTAACACTTTGTGTGATTTACTTGCTTAAATGCGCTCGGCTCCCGTCGTCGGAAACCACACACGTTGCTGAACGTGCAGTGGAACATCGTAGAGTAGTATTGGGTCTTCGTATTCCATAAATGTTCCATATTTGTGTCCATCGAACATGCCAACAATATACGAGGTGTAGCTCACAACTGGTTTACCTCTTACATTAAATACCAGACAGCAGAAGGTAATTATCCACAGTGTTGAAAATGGCTATGACAATCATAATGGGGCACAGTTAAGTATGGGGAGCTCCAAGGGTCTGTTTTGCGACCACTGTTGTTTCTTATTTATATAAATGATATGCCTTCGAGTATAACAGATGATTGTAAAATATTTTTGTTTGCTGATGATACCAGCTTGATAGTGAAGAATGTTGTTTGTAATACTGACACAGTATCAAATAATGAAGTTCAAGATATAAGTTCATGACTCGTAGAAAACAAATTGACGTTAAATCAGTATAACACCAAGTTTTTAGAATTTCTAACACATTATTTAACGAAAGCTGACATTTTTATTACGCATAATGGGCATATGATGAGACTGAACAATTCAAATTTATAGGTTTACTGATAGACAGTAAGCTGTTGTGGAAAGCCCATGTTCAGGATCTTTTTCGAAAACTAAATTCTGCTTGATTTATCATCAGAATAATATCTGAAACAGTTAATTTTTCAACACGAAAAGTAGTCAACTACGCTTACTTTCATTCACTTATAACGCGCGGCGTTATTTTTTGGGGTAATTCGACTGATACAAATTGGATTTTTTGCTTCAGAAATGGGCGGTCCGAGCAATGTGTGTTTCACCAACGTCATGTCGACACCTTTTCAATAGTCTAGCAATTCTAGAATTGGCGTCACCACAAGTATTTTCTTTAATGTCGTTTGTTGTATATATCAGCTTATTCCCACGAATTAGGAGCTTTCACTCGGTGAATACTAGACAGAAGTCGAATCTACATTTGCATCACAACACCTTGACACTTGTGGAGAAAGGTGTGCAGTATTCTGCAGCATCCTTTTCCAATAAGCTGCCACGAGCAGTGAAGAATCTTAGTATCTTAGAACTAACCCACGCGCTTTCAAATCTAAATTGAAGAGTTACCACATCGCTCACTCCTTTTATTCTTTCTAGGATCTCCTGGAAAAGCTAAAGAATTGAGATTATTCTGTTTCTTTCCTTATTGATTCTTTTCACTAAGGCTTAAGATTGTAATGTGCATAGGACTACTATTACCATTCTTGAGTTAAACTTCATGTATTGACTCGTTCCATGACCATGTAGTCTTACTCCTCAATTGTACCACACCATACGTTAACCGTCGAAGGGCGTTGACTGTCGACTTGCCGTAACCAGTGGGGATTGTATGAACTCCAGTAATGCTTGTTATGCCGGTTAACGCTTTCATAATTACCGAAGGTAGACTCATGGAAAACAGTTCCTCGACCAAGAGCGAGGGGGGTCGTTGGCATTTGTTTGAAGTGTCCATTCACAAAACACTACCCGCTGATGGAAATCGTTCGCATGCAGTTCTTGATTCAGTGACACGTGAAATGGATGGTACCTACAACTATGCAATATTTTGCAAATACTAGCGATGGACATACCAGAATCGCGGTGTAACTGCTGAACATGTTTCGGTACATTACGATGTACTGTTGCTAATGCTGCTGTTTCATGCGATTCCCCTGTAACTGATTTGTTTCGTGTCCGCTTGGCAGGCTGCGCACTGCCACCAGACAAAAAACCTTCACAATTTTATAATGAAACCAATGAGAGCGAACATTCTCTGGAAATTGCGCGACATTCATAGTAACATTGTAATAGCAGCGTCAAAATTTTTTCTTCCGTGTTTGAATCGTATATTCGCACGACTTATCTACGAAGGATATTCATATGTGCAGGAAATAAACACTATACTTAAAGTTGCATTTTGTTCTCCGTCTGCTAGACACATGAGCTCCGGTCACAGTGAACTGCTTGTTATAATACGCCGTAATTCGCTACATGGCCACAGTGGCCCATCGAATAGTCCCACGCTCTAAATGTCAGAGGAATACTACGTTGCGGATGGGGCTTCCAAGTAAACGTTATGAATAAATGGCGGGTCCCACTCTTGATGATGAATGGGGGCCCTCCATGCCAATGAATATTAATTGGACATTCAGCTGCGTGTTGTAAATTACAGTTGTGGACACATTTGGATTCCGATTTTTACAGCTCCATCTATGGCAAAACGGAAAAATATTTTAAAAAATATCTAGTTTTTTGCCGTACAAGCGTTATATATGCTCGGGGTTGGGTAGGGGAAGGGAGTACATAGTATAGGATGACCTGTTTCTATACAAACAAAGTGGTATTGTCATTTATTTTTTATCCGACGTGTAGTTTCCGTTATTTATGAATTCTTCAGCTAAATTCAACACCCTATATATATATATATAAATGTTTATTTCTTAATCGTAATTTCTGTTGATTCATATTATGTACTCATTACACTTTCATCACACTTAAGCGGAACTTCACCTTTACCGATGATGGCATTGTCATCATAGAATCTTATCACTGATATTCTTTGATCCTAAATTTTAACTTCACTCCTTTTCCTATATCCCGTTGTGTATTTCGGTCCCCACCCATTAGGCAAGTCTTCCAATCCTATGAAGATGTTTTTTGTGTTTTCGATATCTTTCTTTCTTTACTTCAAGAAAGTAAAACTGATAGCCACGAAACATATTGTGAATTTCGTTTCTTCTCCATATCATTCTTATCAGAAAAGTGGATGCATGTGATGTTAAGATGGGTGTTGTATGGCCTGTTGTATTGGGAATGGTATATTTTTTCATTACTGTATTCGGCTGTAAGCGTCCCCAGGA
The DNA here is from genome assembly GCA_026315105.1 of Locusta migratoria. Classification (NCBI taxonomy): domain Eukaryota; kingdom Metazoa; phylum Arthropoda; class Insecta; order Orthoptera; family Acrididae; genus Locusta; species Locusta migratoria. Next base: position 131,159,399 of record CM048750.1, on the reverse strand, counting down.
GACACTATTTCCCAGACCAGGAAAAACTTCAAAGGCTTCGTTTCCGTAGTCAACTAATTTTCACTTATGAGTAATACTTGTCATAATGTAGAAGGCATTGATTCCTTCCCGAAATTATATTGGTTCACTCTCATATACTCGAAAGTCGCATTGTAGCGCAGGCGGATGTTACTATACATTTAATATTTTGTGAGTTATATACCCTTTCTACTGATTATCTATCTCTATAGAATCCGCATCCACAAAATGGCTGTCCATAGTTCAATATCAAACCACCGAAGGTAAGACGTCAAGCAGCATTGAAATCCCTTGTAGAACTGTTCCAAGATTCCCGAGCTGTTACTATTCTATAACTGTGATGCTAGTCGAAGGCAAATTCTTAAGTCTACGAAAACCTGCTGGAAACTTGCCATAACACTCACTTCTGAAGAACTTAAGTCAGACACAACATGGCGGGACTAGTGGTTCGCAGCCATCCCTGGTTCTGAAGGGCTTATTGTCCAATCCTACAAATGCTCCTCCGGTATTCCACCTATCTAAGTCGCATATGCACCAAGCACGAATGATGACAACTTGAAGCACAGTTGGGAATCTCTGAAGATGCCAAGTGTGACTGCGATGAAACTCCAAATATGCATCTGTAAGGAGCTGCTCGCAAATACTTAAATAATTATATCTATTGATTATAATTTTCAGCTCAGGGTATGTATCATATAATATAAAGTGTGTTTTCTTTTCTTTTTATGTGTAATCCATATAAATATCTAACGTATTGTCTTATTGACTTAATCCAAGACTTTCAGGAATGAATGTAACTAATTCTATCTGAACTTTGTGTATATTGTAATACTATAAACGTTTCTCATGTCACAAAAAATAATAAAACTAAAATTATACATAAAAGTGTAGAGATATTCCCAAGAAAAAAGGTGAAGAGTTGTGCAGATGTGTTTGGAACTGTCCGATGAGAATGATGTTGACTGTCTTTCAGACGGTTCTTATGTTCCTGATGAAGATCAAATATGGGGATCACTCCAAGGCAGGGCTTCTGGAATAGATGTAACTAATAACATTACCACTTCCAAAATGAAGACTTCAAGAAATAATGACATTGGAAGCGACTTAGAATTCTATAGCATCGAACAGTTTTCCTGTACATCTTGAAAGCCCAGTTGTACTGTTTAGCACCAAGCGAAAATATAATAATACTTGTATTGTCTTCAAGGTTATGTCCCGTCAATGACATTGGTACTTATTCTGATCCATGTTCAGAAGAAATACAGAGTTTGTTTTTGAACGCTAACATTTTGGAAGATGTTGCACGTACTAATACAACTGCATTGTACGTAGTAACTGAAAACTGCAATTATTATAAAAATGAATTTAAAAGGGCCGTTGGGTTCCAGTAATTATGAATATCAAGATGGTGGTGAAATGTTGATCCAAGGCACTGCTATTACTGGTATATCCGTATTCAAGGAATCTAATACGAAATTCTCTCTCGGTCTGTCCAGTAAAGAATTTTTCTCACGTAACACAGAGAATCTTGTATACTACAGTGCTCCAAAATTTATCAGGGATTATCTCCATACTGTTGCGTGGTAACATTCCCAACTTACTGATAGTACGGAAGCCAACATTGACGTTTACCTTGCGAAATGCATTCGAAATGCTTCTGCTACGCCAAAATACCTTAGTGGAACGTAACTCATTGTTACTCCGTGTACTACCGGCTCTTTTGTAACTTTCCGTAGAATCAGTATTTGTAGAAATCATAATGAAGAACAGCGATCTTAAAACAATGGTTAAAATTAAAATCTAAACAGTCCGCAAAACGTCTCACGTACGTGCATCTCACCATCACCTGCCATCATGGTGCTAGCCATTTGAAGATAGTCTACACTGACTGAAAACGGTCATGAAATAAAAACAACAGTTCTGCGATCTGGACTGTTTCACTTTTAATTTATTCCCTAGAATATTTTCCGCGAGTTTCCTTATTCACTCTTCTGTCAAACCGTTACCTAAACTCATTTTTGTGATAACCATAGTTTCAGCAATGTCCTTTGAGTTAGTCAAATTTTACCTTTTACTTTTGACGTACTCTTTGCATACGTGGACAGTCTGTTATGTTTGATGTTCCACGCTGTACTTTATATTCAGTTATAAACTGTCACACATGGGCTATAACGTCCTGTTTATGAATTTCTTTTATGACCTAGGTATAAGCTTGATTAATCCTATTTCACTTTAATATTTCAAGAAAACCATGTTCAACACTAAATTTATTTAAATTTGTATTTTATTTGGTTACTCTGATGTTGGGCGTAGGAATAAAGATTTCACCACCATTTATTTGGATCATTACTGCATCCCAACAGCTTTTTTTAAAGTAATTTTTGTAATAATTTCTATAATGGCTGCATATCTTTAGCAGGTCTTGAAGTCTGATTTACATGAAACTTGGAAGTCATTAAGTATAGTTTCAAGAAATTCTAACCAATCCAGCAATAAAAACACAGACAAAACTATAGTTCCTGCTTTGATGGTTCTAAATTCGAATTTCAAGTCTGTACGTAATTATTTGGTATCGTTCTTTGCCCATGCATGTTCTGTTCGCATAAATCTCGTAGTACCATGTTTCTAAAACGATACGCTTAACGGCAGATGGTAAAAAATGTTCAAGTGTTTCGTTACCGGCAATAGTGTTCACTCCCAGTCAAGAGGAACGTACTGTAATAGTTTGATAGTGCATAGTGCTGAATAGAGCGTGCTTGATAAATCTGTCTTTCGCATGGAAAGAAGTGATGATATTTTTAGACAGGATTAATTAACGACGAGAAACTCACTAGCATAATGTATAAAAACTTTTTATCTTGTGGGTAAGAGATTATCCCGAGCTGGGGCTGAATTTCTTACAAAGGAGTTTTATAAAAATTTTGAATTTTTGCATGTCTATTAAGACAGTTTATTTATTCTGTTCCTACCTGTTGTTACAGAGAGGATTCATAAAATAATCGTTAATTTATGCACATTAATTGTCGTTGTTTATTAAGGCATTTTAATGATTCCTGTTAATGCTAGATGTACATTTCTTGATCTGATCTCATAATCTGGAAGAAAATATTACCAGGTTCCACTCGTTTGCCGTCTTGTTTCAGTTTCTTAGTTGGTTCGTACGATGTTATAAAGAAAACTGCCACCTACGGGTAGTTTGTCTAAGCTTCTTATGAAACCAAGTCTCAGCGGTTTGTGTGGTCGTTTAAGCCTGTTTCTCTTTTAATATTATTCTTTGGAGACCGAGGTTAGGGTTGAGTGTTTATGTTAAATGTCCACATTTCAATACCTTAGAACTGAAAAAAAAGTAAAAACACTGGTTTTATTCGGGCCTAGTAGTATACGACAAGGAACTGTGTTTCAGCAACTGTAATTACAGATAAGACGACGGCGGCTAAAGCGTTGTCGTACTAAATACAGAAATTGTATTGCACTATAGAAGACACAAACTTACAGGAAAATACGATTTCTTTAAAATAATATCGCTTGGATTTCTACACACCAGTTTTCCATCCCACAGAAGAAACCGAGTGACTAAATGGTAATGTCCCAACATTATTTCACAATATTAATTTTTTGCTGAACTACATAAAAGAAATTCATTTGCTTCCTGTTACGAAGATATGGTACCATGATACTCTTAGACGAGGAATTTAAGCAATAAATTATACGACAATTGTAATACCTTACTAGTAGCGACATACTCAGCGAATAGCAACAACTGCAATTTAAATATAAAAATTTCCACTTTTTGTTCCAAAAAATTATTTTTCATGAGTTTAGCGAATGTGAAACGAAATGAATATTTGAAAACAGTCGTTTCATCTTACGCAATTAGAACTATTGCTGCACGATATTTTTTAATTATGAAGATTAAAATACACAATTATGTGTTTGTTCAACAGATTTCTTTATTTTGTTAATCGATTTTCGGCTTCTTAGGTCATAATTAGACATTTACTGAAGTTCAGTCAAAGAACTTGAGTTGTCAATAAACCAGAAGAGATGTTACATACTCTGTTTTTGAGTCAGCATATGTTTGTAATAGTTTTCGGTACTTTTGCCTAACAATTACTTTACTGATATAAAGTTGTAAATCTAATTTAAATTTGGTACAGGCACTGTTTATCTACTTTCTCTGTCAATACCAGTCTAGCGTTGCAATGTATCACACCAGCTTTGTATCTTTCTTTGTTAGTTCTAATATTCCAAATTATTGTGTACTCTGTCCTTACAGTAAATTTTTATTTCATTGTGAACACTGTATTCAATATGTTTCATTTCCCATTTTTCAGCTCGAGTGCAGACCTCTGATTTGTTAAGCTAGACAATTATACTATCCCACCCCTATATATTTGTCTATTTGTTTATTTAGTTATAATAGAGTGCCAGGTTTCTAATATTTATTCCATATCTTTTAGAATTTTTTGCCACCTTGTGTTTTGTACAACCAACCACACATTAGATTCTTATTTTATTTTATTTTATTCACTATAGTCGTTGTTGTAAGAATTTATGTTTGCACTCCTTCTCGGTGTATAGTATCTATGTTCCCCTTTGTCAGTACTATTAATTTAGAGATTTCATTTAATTTTTTTAATATAACTGCTCCGTCATCAAAGAAGATAATTTATTTTTTTGGATGTAAATCTCTTCTGGTTCATTAACAACGCAAGTTCTTTGACTAAATGTCTGATGATACCCTAAGAAGCCGAACATCGATTAACATAATAAACGAACCTGTAGAACAAACACAAAATTATCTATTTTAATTTTCGTAATGAATTTGTTCTTCCAAGAAGCGACGGAAGAATCAGTTAACATGGTTTTTTAGTCTTTAGTCTCTGTTAAATGAAAAAGAAAATCACAACAGTGCGATCGATTACACTTACTTGGTTACAATTCATAATACGAGGCGCGTCCAGAAAGTAAGTTCCGTTTGGTAATAAAATAAAATTTTACACAGATACAGAAGAAATTTTTATTGCACACAATTCTACAACTCTTAAACAACTTTTCCACATAAAGCAGGCATTTGTCATAGCGTGGCACCAGGCTTTGTATACCTTCTTCATAGAAATCTTCCGCCTGTCTCTTCAGCCAGTTGGAAACAGTTTCTTTCAGCTCGTCGCCATTGGTGAAGTGATGACCGCCAAGGAAAGACTTGAGATGTAAGAACAGATGAAAGTCGCTAGTAGCGAGGTCAGGGATGTACTGAGGATGGTCAAACACGTCCCTCCCTGTAGGAGGGTTTTCGTCACATTTGCAGTGTGTGGTCGTGCGTTGTCGTGAAGCAAAACAACACCTTTTGACAGCAGTCCCCGGCGCTTATTCTGAATTGCACGGCGCACTTTCCAAAGTGTCTCGCAATAAGCATGTGCTTTGATTGTTTGACCACGCGGTAAGAAGTCAATGATTAGGATGCCTTTCCAGTCCCAGAACATGTGCACATCATTTTCCGAGGTGTCATGATTTGCTTCGGCTTTACCTTTGGTGGGTATGAAGTGTGCCTCCATTCCATTGATTGCCGCTTACTCTCAGGGGTGTCGTAAGAAACCCACGTTTCATCTCCAGTGACTATTCGTCTCAGAAATTTTTCGCCGCTTTCAGCATAACGGTTCAAAAACTCAAGTGCACTACCCATCCGTTGTGTTTTGTGTTGCTCAGTGAGAATCTTTGGTAGCCAACGTGAGCAAAGTTTACGGAATTTCAGTTGTTTGGTAACAATTTCATGCATCAGTGATCGTGAAATTTGGGGGAAGTCCATAGCGAGAGCACTAATTGTAAACCTACGGTTTTGCTGGATCTTGTCATCAATCGTGTGAACCAATTCTTCTGTAACCAAAGGTGGACGCCCACATCGTTCTTCATCGTGCACATCACTACGAACTGTCGGACCCATCTTCTCGCCATCGAATCACTCATCGCATTTGGTCCGTAAACACTGCAAATTTGCCGATAAATTTCACTTGGTTTCACTTTCCTCGCATTTAGAAACCGAATCGCCGACCTGATTTCACAGGCGGCGGGATTTTCAATCGACGCCGACATTTCAAACAAGCACAACAAAGCGTACGTAACTGACAGCGATCTCCAAATGGCGCACGTTCTTCTCCTTGATACACATCGTCTACAGCGCAGGTGCGGAACTGCAATCTGAGCGCTGCAGCGGAGATAAATTGAAACGGAACTTACTTTCTGTACGCGCCTCGTAAATCACACCAGTTTTTGATGAGCAACCATCGCAAATAGCACAGTGTCGGAGTATGCAGCAGCAGCTTCCACTTGTGATGCAGAGATGTGATACTGTTACACAGTGCGCGTTAGTGGGCTGTTTTGCATCGGCGCAGCAGGAGGGCTCCAGAGATAATTGAGCGACGCAGGGAGCGCGCAGGCGGGCTGTTAATGCGCCGATCATGAATCGCGTGTGATGTGCTGTCGGCCCCGAAGAGACGTAATTTGCGAGCGACTGATCTGCACGCATTCCACGATTATGCGTCTGCTCTGCTGCTAGCACGTATTTCCCTGAGAGTCTCTGGGAAGCCTGAAGCGGTGATCTATTGTGGCCATAACGATCGGGGATTACTCGTAACAACTGGATGGCTGCGATGTTCCAAACGTATCGTCCGCTCCTTCTTAAGCTTGACTACACAATATATATTCGAAAGAGGGAAAGCAGTGAAAGTTGCAGTTTAGAGAGGATTGTAAAACTCGATTAATTTTTATGCCATCAGAATAGTTTTGCAAGCTCTAAGTCGGAGGTGAATATTTACAAAATGCTGGCGATCCAAATCAGGGTACGACAATTAGTTAGCTTTTTCGCATTGAACTCCAAAGTTAACGGATTCCATACTCAGTCAGTGGATTAACTTGGTTTAAATTATAAACAAGAACACAAAAGTAGGGATTGAAATGAAGAAAGAAATGTTCCCAGTGTAAGCGGTTTTTTTCCTTTATCGTATGGACTCGCTTATAACACATTTACATGCAAATTAGTATTTAATACGCTAATTATTACTCAATATGCAAATCACTATATTATATGCAAATTAGTATTTGATATGCAAATGGGGACTAATAGTAATATGAACATATAATTAGGTTATTTGTCATGAAATCAGAGTAATCGACTCGCCACTATGTTTTTCTAAACACAGAAAGAAAAATTCTGGATTATCTGAGCACAGGGGCTTTCAGAAGTCACTTGATAAAGCATGTACTTAGTTAACTTAATTTCTATACATTATCAAAAAGTCAATGTAGATAACCAAGTGCCAAAACTCTATCTTAAAATAAAGTTTTCAGTCAACACAACAAACTTTTTGACTTTTTTTCTTAATGTAATCTTTGTTTTTCCATCAGAAACAGTGATAGGGAATCGCTGAATGACGGTAGTTTACATAGAGATGTGGTAAAAGTGGGTTTTATTAACATATAATTACGAAGGCCCTGCTAAGGATAATACGTAGTAAAATGTCACAGTTACACACAAAATAGATTTCCTATCTTACCAGACACTAAACAATTCACTAATGAACACAAGTACAATCAACTGTTTTACATAAATTACTGGCTATAAAAATGGAGAATTATACAAATGAATCAAATCTTCACTAAAAATGTGTACCTAATCCTGATGGGACCAGTAAAACACCCACACCCACACATCCACCCACCCACCCACCCACCCACACACACACACACACACTGCCTGCGAATATCTCCCACTAAAAATAATAATTATGAAGTGCTGCACTGACTACGAACGGCTCTAGCAATTGCTGCCGTCACATTGTCCGTTCAGCATATGTGGAAACTCGCACAAACGACGTCAGGCTCGGCAGTCTGCAATCATGAACTGTAAATCCCGTACGCGAAATTAAAAACCCTTCGCTCTGCTAAGCAGCAGCGACATTTAATATTTTTAACCTACAGCCACTGTTAACCTGGTAGGATCACAGACGATAATTTCCCAATTGGCTAGGAATTCGCAATATCTAACTCCAGTGTACAAATAAGCAAGTTTCAACTGCACAATATGTCCGCATATCGGAAGAATTATCGTCACTACTGCGTCGGTACTCTAGTTTTGTGAACGGCTGAAATATTTCAATGCTCAGTAATAAATCAGGCGTTGAAGTATCTAGTGACAAGGGTCCTTCACACCTACACAAATTGACTAAATCTCCACTAAGCAGAAAATATAAACATTTTGGGTGAGCCCGAACTGCGGCAACTCACAAGCCAATAGCAGACCGATCTACGAGCATCAAACCAAGCACTGCCCCTGTGAAAAAATTCTCACCTAGGACATTACCCCACACCTGCCTCTGCGACGTTTATCACTTCCTATCATCTACATCTACATAGATACTCTGCAAATCACATTCAAGTGCCTGGCAGAGGGTTCATTAATCACTTTCATTACTTTTCTCTACCGTTCCATTCTCTAATAGCGCGCGGGAAGAAGAACACCTAAATCGTTCTGTTTTAGATCTGATTTCTCTTATTTTATTGGGATGGTCATGTCTCCCTAAGTAGCTGGGTGCTAGCAAGATATTTTCACATTCGGAACTAAAAGTCGGTGATTGAAACTTCGCAAACAGATCACGCCGCAATGAATAACGTCCTTCTTTTAATGATTTCCACCCCAATCCGTGCAGCATTTCCGTGTCGCTTTCCCCCCGTAACGTGATCAAAACGAGCTGCCCTTCTCTGAACCTTCTCAATGTCTTCCGTCAGTCCCACCTGGTGAGGGTGCCTCAAGGGGCAACAGTACTCCAGGAGGCAGTCTCTTTGGTGGAGCTGGTGCATCTTCGAAGCGTTCTGCCGATGAAACGTAACCTTTGGTTCGCCTTCCCCACAATATTTTCTATGTGTTCTCTCCAGTCAAAGTTGTTCGCAATTGTAACTCCTAGGTATTTGGTAGAATCTACGACCTTAAGGTTTGACTGATTTATCGCGTAATTGAAGTTCAGAGGATTTCTTTTACTGGTCATGTGTATTACTTCACACTTTTCTTTATTTATTGTCAATTGCCAATTTTCGCACCATGCAGAAATTTTTTCTAAATCGCTTTGCCGTAGCTTTTGATCCTCTGTTGACTTCACTAACCGATAAACGACAGCATCATCCGCGAACAATCTAAGGGAGCTGTTCAGATTGTCTCCTAAATCGTTTATAAACACGAGGAAGAGACCTATATCGCTTCCCTGTGGATGCCAGATATCACTTCTATTTTAGTCGATGACTCACCGTCAATTACAACGAACTGTGTTCTTTCTGATAGGAAATCGTGAATCCAACCACACAATTGGGGAGATATTCTATAAGCACGCAATTTCATAAGAAGCCACTTGTGGGGTACTGTGTCAAAAGCCTTCCTGAAATCCAGAAATATGGAATCGATTTGCGAACCCTTGTCGATAGCACTTAACACTTCATGTGAATAAAGGGCAAGCTGTGTTTCGCAAGAGTGATACTTTCTGAATCCTTGTTGACTACTGTTTAATAGGTCGTTCTCTTCGAGGTAGTTCATAATATTCGAACAAAGTAAATGTTCCAAAATCCTATTGCAAATCGACGTCAATGAGATAGGCTTGTAATTTTGGGGATCACTCCTATTGCATTTCTTGAATATTGGAGTAACTTGGGCAACTTTCCATTCTTTGGGTACGGATCTTTCGCTGAGTGATCGGTTATAAATTATAGCTAAGTACGGAGCTGTTGCATCAGCATACTCTGAGAGGAATCTAGTTGGTATACAATCTGGCCCGGAAGATTTATTTTTGTTTAGTGACTTAAGTTGTTTTACTACTCCAGGAACATCTACTTCTAAGTTTCGCATGCTGGCAGCTGTTCTTGAATTGAATAATGGAGTGTTCACTTCGTCTTCTTTGGTGAACGAATTTCGGAAAGCTGTGTTTAGTAATTCTGCCTTAGCAGTACTGTCATCGGTAGTATTACCATTGCTATCCCGTAGTGAAGATATGGTTTGTGTTTTGCCGCTAGTGTACTTCACATATGACCAGAATTTCTTTGGATTTTCTGCAAGATTTCGAGACAGGATTTCGTTGTGGAAACAACTATAAGATTCTCGCATTGAAGTCCGTGATAGGTTGCGAGTATCAGTAAAAGATTGCCAGTTTTGTGGATTCTGTGTATTTTTAAATTTTGCATGCGTTTTTCTTTGTTTCTGCAACAGTGATCTGACCTGTTTTGTGTACCACGGGGGGGTCAGCCCCCTCTTTTATTAATTTATTTGGTATAAATCTCTCGATTGCTACTGATATTATGTCTTTGAAAGTAAGCCACAACTGATCTACACTCGCATTTTTAGTTTTGAAAGACTGGAGACTATTATGGACCTGTAAAAGTCGGCGTTACATTTTACTACTGTCGGCGTCGAAACCATGATGCGCCATCCATCCACCCCACAGGAAAAAATGCACGCGGAACGTCTTGCCATTTATTGACTTGTAAAACAAGCGGCCCTAGGCTGACAGTTTCGAGTGCAGTGCCCGTTGACAGCAATCATTCTCCACAAAATGAGTGACTGCTCAGCTGTATGTGGTGTAAATTGTGTATGAAATTTAATCTACTGTTTCATACACGTAGTTTATTATATCTGTCAAAATAATTTTCTTGTACAGGTTCTGAATGTGGTAACAATGAGTTACCTAAACTGGTAAATAAAGGATTTACAACATTAATGGCTGCAGGAGACATTTGGAATACTAAAGCGCGGTAGGGGTCATTATGAGGTCGGATTCACAATAAAGGAGTGTCACACAAATAATACAGCAACGGCGCTTTTTGTTCGGGCGAGATTTACTTAGGAATCGAATTTCTCCTCCGATTGCGAAAACATATTGTTGATTCCCACCCAGATAGGAAAAAAAGTCAACTAAAGGAACTAAGAGCTCAGACCACGAACGGTGTGCTTTTATAGAATGGAACGGTAGATAAATACACTCCTGGCCACTAAAATTGCTACACCACTAAAATGAGTTGCTACATACACGAAATTTAACCGACAGGAAGAAGATGTTCAAATGTTTGTATAGTCTATGGGACTTAACTACGGGGTCATCAGTCCCTAAACTTACAAACTACTTATGAACTACTTAGGAACTACTTAGGAACTAGGACGGCACAAATATCCATGCCCGAGGGGGGATTCGAACCCCCGACCGTAGTGGCCGCGCAGACCGTGACTGGAGCGCCTTAGTCCCCTCGGCCACCGCGGCCGGCAGGAAGAAGATGCTGTGATATGCAAATGATTAGCTTTCACACAAGATTGGCGCTGGTGGTACCTACAACGTGCTGACATGACGATTTTTCATAGACAAACTGCAGTTACCGGCGTTTCCTGGTGAAACGATGTTGTGATGCTTCGTGTAAGGAGGAGAAATGCGTACCATCACGATTCCGACTTTGATAAAGGTCGGCTTGTAGCCTATCGCGATTGCTGCTCGCGTTGGTCGCGATCCAATGACTGTTAGAAGAATATGGAATCGGTGGGTTCAGGATGGCAATACGGAACGCTATGCTGGATCCCAACGGCCTCGTATCACTAGCAGTCGAAACACAGGCATCTTATCCGCATGGCTGTAACGGATCGTGCAGCCACGTCGCCATCCCCGAGTCAACAAATCGGGACGTTTGCAAGACAGCAACCATCTGCACGAGCAGTTCGATGACGTTTGCAGCAGCCTGGACTATCAACTCGGATATCATGGCTGCGGCTGCCCTTGACGCTGCATCACAGACAGGAACGCCTGCGATGGTGTACGCAACGACGAACCTGGGTGCACGAATGGTAAAATGTCATGTTTTCGAATGAATCCAGAAACTGTTTACAGCATCACGATAGTCTCATCCGTGTTTGGCGACATCGCGGTGAACGCACATTGGAAGCGTGTATTCGTCATCGCCATACTAGCGTATCACCTGGCGTGATAGTATGGGGTGCCATTAGTTACACGTCTCGGTCACCTGTTGTTCGCATCGACGGCACTTTGAACAGTGGTCGTTACATTTCACATGTGTTACGACCCGTGGCTCTACCTTTCATTCGATCCCGGCGAAACCCTACATTTCAGCAGGATAATGCACGCCAGCATGATGCAGGTCCTGTAAGGGCCTTTCTGGTTACGGAAAATGTTTGACTGCTACCTTGACCAGCACAATCTCCAGATCTTTCACCAATTGAAAAGGTCTGGTCAATGGTGGCCGAGCAACTGGCTCATCACGATACGCCAATCACTACTCTTGATGAACTGTGATATCGTGTTGAAGCTGCTCGGGCATCTGTACCTGTACACGCCATCAAAGCTCTGTTTGACTCAATGTCCAGGTTTATCAAGGTCGTTATTACGGCCAGAGGTTGCTGTTGTGGGAACTGATTTCTCAGGATCTATGCACCCAAATTCCGTGAATTTCCATGTAATCACATGTCAGTTCTGGTATAATATATTTGTCCAATGAATACCCGTTTATCATCTGCATTTCTTCTTGGTGTAGCAATTTTAACGGCCAGTAGTGTAGTCATCATCCTACCAGTTCCCAATTTATTGTACCCATGCATATAAGCTAAACATAAGTACCATGTAAATTGTGTATTTAAATTAATCTTTTGTTTTATATGCGTAGTTTATTATATTTGTCAAAATAATTGTCTTGTACAGTGTCTGAATGTGGTAACAATGAGTTACCGCCGGCCGCGGTGGCCGAGGGGACTGAGGCGCTCCAGTCACGGGCTGCACGGCCACTACGGTCGGGGGTTCGAATCCCCCCTCGGACATGGATATTTGTGCCGTCCTTAGTCTTAGGTAGTTCATGTTTGTAAGCTTAGGGACTGATGACCCCGTAGTTAAGTCCCATAAGTTCTACAAACATTTTTTAAATGAGTTACCTAAATTGGTAAATAAAGGAGACATTTGGAATACTACAGCGCGGTAGGGGTCCCTATGAGGTCGGATTCACAATCAAAGGAGTACGAAGAGCGGCTGCTCGTTTTGCCGGCCGCGGTGGCCGAGGAGACTGAGGCGCTTCAGTCACGGTCTGCACGGCCACTACGGTCGGGGGTTCGAATCCCCCCTCGGGCATGGATATTTGTGCCGTCCTAGTTCGTAAGTAGTTCATAAGTAGTTTGTAAGTTTAGGGACTGATGACCCCGTAGTTAAGTCCCATAAGCCTTACAAACATTTGGCTGCTCGTTTTGTATTGTCACGATTCAGGGGAAAGAGTATCACGTAAATAATATAGCAACTGGAGTGGGAATCATTAAACCATTGGTGTTTTTTTTTTTGGGCGAGATTTACTTACAAATCGAATTTCTACTTCGATTGCGATTCAACTAAAGGAACTAAGAGCTCAGAGCACGAAGGGAGAGATGTAGGAGTTCCTTCTTTCTGTTTGCTAATCTAGAATGGAATGGTAGATATATATTGTGAAAATGGTTCAATGAATCCTCTGTCACGAACTTGCAGGGTAACAATGTAGGTGTAGAGATTGCTTCATCATGTTCACTTCTTGTGGCGTTCTTGTAATGGCACGCAGAGGTTCCAGTAGGTGCTTTAAACAGTCTAGGACACAGCTTTGGGTGTCTGGGACGTGTAGGGGCCACTTATCACAGCGCCTAACCTGCAGCGGCTGAGTGTGCTGCCTGCCTGCGGGGCCAAGCGGTCCCCGCAGGCTGGTCGTCCGCAACACTCGCTGAGTGCCCGCGGGCGGCGCCATCTGTCTTGGCGCCGGGCCACGCCCCCCCCCCCCCTCTTCCCTCATACCCACCCCCCCAGCCAACACAAACACACCCCCATACAGCTGCGGCGCTCTCTGCTCGGATTCCGTCTGCTTCGAAGAAGGAACGGGAGCAACAACATCCTGCCATTCATCAAATGTGCTGTATGCCTATGGCGCCATTCTTCCTCGTGAGCTACAGCGGGCGATGTTGTGGGTTTTTTGCATCTCCCTTGGGCTACGATTCGGTTCCGCATCCCATCACTTTTTGGACAAAAATATGCTTTTGACTTGTCGTACGCATATATTATTTCGTGATAGACCATTTAAATGTTGTGAATGCTCTCAGACCAAAATAGAAAGAAATAGTGCGGTAGTAAGAACTCTGATATTATTCAGATGGCGTTCAGAGAGAAGCAGAAGATCTGCATCAATGTGACTAATGAGGAATCTCTGCCTGCCTCATTAAAACGTACTGTTTAACGTGACAGTGATTTTATTTTCAGATAAACGCCTTTCAAATATGATTACATTCCCATATAAAAGACGTTTTATCTACGAATCTCACGTTTCATTTAAGAAAATGAGAAGTGGTTTTTCTTTTTTAGGGCCAGCAGCATATATTAGACAACAACGTTCTTATTATTATTATTAGAAAACAGAACTAATTTAGATCGTTTTGAGAAACATTCTTTATTTTTGACATAATGTTTCAATACACGTTGCCAAGTATCTGCGAATACAGTTTCAGTCAAGTCTAGTATAAAAATGTTCAAATGTTTGTACAACTTGTGAGACTTAACTACTGGGTCATCAGTCCCTAAACTTACAAAGTACTTATAAACTACCTTATAATAAAGACGGTACAAACATCCATGCCCGAGAGGGGATTCGAACCCCTGAAGGAGAACGGCTTCGCGCATTGTAGCATAGCGGCTCAATGCTCCGCCGCGGCAAGTTTTGTGTAGTCTACATGTAAAAGTAGACCTGAAAGTCATTTATATTAAAGTCACTTATATTGAATTCAAATGTAGAATGAACTGACTTCCATACTACGTAATTACTAAATTCTTTTATATCAGGGAAAGTTCTGTTTTAATAGTAAGTGACGTATAATATTGAAAATCTTACGTCAGCTATGATCTTACAATTTTTAAGACGTTTATGTTTTAGTGACCCCCTTTTTTTTATTGTTACGATTACCCCTTGTTGGAATGTATATAATTTCCAATTTCTTTATCTTGTTATAAAACATCGATAAGGGTTTCGGGTTAGTATTACTATTTAAATTACGTATGTTCATTTCGTATATTTCATGGGTACTTTATCGTGTGTATATGGATTCACAATTATTCAAGAATGTCCACTGCAAGACACAGAAACGCAAATTTGCGCTTTTGTGCAAACGCGTTAGACTCGTCGTAGTTGTCGCGACAAGTCTGAAACATTGTGTTACCAGAGGAAACAAGTCAACAAATGTCTCTGTGGATAGCGATAGACATGTAAAAATAATCGAAGAGTTAATAAAAAAATGTTCAAATGCTGGTTAAGCTTAAGGGACCTAACACTGCGGGGTCATCAGTCCCTAAACTTACAAATTACTTATGAATTACCTTCATGCCCGAGGGGGGATTCGAACCCCCAACCGTAGCTGCCGTGCAGACCGTGACTGGCGCACCGCAGACCGCTCGACCACTGCGGCCGGCGAAGAGTTAGTACCATCCTTCCATCATCTCGTTCTTATCGTTTCTTGCATGACGTAACATGTTAGAGACCTGAGATGTGTCCTACCAGCATAGAATCACACGAAAAAAGATTAAAATGAAGCCATTAAAGCCTTGAAAGACATTATAATAGATGCCTTCTGTTGCTAATGGAACTAGATTAAGTATCTAAGGTCGGTTACGCAAACCGTATGGTGGTGCGCGACTCCGAAGTTCTCCGCTGCGATTCCTGATGCTAGACGAAATTTTCACTCCCTATATTTGGCCATTAGGAGCAGAAGAGGAGGAGGAGGAGGATTAGGATTTAAGGGAACCACGGTATACGTTTATCAGAGTGGTTGGAGGCGGGTTCGAACCGCCGTCCTCTGGAATTCCAGTCCAGGGCGTTACCAGTGCGCCACCTCACCCAGTCTGGAGCATAAGAGATGATGGTATCAACTTTGCACCAAAGTCCACGATAAAAGTTCAATCCTGTCAGCAGGGGCAGGGTA
This sequence comes from Locusta migratoria, assembly GCA_026315105.1. Taxonomy (NCBI): domain Eukaryota; kingdom Metazoa; phylum Arthropoda; class Insecta; order Orthoptera; family Acrididae; genus Locusta; species Locusta migratoria. The sequence continues at coordinate 131,143,384 of CM048750.1, read as the reverse complement.
GATTTTATGTAAACTTCTACGAAGACTATCCTGCTTTTTGGCAAATTCAGACATATTTTATAAGGAATTTCGTTTTATGGTAGTTACGCTATTATTTATGTACCAGTTTAGAGTTTTATTTTATTTTCCGTTTACATAGTTTTCCATTTTCCGTAATAATCTTTCTACATCACTGCCATTTTATCCGATTCCAGTATTACTTTATGCCAAATACAATGTTAGTTTTTGTCGAATCGGTGTCATTGTTGCTCAATAATTTTTTTTTAATATTACTGTAATTGTTTTCTCCAATTTCATTCTGTTTTCTCAAATATAGTGTTTTTTCCGATTTAGTTTTTTTTTCTATTGAATTTGGTATTATTTATTTCAGACATAATCTGTTAAATGTGGTGATTAACTTTCTGCTTATTCAAGATTTGCGATTACGGTTTTGGTATAACTTTTCCCTAAGTCGATATTTTTTGCCAAATTTTGTGTGATATTACGGTAAATTCGGTATTTTGTTTGCAACATTCGGTGATTTTTGTTAATTCAGGTGTGTTCATTGATTAATTCATATTTTTAACTTCGACGTTACTTTTTTTGCTCTTTAAATGCAAATTTTTGACTTTAAATATCAGCTCTTTATATGACAAACCAGCAGAAATTTTGGCATTTACATGAACTTCAGCAGTAAGGGAGAAAGAACGCAAAATGCGGCGTAGCATTTAAAATTATCAGCAAATTTGTCTTCGGACCTTTAAGGTTTACAGTCGAGAAAATATATATGTGTGTACACGATGTTTCCGAGCGGTCTGCGGCGTGCCAGTCACGGTCTGCACGGCTACTGCGGTCGGGGGTTCGAATGCCCCCTCGGTCATGGATGTTTGTCCCGTCTTTAGTATAAGCTGGTTCATAAGTAGTTTGTAAGTTTAGGAACTGATGACCCCGTAGTTAAGTCCCGTAAGCTCTACAAACATTTGAACACGATGTTTCATAAGAAATGAAAATTTCTCGTCGTTTCACTAAATCCCAGAATTTCCACGCTATTTTTCGAGTTATCGTTTTCAAGATCTTTTTCTGATCCTACTCATACATATTCGACATAACTCTTCAATATGTGCAATTGAAAGGCCATTGTAGGTGAAGGAAGAGCATTTCCTCCACGCAGCTCCATCCGCTCCACGGATTTACGTACGGAATTTAAATAGCACAGTTTTAATCGCGAGACTGAGTGTAAAATAAGTGCTCACAAGCTTTGACGGTCAGGTCCACAGAACTAGAGACACATTTTTATCCGCGAGCAACACGGCTGTCAGGAGTGCCACAGGCACAGGGTGAGCAACGCCGGCAAACGAAACTATTCTTGGTCAACATTTCAGATAGCCTACTTTAACAGTTAAAACTATGAGGAATACGTTAACTGAAATCCACGCTCGAATTACGTCTTGATAAAGTCTTCCTTTTTGACTACAGATAATTACAAATAGAACAAAAGATCACGAATGAAAAAAAAATTGAAAATGAACTTTCACTAGACTAAGTGCATGCTATTTATAATGCTCCACTATGTTTCTCTCAGGGAATTTAGATTATTAAGGTTTGCAATGAGATTATGATATCAATCACTAAATGTTTTATATATCTGTTTTTCTTTGTAGCCTCCATCAAGTTCAGTGGTCTTACGCCAACGCTATGCCCATACGTTCTACAGATCATCATTGTCGAAGAGAAATAAATGGTGAAACTCTGACTGACAGCATTAAGAACGCTTGTGGGTGGCACCATAAAACTTCCACGCAAAGGAGACTGCAAAACTCAAAATTCACTTTTGTATCACTCCATCGAATAATACACTACGGCTAGAGCTTGACATTCATGGCAGGGCAGCAGTTGTTGAACCCGTAAAACGGAAGCGTACAAAAGCTACGAAGGAAGTAGAACCATGATTATAAAAAAAAAAAAGAAAGTTGACGACTGGAATGATATTGTCCACGGGTTCATCGTTTAAATTGCTCACAACAAACTCTCCGAAAGAACCTTACGGTACGACATGTCCGCTGCTTAAAGTGAAGCACGGGGGAGGTCCTGTCATGATCTGCACAACTGTATCTTGGTATTCAACACTTCCTATCATTACAGCCGGCCGCGGTGGCCGAGAGGACTGAGGCGCTCCAGTCACGGTCTGCACGGTCACTACGGTAGGGGGTTCGAATCCCCCCTCGGGCATAGATATTTGTGCCGTCCTTAGTTGTAAGTAGTTCAAAAGTAGTTTGTAAGTTTAGGGACTGATGACCCCGTAGTTAAGTCCCATAGACTCTACAAACATTTGAACATTTTCTATCATTACCCTCGCTGGTCGGATAACAGCGAATCAATCTCTCACCATCATCGACAGCAATCAGCTTACTACGAATTACATTTTCCTAACAAACACATCCATACCGCGAAATGATGTCAGAAAGTCATCATCAAACATCTCCCATAAACAGCAGACTCGTTAAACGTCAACACAACTGAACCGTTATGGGAAATTTTAGAGCAGAGAATGAGGATATAATTTACAGCTCCTACTTCATGGAAGTAGTTGGCGGATGTTTTGGTATAAGAATTGTTACATTTTGTTGGAAAATATAAAGACACCTTACAAATCTGTTTCTCGAAGTACAACTGTTCTCAAGACTTATGTTTCGCTAACTCTTGAGTAAGAAATAAATGCTGTGTCTAGTTAAGGTGTTTATATTATTTTGTACATCCCCTGTAAGTCGTTGCATATTAAAAAATATCCCTGTTTGTAATATAACTTCTGCTCCTGGCCGTGTTTGTATTGCATCCTCCCTTTATCGTCAAAATTAGTGTAACTGAAACAAATATAGATGCGTGAGCAGGTCTTGGGTTACAAAGGTTACTGTGCGGATGATGATGTACCTAATTTAACAAAGATTTTCCGGGGTTGAGAATAATATGTTGGCGTGATCTGGAGTTTTGTCATACATGACACGTCGAAAACGGTCCTTAGGTGCAATAATTTCTTTCTGAATTAATTGTTAACCGTTCGGGCAACACATATAGAAGAATGTTACCATCACTATCACCACCCTTTACGTAACCCTTTGTACACAAAAATTGCCATTAAAAAGTGCTGTTGAAGGAGACTGCCCTAAAACGCAACGTCAACGATGCGCCAGTATTAGGCATATGGAAATGCCTTAGGCTTACGTACTTGATACTGTCCACCTGTTCTGACATTGTCCAGAGAAGATGTGAATATGGATTGAAAAATGCCTTAGGCTTCTTTTCTACCTCGTTTGGTAAATGCATTTGGTGACAGTGATTGCGTTTCCGTTTGTGGCTGAAAGTGATTCGCTGTAACTTATAAGTATTAGTGACAGAAAGACCTCTCCATTGGCATTAATATGCTATTAATACATCCGCTTGATTGATCATGAGCGTGGCTGTGACAAGATGTATCGAATATGGACGACCGTAGCACTGGAATAATTGAGCGACTAAGGCGCAGATTTCGTGATCCACTCGAAAGTCCAGAAAAAAGAGTATTTAACTTTCCGTCGACAGCGTGATCATTAGAGACGGAGCTGATGCTCGGATTTTTGGGTAAGGATGTGGAAGGTAATCGGCCGTGCCCATTGAAAGGAACTATCCCGGCATTTGCCTGGAGTGATTTAAGGAAATCACGGAATACCTCAATTTGGATGCCCGAAGGTGGATTTGAACCACCTTTCTCCCGAATGCGAGTCCTGTGTGTTACCACTGTGCCACCTCGCTCAGTCGGAGGTTGCAGTCTGCCCTCTGGCATGGTGTGTGTGTGTGTGTGTGTGTTGTCCTTAGCGTAACTTAGTTGAAGTTAGTTTGTAAGTCTAAAGGCCAATGATCTCAGTCGTTCGTTCCCTCAGGTTTACAAACATTTGTATTTCGTTACGCCTAATTCTCTCCGCTCATTGCCCAACCTCATTACAGTAACCTCGTGAATTTTTACGAAAAATAAAATACTTTTACGGGCGATCACCATGTTGCTTTTTCTACAGGCAAGAATTCTCTTGCATCACACTGGTAGGGTCTTACGTAGACTGAGGGGGCATTACGGTATGTCGGAATTGTTTCAAATTTTACTCAAATGCAAAAAACGAAAGAAAAAAGTTACAAGAACCCAAAGTATGTTTCCATATACGTACCACTATAAGAATTTTAATGATATTATTTATTATAATACTAGCATATGAACCTAATGCATAGAAAAGCTTCCAGATGAAAGCCGAAACGTAGAAAAGGTTTATAAATTGACAACGGCCGCCAAAGCATACACTTACAAACAGTAGAATCTTATGTATAAAAAAAAGGAGTTGTGGATGCTCCGCCAACCTCCTATCAAGAAATATCAATTATAACCAATAAGACACACAGTATGTAAAAAGTATTGTTTAAAATCTGCCGAAGGAGACTGCCGTAAAAAGGCGACGTCAAGGATGAGCCAGTGTTTGGCCGCCACTGTGTGACGGTAATCAGAGAAGATGCATTGAAAAATGCTACGAAAATGTGGTATACTATACGTCATGACCAAATGGAGATACTGTCTGAACAGACTGTGTGGCCTCTTCTACAACGCAGCCATTGTGGCTCACATCACCAAACTGGAATTCAGAGTTCCTTGTAATTTTAATAATGTTTAATGTTTATTGTAAATCACGTAGTTTGCGCTTAAAGCCAAATTTTATTTGTGACCTGAATTTTGTGCTACATGTTACGTTTTCATTGGCACTTACAGCCCATTTTAAAATTGGGATTCTTTTTTTCTTAAAACGTGAAGATTCGTTTTAAATTGTAATTTTCCTCTGTGGGCCACTTGCTCTAAAATTGAACTTGGTTTTTGCCTTAATAGTCATTGTGAGAATACCACATTGTGCCGTGGGAACTTTAGCCGAATTATTTATTTTAATTACAGTTAAATTGTTCTTGGCTTGCTGCAGGCTTTTTAAATAGCGAATTTTTGAAACGTCATTGAACTTTGTTCTGTGGCGCCCATTCCCGGATGTAATTTGTGGGTTTTGTTATAAATTTGAATTTGCAGAATTTCTTATTCTTAAATTGAAGTAAATGTTGGTTGTAAGTAATATCATGAACAGTAAATGATTTTGAATTACTTATGGGCTCAGTCCTCTCATGCTTGCTGTCCTGAATCCTTCCTTGGTTTTGTGTTACCTGTTATCGTGGGTACCAAATGGAGATACTGTCTGAATAGATTATGTGGCCTCTTCTTAGCCAAAAAATTATGGTTCAGTTCGCCTATCGGGCTCATAATTGTACTCAAAATTTTATGATGACGTATGTTTGTAGCATTACATTAAATATTGTTACTAAAATTATACCTGCAACGCTTGTCGCTTGTGTATCCGTTCTCACTTCAGTATATACCTCTCACTACTTTTGTTTCCGATGGTCGATTTTTTTTCGGCTTGGAGAGAGAACGGAAGCGCTCCTTGTCTTTCTGTTCTTCACTCTTGTACTGGACAACACTTCTTCTCTGAGATACAATATACTTACGTAAGTGTGAGCTTGTATATTTTATTTTATTCTCAAAAAAAAAAAAAAAAAAAAAAAAAAAAAAAAAAAAAAAAAAAAAAAAAAACAGTTTGCATTACTTTTTGCTCATTGCTCCCTGATTATTATTATGATTCGTTTCGCGTTTGCATTAGTTTAGATTTAGATCGACTGTTTCCTGCATTCAGTTTACACTGATTTCATTTTCAGAACCTGCAATTAATGTTTTTATCTGGCTAAGTCCGATATTTTCAAATTTTATTTACCTGATGCGGACGTGAAACTTTGTTACGTGAAGCGTAAAATAACCAGGCATCGATTGACGTCGGAAAGTTGCAATCACTGTTCCAGTACAAAACAATGTCTGCAGCTGATCTAGACTTCATCTGGCATGTAAAGGTAACTTTTCGCCTACTTTCTTTAGTGGTGGTGCTTTCGGGTGATGTCTTAGCATTAACAATGACTACCGCTATTTTTAATGACGGTATTATTGATGATCTTATCTGACTTATCCTCTTCAAAAAATTAATCTCTGCAGTTATTTCTAACGCTATTTAATTCAAATCTTCACGACAACAACAAACTAAATCTAAAGTAACTTTATAAGGTCATATTGATAATTTGTGTGATGTGCCTGAAGTTTGCTGATAGGTGTTTATGTCCGTGATAGAAGTGGGCGAGTTTCTGGCAGGGTGGAGGTGAGGATCAGCGGGTAATTACGTGGGGTCGGTCGTCTGTCACTGGGGACTGCACCCTGGGGAGCGACAGGCGGCAGGGTCCACGGGGGCCAACGCATCCTCACGTCACACGTCACACGTCACGGTCTTCCCGGCAAGTGGCAGGTGTCGGCAAGTGACAGGGCAGGGCCGGCGAAGCCTCTCTACAGCAATCTTATTGATCCCGCGACCCCCTTTCGAGTAAAAATGTCGTGGCGACCCTCCGGCCTGTAATAAACCTATGTCAGTGATTTCAAAGTATTCAATTTTTTGGCCCACTTTAGGTTACGGTAGTAATACTAAAAGTAGGCCTTTGTGATCGTCTTTTGACAGCTCGAACTTTAAATGGACATAACGGCTTAACTATTCATCTGACACGAAAATTAAATAACCGAATTTGTAGAGAAGAAAATTCTCTACAACTTTGCTCTTTTATGTTTTTTTCATATGTCGTAGCGTTTCAAAGATATTTGCAAAAATAACGGCGATTTTGGGATGTATGTCTGTCTGTATGTCCGTAACGTGTTCCCTGTTTTTAAGACGAACCGTTCAACCGATCAACACCAAATTTTACAGATATGATTTTAGGCCGCCAGAGACCAGAACCTCCCTTTTTCAAATTTTTCGGACAATAAATAAGGCAGTAAAAAAAAGCCCTTTGTAAAATAATTGTAATTGCAAACGAACCGTTCATCTGACACAAAAATTGAATAACCTAATTGGTAGAGGAGAAAATTATCTTCAACTTATCTCCCTTATGTTTTTTCGTATCTCGTATCGTTTGAGACATATTTGCAAAAATAACGGAGATTTGACACCCTCCATTGAATTAGCGAAAACCAGCCGTTCGGAGATGTCACGTGACATTCCACGCGTATTTGATGATTTTCTTATTGTAACTTACACGTTGTCATTTCAAAACAACGGCACACTGAGGAATTAACAAAATACATCGTTCTTCGTACGATAAATGATAATCTAATGCCATATTAACATCATTTAACAACGGCCATCAATAGTATGAGATTGAAGAACTTCTGTTTTGATTTATAGCCGTAGCGTATTGCCGGGCGCCGTGGCTCAGCGCGCCCGGTCAGAGGGCTGAATGCTCTCTGTAATAAAAACAGCTGAGCCAACGACTCATCGAACAAGAACGAACAAAAACTTTCAGCGTCCGCAACAAAGAGAACTACCCATAGAACAAAAAAAAAAAAAAAAAAAAGGGGGGGGGTGGGCAAGGTGCTGGACAGTACGCGAAAGGTCGGGGTTCGAAACCCGCAGCTAACTAAACTTTTTTTTTCCTAAAGGGGTTTCAGATACTCTTATCAATTAATTTATTACTATTTAGATTACTATTTTGGTCCAAAATGTTTGCAAAAACTTATAAAACTACAAATCTAAAGTGGGCTGTAAAATACGTCAGTGCGATTTTTCTTTCTTAGATGTATGTACCCAACGGCCATGCCGCACTGAATACACCTGTTCACATTTGATCACCAAAGTATTGTCGGGATCGGCTAGCACTTGGATGGGTAACAGTCCGAGTATGCTGAGCGCTGTTGGCAAGCGGAGTGCACTCAACCCTTATGAGGCCAATTGAGGAGCTACGTGATTGAGAAGTAATGGTTCCAGTCACGAAAAGCGACAACGGCCGGGAGTGCGGGGCGCTGACCACGCCCCCCTCCATACCGCATCCGGTGACGCCTTCTGGCGGAGGATGACACGGCGGCCGGTCGGTACCCGATGGGCCTCCGAAGTCTTTGTGGGACCGAGTTTAGTTTTTAGATGTTCTAATATCTTCGAAACCATTCAGGTTTGGTGAAAGTTGCAGTACGGCAAACGAATCAAAACTGAATGAAAAGACTTTGTAACATATATTTAAAGGATGCTCATAAACTTTGGAATCTTTCGAAAACCCTTAAACCGCAGAAAACTACTATGCCCAGGAAAAAAAATGGTATTGTCATTAGTTCAGTAAAACTGTCTTGAGCAGTTAAACCGGCAACGCACACGCAATGGAAATATTTTAGACATTATAGCTACAAACAGGCATGGCCTTATTAACGATGTCTGTATAGAGACAGGAGTTAATGGTGACCAAAGTTCATAAACCAATCAAGAAGTCTATGAGCGTGTTTTTGTTAGGAAGAGCCGATAAGCAATTGTCACTGCCGTACTTAGAAAATCAATGGACAGCATTTAGTATCGGTACAATGGATGTAGAGGCATTGTGGACTAAATTTAAATGCATTGTAAATAAAGGGTGAGAGAAATATGTGTCTGTAAAGTTAATTAAGGATGTAAAAGATCCACCGTGGTATAATAATAATGTTAGAAAGCTACTGAGAAAGCTAAGGCTGTTGCACTCTTGGTTCAAAAAAGAACACGCAAATAATGACAGGCAAAAGTTAGTAGAGATTCGTGCGTCCATAAAATGATGGATGCCATATCTTAGTAAAAGATCTTTCCGAGAACCCGAAAAAAATCTGGTCCTATGTAAAATCGATAAGCGGATCAAAGCCCACTATCCACTCACTCGTTGGTCATTCCGGGGCAGTAATAGAAGAAAGCAAACGGAAAGCTGAAGTTCTAAATGTAACCTTTGAGAAGTCATTCACACAGGAGGATCGCATAAATGTACCACCATTTGATCAACGTACTAATTCCGAAAGGGAAGACAATAGGTATTTCCAGTGTAGAGAAGCAGCTGAGAGAGATAAATACAAAAACGTCTGCTGGTCCAAATGGAATACCAGTTCGGTTTTACGAAGAGTATTCTGCGACATTGGCTCCTTACTTAGCTTGCATTTATCGCGAATTCAGCGCAAAATTCCTAGTGACTGGGAAAAAGCTCAGGTGACACCCATTTATAAGAAAGAAAAGAGAACTGTCTCACATAATTACAGGCCAATATCGTTGATATCAGTTTACTGTACAATTTCGGAGTGGATTCTCAGTTCGAATATAGCAAAAAACCCTTGAAACGGAAAAGCTTCTTTCTATGAATCAGCACGGGTTTAGGAAACATCGTTCATGTGAAACTCAGCTTGCCCTTTTATCACATTTTGGTGCGCAAAATTTGAGTACAAAGACAAAAGTGACAACATAATACTGGAATTAAAAACTCGCCTGGGTCAGCTGACGAAAAATCATTTCACACCTAAATAACGTATCGCAAATTCCTTACGTTGTTGCCTTACTGATATAAGGAAATATTTGTTGCAAACAAACAACACGGACATTACACAAGTGAGAAATCTCTTCTTTTTTATTATATATGAATTTCGTCAGCGATGGACCGCACACAGTAGTTCATTTTCTTTCCCATTCCTCGTCTCTGGTTGTCTGTACACACACCCTTTGGTCTAGGTTCTCGCTTACCTTCACAGGTGGCGCCTTGTATCAGCAGCCTGAAGCGATTACTTTCACATATTATTTCCTCTGTAATACCTATTTTGTTTGCATCTTTCTTCGCTGCTTCTCTCCTTCTTACAGTTTTCTTCAGTTTATTAACGTAATTAAAAATTTTCTTTGTTATCCGTATGCCCTCAATTCTTTTAAATGACTTTCCCTGAAATATCTGTGATTTTTTTTCTGTATTTTTATGTAAATCCGCATTTCTCCTTTTCATCCATATATTCTCATTGTTTTCTCGGGACCCAGAAATCTTATATAATAAGAGAATCTACGAAAACTGAAGTCAGTCGGTCAGACCAAACTAACCCGCCGATTTCCTTAATTTTTGTTTTGGCCGAGGTGACTGAGGCGCTCCAGTCACGGTCAGCACGGTCACTACGGTCGGGGGTTCGAATCCCCCCTCGGGCATGGATATTTGTGCCGTCCTAGTTCGTAAGTAGTTCATAAGTAGTTTGTAAGTTTAGGGACTGATGACCCCGTAGTTAAGTCCCATAAGCTTAACAAACATTTGAACATTTGAATTTTTGTTTCAAACGAAAGGTATTAATCCACAGATCTGTCATCAAGTATCAGAATTTACATAACTCTCGCCTTTCTTTTTCTATACTCAAATGCAATGTCCTTCTGTACATTTATGGGGATGTCCTTGCCGTAAAGTCAGTCGGTCAGGCCATTCTATCCGATCGATTTCCTTAATCTTAGTTTTAAATTGAAAGGTGTTCATTAGCAGGTTTGTCATCTAGTATCAAAATTAACTTATGTCTCTCCATCCTTTATTTTTATTCAAAGTTGGTATCTTTCTGTCCTTGAATATTTTAATCGGTTTGGTTTACGATATCTTCTGTTCTAATTAAGGTTCGCAGTTCTTTTTGAACTAAGAACACTCATCGGATCAAGCTCTTTCATTTGCGCTTTTAAACACTTGCGTTGATTGATTCTGAAGAAAGCTTTGCATGAACATTCGATTTTACTTCCATTTTTCCCAACTATTTTTTCATTCCACTAACGGTGCGAAGTATTCGCACGGGACCTCTAGTTCGCCTTTCTTATTCAATGTTAGGCACTCAGATCCATATGTCGCTTGTGTTCTAATAACTGAAGTTCCAAGCTTCCTTGATTGGATACCGATTTCTTAATGTAGTAGTTTAGAGTTAAATTGTGTACGAATTCTAAAGTCTTTCCTCTTTATTCATTTGTGACTTTATCTAATCCATTGGATTCGATCGATTCCTCAAGGTATTTAAATTTATAAACTTTTTCAATTTTGCCATACTTTGTTTCCATAATTTTTCCTCCACTAAGTTTGTGTGCCAAGTACTCGGTTTTTTCGTAAGACATTTTCAGGCTATTCTATTCGGCAGTCTTGTGTAGTAGATCAAGCTTGACAGTTCCATCTGTTTGTTTTTCAGTTTCAGTGCTATATCATCTGAATTTTACTTCAAATTTGTACTTTCCTTCTTCCATGTTTATGTTTAATGCCTCTCTATTGTAATGTATGTCCAGGAAACCGAAGTTCATTTTTTTTTTTTAATTTGGGGTCAGATTTCACATTAAACTCTTCCTAATATTTACGTTTTTTATTACTGTTCTATTTCTTCGATGCCTTTAATCGATTATCAATCGCTTCGTCATGTAACTCATTCCACCATCTCTCCTGGGATACTTCATAATTGTCCCATTTCTTTAACTGACTCCACAATATTTTCTTTAATTTCTTTCTTGTGATAATATATACCACATAATTTATTTCGATTTCTCATGAGAAATTGATTGTTTACTCTTCGAAATCTTTTTGGTTTTTCTTTACGCTTGTTGGGTTTAAATTTATTAACAGAATGAAATGAATACTTTTCTGTGCTTGTGATGGTACAAATTAGATCCAAGGTAATACACAGTTCTGCTAGGTAATAGTAAACTGTTCTGTCATATGCTGGCTCTCGTATACGGAACTCTTCTTTTAACTCCGGGTTTGGGACTGTAAATCTCTCTGGTGTTGCTGTGCTTCACAAGCATATGCAGGCGAGTCTCCATCTTCCTATTGGCCGGCGTGCAAAGGAAGCGAAGAGGTTCAGAGACTGCGGGCGCCCCCAGCGGCCGAAGTGCTACAGAGCGACTCATCGCCCGACTTTGCAGTGGTGCGGCTTCGTGCGAGGACCGCCGGCGTTCTGGCGAATGGCGACGCTACAGCAGGTTTTCTGGACAGGACAGCGAGCGAAATGAAGTTGGCGCTCGAAAGCCGGAGATTATGGCTGGATAATAGCGAGTAGAGAAGGAAATTTTTGCCTCCTTGCTGCTCGCCAGTCAGTTTAGGTACGTGTTAAAGATATCGAAAACGTGGCCACTTTGCCGGCGTCCCTCTCGCTTATAGAAGACTTGGTCTTCTGGAGCGGAGTCTCATGGTGTAGAATATGTCGTAACTAATGGCTAAGCCGCCTGCCGGTGTTGGAATATCTCGGTCGTTGCGGCGATGTGATGGCACTATTATTCGTAACACACCGACAGTACTAAGGTTTGATTCTCCTTGTACTTCACATGACACCTGTGTATTTTATACGATCAGCGAACGATAATGCTTTGAATCCACAGGGATTTTCAGAGCTCTTGTAGGAAGTCATAGCATACTATAAGTTAGGAAGCCAATCCGCGGAAACTGGTATTTCGTGGAGAGATAGTCACTTACAGACAACTCTCCGCAGTGCATAACGTAGCCACATACGTCTGGTATGGTCGATGCGGCACGCAGCGGAAGAGAGACGGTATTGTACTCCTTCTTCGGCCTAATAGGGGTCTGGAATATTGACATCGTCCGCTGTTTTAAGCTGTAGTAATTCCCCGTTTCACACAGGGTAAAAGCTGTCTTCCACAAATTGTGGATGTATTTTAGTTCAATAATGTGACCACAATTGTTAGGATAGGAAAGGTACATTCCTCCTTACCATGCGCTTCTCTGGCTAACATGTTTATTAAAGTTGCAGTTATACTGGTTTTATTTGATCACATTCACGGGCCTTAGTGGCCTTTTTTTAAATACATGTAGTTCCGTGTGAACATGGTTGTTTCGTACAACATATCTAGGCTTCATTTTGGTCTTTTATCAAAAGATACTTTCATAGCAAAAATCATTAAAATCGCTGCACTAATCTTTAAGTGGTCACAATTTTTCCACTTTAGCCCCAATTTTGGGGGGACAGTTTCAGATCTAAAATATGTTTTACCGTCGCTTAAAAAAAAGTAAGTTTCCCTTAGTTTTTCATGTATTATAACCTACTCAAATTTCAGACAAATCGGAGAGTGACTGTTAGGTAGGATTACTTGTGAGTGTTCAAGGGTTTGACTGTAGGATGACGCTACCACTTGGGAGGTACCGACATTTGTTCGAACGACTGCATGGAGAATAAACACTCAATTATTCCCTTTGCAATTGACAAATCCTAACATAAAGAATCTGCAATTTACAATGAATGATATTGGCAATAAAAGTTGTATTTTAGAAACATATAAATTAGTGAGATGCTCAGAACATGGATAGTGGTACCGCGGATTGTGAGCTTACAATTCCTGAAGAACATTACAGTGTAACGGTGTAGTGGACAACACGGGAGATGGTCTCGCGGTCTCGATCTTTAAAAGCTAACCTCTCTACAGAATAGAACAACCACTGATTCATTATTCCTTCTTCTTTGCCATCTCTACATGAAGGGAATGATTCTGTTGTTAACCACGTCACAGACGAGAATCGTTGGTATATTCATTAGACATCAAGGGAAAGCATACAGAAATTTCTTCTATTGTGTACAAGGCACATGCAATGTTCAGCCAGAACATTTTAACCAGCTGCAAGTCGTCGCTTGTAATTTGTTTTTTGAGTATGAATTTGTGTTCGTACAGATGTACAATTTAGCCTCAGCACTCCTCCCTTCCCAGTAGTACAGCGATCGCACTTCACTGTCATCAATACCATATTATTATTTGAAATTTAATTACTGTTGACGCAGATACCTTATTAAAGTATCTGTCAATCGGCCTGTTACTAAACTTCATGTTCTCAAATAGAATTAAAAAAATATGTGACAGGTTCGAAATGGATATTAACTTTGAAAATAGATAACCCTAAAGTGACAGTTCCTTTCCTTTCTTTTTTTTTTTTTTTTTTTTTTTTTGCTGAAAAAATATTGTGATTTAATCGAAACAGAATCTTTTAAACATTCAAAAGAAAGGCTAATTATGAAATAAGTTGTTTTGTATTTCGCATACAATGCAAAGTCGCAATATGTCCCACAATTTTTTATAACTGAAATGAACGGGGTTATCAAATTTCGACGGTCTTTCTTTTACTTACCCACTTTTATACCGTGAGTATTTAATGAGATTTTGAGAAGCAAACTGATTGTGTATTAGTGATTGCAGTTTGTCATTATTTGGATGGTGCAAATTTATCTCATAGTTGTGTAAATGAAATCTGAAAAATACCCAATAAAATTCTTCCAAGGTCGAAAGAAAAAGACATCTAGGGTTTGGATCATCCCCATTATACCAGCAGGAATGGTTTTTATAAGAACGGAATGTCCAGACGTTGCTGAAGAATTAGGAATTACTAAATTCTGCCCACTTCTGCAATACGTCTGCTTATATCGTCAATGAATTCAATGGCTCGTACTTGATGTTTAGCTTGATCAAAAACAAATTTTAGCGTTATAAGCTTATTAACTTGTACTTCATTTTAGACTTATGAAACCCCTTCGATGATTCCATGAATGAATCAGGGGAAAGTGGAAATTTATCTCGAGGTTTTAAAGCCCATCTGTGAATATCAACATAGTGAATCGTTATTTACTTTTCAACTGCGTCTTTAAATCGGCGTATAACATACTCAGATAAATTCCTCGACTTTTCATTCTTACTTCGACCTTTTTGTAGTTTTCCCAATAATGTAACTGACGCCTTTTTTTTTAATCGCTTAAAATTATTTTGAACGGTTTCAAATTTCAGTTTTCTTTTTTTCCCTGATTTCCAATGTTCAGTAACTTTTCGTTTATACTCAACATCGTCGACATCAACTTCGACAGTGTCATTTTGGAAGAGGTTTTATCCTCAATGTCAGAAATGTCCTCATTCATTAAAATAGGACCTAAATTATCATTTTAATCTTCAAAAATTAAGGTCTTATGTTTTTATACTATACAGGCATCATTCATTGAATTTTTTATTATAGTTTATAAGTTAAAACTAAAAGTCCTCACATCGTCATTTACACGAGATTCAAAATCATACTGCGGTTGATCAAACGCTTCTTGTAAAAGTCTAATAGTGTTTTGGGGTTTATTGCGGACGGTGATACCGATCGGCGGAGGTTTTCCTTTTACATCACTTATGGCGCACGGAAGCTACACAAGCACCACACGGTCGTTCTACTTACACAGAGGTCAGCAAGCAATGCACATTTACGTATCCTATGCCCTCACGCTGCCCCTTTTGCTCTACTGTACGGCGCGCGGCTAACGACCGTGGACAGTGTGAATTCTGCATTGGACGAAGCCTTTTCATCCTTTAGAATCTGATTACTGTATTCGTCCTTCGGTCTCCCTCTACGATGTTTACCCCACACAATTCCTTCTAATACTAAGTTGTCGATTCCTTGATATCTCAGAATGTGTCCAACAACCCATCCCTTCTCTTAGATATGCCTGGAACTCCTTTTCTCCCCAACTCTGTTCAACACTTTCTCAATAGTAACGTGATGTACCCGTCTAATCATCATTCGTCTATAGCACCACGTTTCAAATGCCACTATCTTTTCCTGTCTGAACTTCCATACAAAGCTCTACTCTAGACAAATGCTTTCAGAGAAGATTTCCTAACATTTAAATTAATATTAGATGTCAACAAATTTCGTTTCTTCAAAAATGTTCAAATGTTTGTAGAGCTTATGGGACTTAACTACGGGGTCATCAATCCCTAAGCTTACAAACTACTTATGAACTAGCTAAGACTAAGGACGGCACAAATATCCATGCCCGAGGGGGCATTCGAACCTCCGACCGTAGTGGCCGTGCAGAGCGTGACTGGAGCGCCTCAGCCCCTCGGCCACCGCGGCCGGCTTCGTTTCTTCAGAAACTTTTTTCTTGCCGTAACTATCCTGCATTTTATATCTTCTTTAATCGGCCATAAGAAGCTATTTTGCCTCCCAAATAACAAAAGTCATCTACTACTTTTATTGTCTCATTACCTAATCTAATTCCTTCAGCATCGCCTCATTTCTCACTTAATTTCATTGATCTTGTTTTACGGTTGTTAATGTTCTTCTTATCCTTATCTTATGCTTTCAGGACACTTTCTTTTCCGGTCAATTGCTCTTCCAGATCCTTTGCTGTCTCTGACAGAATAAATATGTCATCGGCAAACCATGAAGTTTTTATATCTTCTCCTTGAACTTTAAACTCCTTCTTCAAATTTATCCTTGCATTCCGTCACGGTTTCATTAATGTACAGATTGAATAGCAATGGAGAAAGTCTATAACCATGTCTTACTTCTTACCCAAGCAATCCTTCCCTTGCATGCCCTTCGACTCTAATAACTGCTGTCTGACTTTTCTACAAGGTATATTTTCCCATGGGTACCTTCAGAATTGGAAAAAGTGTATTCCAGTCTACACTGTTAAAAGTTTTCTCCAGTTCTACAAATACTAAAAAAGTAGGTTTCCCTTTCCTTGGCCTATCTTCTAACATAGGTAGTAATGTGAGTATTGCCTCCCGTGTAGCTAAATTTCTCCTGAATCGAATATGATCTTTCCCAGGTTCGGATTCCACCAATTATTCATTTCGTCTGTAAACAATTCGTTTTAGTATTCTGCAACAATGATTTATTAAACTGACAGTTCTGTAATTTTCACCTTTGTCTGCACTTGCTTACCTTGGAATTGGAATTATTAATTTCTTCATGAAGTCTTCGGGTATTTCCCCTTGCATACCAGGTGGAACAATTTCTTCTTGACTGGCTCTCCTAACGACATCAGCAGTTCATAAGGAATACCCCAGGGGCCTTAGTTCGACTCTTCAGTGCTCTATGAAATTCTTCTTACAGTATCGATTCTACTATCTCATCTTCCTCTACTTTCTTTTCCATTTTTAGAATACTGTCTCAAAGTTCATTTCGCTTGTAAAGTCCTTCTATATATTCTTTCCACCTTTCAGCTTTCCTTTTTTGGTTAGTACTGGTTTTCATCGGAGCTCTTGATAATGATGCAGCTGCTTTTCTTGTCTCCAAATGTTTCTTTTATTTCCCTAGTTATATATTCTACTACGTTCCTGTAGTCCTGTAGCCACTCCATTCTGGCAACTTCATTTTTCAGCCGTCTGTACTCCCTTTTGACTGCATCGCGAGAACTTAGAGGTGCCAGAACCGAATGTGGCATGGACTATGCTTGAAGTGGTGCTGGAGGCAACAGACACCATGCATCTTGCAGAGGCGTCTATAAATGTATTAGAGAACGGGAGTGCGATTAGCGGTGGGTATCGCTTCTGAACGGAAAGATACGAGGAAATCCAGACGTTTTAAATAATGTCGTAAAACATAGGAGGTGTTTAAACTCAGAGGAGTGTTTCTGGAACTGCTCTGTAGCAATCCTAGACATGTAAAGTGTCGTATTATCCCACTAGAATTGTTGCAGTCCGTCGGAATGAGAAATGGACATTAATGGAAGCCGGGATTCACACGTACTCGTCGACTGTCAGGGTCGTATCTAGAAGTATCAGGGGTCCGATATCACTCCAACTGCACATCCCCCACACTACCCCATATCACTCCAAGTGCACATCCCACACACCATTACAGAGCCTTCACCAGCTTGGATAGTACCCTGCTACCATGCAGCGTCCATGGATTACTATAGTTGTCTCCATACCCGTACTCGTCCATCTGCTTGATACAGTTGGAAACGACACTCGTCAGACCAACAGCATGTTTCCAGTCATCAACAGTCCAATGTCGGTGCGACGCGCAAAGTGTCGTGTAGTCGCAGGGGTACAGGAGTGGGCCTTCTGTTCCGAAGCCCATATCGATGCTGTGTCGTTGGATGGTTCGCACACTGACACTTTTTGATGACCTAGCAATGAAATCCGCAGTAATGTGCTGTAGGGTTTCACTTCTGTCGCGTTGAACGATTTTCTTCGGTCGTCGTTGGTCTCATTCTCGCTGGATCTTTTTCCGGGAGTAGCGATCTTTGTGATTTTGTTTTACAAGATTCCCAATATCCACAGTGAACTCGTCTTCACTACCTCGGAGCTGCTGTGTCGTATCTCTCGCGCGCCGACTGTAAAACCACGTTCAAACTCATTTAAATCATGAATACCTGCGATCATAACAGCAGTTATGTTGTCTAATATTGCCGACCCAGCGCCGTCCACTGAATGTTTAATTATATGTGTGTTTCCCTAAGCAACCCAATATTAGTTTCATTCGATCTTCAGTGTACTAAAACGTCTGAAGAATGAAAGACGATTGAGAACCAATCACTAAATTCGGAACATAAAAACAAACTACTGTGTTCCTTCCGAAAAGTAGAGCCATATGTCCAGCGGTCCCTCTGCAGTACGGCGTTTGTGGCACAGAAAGAAAGTCACATGCTGGAGTTGCGTGCCTCAACTTTGGATTTATGGAACGTATACCGCGGCGTAACTTGGAACGTCTCGGCCCCAGACTCGGCCGCACCGCTGGAGAATACGAAAGAAGGCGCACCAGCTGGCGGCGATGCGCAGACTGCCTGCTGCCAGCGAGGCGACCACACGGCGCTGGCGGCCAGTTCAGAGGGTTGGTAACCCTTTCAGGCCCTGAACGCACAGTTATGCGTTTCTGCTTTTGCTCGTTTCATTTATTTGTGATTCACGCTAGGAAGTTCGTGGATGGAAATGGTCAAATGTTTGTAAAGCTTAAGAGACTTAATTGCATGGTCATCAGTACCTAAACTTACAAACTACTTATGGACTACGTTATACTAAAGACGACACAAACATCCATGCCCGAGGGGGATTCGAATCCCCGACGGGGAACGGTCTCGCGCATCGTAGCATAGCGCCTCAATGCGCTCGGCCACTCGCGGCGGCGGCAATCGTGGATGGACTGTAGTAACGTGCGCAACGTGTCTTAGTTCCATGTTTTTACAGTGAGTGACACCAGCATTCGGCAAACTTCCAAGACACCTACAATGGCGGCAACAAATACTTGTTGACTGTTGATATCTTTGTTTTCACATGTGAAGCTATCACATCTGACAGCCATTTGATTTTACCTGATCCAGTGATATTATTACGTCATATCTTTCAAAGGTATGTTAATTTAAAAAGGTGCAGATCATAAAAATTTGTTGTGATGGCCAAAAAGAACTATTAATTGGGTGCAAAATTTTTGATAATAAATTTATTATCTTTTGTGTAATGAATGTAGCTTAAGCTTACCTCTCTGTATTACATCTACATCTACATGGGATACTCTGCAAATCACATGTAAGTGCCTGGCATAGGGTTCATCGAACCACCATTATACTATTTATCTCCCATTCCATTCTCGAATAGCGCGCGGGAAGAAAGAACACCTGAATCTCTCTGTTCGAGCTCTGATTTCTTGTATTTTATTCTGATGATCATTTCTACCTATGTAAGTGGGAGTCAACAGTATATTTTCGCATTCGGAGGAGAACGTCACATCACGTACAACCTTGGGTCTCAATGCGTATTGACTAGGGGTCAGTAGATCGTTCTCTTCGAGTCCACTCTTGTTGCGTACACTCTCTTATTATTTTCTCTGAGATGAGATTGAACAAAACACATGAGAGTGCATCCCCTTGTCTGAGACCGAATATTGGTACCGGGTTTCTTGATCAGCAATTAAAATATCATTGCTTCAGGAGTTTTGGTAATTTCATTCATAAGGGGGTAAATTGACGACAGAAAGTATATATACAAATACATTTCTTGTCTTATCTTTTACTATTTGACGTTCCTCATTGGTTTATGATGTGCTGATGCTTCGGGCGATGGGCGGGGCTTATCCTTTATAACGCACAGCATTCTCTCGCTGGTTAGGAGTTGCCGCACGCTCACCGCTTGAACATCTACAGCGAGGTATACTGTGTTGAGTAAATTTATTAATCCTGTTTTGAAAATGTATCGTAGCTATTATTGATGTACCTGTTTCCCTCTATAGCATATCGTCTTTTATTGTATTTTCAGACGTCTGAAGATGATCTAATCTTAGATGGAAACAGGTTACCTGTAGTAATAAATTGTAAAATTTTGCGAACTAGACTGTTATTTTTTATGAATCTTCCTGGCAGATTAAAATTGTGTGCCGGAAACCGGGACTCGAACCTGGAACCTTTGCCTTTCGCGGGCAAGCGCTCTACCGACTGAACTATCCCGACTCACTATGCCGCCTCACAACTTTACTTCCACCAGTACCTCGCCTCCTACTTTCCAAACTTCACAGAAGCTCTCCTGCGAAACATTCAAGACTAAAAAAAAAAAAAAAAAACAATGTTCAAATGTTTGTAAATCTATCGGACCAAACTGTATGGTCATCAGTCCGTAGCTTACAAACTACTTAAACCTAGGTAAACTAACCTAAGGACAACACACACACACCCATGCCCCAGGGAGGACTCGAACCTCCACGGCGAGCAACCGCGCGCTCCGCAACGAGATGCTTTAGACCGCTCGGCTACTCCACCGCGGCCATTCAAGACTAGCACTCTTGGAAGACAGGATATGGTGGAGACATGGCTTAGCCACAGCCTAATAGATGTTTCCAGATTGAAACTTTTCACTCCGCTGCACAGTGAAAAGTTTCATTCCGATATTTTTTTTATTTATTTTTTTATTTTTTTTATTTTTTATTTTTTTTTTTTAAAGAGAGGAGCTATCCCGAAACTCCAAACTCCTTTTCTCCTCAATAGTAATTTCACTGGGGCATTACAGCTCCTGGCCAAACCGCGCACGCTCGAGGTGTCGATGGGCCCGGGAGATGGTCGGGGTCACGTGACGGCTGGGCGTTGCTGCGTGTTTCGCGGTCGCGTCTGCCTTCCCCCCCCCCCCCCACCCCGCCCCCACCTAATTTATTCAAAACGGCGCATTGCGACGACCGCGGGCACGCGGGTGCTGAATATTCAGGCCACGCTTTGTGGCGGTGGCGGCCGGTTCCGAATTCCGGGCCTTCCGTCTGCCTGCCGTTGTCGGACCAGAGGGGTTCAGCAGCGGCGGGCATCGGGCACTCCAGACCCCAGACAGCCGACCTGCGCGACGCGGGGCTCATTATTAAAACATCGAGAGCGCCCGCTGCAATTCTCAGTCCGCGAGAAACCCTGCTCGTTCTGCGTATTGACTCCCGAATTCATTTGGATGGAAATCGGAATATTCGTTTTTCAAGCTGCTTATTTCTGCCTCTCTCTCCGACGACGGTCACACACATGGAGGCATATTTCTGTGGAAGATTGCGAGAGCTGATATTGGATGCATCGCTGAGATTGTTTCAGATCTGGTATATTAAATACGCTGTGCGTTTCGTCTTGAAAGTAATATGGGATTTACAGTAATATCAAGCTTAGTCCTCATAGTGTCTAAAGAGAGCAATCTGTGCAGCTTGTCCACTGAAATTTTTTTATAATATGATCTACTTTGTATTGAAATTAATAATGAGAATTCAAAACGAGGTCACACAACTATGATTTCAGTTGTTAAACGCATTCAGATTGCATTTCAGTCGTCGGCAAGCAACTAGCAGTTTAAAATGTGTTACTATGCAGTGGCACTATTAGCAATTTTAATCCACATCTACATCTACATGGGATACTTTGCAAATCACATTTAAATCCCTAGCAGAGGATTCATCGAACCACCTTTATGCTATTTATCTCCCATTCCATTCTCGAATAGCGCGCGGGAAGAAATAACACCTGAATCTCTCCGTTCGAGCACTGATTTCCCGTATTTTATTCTGATGATCTTCTCTACCTACGTAAGAGGCATTCAAAAATATATTTTCGCATTCGGAGGACAATGTCGGCGATTTGAGTTTTGTAAGTAGCCCACGCCGCAGCCATAAGCGCCGTTGTTGTAATGATTCCCATCCCAGATCCTGTATCATTTCTGTAATGCTGTCTCCCCTGTATCGTGACAGTATAAAACGAGCTGCCCTTCTTTGGACTCTGTTTAGTAGTTCTGTTGCATTTTTAAGCGTTCTGCCAGTAAAACGCAGTCTCTGGTTCGCCTTTCCACGACATTATCTATGTTTTCTTGCCAGTTTAAGTCTGATATAATAGTAATTGATAGGTATTTTCTGGATTTTACGGCCTTCGCTTTTGATTGATTTATCTGGTAAACAAATTTTAACGGATTTATTTTCGTACTTATGTGGACGACTTCACATTTCTCATTATTTAGACTCAATTGCCAATTTTCACACCATAGTGATATTTTATTTAGATAGTTCTGCAGTTGGGTTTGAGCTTCAGATCATTTTGCTAGACGGTAAATGACGGCATGATCTGCAAACAACCTAAGAGAGCTGCGTAGATTTTTTTCCTAAATCGTTTATGTAAATAAGGAACAGCAGAATGCATGGGACACGGGGTCCAGAGGGAAGTAAAAGAATACCTTCAGTCACGGGTGAGGGGCAGTTCTTTCAAACCACTCTATCACTATTGCAGCTGGCTGTTTGATCTGACAACAAAAGGCTGAACGAATTCATAATTCAAATTCGGTAATCACGTAAACGGTGCGTGTCAAGCCATGTTGTTACTGATCTGAGACATGAGTACTTAGCCTATTGACTGATGTTTCAGAGTGTAGGTACAAGGAGACTTTGAAGGCGAGAAAGAGAGAGAGAATGAGAGAGAGAGAGAGAGAGAGAGAGAGAGAGAGAGAGAGAGAGAGAGGTTGAGAGACAGAGAGTTACAGTATATTGACTGCACCGACGATTCTGATTGGTTCGATACTCCTGTGGAGGCAGAGGATGTCTTATGTGTATTTAACCTTCGCAATACCATAGAGGGTGGTACTTTTGAAAATATTGAAATCTACTCAGGTACTTTATTTTTGAAAATTTTATAAAAAAATATTTATTGTCTTTAATGAAATCTTCTTCCGGATTCTACGATTGTTTTACATTTTTCGTTTAAGTTTAATCGGAAAATATAAGTTTTAGGGAGGTGGTCATGAAGTTCCCCCCCCCCCCTCCTTTGGTAGTAGATGCGACTTTCCACAATGGTCGTCTTACTCCACAGATAATAACATGACCTCAGAACACATGGACATTATATTTCTCTGGATTGACAGCAGCAATGGTCTCAATAATGATTCATTTCCCTTTGATTCTTTATTGTTTCCTGTTCAGTGGCACTTAGTCTAGTGTTAGATACAACTGTGATTGAAAATGTATCGACAGTCACTTACAGAAAGGGAAGTATCACAGAGTTTTGGAAGACTCTATAGATTCCGAAATAAAATTTGATGAAACTGACAATGTAGTGAGTGAACCTGAAGATAAATGTGTTGTGCGCGAGAATGTGGACAGTGGTAATCTTCAGACCGAATTAGCGAAATATATGAAATGCATTATTGAAAACAGAATTACACGAAATATTCAAGTTCTGGATGCTGATTATGCATTAATGGCTCCTTCAATGAATATTATTTATTCCCTAAATTATTCGTGGTGGGCAAAAAGTGCTCTCCCCCGCCCCAAACTGGTAAACACATTACTGACAGTGGCTTGGTATTGTGAGGGATAAATAATTGCAGAGCAACAAGCGACGGCACACTCTCTGAAGGCGCAGTGCTATGCACATAGCAAGTAACTCGCTACATGAGGCCACGAGAATTTTAATCTGGACGCTGAGTTCACTAAAGGCTTTCGTCTGACGAATCGTGGTCGCAGTAATTGCTTGAATCGCAATGGAGTAGTGCAAATAAAAGGCACAATAGTTAAGTGTGCTCGTGCCTGAACTTTGTCAGATTAGAAGTGTAGGGCAGGGGTAGGCAAGATTGAAGAAACGGGCAAAACGGATACTGCCGACAAATCCGAACCACGCGACAAAGCACACAGCCACAGGCGGCATTTGGAATCTACGACCGGAGTTTGGTCGGGCTGGCGCCAGCAAGTGAGGTGCACGTGCTGTGTATTTGGTTTTCGTCGGATTCTTACAAAAATTGGGGTTTTTGCGGCGTTATTGCTGGTAAAAGATAAGTTGTTTTATTATTTCGTTTGTACGACAGATATTTCCTAAGTATAGGTTGCATGAGTTGATATTTTAATATAGAAAATAGTTAACGGTTTTTAATACATCAGTTTAACGTTGGTGGCATGCATATTGGCAAGTTCGAAACTTGTATTTAAGGGCAAGATGGAAAAGTTTATATTTTGTCTACATGGTACTATTTTGATGATTTGTGACTTTTTCAATTAATATCGTATTGATTTTGTTTGTAGAAGATATTTAAGCGTAAGGAATGTAAGAACAACAATGAAACTTTGCTACACAACAATTAATCACTGTAGTATGACGAAAACGTACAAGTTCCTACCGAAATAAATGATTGGATGATTGTAACGAGCTGTAGAGAAATAAAAATAAACTTAAAACTACGTAGTTAGGTGTTTTTAATTTTATCTTTGATTACCTCTCCGGTTGAGTATTTGAAGAACAACTTTTCAAAATCCATTATATCCACTGGTGGAAAAAACTGAGTTTGACATGAAACCTAGTATATCATTATTCGTTCTACACACTCCTTCAATCAGCTTGTGTCAAAACGCATTTTAACACCATCAAAAAGAGCGCTGAAAAGTTGCAGATGCAACAAATAGCTTTTTGTCCTGACTTAATTAAACAGCTTTAAGCCCAACTGTTGCCTTTGTTTTATTAAGCTACGTTGGCTCGTGGACTGAATAGAAACCATTTAATTGACCAAAAGTGACCAGTTAATATTCGTTTTCAGTGTTATGGGATTGTTATGTACAAATGTTTATCATTCTGTCTGATAGACTTACAGAAGTCAGATGTAAAAACATTGTTGTGGTAAGATAGCGAGTATTATAGCAAGTGAATCTGTGACTGTTGGAGAGGAAATGAATCGTAGAACGAGAAAACAAATGAAGAGAAAATCAAAAAGGAAAGTGTAAGAAAACACGTAAAAGTAAAGAGTATTAAAAATAATGTTATTGCAAAGATATACAAATTAATCTGTTTGTAGTTACCTTTATAATTATTTCTCTTGTAATTTTTAATTGTCAGGCATGGGGTAAGGATTCTCATCTCATGAGCTTCGAACCTCCTTGCCAGCATAAAGTAGGACGCGTTTACTGTTGTTTGATTCCTGTTAAGAGTCTACACATAAGTAAAATGATAGTGTTTAAACCAGACAGAAAAGAACAGGAAAAAAGGTTTTTGTTTCCTTCTCAATGTGAGCAATCCTAACCGCAGTAGACTACGGAATGATTCGAAAAATATAGTATCATGTAAGTAAAAAATAGTGAAGTTTATGCTTTATTCCTCTGATACAATATTTTAGAGGAATAATACTGTAATTGTTACCGTTAGTGCTTTTCAGGGTAAGGTTTCAGTGTATGCTGCTTTCTTAAGGAGGCTTTTTGGATTGGTCAAACATGAGTGCATACCATCGCTTATGGCCTTAAAAGAGATGGAGTGCCTTACAAGAGAGGAGGAGACCATAAAGCTGGAAAGTATAGTGGAAAAAAGAAAATGGTGACTGAATTCGTTTCACGTCTATAAGCAAGGGAGAGTCACTACTCCAGAAGTAAGAGCCAATGCCCTTATCTGCTAAGTGACCTGAGATTAAACAAAGTTTTCAACATGTGTAACAATTCAGGCACATCTGATTTGAAAATGAAGAAATCACTTTTTACGAAAATATTAAATACAAAATTGAATCTAGGTTTCGGAACTACAGCAAGTAATACCTGTAGCTTTTGCCATACAATAAATCACGAGATGAAAACTGCTACAGACTTCAACACGAAAAATAAGCTAATGATTGAACTTGGGTCACATAAATTAAGAGCTAGAGCTTTCTACAAATTAATGAAGCGAACTTCTGACTGTAACATTATATTTGCCTTTGATTTACAGCAGGTATAGCCTCTCCCAAAATTATCTATTGATGAAGCATATAATACAAGACATATCATTGTACGCCTTTTGTGTAACAAA
The DNA here is from genome assembly GCA_026315105.1 of Locusta migratoria. Taxonomy (NCBI): domain Eukaryota; kingdom Metazoa; phylum Arthropoda; class Insecta; order Orthoptera; family Acrididae; genus Locusta; species Locusta migratoria. The sequence goes on along the minus strand of CM048750.1, from coordinate 131,117,499 downwards.
TGTGGCGGGTAAAAATCTAAATTTTACATTTGGAATGAAACGTAGGAAGAAGGTCACAAGAAATTTCTTCGGCCATCATTGATTTCTTAAAGAAATTGATTATTGACACATCTGTCACATTTCGCGGATGGCTGTGCTAGTGAAAACCAAAATCATGTTGATGTTTGTTTGTGTGTTATGCTTATGGGACTTAACTGCGGTCTCATCAGTCCCTTATACTAAACGCAGCACAAACATGCATGCCGAGGGGGGGATTCGAACCCCCAACGGGGAACGGCCTCGCGCATCGGGGCATAGCGTCTTAATGCGCTCGGCCACTCTGCCGCGGCATGTTATTCATGCAATTGCTTTTTGGTTATTCAAAGCGTCTCCAGTACATGTGACTGATTTAGTTCTCTGCCTTCCAGTTCGAGGACATTCTTTTTGTCTCCTGACAGAGTATTTGAACGAGTAGAAAAGAAACTTCGTAAAATTTAAAAACTATCGAGTCCATACACGTACCAGGTTTTTTATGCAGAAGTGGCAGAAACAAGGATTTTAGGGAAATACTGGGATATCAAGGAAGTAAGTACAACTTGGAGTCATGTCGGTGGGATCAGATAATATGAATAGGATCCATTTGAAAAAATGTATGCGCTGCGGTCGGGGGTTCGAATCCCCCCTCGGGCATGGATGTTTGTGTCGTCTTTAGTATAAGCTAGTTCATAAGTAATTTGTAGGTTTAGGGCCTGATGACCTCGTAGTTAGCCGGCCGCGGTGGCCGAGGTGACTGAGGCGCTCCAGTCACGGTCAGCACGGCCACTACGGTCGGGGGTTCGAATCCCCCCCTCGGGCATGGATATTTGTGCCGTCCTAGTTCGTAAGTAGTTCATAAGTAGTTTGTAAGTTTAGGGACTGATGACCCCGTAGTTAAGTCCCATAAGCTTTACAAACATTTGAACTTTTTTTTTTTACCTCGTAGTTAATTCCCATAATCTCAACAAACATTTGAACATTTTTTGAAAAAATGTATGGGTGGTGAAAGGATAACTGATGTGAAAATCAAAACCCAAATCACCTACTATTCTGATGATCCTTCAAAGTGCTGTTCGCCATTAGGTAAAAATGACTACAGCTTCGAGTAGCTCCAAAGTGTCGTCATTCATCAGGTTGAAACAAGAAAATAAAGACGACGAGGGAAAAGTACTATGCCTCAGATATGGCAACAACCGGAGAGAAAATGAAATACTTGAATTTTTCTTTCTATCTGCCTTCCGTGTAATAAACTTATTGCCCAAGGCACTTTTGTGTTTGTTCAGAAGAGGAGGCTGTTGTTGGAAATATATTGCGAATTTCGTAATTGTAAATGAAGCACATTGTCGTTTTTGTTCGTACTTCTGGTGTTAAAATGTTTAACTGAATGCTAAAAATTGTATTTTCTAACAATAAAAAGTATTTTCACCATTCTATGTCACTGAAAACTAATCAAAATAGCTTACTTCAAAAGGCAAATTGTCCAACAGAACCAACGAAAAACATTTGGTCCATCAGTAAAGTGCTCATAGCTTGAAAGTATAAAAAGCAATTTCCATGTATTAAACACATTTTGATCAATTCCCCGACCTGAGTATGTGGTCCAAAATTCGCAAAAATTAATCGAATATTTTTTGCTGTGTATGTTTTTCATTTCTGAAAATTTACATTTCGGGACAAAATGTATTTTGAAAATTAGCTCCTCATTTTCTCTCGCATATCATACTTTTCGTGGCTGTCGGTACTTGAATAGTATTTGATTGACAGCGAGGCCGATATGTAGTTAAAACCACCCATCTCATTCTCACTACACAGTGTCAGATATTTCACTGTACTTGTCTTTTTAGACACTTAGTAGGGCAACAGACGATAAAAATGAGGTTTGTATCCTGGGTTACAAACTACTATTCCACGCCTCTAATCATTACGCCAGAAGTACGTTACAGAATCTTTATTTATCCTCAGTTCATCTTCTCTTCGAAGGTAGGTTTTGTGCCTTTGATCTTCATTTCGAAACGTGCAGAGTTATTATTTATGAGCCACACGATATTATTATTATTATTATTAAAGTTGCGAGAGACGAATGTACCCCCCTCCGCCACACACCGTCGGGTGGCTTACGGAGTATGGTTGTAGATGTAGCATATTCAGAAAACGTTTCGATAAATCTGGTATTTAATTCTTATTTAAGCCCAAATAGTAAATACGGAGCCCTTTTAAATGTATTCTAACAGGTTATTTATTGTCATTCAATTGATATCGCCGCGGTTTGAACAGTCCAACAGGTCCACAATATAAGTTGCAAGGTAAGCAACATTTAGCACATGGGGAACATGAATCTGAGTGAGCATCGGATATCTGGATCAATGACACGCTTCCACAGTCTGACGTCAGTCGCTGGACTGGTTTTTATGCTTCTGTTGCCAAACGGTCCGATTTTATTGCCGTTTACTCTACAGTGGCCCAGTTTATTTTGCAGTCGTTATCTATTACAGCATTGATGGTTTAAAGCAACAACTAGAACTGAGAAAAATAATGTTTAAATGAAATGAAATAAAATAAAATAAAATAAATAATTATGCTCAAGATCTGAGGATGAAACTAGCGTGTGTGAGTGTGCAAGGTTTGTGTGTAGATGCAACAGTACATATCTACATTGGTACAGTACTGTGAATGTAAAAACTTATCTGAATGTCTGAATATCGAGTAAGAGCAAATGTTATAATTAATCAGGCTGGCATCGACTGATAGCAATGAGTAGGGCTCTGTTCACTATCCAGAACACGAGTCTGGTTAAACAATGAATGACAAGTCTGGTTGTAACTCAAGTTCCGATTAGTTAATAAGACAAACAAATTATTCATTAACTAAATTAAGTGCTAATCAATGTTTAACACAAATTTGATATCCAAAATTAAATGTGATCGTGGGTGGAGTGATAGACAATCTCGAACAATGACTGATAACAGTGGAATGACATAATGATATGACACAATAAAAACACTAAAGTTGACTATTACGTGTCTGTTAATTAATTAAAGTTTAGATTATTACTGTGACAAAAAACAGAGCATGACATCTATTCGTAGAATGACAAACTACAACAGTAGCTGATAGCAATGAAAGGAACTTGTAGCCTACAATCTATCATAGGGTAGAAATATCTAAGTCGATAAACTTGTACAATCTATTCTAGTGTGGAAACGTCAAAGTCGATAATTGTGTAATTGACTAATTATGTACAGTAAAGATCAAAGTTCAGTTTATTAGATGCCATAAGTGACTAAGTATAGATTCAGTTGCGAGCTTAGCAATAATCATTGTGTGTCCCGACACCTTAACTTTATTAACAAACCAATTATTGAGTTGTCAGCAAGTGGTGTAATTAATATCTGTATGAAAAGGCACATTAACAATAGACACGTAATGCCGGTAGCTACCTGATAAGCAAGTTGCTTACGACTTCTACCACTGACTCTGCATGACATAACAAAAGTGAACGATAAGCAAGTGGTGTAATTAATTTGATATGTCGAGTATTTTCCACGGTTGGCGAGAAACATTGGTGGCTACCTGATAAACTAGTTGCTTACGATTCTTGTATAAAAAAATATAAGAAGAGCATAACAAATCGGGCTACTAAGTATGTGCGAAATGTTTAACAGAGACTCAACAATTTACTTCCCAATTCGGACTATGAATCGTAAATAAATTTAAATGCAGTCACCTCTTAAATATAGACTCCATAAATGATGAAATATAAATGAATTTGAAACATGTATCTTCCCTACCGTTTAAACGTTGCAGCCTAAAATAACTAGGGGATAATAAGAGCTTTCAGTTTAAACAAAAGAGGGACATAAAGCAGTCTTGAATGAAAACAAAGTTGCAAGTTATGATTATTATTATTATTATTACCTTATAAACATGACTATTACAAAAAACACAAACATCAAAATCAGAATTATGAAGAATCCTAACGGCTTACAACAATTCTCAGGCAATCTATTGGTCTCAACCAACACCCAACTCCGTCTGTCCACTTCCACATACTCCTTTGTCACCTGTTTTTATTATTTTAAATCTTCTGCTCCCATATCTGTATGCGAGCGGCTGAAGAGCAGCATGTTAGCTGCTGCCAGCCTGCTCCTTTCTGGGGTTTTAAAAAACAATAAAGGAAAAAAAAATACACACACTACCACCTTCTATCTCTCTCGCTACTAGCTACTGCCTCAACAGTACTTAGCAAATGTCCTTGGCCAAAGTAAGTGACAGCGATAGTGTGCTGCCACCCTTCACTGGGTAATGTACATTAGAACCTTTCTTTATTGTTAAAGCAAAGCCTGTGTTACACTAGATGATTCTACAGTTTTATATTTCCACATGTAATGCTGAAATATCAAATACTTCGAAAATACTACAACATTTAAATATACAAATTCAATTTCTAGGTCTCTACATTACGAGACTTGAACATTCACAAACTTTTTGGCTTAATTATTTCTTATTGTAATATACGTTTTAGTTTAATTGAATTTGAATCCTTAATTCAGTATAAATGTTACTAATAAGAAGCATCACTAAATCTCTGTATAAATAAAAATTTTTACGGACACCTTCTCTCACCATATAATTTGTTAACTTCTGTATGAAAATGTCCTTAACATTAGATTAACCACCTCAAATGCGTTTTGTTGATACTACTAAATTTGTAATTATAACTTTTATTTACAACAGTTTCAAACAGTGTTATGTAATACTAACATTTTTATCTAAGTAGACGGCTGCTCCCAGTATTTTATCAATTTCTCGCCTGTGATTTGTGCGGCTCCGTGTACTAAATACTCTGAAATCAGAAAAGCGACAATTAGTGGTGCTTTTTACATGCGGTTTGGTGCCACATTTAAGTAATTAGCGCCTTGGCGAGTATCTGGTGCTTTTTCACAAATTATCTGGTGCTGATGAAAATAATGTATATTATCAAGTAGATAATTTCAACTGATACTCAAAACAGCTGAAAACAATGGCTAATCAACAATTATAGAAACCAGTCTTCGATTCCCGCCACGCATATTGCTTATAAAGATAGAATAAATTATATTACTGGCATTCATGTGGTGCAAAATGGTCCGTTGATGACGTAGCCTCCCCCCCCCCCTGTCCTCAAGCTCGAAGTCCGGACTGGGATTCCCCGAGTTAATGGGTCGCTGAGGCCTGCTCTGCTATTGTTCAGTTGATATTTCAATGTGGTGGACAGTGGGACAGTATTTGTTGGTGTTTGTGGAGTGAAGTGGACATTTTCGCATATGAAAATACACGTATTTAATTGAGTGTCTACTACAAGTAAGCTAGCAATCATGGGGAAACCGCAATACTCCCAGCGATTTCGAAGTCAGTGGCTGAATGACGAGAGATATAAACAATGGCTAATGAGGTTGGAGGGAAGCGATACTAAATGTTATTGCAAATATTGCAAAGTGGAGATAATAGCCAGGTTGGAGTACATTGAGCGTCATAGTAAAACACAGAAGCACGTGAAAGCAGCAGAACCATTCAGTAGTAGCCGGCAACGTGCTTACCAGTCAGACAAGAATCGAAGGTGGTAGAAGGGCGGTTGACTCTTTTTATTGCAGAACATTGTTCATTTCTTACCGTAGACCACTTGTGCGATCTGGGTAAATTCTGATTTTCTGTCAGTACTGGAGCAGCAGATCTTAAACTTCATTGTACGAAGTGCGCAGCAATTCCCTGTAACGTGTTAGCACCACATTTTGAAAAATTGTTAAGAAGTGATATAGGAGATCAAGGATATAACCTTATTTTGGATGAAACAAATGACATTTCATTAACAAAATTACTAGGAATTGTGATTAGATACTATTCTACTTCAAAAAATATAATCGTGAATACTTATCTAGAAGTTGTTCAATTAGACGAATGCACTGCACATGGCATTCTCTTAAAAGCTGTCTTTCAAAAAGAGGATTACATTTAAACAAGCTTCTTGCTGTAGGTACAGATAATGCATCTGTCATGGTAGGGATTAAAAATGGGGTTTACGCTACACTGAAAACTGAAATTCCGCATCTTCAATTAATTAGGTGCGTGTGCCATTCTTTGCAACTTGCGGTTTCATATGCTACTAGTGTCAAGGAATTTAGAATTCTTAATTAAAGAAACGTACAATTGGTTCTCACATTCCGCATTAAGACAAATTACATATAAGGAACTGTTTGCTACAATAAATGACGGTGATTTGCCATTGAAGTTAGTTCAGATTAGTCAGACGAGATGGTTGTCCATTGCAAGCGCAGCAACCCAAATATTACATCAGTGATTGGAGCTTAAGACTCATTTTGAAATCTCACGATTGAGATATCGCTGTTACATGGCTGACCTTTTGTTTCCCATGACAATCCAACTACCTGTATCTCATTTTTCTTAAGCCTGTTCTTCGGGAAGTTAAGAGAGTGAATAAGAAATTTGAATCAAAAAGTCAGGATCCCACTAAGCTACTGAGTGACCTAATCCTTCTCATCAAGTCATTGTGTTCAAAAATTACGATTCCTGGATTCCAGTTAGATGAGTGTCTAAAACCAGTAAAACGTCCCGTTATCGACCTCGCAATGCTCTTTGTTCAGGATCCCAGTATTATAACTTTAATAGATAATCAGTGGAAAAATTTACACCACATAAAATGGACTGAAGTAACAGACAAGCTAAAATTTTGGAGTAAAGTTTTTTCATACAGAGATGCTAGTGGAGAAAACCCGTTTTCTGAAATAGTTAAAATTGCAGTTTCCATTCTTTCCTTTCCACATTCGAATGCGGATGTTGAAAGAGGCTTCAGCCAAGTAAATGAAAAAAAAAAAGAAAAGAAACTTTTCTTAATAAATTATTAAAAGTTCAAAATAAACTTAGAAAAATTAATGAAGGTAATGGAAAATGTTTAATGATTATTTTGGTCCACAATACATTAATACACCGTGCTTCAACTGTTAAAAATGTAGGAGTGTCCAATACGTAAGTTTGTCACTGTAGTTCTAGCGCTTTTCTGGTGCTTTTTAGAGAAGGATTTTGTGCGTTTTTATTTTATGAGTTGGTAACACTGAGCGACATTTGCTTAGCAAATACGTAGTCCACATACGCAGACTTCACCCAGCAATCGTCGAACCTCATCAACTAAAATCAGATGACTATTAATGACCACATTGATTACGTATGTTCTGCTGTATATGTAACGCGTACATAAAAAATATAGCTTCGTCATCAGTTTTGTGCATCTTTATTTTATAATTATTTTTCGGTATTAGCGGAACATTACAGTTGTTAAACGTAATGAGCCGTAAAAAATTTACCTTACATAATTTCAGATTTATATGGCTCATATTTCCAATGAATGCTGCAGAAGGAGATAATGTTATGGGCTCTACGCTCACCACGCCATATCCATAACTTCTTCCGTCTGGAAGCAACTGAAATTACAACACACATCAACTTAGATACATATTTCTTCTTTTTCTTTTGACCTCTTCCTTCGCTGTTGGAACTTAAATCACTTAACAAGAACAAGTTTTTGGTCCGGACTTATGCACATTAGATTTCTATTTGATTATGCCGAAACGATAGCTCCTTTATTAACAGTCATAGACAATCGCTTGCTCAAAGAAGGATGTGTATCAAAAGACTGGGAAGTTGCACAGATCAAACCTATATTCAAGAAAGGCAGTAGGAATAACCCACTAAACTAAAGACCTCCTTCATTAACATCAATTTGCAGCAGGGGTTTGAAACATATCCTGTATTAAAATATTATGAATTATTTCGAACAGAATGATCTATTGACCTAAGGTCAACATGGATTTAGAAAAGATTGTTCATTTTCAAGATATCCATAAACCGTCAACAAACATCGTCCATGTGAAACACAACTAGCTCTTTATGATACAGTATCTGGGATGGAAATCATTACAACAACGGCTGCTCGCCGTCGGAAGTTCAAGTCCTCCCTAGGGCGTGTGTGTGTGTGTGTGTGTGTGTGTGTGTGTGTGTGTGTGTGTGTGTGTGTGTGTGTGTGTGTGTTTTTATCCTTAGGTTAGTTTAACTTAGTTTAAGTAGTTTGTAAGCTACGGACTGATGACCACGCAGTTTGGTCCGATAGAGTTACAAACATATGAACAAAAAATTACACAGTTTACAGAGAACTGGCACAAAGACTAAACGGAATCCCCCTCTCTGCATACTTTCGTATAGTATCTGTAATTAATGACATTGTACCCCAATATAAAATATTTATGATATCAGACTTCGTTAGCTTTGTATGTGCCAACTTTACCTTCGTAATCGCGCGCAAATAGCCTGCAAAACACTAGATCTTGATCTCGAACGATTGGAACCACACGAAACCATGCTTAGAATAACAAGTCATTATAAATCAAACAGTTGTGTGCGTCATTTCCATGGAAAATGCCGCACTTGTCAGCTAGCGTAACTAGATGGTGGCATAGTTTAGCTGCACTAACCAATGCTGCAGTTGCGTGAGTGGTATAGTTACAGTACATGTTTGTCTTTTACTGTGTTTACTGTGTAAACTGTGTACAGTGCAGTGATATAATGAACAGAATTAGCCTACGCATGTGGTCAAAATATTACGGACCAAGTTGCGACATGTTGAATATAGAATTGACATCGGGGCCGAGGATATGGAGTTCGTGCATATATTATCAACATAATAATTCACAAATGTAATGCCGACGACACAGAAATACACCAAGTTACGCTGAATAGATATACGGAATTTGAATGACGGAGGAACCTCAACTGAAGATGACTCTTCAAGCAGTACCAACAGTCATATCCAGAGTAAAGAAACAATCAAGTCACGGTGACTAAGAACCCTCGCCACCAAATTAGATGAGGTCCCGTTTATTAAAAGATATTGACGACAGCGTACTAGAGAACATTTATGAGGACTATTACAATCGTGGCTTCAGTTCCTATAGCAAACTAATGAAGTGTTATAAGTGCACCAAAAGTAAATGAAATTGGACATTAATTCTAAATTATGTGTCTAGGAATCAGGTGCTCCTTTAAAAGAAAACACTGTCGCAGTTACAAACTTTAAAAAAGGATGTAATATCGATCTACTGCTCACTATTGGCATCTGCAGATGTGGGCACTAGAAGGGGCTAAAATTGTTGGCTTGGTCAATTTCTAAGCGTCAATTTTTTTTAACACCCATCATTATTTGAAAACATTTTTAGTGTGGTTTTTGATATTGGACTATGTGAATGGAGAAGTAATTTGGAATGTACTGCTGTACTGTTGTATATGTGTGTTTTGCGCTATTATAAGTACTTTAAGCAGAGAGTTTTTGGCTGATTGAATATGTAATGATGCACTCACGCCATTAAATTACATAAAATTTCCTTCCTGTGGTATTCATATCTTTTCACTTTGTTTTTTCTTTTAATATGTTACTTGAGGTACAATGCTACGTTTTCCATGTGAAAGGCGGACCCACTGTCGTATTTGTGATTGCCTGTTAATCCAAGCATGATTTCGTGGGGTTCCGAGCGTGGGCGCTCAAAGTTGCCATTAGGTTACATAACTCGGTAAACGCTGACCACTGGCGAAAGAAAAACCAACTGCGTTTACACCAAGTGAGGACATGGGTTCCGCAAGACAAAAAATGATTTTCAGGAGGCTCGACGAAACTCGCTCGTACGCTCCTCCGTCTCTAGTGACCAAGCAGTCGACCGGACGTTAAACCCTAAGCTTCCTTCCTTCTTACGCTTTTTATGGCGTACGGCCGTCATGCTCGAAGTTTCAACACAGTACATGCTGAAATCTTTTACGCAGTCTCTCATCGTAAAGAAGGTATCATACACATCTCCCTTTCACTGTCTAGTATGAACTGTTTCCCAATGTCAATTTTGCTATTGAAGTTTATTAGTACTTATTTGAAATGCTACGTGGAACCAAACACCTGCAGCGAACCTAGGATAGTTTTGTTAATGAGCTTGAAAATTTTATTTCACTGTCCACGGTTTAATATCTACACGCCACAATGAAAAATAAATGAAAGACCCCTGACATGAAAACTGATTGACTATAATTGCTTCCTAAAATCTGCTTATTCAGAAAATTATTTAATGAGATAAGTATATCATCCATCTCATTTATTCTGAAATATAAGTCACTGTTAAGAATTAATAACACGTCATAATCTGCATTTCTTCATAGCATATCTTTTTTCGTAAATTTATTTTTACCACTTTTTTTAATAAAAAGCATATAAGTTCACTGTCGCGTCCAGATGATCTGAAATGAAATTAGTAAATCATTAATAGTTTGCTTACCACCCGACCCTGATTTATATTAATTACTGTTTTATTTCTGCCATGTAATGGCGGCAGAATGCTGCAATCCAGGTCGATGGCTGCTCGCTGTGACAACTGCTAACATTGTTTCTAAAATAACTCTCTTGAAAATGGATTAAAATGTTCCAACACTAATTGAAATTAACACCCGTATTATTTTTAATAACTTTATTTTGTATTTCAATTGTTACACACATTTTTTATAAATGATTACATAAATATCAAAAAACAATCTAATGACGCCTGATGTAAAATTATACTTTCTCTTATACGTCCTACAACATCAAGAATCAGACAAGAAGAACAAGAACAAAGAGAACAATTTCTTGGGCAAGAAACATTTATATACTAATTATAACAGAGATTTTAACATTTTTAATATAATTACATTATAGTCGTTGCGTGTTAATGAACGTAAATGTGTTTGCTGGTACCTCCTGTTTACACAAGTGGCGCATAGTCTTTCATTACATACACAGTTTTATTGTCATAAAGTGATCAAAACGGGAGAACATTACAAACGATCGTAGGATTATGTGACGTCTTTCCTACTTATTTGCAGGAAAAGGATTACATTAAATGAACTGTATGAAATTGTGGACAGCAACGATTATATTCCAAATAATGGTGTAGATTTTACCCTAACTCCTCTGAATGCCACGGATGACATTACTGATGAAGATTCCGGTGGTGAGGATAATCCTTGTACAGATAATTTACCTGGAAGTCAGCTAAATGCGAACATATTTATTACTGACCCACATATTCGAGCTTTGACTCAAAATTCGCCGATGGAAACAAACTCTTTTCATCACATAGTCTTATACGCCTTTTTAGCAATCATCCCTGTATTCTTTACACTTGGAACAAGGGACTGATAACCTTTGTCGTTTAGTCCCTTTCAAAATCTAACCAACCAACCAACCAAACTCTTTCCAGAATGAACAAGAACTTGGTATATCTTCAGTGTGTTGTAACACCAAGGACAACATTCATAGTAATCAACAAAGATCTCAGGCTGCTGCTCCTCCATAAATATAAAAGGGATTCTGTTTCAAAGGGCACTTCTATGAGAGGAGAAAGTTGTAACTGGATAAAAGACAGCATGCATGAATCAACAGTTGAAGGCATACTATAACTTATCAACCATGCAGGCGCTCTTTAGAATAACTTGAACAATTTTTTGATGAAGAGGTTTACAGACACAATGACGGACCAATCGATCACCTCGCATTTAGGTGCCGCATTGCCACTGCCGTACTTGAAAAAAATAAGAAGATTGTCTAAAGCAGAGAACTAAATCCAGAAGAAATAAATTGATTCATGTTATGATGATAAGGAACATTATGTTAGTGACTTAGTAGTAGATGTCAAAACAAACAAGGAAATTCAACTGCAATGCAGAATGTGCAAGAAGAAAACAAATGCCTGAAGAGTGATTTAGCTCTTTTTGTGTCATGTTTTCTGTCTTTCCAAACTTGATCCTAGTATGTTGCAATACTGTTGAAAGTGTAGTCATATTAGCGTGCCGTCCTACTGGAAGGAAGGCCTGTTGTAACTGTAAGTGTAATTCCTGCAAAAAACTGATGTAAGTGTTAGTAGTAACTAATAACGATAAAATATTAAAATATAAACAAAAAAAATTTAAAAAATATATTGATTATCTGGGTTAAAGCCAAACCTCTCTCACAAGACACAAGACACAAAAAAATCTAACCCCACCACATCCCAACCAAAACTCCATTTACATATCTGACAAATATCTCAGACATCGAGTTCCCTAAATTTAAAAATTGTAGATGCACACAGCTAAAAATCAGAACAGAAAAAAATTGTATGATTCAAAGTACAGGAAACGATAGTATTTATTAAGGAATTAGCAAAAATTAGTGAATATTTATGGAAAGCATGATACAGGGGAAATACACTCGGACTTCAAGAAGAATATTGTAATTCCAATTCCAACGAAAGCAAGTGCAGACAAATGTGAAATTTACAGAACTATCAGTTTAATAAGCCATGGTTGTAAAATACTAATACGAATTATTTACAGACTGTTGGAATCCGACCTGTGGGAAGATTAATTTGGTTTTAGGAGAAATGTAGGAAGACGAGAGGCGATACTCACATTACGACTTATCTTAGAAGATAGGCTAAGGCAAACCTAGGTTTTTAGCGTTTGACAAAGTCGCCTGGAATAAACTCGTCCAAATTCTGAAGATAGCAGGGGTAAAATATAGGGAGCGAAGAGTTATATCCAAACTGTATAAAAACCAGACAGCTGTTATTAGAATCCAAGGCCAAGAAACGGCTGCGGAAGTTGGGAAGGGTGTAAGACAGGGTTGTAGCTTTCCCCCAGTGTTTCTTAATCTGCACATTCAGCAAGCAGTGAAGGAATGCAAGGAGAAATTTGGAGAGGGAATTAAAATTCTGGGAGAAGAAATAGAAACTTTGCGGTTTGCCATTCACATAGTAATGTTCTCAGAGACTGCAAAGGATCTGGAAGAGCAATTGATTGGAATGGACAGTGTCTTGAAAGGAAGATATAAGATAAATAATTAAGATTTAAGATGAACGTTAAACAAGAGTGAAAGGAGGGTAATGGAATGTAGTGACAGAAAATCAGGCGATGCTGAAGGAATTAGATTAGGTAATGAGACAATAAAAGTATTAGATGAGTATTGTTATTTGGGTAGCAAGATAGCTTCTGATGGCCAAAGTATGGAAGATATAAAATGCAGAATAGCTATGGGAAGAAAAGCGTTTCTAAAGAAACTAAACTTGTTAACATCCAATATTAATTTAAATGTTAGGAAGTCCTTTCTGAAAGCACAAGTCCAGAGTGTAGCTTGTGTGGGAGTGAAAAACAAAACGACAGACAAAACGATGACAGAAGCTTTTGAAATGTGGTGTTACAGACGAATGATGAAAATTAGATGGGTAGATCACTTAACTAATGAGGAGGTCCTTTACCGAATTGGGTAGAAAAGGAGTTTCTGACATATCCTGACTAAGAGAAGGGATAGATTGGTAGGACACATTCTGAGACATCAAGAAATTGTCAACTTAGCATTAGAAGGAAGTGTGTGGGTAAAAATCGTAGAGGGAGACAGAGGGACGAATACAGTAAGCAGATTCAAAAGGATGAAGTTTGCCGAACTTATTCTCAGATGAAGAGACTTGCACAGGACAGGGTAGCGTGGAGAGCATCAAACTGCGGACTGAAGACCACAACAACAACAACAACAGTCTCATCAACAGTGAAGTGAAGCAAATTAAGTCAGGAATGCAGAGTAAAGTAAGTGTGTGCAGAGTACCAAGAGACAAGGGATGTAATCGTGTCAGCGACCGGGCGGAAACAGATGTATTAATTATTACGACAAAGGTCACTAGTGAGCGGTAGATCAGGAGTCGCCGGTCGCGGTGGCCGAGGAGACTGAGGCGCTCCAGTCACGGTCTGCACGGGCACTACGGTCGGGGGTTCGAATCCCCCCTCGCGCATGGATATTTGTGCCGTCCTTAGGATAAGGTAGTTGATAAGTAGTTTGTAAGTTTAGGGACTGATGACCCCGTAGTTACTATATTACAAACATGAGCGTACAGTCATATGTGCACTCAAGTGCAGTAAATATTTTCAATAAAGATACTATGAAAGGCGTTTTGTTTTGATATGCCACGGTAAGCCTATTAAACATAGTACGTTAAAATTAAAGAACATCAGAACTAATATGTTGATACAGTATGATTTTACTCAAATAAAGGTACTGACCTATGTAAATACGTGGATAACGAATAATGTGGCAGCTCCAGATACGTAGACGATGAATCGCCAGTTTTAGCTTTAGTTGCAGTTCAATCTTGCTGGAGCAGACAAGCGAGTGAAGGGAGGAAAAGGGCGGAAGTAATTTAATCTCTTCAGCTGTAATTTTACATCCTCACCAAAGGAAGAAGAGAGCCTGATGACCTCGCAACAACGTCAAAGCAACAGTACCGAATTTTGCAGAAAGACGCCACACTTTGGAGCGTGGAAAAAATTGTATTCAAAAGAGCGGGGCAACTACAAGAGTCGTTAAAACAGCGTCGCAGCCGTGTGAAAATTACAGCACTTTTACCGTGGGGCGTCCCCGTTTCCATTCCGTGTCGCACGAATGGCGCCTGTTTGTACTCCCTGACGTTTTCATCGCCCTGAGTGATCTTTTATTAATGACCTTGCCAACGGCAGCCATTAAACAAACTCCATCACAACGGATCAAGCAAGCTATCTCGTTCGATGAAAGCGTTCGGAATAATGACGAAGCTCCGATATCGCTTTCCCGTAGCGTCTGTAGTTACGTAAATGTGGAACTCGCAACAGAGGAGATGAATGTCGTGTCACGGCTACAGTTTGCTCTACAAATAACGGTCAGAAATGCTAGTAAACGGCGTTGGAATGAATACACCCCGAATTTGGCTTGTTGCTTTTCATCTCGCGCTTTCCACTGTACGAATGGCTTCCTCTGATGCTAACAAAACCAATTTAATGCTTCAATACTTCGCCGCTCAAGGGAATACACGGGCTGAATAGATCGTTCTAGACACGTAATTCTTTCACGTCTTGGAAAAATAGCAGCAGTTCACATGAAAGCCACGTGCAGGGCATCAAAGATAACTCATTTTAAAACCTCTCCCAAGGGGTCGACCGAAGGTTTGTATCAGCATCGGTAGACGAAAAGATGACACAAATACTAGCTGAGAACAAAGTAAAAGATGTTCCTGATTAAAGAGTACTCTGTAATAATGGCAAAGTAGCATGGTCACGTGGAGTGAGGAGATAGGTTAGTGGTCTTCACGAAATAGGTCAATATTGTAATGCAATATGTAATTATATATTTACATCTGCAAGGTGTTAAATTATGTAAGTTATAATAAAGAACAGAGGTTGTGGCTATCCTGTGCTGCTCCTTTATTTTGTGTTTCCAATTTAAGTAATATTAGCATCATTAATTTTCTGATAAAATGTACGTCATAACAACTTATTGATGTAAATATCTTAAATCAATTGTTTCGACAGAAAAAAATTACAGAGTTAAAAGAAATTATGCAAAATTCAGAAGTAAAAGATGTAAATTAACCACCAGATGAGAATAAAAGACTAGGAATAAAAATAAGTTTCTGTTAAAATTTTCTTAATTAACAGTCATCTGAAGAATCTTCAGAGTGTCTATTTGTGATAACTAAGATATAATATAACGTTTTACAAAATAGCGTAGTAGCTATGTGACACCGATTATGAAACAAATGAGTTAAAAGACCATAATGGACAGTATTTTAATATTGCTATATTTCATCAAAATGCACAGATTTTGTTGCACATAGATGTTTTTTTCCATAATTGTATTAATGTATGTGTAGTAATGTTCTATGGATGAGGTGTCTTTGCACTCATAAAAGCTTTGAACACTTTTATATTTTATTAATGTATTTTTAAAAATGTGTATTTTAATCTTTTCTGGATTGAAATGTTAATAATTTTGAAATTACTTTATTGTAATAGCTTTATAGAAGATCAGACTTAGGGATTTTATAAATATATTTGTAATGTAAAAGCCTGTGGGAAGAATTAAAAAAACTGAAAGAGAGTGCGTGAGTGGAAAAGGTGGGGAAGCGCGCCAAAGCAGCGCTGGTGCGCGCTACAAACATTCTAGTTGAGAGAGCAGTGTCTGAGCATTCGATGGGTGAGCAGCGGGCAGCTGAGGCAGTGTTTTATCAGGCCAATATTGAAGATTTTATGGAAATGGCCTCGGATGACGAACACTGCATACTGTGGGCAATAGCGCAAATATTGGTGGCTTATTTAAAAAAAAAAAAAGAAAATACGTGTGAATTTTCTCAGACAGTTTAGATAAAAGTTTACATTAAGAGATTTAGGTAAAGAGTAATTATTTAAATTAAAAATCAGATCATAGCTTGAATTCTTCATAATAATCTTGATACGAAAGATATTCAATGACAGTGTTAGATTCATGAACAATCAGCAATTTATTTAGTTTATACAGTGTGTTTTTTACTGTTTACTGATTCAGAAAGTAGCTTACTCACATCAGGCTATTTAAAACAGATAATAACAGAATACTCTTTTGTAATTCATTGTTCAGATTTGGTATATCAGTGTAGACTTTTCTACTTTACAAATTAATTATCCTGCAGTCCTTTGATTTTACGAGAAGGTAACAATAAAATTAGTTAAAGATAATTACAGCCTTATACTCCAATTATTTATCCTGAAAGTAATCTTATTTGAAGGAAATGAAAAGTAAATTATTAATGTAGGAAAGTGTTCTACTACTTAAGTACATAGCCCATATGAAAATTGTCACCCATTGATACTAACAAGTTTGCTAGTATATATGCAAGCAGGCAATTTAGGCCTAGAATATACAAAGTCTGATGTTTCCTACAAACCGTTTAAACTTACTCCCAAATATTTGGTACGCCATCTTAAGAGCAGTGTATATTACTGTGGGTCATATTTTTCACTTTCTGATTACAAAAATTTACCATACAAATTAATTATTTTCAATCTTACTTTCATAACGGAGTGCATGCTTGGATACTGACAGGCTTTGTTCTTTTATATGTCTATTCCAAAATTAAAAAATTGTCCACATAATTGATGCTACTCCTTATAAAATCATTTGAAACATTAATTTGACTTTATAGTCTGACGACCATATTTATTATTAAATTTCTTGGTACCTCAGTACAATGAAACGTTAATTTTCACATCAGTAGTGAATTAGTTTATAAAGTTTTCCCTTGTATGAAATCTTCGAGAGACGAAGCGTAAGGTTTGTTGCCATTATCCATCAGTAAGCACACGGAGGGATTCGTTACTGTTCAGGAACTTTGCTTAATTGTGGGAAGCGGCTGGGAACGATGCGGTAGGTGAAACTTTACGGCGTAAACTTATTGCACGTCACTTGGCGTTTTCTACTTATTACTTCTGAGTAACCTGGATAGCGAGAGCGTTGCACCCTGAATTGCAGAGGTCGCGTTAGTCGTTATGAAAAGCCATTCAAGTAATTGCTTTGAAGCGAACAATCACACTATTTAAGTAGGAAATGGAAAGTAAAACTGGCAAATACCAAGTACAAATAGGGATAATCAAATAAAAGGGGCACAGCAGTATGAAAATAGGATTGATAATGTTCAGAAGCAACTTAACGCAGCATGGTGAAGTACACAGGCATGTGTCACATAGATAAATTATCAGTGGTCCTGCTACGTATACTGAGCAGGACGGCGTAGAATTAGTTGACAGAAGAACGAGAGTTAGCTCCACCTGATGGCACTGGGAGTAAGATGTATCAAAGCGTACTAAATGCTTAATTAGAATAAGAAAGGAATATAAATCACTTAAGAAGTAAAATTTAAAAGTGGATGAAATAATAGTGAGAATGGATTAAATAAATCGAAAAACTCTAAGTGTAATGGTGCGCCAAAGGGGAGACTGATTTCTATTCCCTTAAACTACAAGATAATATTGCCATTTGAAGACGGAATGCAGTGAAGGAACGTATGCAATGATGAAAGTTTTCGAAGTGGAAACAGAGTATCGTTCACCGTCGGAGGTTCGAGTCGTCACTCATGCATATATATATATATATATAGGGTGTTTCACTAATTGTGTTTGCCTCTGTAACTTATAATAGGTGACGGGAAATTTTAAGGCAACAAGTAACAAATGTTACACTTTCTGTGGAGCTATGAACATAGTTTATTGTATCATTTTACACAGAGTTACAGCGCAAAAATATAATTTTTAAATTGGAGCAATAGTTTTTTCTATCGTGCATTGGAATCGTTGAAACCAGCTGCGTCCAAATCAATTTAAACTACATTCCTATCAACGTTAGTTTGGGAGCTACAAACCTTCAACGTTTCAGGGGCAGATACCACAAACGCTGCACATAATGCAATGCGCCTTCTAAATGTGGTGCGGCCGAGTTGTAACGTCGCCGGTGTCACGGAGCGAGAAGCTTTCTCGATGCGCTGTTAGGCTGCCGACTGTCGCCGAACACGGCCGTATACCCGACAGTTGGAGCCACACAAACAACCGGGGCTCAATATACCACAGTTACTGACATCGGATGACGATGGCATACAACGAACAACGTTGACGTTGCTCATGTCCGGCGAGTGCCGACACGATGCCACTGAAGCAGCCACGGCGTATGCCGTAAGATATCCTAGGCGAAGAGCCCAGGAAGCCATTACGTTCTTAAGTGCCGAACAACGACTTCGGGAAACAGGCAGCTTGATAATGCGCCGCAGTAACAGACGAAGACCTGCAAGAAGTGAGGAGACGGAGGTGTTTGTTTTAGCTGCACTACACCACGATCCTTATGTCAGCTTACGAGCCGTTGCTGCAGTCGCTGGTGTCAGTCTCACGTCTGTGTGGCGTATAGTACACGGCCACAGGTTTCACCCGTACCGCCTGTCACTGACCGAGGAGCTGCATGGGAACGATTTCCGTGCAAGAGTGACATTCTGTGAGTGTGCCATGCGTAATTTCACGCTGGAGTCTTTACAAAGTGTTATGTTCTCTGATGAGTCCACGTTCACAAATTATGGTGCAGTGAATCGCCATAACATGCACTACTGGGCTAACAAAATAAAATAAGCAACATTTCTAAGATGACCGAGAGTTGGTAATTTTTGTTTACATTACTCATATACCACTTAAACTTCGACAAACTTATTATCATAGAAGATAATTCGAAATGTGAACTGTGTATAGTACCAAGTGTTTTAATGGTTTGCCGCAATTGTTGAAAGGCTTTTATATTTTTTCTATGAGCAATATAAAAATTAAGACAAAAATTGATATACAGCAAAATGACCAGATAGTGGGGCGGGATTAAGGAAGAGAGAGAGAGAGAGAGAGAGAGAGAGAGAGAGAGAGAGGGCCGGCCGCGGTAGCCGAGGTGACTGAGGCGCTCCAGTCACGGTCAGCACGGCCACTACGGTCGGGGGTTCGAATCCCCCCTCGGGCATGGATATTTGTGCCGTCTTAGTTCGTAAGTAGTTCATAAGTAGTTTGTAAGTTTAGGGACTGATGACCCCGTAGTTAAGTCCCATAAGCTTAACAAACATTTGAACAGAGAGAGAGAGAGAGAGAGAGAGAGAGAGAGAGAGAGAGAGAGAGAGAGAGAGAGAGAGAGAGATGGTGTATTTTTGCTTGAGGTAGGAATTATCCTTAATCTCGCCCCACTATCTTAAGTCATTTTGCGTCTATTAATTTTTGGATTAATTTTTATCGTGCTTATAGAAAGAATATAAAAACCTTTTAACAATTCCGGCGAACCATTAAGACACTTGGTAATATACACAGTTCACTTTTTGAATTATCTTTTAGGATAATAAATTTGGCGAAGTTTAAGTGGACTATGCCTAATGTAAACAAAAATTACAACTCTCGGTCATCTTAGAAATGTTGTTTATTTTATTTTGTTAACATACTTTGTTAATCAAAACAAATGATTGTTACTATAGCTTCAATATCCTTAACTTTAACGTAATAATTTTGATGTATATAGTACTGTTATAAACATGCCAGTAGCGAAAATGTGTTGTAAAACGTGTGAAAATGTGGAAGTTATTTCACCAATGCAGGAGATCATTTCATCTCGACAAATGCAGGTAACAGTTGACAATACTTAACTGTATGTTTATTATAAGGTCCTTGCATTAATGCCTGCAGCAACTTTCTCGCCAAAAACTAACAACTGTGTCCTTCTTCTACCTTTACGTAACACAAAAATACAGTAATACAGCCCTCGAAAATGCAGTTATAGCTCCGAAACTCGTCGGACAACAGAAACAATAAAATTGTTGTGACCGAAGACGGCTTATTATTATTATTATAATATACTCTAACCTATACGGTACAGTCACGGACAGCCCACGGCGAAATGTCGATTAATAATGAATACCTTTCGCTTAAAGCGAAACTGAAGGAAATCGATCAGATAGTTTGGTCTGGTTGACTGACTTTAGTTTTCGTTGATTCTTTTAATATATAAGATTATTATTATCTTTATTATAGTTAGAATAACATTGAAACCTAAAATAAGTAGCACTTTAAAATTTTTGTTTCTAATTACTGTACGTACGCGTTATTTCGATTTAAGCTGTGCACACGTGCATGGGATGTGCTGTAAACTAATCTTTAACGTTTCAGAGTCACATCAGTTGCGACGCCGACTGATCTTTCCACTACACGTATACCTGAAAAGTTTCCTCGATTTTTAAACGCATCTCTGTGCGACTACAAACATGCGCAGAAGGTAGCCGTTCCATTGGGAAACGTTTTCAATACTGCCTTTTGACGTCAGCTGCACTGCGGCGCGTCTCGCCACAGATTATTATCACATCGTAGTCTCCACTAGAGTACACTGAAGCTTTGACCTGTTTGTAAACCTAAGTCCAAAGAGACGGCCAAGCGACCTTATCTTAGCGAAACCAGTGGGATAACGCACGCGATGGCGGCACAGCTAGGTGGAGATTCGCTTCTACGTGCACTCCCACACAGGACAGCACTGACTATGCAAACCTTTTGTGAAGAGCATTTCCGGGAGAGATCAAACTACAGAAGACGCCGTGCGTGAACCACCTGAAGAGCCAAAGAAACTAGTATAGAGATGCATATCAGACATTATGTAAATACTCGGAGGTAAGCGCTGCCGTCGGAACACCCATATAAGGTAACGGCAGGTTATAACATTTTAAGTGAATTTCAAACTGGTGTTACGGTCGGTGCACGAAAGATGGGACGCGACATCTCCGACGAAGCGACGAGGTGGGGACCCACCATGCTCGTTCTTGTGTTATGCTGTCTGTGTCATCACTTGTCGTACTCATGTGAGCTCTGAATGATGGCTAATTGTTGATCTGTAGAATCCACTGGGCATTGTCCTACTGGGAGCATTGCGCTGATAATCAACTACAGATTTTATCTCTGCAACTATGTTTACCTGTGTCTCTGAAACATTAACTTGAACCCATAAGAAATCTTCATAAATTTTCTATTTTGATCTTCTTTTCGAACTGCAACACTGCAGTCCATGTAAAATTAACTGCAAATACAAGATGTCAACACTTTGAAATGAGTGAAGTAAATATCAGTTCCAAACAAAAAGAAACTTCAAATTGTGTAAAGAAACAATAATGTAGTACACACACTCGGAAATGGCTCTACATGCACCAGAGAAGAGAACATAACAATAACGTTAAAATATGTTAGAATGAAAGTTGAGTTACGATATACTAAGGATGCAAGAAGCTTTTATTCAAATTTCATGGAAGATTAAAATTGTGTTTCGGAACCGGGACTCGAACCTGGGACTTTTGCCTTTCGCGGGCAAGCGCTCTACCACTGAGCGATCCCGACAAGAATCACGGTCCATCCTCACAACTTCAATTCTGCCAGTACCTCGCCTCCTAGTTTCCAATCTTCACAGAAGTTCTCCTGCGAACCTTGCAAGAATAGAACTCCTGGAAGAAAGGGTATGGTGGAGACATGGCTTAGCCTAAGGAATGTTTTCAGACTCAAACTTTCACTCTGCAGCGGAGTGTGCGCTGATATGAAACATCTTGGAAGATTAAAATTGTGTGCCGGAACCGGGACTCGAACATGGGCAAGTCGTGTCTGGATAGGTCAGTGGTAGAGCGCTTGCCCGCGAAAGGCTAAGGTCTTAGGTTCAAGTTCCGGTTCCAGCACACAATTTTAATCTGTCAGGAAGTTTCATATCAGCGCACACTCCGCTGCAGAGTAAAAGTTTCATTCTTGCTATTATTGATGTTTACAACTTATGACATGACGATTATCTTAACCTTGCCACAGGAATTTGAAGTACTGTTTGTTAATCTAACGTATAGGAGAGTAATACAATAACAAACAAGAAGGTTCGACATCGACATCTACATAGACACTCTGCAAATCACACTTAAATGCATGGAGAGAGTTCATCGAACCGCTTTTCTGATATTTCTCTACAGTTCCAGGATCACGCAGAAGAAAGGAACACCTAAATCTTTCCGTTTTCGATCTGCTTTCTCTTATTTTATTTTGATGATCATGTCTTCCAATTTAGGTGGGTGCTAACAAAATATGTTCGCATTCGGACGAGGAAGTTGCTGAAAGAAATTCCGCAAATAGAACTCGTCGGAACAAATAACCCCAACTCGTTCGTCATTCCCGTCACACTCTTTCCCCTAAATATCGATAATATAAAACGAGCTTCCCGTCTCTGAACTTTCTCTAAATCGTCTGCCAGTGCCACTTGGTGATGCTCCCACAATGCGCAACGATACTCCAAAATAGGACGCATAAATGTAGTGTAGGCAGTTCAGTAGAACTGTTGCATCTTTTAAGTGTTATGGCAATGAAACTTAGTCTTTGACTCGCTTTTCCTACAGTATTTTCTGTGTGTCCTTTCCAGTTTAAGTCGTTTGTAATTGTTAGTCTTAGATATGTAGTTGAATTTATGGCCTGTAGTTTTGACTGATTTGTCGTGTAAATGAAGTTTAACGGGCTTCTTTTAGTAGTCATATGAATGACTTCACACGTCCCATTATTAAGGGTCAATTGCCTTTTTTTGCACCATACAGATATCCAAATCATTTTGCATTTGCTTTTGATCTTCTGGTGACTTTACTAACGGACAAGTGACAGCATCATCGGCGAACAACCTGAGAGCTACTCAGATTATCTCCTAAATCGTTTATAAAAATAAGGAACAATAGGGGCCCTACAACACTTCCCTTGGGAAGGCCACATGTCACTTCAGTTCTACTCGATGGCTTTCCGTGACTTACAATGTACTGTGTCCTTTCTGTCAGGAAATCACGAATCGAGTCAGACGATAGTGGCGGTATTCCATAAGCACCAGTTTGATTAGAAGACGCTTGTGAGGTACAGTGTCGAAAGCCTTCTGGAAATCAAGAAATACGAAATCTGTTTGACATCCCTTGTCTGTAGCACTCATCACATGTGAGTAAAGAGCTAGCTGTGTTTCGGAAGACTGATTTTTTTTGAACCCGTGTTCACTATGGGTCAATAGGTCGTTATCTTCGAGGTAGTTCATAATATTTAAGTATACATTCTAAAATCCTGCTGAAAACCGTCGTCAATGATATAGGCCTATAATTATGCGAATCACTCCTATTTATTCTTGAAGATTGGCGTCACCTGAATAACTTTCCAGGTTTTGGGTACGGAACTTTCGCTGAGCGAGCGGTTGTAAATGATAATTATGTATGGGGCTGTTGCGTCAGCATACTCTAAAAGGAAACTAATTGGTATACAATCGGTGCTTCAATGCACCAAGGATATCATCTTCTAAATTACGCAAGCTGGCAGCTGTTCTTGATACGAATTTTGGAGTATTTGCTTCTTCTTCTTTGGTGAAGGAATTTCGGGAGGCTGTGTTAAGCATTTGTGCTTTAGCAGAACTGCCATCAATAGCATCACCGTTACTATCGCGTAGTGAAGGTATTTATTGTGTTTCGCCGCCAGCATTACATACGGCCAGAATTTCTTAGGCTTCTCTACAAAATTATGTCACAAGTTTTCGTTGTGGAATCTGAAGAATCCACGGAAATGATGTCACTCGTTTTTTCCTTGAAAGTAGTTTATTATAACAGAGCAATGAAGTCATGAAGTCAGTACTTCTCTGACTGTATGACAATAATCACAACGGTTATTAATGCTACACCAGAACAAAATATTCACAAAACTAAATGTTCACTGGTTTACAGTTACAGTTCTTGTAACATTCAAGTTCGCCGATCTCGGACGTCAGCGAGGAGGACCTGTAGTTCTTCCGCTCCCACAGTCAGCGGCGGTACGGCGCAGACCCGATAGCGTCCTTGGCGGCGCGGAGCAGCGGCGGCGGCGGCGGCGACGTCGGAAGCCGAAGTTGCAGGTCCTTTGGCTGGCGTCCGACTGCCGTGGTCTTTTTTTTTTTTTTTTTTTTTTTTTTTTTTTTTTTTCAATTTTCCTAAAAATGGACGGGATGGCAGCGCTCACAGGCGCTCTTCAGCCAACAGAAATAAAACAAAATTTGACAGTAGAAACATATGAACTTAAAGGAGATAAAACACACATAAAACGGAGATGTTAAATGGAGATAAGACAAAGTATATAAAATGGAGCGGAACAGTGGCGTCATAAAAGATTTGATACGGCAATGGTGGAGAATAAAAACAGCTGCAAGAGAGTCAGTGGCGCACACACAAAATGAGCGCAGGGCGGCGGCTATGGTTAGACCGTCCGTTATTATGGAATTAAAACGAAAAACACATAACACACACGGAGAAACAAACAATTTAAAACTGATGGTGTCGGCTGCGGGTTGGCCGTTCATATTGTAAAAATAAAATAATGTAACTAAAAGGCACCACACTTGTTGAAGCATGCACAGATGGCGGAGCACTTGCAGTATTGAAGATGTGATGTGGGGTAAAAGGAGATGGGAGGAGAAGGAGAGGATGTGGAGGAGGCACAGGGCCAGTGGGGAAGGGACGGGGAATGATGTCCCATCCCAGAAAGCCACGGGGTAAACGGAAAGGGGAGGGCGGTAAGGGGAGGATCCGGAGGGACAGCTGGGTGGAATGAGGAGGGGAGAAGAGACGGGAAGGGAGGGATAGTCGGGGCCCTCAGGGATAGAAGAGGGAGAGGGAGTAAGGGGAAGGATCACAGCTTTGTGCGCCCTCTGGGAGTGGGGCTAGCGCCGCTTGTGAACTTGTATTGTCCCGCGGAGTGTTGGCCTAGGTACCCGGCAATCCGCGACATTTTCACTGGGTAAACGGAAAGGGGAGGGCGGTAAGAGGAGGATCCGGAGGGACAGCTGGGTGGAATGAGGAGGGGAGAAGAGACGGGAAGGGAGGGATAGTCGGGGCCCTCAGGGATAGAAGGGGGAGAGGGAGTAAGGGGAAGGATCACAGCTTTGTGCGCCCTCTGGGAGTGGGGCTAGCGCCGCTTGTGAACTTGTATTGTCCCGCGGAGTGTTGGCCTAGGTACCCGGCAATCCGCGACATTTTCACTGGGTAAACGGAAAGGGGAGGGCGGTAAGAGGAGGATCCGGAGGGACAGCTGGGTGGAATGAGGAGGGGAGAAGAGACGGGAAGGGAGGGATAGTCGGGGCCCTCAGGGATAGAAGAGGGAGAGGGAGTAAGGGGAAGGATCACAGCTTTGTGCGCCCTCTGGGAGTGGGGCTAGCGCCGCTTGTGAACTTGTATTGTCCCGCGGAGTGTTGGCCTAGGTACCCGGCAACCCGCGACATTTTCATGTCATGAGTGTTGCTGCTGCAGTAGGCGGGCAAATGAAGGTTCTCTCCCGAGATAGAACAAAATGTGCCATTAATAGTAGTCCACCAGCGTGGGGTATGAAATTTTTCATAGTAGTAGAGACACCATTGATGGAATAGTGCATAAATATATGGGAAGGTTGTTTAACCGTATTCAGCTAGTGATCTTCCACTTGTTACAAAAAGTAAGATGTAGAAACTACTATGCCTCGCGGGAAAAGAGAGGCTGCGTTCTGGCCAAAAAATAATAGAGCCTCAAAATACGAGATAGACATATGTTAAATTGCTCATACATAATGTAATACCGTGGTTGTCATCGCTGTACTTGCATTAGATGTTAGAGAGATTAGAAAACACTTGGTCTGTTCGAAAGTGCACAAATTTATTGACTTTTCCCCATCTGGTGCACTATTTAGCAAAGTAAGAGGATATTATCTATCAGACCAATTGTGTGATTTGGTTGAGGCGTTCCTAGATAACAGAAGGCAGCATGTTATTCTCAATAGAGAGAAGTCTTCCGAAGTTCGAGTGATATCAGGTGTGCCACAGGGGAGTGTCGAGGGTCCGTTGCTGTTCACAACATATATAAAAGACCTAGTGGATAACATCGGAAATTCACTGAGTCTTTTTGTGGACGATGCTGTAGTATGTAGAGAGGTGACAATGGAAAATTGTTCTGAGGTGCAGGAGGATCTGCATCGAATTGATGCATGGTGCAGGGACTGACAATTGAATGTCAGTGTAGAGAAGTATAATGTGCTACGAATACACAGAAAGAAAGATCCCTTATCATTTAGTCACTATAGCAGTTCAGAAACTGGGAGCAGTTAATTCCATAAATTATCTGGAAGGAGGAATTAGGAGTGATTTAAAATGGAACGACCATATAAAATCAATCGTCAGTAAAATCGATGCCAGACTTAGATTCATTGGAAGTATACTAAGGAAATTCAGTCCTAAAACAAAGGAAGTAGGTTAAAAATCAAATGTTTGTATAGCTTATGGGACTCGACTACGGGGCCATCAGTCCCTAAACCTACAAACTACCTATGAACTACTTAATACTAAGGACGTCACAAATATCCATGCCCGAGGGGGGATTCGAGCCCCCGACCGTAGTGGCCGTGCAGACCGTGACTGGAGCGCCTCAGTCCCCTCGGCCACCGCGGCCGGCGAAGTAGGTTACAGTACACTTGTTCGCCCACAGTTTGAATATTGCTCATCGGTGTGCGATCTGTACCAGGTAGGGTGGATAAAGGAACTAGAGAAGATCCAACGGAGAGCAGCGCGCTTCGTTACAGGATCATTTAGTAATCGTGAAAGCGTTACGGAGATGATCGATAAACGCCAGTATAAGACTCTGCAGGAGAGACGCTCTGTCGCTCGGTACGGGCTTTTGTCGAAGTTTCGAAAACATACCTTCACTCACGAGGCTAGCAGTATATTGATCCCTCCTACGTATATCTCGCGAATACGTCTTGTGGATAAAATCAGAGATATATTAGAGCCCACACAGAGGCATACCGACAATCTATCTTTCCGCGAACTATACGTGACTGGAATAGTAGGGAGAACCGATAGTGGTACTCAAGGTACCCTTCGCCACACACCGTCGGGTGGCTCGCGGAGTATGGATGTAGATGTAGATAGAAACTTTTTGGTCTAATTGTGTAATTCTGAAACATACAAACGCATAGAACACATACCCATCTCAGTTTTCGACGTCTATTTATGCAGGAATTATGGACAGGAAGTCCCCCCTGCGGGTTCGGGGGTAAGAATAGGCCCGCGGTATTCCTGCCTGTCGTAAGAGGCGACTAAGAGGAGTCTTCATACTTTTCGGCTTTCCGTCTGAGGTCCCCTATTTGGGTTTGACCCTCCATTTTTCAAAATTTTTTCAGAAGAGCGAACCATTTGGGGAAGGACACCTTACGTGGTGCTACATGTAATTCTCGTGCCATGCCATCCTACGCACCCATCATGGTATGGACTTGCGACTGCAGCTTCTATTCTGCCATCGGGGATGCCATCTCTTTTTCATGCAAGTCGCATCCATTGTGCACCGATATCTCAGCACTCTCAATTATGATGGTTCACATAGCGCCAGAAAGCCAACACGGTAGCCAGTCCGTTGTGGTGGGGTCGTCATGTACCCTCTTGGCTGTAGCCCCCTGACAACGCAGGGATCGCTCTACCGATGCCAGAGCTGTAAGCTCCTCATGCAGGCCTAGGAGTAGATGCTTGTCATCGTGAAGCATCAGGACTCCCGGCAACGGTCATCCTGCCAGGTGACGTTGCTGTGGCTGTGTGGCGCCCATGAGGAGAGCCCCTGTTCGGAGTGGGTGGCATCGGGGCGGATGATTCGCGATGAAGCGAAATAAATCCAGCCACCAAAATCCTGGTCAGACAGGTGTCTCTAAGCGGGGAAAGTTCAATGCAGTTACTTATGATCCCTCATCGTTTCCTTCCCTGACTTCTTCTTGGCGGGAACGTGGGGATCGACATAATGAGTCGTATGTCCCGAAATTTCTGGTATGTACTAGGACAGATGGGGGATCCTTCCAGGCAACCAAGCCCATGTTCTTTGTTGAACATATAGAGGACAAGTTCGGTGAGGTTGCGGGAATTTCCAAGATGCGAGACGGGTCTATTCTTATACAGGCAGAGTCCCCTGCACAGTCTCGTGCTTTGCTCACGTGCACTACGCATGGCGACGTGCCAGTGTCTGCAATGGCACATAAGACTTTGAATCTGGTGCAGGGAGTTATTTTCCACCGTGACCTCTTGCTGCAGTCTGATGAGGAGTTGCGCGAAAATCTGCAACGACGCGGTGTCCATTTCGTCCGCCGTGTCTTTCGGGGTCCAAAAGAGAGTGGCAACCGGGGCCTTCATGTTGGCCTTTGACGGCGATACCTTGCCCGAGAAGGTCAAGGTGATGGTATACAGATGTGATGTCCGACCGTACATCCCTCCACCCATGCGCTGTTTCAAGTGCTGGCGGTTTGGACACATGTCTTCCCGTTGCGACGCAGCCCCTATTTGTCGTGACTGTGGCCGTCCCGTACACCCCGACGCACCTTGTACCCCACCACCTTCCTGTGTGAACTGCAGCGGCCATCACTCGCCTTGCTCACCGGACTGTCCCACTTTCCAAAGGGAGCGCAAGATCATAGAATATAAGACCCTCGATCGCGTAACTTACTCTGAGGCCCGCCGCAAGTATGAGAAACTCCACCCGGTATCCATGATGACTACATATGCTGCTGCCACAGTGTCATCACCTCCATCGAGGGCGGTTTCCCGACCCCCTATCACACCTTCTGTGGGCCCTTTGGGCCATCAGTTAATTTCCGCTCCCCAGACGCGAGGGGGCGCACCTTCTTCTGCGAGGCTTTTGCCTCCCCCTTTAACGGGGTCTTTGAACCCCGTCCCTCTGCCGGAGAAATGTCATCCTTCTCCGGCTCTTCCTTCAGGGAAAGGGCCTGACGAGCCCCTTCCACCACCTCCTGCAGTTCCCGCTGTGTCTGACACCCTGGATGTTAGTAGACCTACTGCTGCACGGAAAGGGTCTCTTGATGTCTCCGAAACGCCAGTTTCGTCACAGCCAAACGTCAGCCAGTGGCTCAAAGTTCAGGTACCTGCTGGTAGCCGGGCCTCCCCATCTGCGTCGACATCCGACGCCACTTCTGGGAAGCCCGCTCGAGCACCGAAGCCCAAACCCAAGCGGGAGCGGGCGAGAAAAAAGGATGTCCCTCAGGAGAAAGAGCTGGCGGCAAAGGCGGCTTCCTCGATGCCGTCCGCTACCAGTTCTGACTCAGACAATGAGGTCGAAATCCTAGCGTCTAAAGAGGACCTCGCTCTTACAGACACCCTAGACGCAATGGATATGGACACCACAGACCCTCAGCGGGTGGCGGCAAGTGACACTGAGGCGCACTGCGTCTCTTAATCGCTTTCATGCCTCCCCAGTCCTTAGGCAGCACTTTCCTCCAGTGGAATTGCGGCGGTTATTTTTCCCACCTAGCAGAGTTAAGACAACTTTTAAGCTCTTCTCATGTACTGTGCGTTGCCCTCCAGGAAACCTGGCTTCCGGCAACGCGAACCCCAGCCCTCCATGGCTATCGTGGGTTTTACATGAATCGTCCTGTATATGACAGAGCATCTGGTGGCGTCTCCATTCATGTCATCAACTCTGCCTACAGTGAAGCTGTGCCCCTTCAAACACCTTTGGAGGCAGTGGCTGTTCGGATCAGGACGCCACTAGCTATAACCGCCTGC
Organism: Locusta migratoria; assembly: GCA_026315105.1. Classification (NCBI taxonomy): domain Eukaryota; kingdom Metazoa; phylum Arthropoda; class Insecta; order Orthoptera; family Acrididae; genus Locusta; species Locusta migratoria. The sequence continues at coordinate 131,087,477 of CM048750.1, read as the reverse complement.
AGTGTTTATCTTCCACCTGATGGTGCAGTCCCCTGCCACGTGTTAGCTGCACTGATAGCTCAGCTCCCCCCACCCTTCCTCATCATGGGCGATTTCAACGCCCATAACCCTTTGTGGGGTGGCGACATGACTACTGGCCGAGGTAGGGAGGTTGAAAATCTTGTCTCCCAGCTCGACCTTTGTATTTTAAATACAGGTGCTCCCACGCATTTCAGTGTGGCACACGGCACCTACTCGGCCATCGACCTCTCTATTTGCAGCCCTGGCCTCGTACCATCTCTTCATTGGAGAGTGCATGACGACTTGTGTGGCAGTGACCACTTTCCGATTTTTTTGTCACTGCCCCAGCGTCATTGCCCTAGCCGTTTGCCCCGTTGGGCTCTTAACAAAGCTGACTGGGATGCATTTACAACTGCTGCCACTGTTCGATATTTGCCGGACACTAACTTTGATGTGGTGGTCGATAATTTAACAGACGTCATTGTCTCTGCAGCTCAGTCTGCAATCCCGTCATCTTCTGGTTCGTCCCGGCAGAGGTCCGTGCCCTGGTGGTCGCCGGAAATCGCTGCCGCAATCAGAGAACGTAGGCGAGCTCTTCAGCGTCACAAACGGCACCCATCAGTGGCCAACCTCATCGCTTTTAAGCGACTTCGTGCAAAGGCTCGGCAACTTATCAAACGAGCCAAACAAGAATGTTGGGAGAGGTATGTCTCGACCTTAGGTTCTCGTGTCTCTCCATCTCAGGTGTGGACTAAGATCAGGCGCCTCTATGGCCACCAGACTCCTATTGGCGTCCCTGGTCTTTCTATCCATGGGGCTGTGTGTACAGACCCGAGTGTGATCGCTGAACATCTTGCTGATCACTTCGCTAGGTGCTCTGCATCTGCTAACTACAGTGCAGCACTTCGCTCCCGCATGGAGCGTGTGGAGCGACAGCGCCTCTCCTTTGCGACGCGCCGTCGGGAGTCCTACAACGCCCCATTTACCGAAAGTGAGCTGCTTAGTGCCTTGGCCAATTGCCCAGATACGGCTCCCGGTCCCGACCGTGTCCACGCACAGATGCTGAAACACCTCTCGCGGGATTCTCAGCGCCATGTCCTAGAGATATTCAACCGCATTTGGGGTGGTGGCGAGTTTCCGTCCCAGTGGCGGGAAGCGGTCGTCATACCGGTGCTGAAGCCTGGCAGGGACCCACTGGAGGTTGACATTTATCGTCCCATCTGCCTTACAAATGTTCTCTGCAAGTTTCTCGAACGTATGGTCACCCGTTGCTTGACTTGGGTGCTCGAGTCACGGGGCCTTCTGGCGCCATCGCAGGGTGGATTTCGCCAGGGTCGTTCTACGACGGATAATCTGGTGTGCCTGGAGTCAGCGGTTCGGACAGCTTTTTCCCGTCGTCAGCACCTCATTGCAGTTTTCTTTGACCTTCAGAAGGCCTACGATACCACATGGCGGCGTCATATCCTCGCTACGCTGCATGAGTGGGGCCTTCGGGGGTCACTACCCATCTTCATTGCAAATTTCCTCCGACTCCGCACGTTTCGGGTCCGAGTCGGTGTTGCCCATAGTTCGCCCCACATCCAAGAAAATGGGGTCCCACAGGGGTCTGTGCTGAGTGTCTCACTGTTTTTGGTGGCCATTAATGGCCTGGCTGCAGCTGTGGGGTCATCGGTGTCTCCTTCCCTGTACGTCGATGATTTTTGCATATCTTTCTGCTCCACCACAACAAGTGCTGCTGAACGCCGACTCCAGGCGGCCATCCGCCAGGCACACATGTGGGCTCAGCATCATGGGTTCCAGTTTTCCGCCGGCAAATCACGTGTAATGCACTTTTGTCGGCGTCAGACGGTGCACCCCCACCCTGAACTCTATCTTGACGGCCAACTGCTTCCTGTTGTGGACACCCACCGATTCCTCGGCCTGATTTTTGATGCCCGACTGACCTGGCTCCCTCATGTTCGTTTTCTGAAACGGGAGTGCGGGCGACATCTTAACGCCCTTCGATGTTTGGGCCATACCGCATGGGGAGCTGACCGCTCCACCCTGCTGCGGCTCTATACAGCCTTGGTGCAATCGCGTATAAATTATGGGTGCCTCGCTTATAGCTCTGCAGCACCTTCAGCGTTGCGCTTATTGGACCCTATTCACCACTGTGGGGTTCGAATTGCGACGGGAGCCTTCCGAACCAGCCCTGTGGCCAGTCTTCTAGCGGAGGCCGGGGTCCCCCCGTTACGGGTCCGCCGCCAGCAACTGTTGACAGCGTATGCAGCCCGCATCTATAGTTCCAAAGGACATCCCAACTACCGCCTACTTTTTTCTACTGTGGCTGTTCGTCACCAGCAGCAGCGCCCCAGGTCAGGACACACAATAGCCGTCCGCGTGCAGTCCCTCCTGGGGGAGCTTGAGTCCTATCCTCTACCACCTCCATTTCGGGCCCATTCACGCACACCTCCATGGTGCCTGCCACGGCCATGTCTTCGTTTAGACTTGGCCCACGGGCGCAAGGACTCGCTTCCCCCTGAGGCTCTCCGTCGCCAGTTTCTTGCTGTCGTTGCTGAGCACCCCGGCTACGACATTGTTTATATGGACGGCTCGATGGTAAACGGCCGCATTGGCCTTGCCTACGTACATGGTGACCATGTTGAGCAGCTGTCTCTGCCAGAAGGCTGCAGTGTTCTTACTGCAGAACTGGTGGCCATCTTCCGTGCTCTCGAGCATATGCGTTCCTGCTCAGGTGAGTCTTTCCTTCTTTGTAGTGACTCCCTGAGTAGTTTACGTGCTCTGGAACAGTGTTATCCACGTTCGCCATTGGTGATGGCCATCCGAGTGGCTTGTTCAGTCTGGCAGATCAGTGGTGTTCCTTTGGTCTCCGGGTCACGTCGGCATCCCAGGCAACGAACGTGCCGATGGGCTTGCCAAACAGGCGGTTAATGCCTCTGTCTTAGAGATCGGCCTCCCAGTTTCAGATATCCGTACCTTGTTGTGCCGTCGGGTACATCAGCTTTGGGATGCTGAATGGCGCAACCTGAGCACGCCCAACAAGCTTCGGGTTGTCAAGGAGACTACGGCTGCGTGGCGCTCCTCAATGCGGGCCTCTCGCCGGGACTCGGTAGTCCTGTGCCGGCTCCGCATTGGCCATACTTGGCTGACCCACGGCCATCTCCTGCGCGGTGAGGACCCGCCTCGTTGTCGTTGTGGTTCTCCCTTGACAGTGTCCCACATTTTGACGGACTGTCGTCTTTTAGCCGCCCTGCGGCGGGATTTTAATCTTCCTGCAATTTTATCTGATGTTTTATGTAACCATGCCAATATGGCTGATTCTGTTTTAGGTTTTATTCGTAACAGCGGTTTTTACAAATCTATATGAAGCTTGTGTTGCCCTGTGGCTGACCCTTCCTATTTTATTCTCATTGTCGGTCAACCAAGAACTTTGACTTTGTCATTTCATTTCCACACTTGTTTGCTGTTTCCGTGTGATTGTGTCCTATCATGTTGTCTCCCGTCTTGTTGTCCTTTGTCAAATTTGTTTACATTTTATTGATTGAGTGGGGTTTTCCTCCCGTAACAGTTTTAACTCTGGGCGGACTTTTCAGTGTTTCCACACTTCTCTAGCTTTGTGATGGAATGGGGGACTGATGACCTCCGCAGTTTTGTCCCCCTAAAACATCAAACCAACCAACCAACCAACCTATGGACAGGAGGAAATTTTTGTGGCAGACATTTATTTTTATTGCTGGCATATGAGTAACCTCGCAGCGGAGCCAGAGTGCACGAATTTCGCTTCATCCTGTATAAATATAAATATAACTAATACACAGGAAGATTAGAATTAAATACACAAAATATTGATGCCAATCTTATGATATATCTTACGATTAAAAGGAGAACATAATCCTCGAATTCTGGTACTGAGCACAAGCATCTCTAGAACCCTCTTGTTTATAACTGTATTACTTTCCTATAAGTTTGATTTCTTAGTCTATCATCAGCATACCACTACAAGAAATTCCTATTGAAACGTAATCTCAATCAGTTGTACACATGATTAATTGCTTCTTGCGTCTTTACTGTATCGTAACTCTGCTTTCATTCTACCATATTAAAGCATTATTTTGATCTTCTCTTCTCTGGTGTATGTAGAGACATTGTTTTTTTATAAAGTTTAATCTTCTTGTTTCTAATTGACATTGGATGTATTCATTTGAAAGTGTTGACATTTTGTGTTTGCAATTAACTGAAGATGGACTGAACTGTGAAGTGCGGAGGGATGTATGTAGTAGTTTGAAAGGAACATCGTACAGGAAAATGTATGAAGATTTCTTATCGGTTGAAGTTAATGTTTCAAAGATTCTGATAAAGATAGTTGCAGATGTCAAAACTGCAGTTGATGCTCAGCGGAATTTTCCCAGTAGGACAATGGCTATTGGATTCTACAGATCAGCAATTAGCCAGCATCCAGAGTTCACATGTGTACGGCGTTTGAGGACACAGACAGCATAACAGAACAACGAGCATGGTGGTATCCCCACCTCATCGCCAAGTCGGAGATGTGCACCGACTATAACACCAGTTCAAATATAACTTCAATTGTTATAACCTGTAGAACCAGTAGCCGATGTCACACTTGCGTCATACATCTGTTATTCTATATGGAGTAGATACCTCTGCATACCTTGTAGTGTTATGGACCGTGCGATGTTTCTCAGTGAACTCTCTTCCTGAAACACACATAATTCTCATTGTGTGGTTACTTCTTCCCTATTTCCGACACGAAGTATTTCAGCATTTAATTAATATTTTATTGCATCTTTAGATACAGTTTATGAACTACAATGCACATTATTGTAGATACATGTTTTTCCGATCACACCAGAACATAGAATAATCTCGTACAAAACCAACAAAAGTGCAACTCGTTACACTACAACGTATCCCTATACAAGTTTCTATGGCTCTTCAGGTGATCAACGCACGACTTATTATGTAGTTTTATGTTGTGTGCAAATGCTGGTGAAAAACAGATTTTATAGTCGTTCTACCAACGGCTAAAATGTTCTGCAGGGCTTACAAATCGCTCAGTTTTAAACTGTCTAAATATGCCCTTTCCCTTAACAGGAATCGAAGAGGGTCGGAACTAACCCTACTCACAAATAGCAATGTAATTATCAGATTCATAAAACGCCAGAAAATTTCACTAAAACAACGATGGGAGGGATTTGGAGAAGGGTGGTAATCCATATGCGAATTACCAGTAGATGAAACAAAACTACTTAAATCGTTATGTAGCGACTAAAGTAACGCCGTCCACGGTTGCAGCAACTGCTATTCAATGGGCATAGCATGGTGAACAAATCCTGCAGAAGCTTAGCAACCAATCGTGTGTAGAGAAAGATGCGAAACAATTGGCACCTAAGGCTGACGCAGGTAACACATCAGCTGACATCAGCTAACACACTGGAGTTCGTCACCGGCGCCACACACAGACACACACTGTTGGAGCACATTGCTTGTGCTATATCTCGCCTCAGGACATAATAACTGAAAGACACTGTCTGATACAAAAAATTGTGTTTATTTCCAAGACAAACTAATCAACTTCTGGAAACAAAAAGTAACAAACTTCTGAAACTAAGGCAAAAACAACAAACAGCAACTAAAAGTTTTCTTCTTCACCAGTTATGTATAAGCCGGGGAGATGTTGACAGCCTTGAAAGAAAGGCCAAGGAGACGGAGCCGGACGACGTATTCCGTTGCGGGAAGTCCTGGAGGCGCGGCATCGCTGGCAGGGACTCTTTCCCTGAGACGTTGGTTGCGATCCCTCAGCAATGGTTCTCGAAGGCGGTCGGCGGAGAACTGCCGTCGTGTTGCACTGCGCCCCCCTAAATAGCCGGCGCGCAGTGATACGTGACAGTCTCCAGCTGGTCTCACGTGACTGTGCGGAGGAAAATAGTCCCGGTTTAGTGCGCTCTCTGGCGGTGCTCGTCGCGTCCTCTGGTGACCCCGAAACCGCTGCTGTGGGCCGCCTCACTGTTACGCATCCACTCCTTGATATCGTGCATTGCGGGTTGTTCGCTCGTTAGGCGAACCACCGGTACATGACGGCGTGCTCCGCTGCCACAGACCAAGTTCTCGCCGCTGCCGCCGGACGACCTGCAGAGTAACCCCGGGCCGCCGAACTGGTCACTCCGTCGCAAGAGGCCGCACTTATCAGCGCATATGCTCAATGTAATTCATGTCGGAGAAAAGGCCCACAGTACGGCTTAAGACAGAATGGCGCCTAAACAATTACAGAATGCGCTGTAAGGTAGATCTAAGAACAAAGAAGGCAAAAAAGGCAATCTGAGGATTCAGAACAGGCATTCACAAAAACAAAGTTGGAATTAGTAACACAGTGGTTGCGAGCACCGGGAGAAAGACCATACACGAAGAAAATATGCACGAAAAGCGACGTGATCGCCGTCAAAGCTCATACATATATTTTGAAATAAATAAATAAACAAACAAACTAAAATTAAAATAAAAAATAAAAAATAAAAATAAAAATAAAAAGATAATTAAAAATTAAATAAATAAAATCCAGGTTATTAGTTGAAATAAAACCTACCCTGTCTTTTAAGTTCGACCGGATCACATACACCATGCAAAATTTCATTATGATCAGTTGAGTATTTATTTATTTACAGGGTGAATCACCTAACACTTGCGCCGCAAATATTGCAGAAACGGAAAGTGCGATTGATGTGCGGTTTTCAGAGAATGGATTGGTAGTCAGGGACTCGTATTGTTAGTCAACAAACAGATTATAAAAATATCTAGAGAGTGTATTTTTTATGCAAACATACAATTTTTCAAATGGAACAATGGTTGTTTCTATCATGCACTAGAATTTTTGACAGTAGCTGCGTACAAATATTTTGAATGGCATTTTTAGAACGTTTACTTTCGCAGCTACAGCCATTCGAAATTTTGTGGGCGAAGGCTACGACAGCGTAACTGACTGGCTGGTGGTCATGACACCAGTTAGCTACGCTATCGCAGCCTACACCCCCGAAACTTCGAACAGTTGTATTAAAAAAAACTGTATGTTTGCGTAAAAAATATACTTCCTAAGCAGTATTAGAATCTGTTTGTTGGCTAAAAATACGAGCCTTTGGCTACCAATCCATTCTGTGAAAACCGCACATCAATCGCACTTTCCGTTTCCGCAAGATATGCGGTGCAACTGTTAGGTGATTCATCCTATATATATTGCTGGAGTAAACTGACACCTTGCATCATGCAGGCATGTGAGTCATTATATAGAAAAATGTGTACGTGTGGAATGTAGCATTGTCCTGATGACATTGCCCAAATCCGTCAGAATGCACAATAGACATGAAAGGATGCAGGTGATCAGCCAGGATACGTACCCAGACGTATTAGGGGTTCCATTCAGTGCAGCTTCGCTCCCCCACATCACTACAGAACCTCCACCAGCTTGGACAGTCACTGCTGACATACAGGGTCCGTGATTTCATGAGGTTATCTACATACCCGTACATGTCCATCCGCTGGATACAATTGTAAACGAGCCTCCTCAGATCTGATAACATGTTTCAAATGATCAACAGCCCAGTGTCGGTGTTGATAGTCCAAATAAGAGGTAAAGCATTGTATCAGGGGTACACGAATGGACCTTCGGCTCCAAAAGCCCATATCTATGAATGGTTTACATGCTGCCACTTTTCGATGCCCATCATTGAATTCACAGCAATTTGCCAAATGGTTGCACTTCTGCCGCACTGAACAATTCTCTTCACTTGTCGGTGGTCCCTTTTGGAGTATATATCGAACACTGTAGCTAGTGCATAATTGTGAGAAAAATAAGAGCATCTGTAGGGGAAGACGAGTACCATATAATGTATACTAGAATGAGGAAGTAACAATAGCAATGAAAAGCATAAGTTATTCCTTCCTTCTTCTTCTTCCATCTTTTTTCAAGCTTATGGGTCTTAACTGCGGGGTCAACAGTCCCCACATAAGTTTATCCAATTAAATGTATGTGACGCAGGGAGCAATCGTTCGCCTCTACTATATAATACTGGATGGGTCACATAACATTACCACAGGAAATATTTCGTAAACCACAACAAATACTGAATAACTAAGACTACAGACAGACAGTGAGGAGAGGAGAGGGAATGGTGTAATTGGTTAATACAAACCATTAAAAAAGCACGGAAGTATGATTTTTTTACACAAACCTCTGTTTTTAATGGAAACCTGTTATTATTTGTGGCACAACTGAAAATAGAAAGAAATTCCGTAATCCAAGCCGTTTGTTCCACTGTAAAACATAAATGACATTCAGAATTATTGGGCCTGCAGCGGTGGTCACTACGGTCGGGGGTTCGAATCCCCCCTCGGGCATGGATATTTGTGCAGTCCTTAGTCTTAGCTAGTTCATAAGTAGTTTGTAAGCTTAGGGACTGATGACCCCGTAGTTAAGTCCCATAAGTTCTACAAACATTTGAACAGAATTATTGGAACACAAACTAGAAATGTCAGACGTTCAGTAGAGTGTTGTAGCAAACAAGATCCGTGATCAGCGAGCGATCAGCATTCGTAGCGTGTTTACGAAGACTACAATGTTTACGAGTTTGGCTGTAATGAAATGATTTGGTTTTTTCTTGTTGTTTCAGTGTCTGCATGCAGAGCTTGCTGTTATTGTTGTTCTCAATTTTTCTCTCTACTGAGTGATACCAGATGTCTGTGGTAGTGTATTCCACAGTACAAGTAAGAACGGAAGTACGCACAGTAGTAAAGTGTGAAGCTAAATGATTTTATGCACGTAGAAAGTACAAAAGTGTGTACAGTATTGTAAAAGATGTGGAAATGGTTCATTATACCCCTGAAAGGAGAAATGATACCTACCTAAGGCGTAACTGCTGACCATCTCATTGGTCCTCACTTCATTGAAGGTACCCAAATAGCTGCAAAACACATCGAGTTTATGCAAAATATGCTAAAAATATCCCTCTGGAAACGCGTTGACGTATGTGGTATCAACGTGATGGTGCTCCTACACATTCTGATATGCTGATCTTTGACAGCATGTTCGGCGCGCGTTTCATAGGACGTGGACGACGCATAAATTGGTCAGCCCGTTATCCTGAGCATACACCTTTAAACTTCTTTCTGTGGGGTACTTTAAAGGAGAAGTGTATCGTGATGTGCCTACAATCCCAGAGAATATGAAACATCGCACTCAGGAGCCTGTAGCAACTTTACACCAGATGCACAGCGTCGTGTAAGACATTCATTACGCGGTAGATGCAAATTTGTGTAGCAAATGATGATAACCACTTTGAAAATTTATGTGGTTCAAATGTTAGACACACTAGATCACATTCTGAAATTGAAAACAATAATCAAATCTGTACTTTTTTCTAAATTCCTACGTTAATGTACATTTTCTTCAAAGACCGATAAAAATGTTAGCGTGTGGACATATGTGTCCTGTTCAAATCTCTTTTGTACCTACGTCACATCACTGATCCTTTTGTATCCCTAATTAATTCGGTTCTTTCCGATAGACACGACAGAATTGTTGAATAGTTAATCAAGTGTCAACTTTAGGTTACAGTAACTCTAGTTGTAACTTACATTTTACAGTCTAACTAACGGCATTGATTATGTATTTTTCTATATTTCCAGTTGTGATAAAAAAATAATAACAGGTTTCCATTAAAAATAATAACAGGTTTCCATTTTTTTATGTTAAAATCATACTTCCGCGTATTGTTCATGTTGTATATTAATTAATGACACCTGCCCTTCTCGTCACTTACGGTTAGTGGAATTAGGTATTCAGCTTTTGTTGTAGTTCACGAAATATTTTTTGTGGTGAATTTACGTGACTCACCCTATATATACAATTACATCTAAGAAAAAATGACAGAATTAAAAGAAAGTTTTATAAGGGATTAAAGCAATGTTGAAATACTGTACATCAAAGATTAGATTCATTGTTTCTATTACTAGAAGAACTGAAATGAAGAAATGGGATCTGTTGAATGAGCGGAATATGGATTCAGTGTAAGCTCAAGAAATATCAAAGTAACCAGCAGTAGTATGAGTAGCTCTAAAGGTAACATAAAAATTGCTGATCACGAAGTAGATTGAGTACTAATATCCACTGCCTGGGAAGCAAGATAAAACATGACGTGGAACACGGAAGACAAGAAAAGTGGAACATAAACGCTAAAATCATTTGTCGAATGAAATTAGCTAATTTCAACTATCGCTCTTAATTTAAGGAAGATATGTTTGGAAGTGTACATATGGTTCACTGAAGAACATGCTTTTGAAGCATGGGCTGCAAATAGTAACAAAAATTGGAATCGAAGTGTTAGATGTGATATTGATACAGAGATGGAGGTATTAGAATCATGCGGAGTGAGTAGATAAAAAGAGGTTCACCGGAGAATGGCCAAAACATGACCACAAGAACGCAACAAGAAGAAGGAACATTATGACGGAATTTCTATATCGGAGAAACTTGTATGTTGGCATGAGAGAGGAGTTGTTGGTGCAGCACACCACATCAAAGTAGTAGTAAAAGTAACAACTGAAGAAATGTTATTTTTGGAGCATGAACGTCCCACTAACTTCGATTTATGTACAAACTGCCGTAGGAAATAAATTAGCCATTTCTTCGTATAGGATGATTTTTCTTATATGATTTTCGCGAAAAGGCACACACTATGCAGCTACAAGTAATGGCCGGCCACTTGATTGTTCACTACTCTATGCATATTGTGTCTGTATTACGTTTCTCAAAGTAACGAAAGATTATATTCAGACAAACGTCTCAAGATGTGAAACATACATGTTCCGAAATGTATGCAAATATTTTGAGCGTATCTGTACCATCAACTACAGAATTGCTAAAACAAGTGAGACTATGAACTCGGGGATGTAAATATATATACAAATTTTTCTGATTGTGATATGGTTTTAAATTGGAACTGTTTAGCAATGTTAAAATAATACATTTCCTCATAAATATGATAAAAACCATTTTAAAATTTCTGCAGTGTTCATGTTCTGACAAGAACACCAAATGGGATTTTAGAATTTATTTGTATTTATGGTACGTAAATTTCAGAACTTAAAGAAGAATCAGGCAAAGCCATTCGACGTAACTTTCAAAAATTCTGGAGCAAATCGACTACAAAGTTTTGCAAGTACACGTTATTACCAATAATTAAAACAGTTACAACATATCTCGGCGTAGCTCAGGTAGTAACGTTCTGGTCTCACAGACATAGTCGGTGATTCGAATCCAGCTGTGACAGTTTTTTGTTGTTGTTGTTTTCTAATTAAGTTATATAAAATATTTTGGCATATCTAGTTCCACGAGTTCTGTCAGTTTTCGTTTATGTGTATGTAGTCGAGCTGGAACACCTTATCGTCACTTAAAACGTTGGTTGAGTGGGTTAGCTGTTTGGAAAGCCATTATTAGGTGTGGAGATGACTTTCCAAAACAGCGTCGTAACACTTCACAAAATTAACAATCAAAGACTACAGTCGTCAACTAATAACGAAGACAATACTGTAAAATATGTAACTAATGTTTTTTTTTTTTTTGATTGAGCCATTATTATTCACAACCTTCTATAAAATATAGAAAATTACGAATAAACAAAAATACGTGCACTGTTCGTAAAAATTACCATTGGATATTAAAAATTGTGTACGTATTCGAACAAAGAAAAAAAACCTGTCATGGCGGGATTCGAACCACAGACCCTATGGTTGTAAAGCCACAATGCTACCACCTGAGCTACACCGTGCTGCAACTAATTTAATTATTGATACTTACGTGTACTTGCAAAACTTGAAAGTTGATTTTCTCTAGAATTTTTGAGAGTTGCGTCGAATGGCTTTGGCTAATTGTTATTTGAGTTCTGAACTTCATGCACCTTAATATAAAAAAATTCTAAAATCCGCTACCCATGTGGTCTCCTTGTGAGAACTATGTCTTCTTCCCCTTCTGCGTTACTCTTTGAGATTCATTTCGTAAATATAAAGAAGGTGATTATCAGCTTATTATCAGTAGTGAAAGTACAAACAGAAGGTACAAAATAAGACAGCATATAATGTTTGCTTTGTGACGGGATCGAATCCATATCCCTGAGAGTACTTGGCTACCACGATGTTTCCAAAACAGATGGCGTGTTACGTGATGATAATATGATCATCAATGCGTTATCGGATTCAGACCTAAAACCCTACGCCCAAATCTTGTTAGGCACAACAGCAGTGCCTGATGGAAAAAAAGGTCTAAAGCAGCCGAAGAAGCAAGTAAAAGTAAACGGAGAAGCTTTATCAAATAGGCTGCGTGTAACTACCACCCAGGGGCTACCACTCAAACATTCAATGTCACATTACAGTTTTTTTGCTTCCTCTCTGCACCATCACGTTTCATTATTCTACATTTACAGTGAAAGGCGTGGCGAAAATAGACTGGGAACATGTATGGTGTGTTTACTTTAACGGGTAACGAAAACACAACACGCGCCGTCGACGCGAAATTGGAGAAAATCAGGACTGCAATCAAGGCGACGTAATTGCAGGTTTGCGTTTTCGCATGCTATCCATAAAACATCTCCGCAAAAAGCGCGTGGAGACTGCCGCGGGACGAGGTGAACAGTCGATTAATCGACGTGGGCCGCGTCGGTCCCGGTCGACTGTCGGCCCGCGGCTGTCTGAATATTTCAGCCGGCGGGCGGCCTCATTTGCATACAGATTATCAGCCATTTTGCAGATTGTTTGCCGTCCCTGCGGCCGTATGAAAAAGCCGACGTCCCCAAACCCCTCCCCGCTGTTTCCTTCCTCTCTTTCTCTCTCACCTTCTGCACACAACCTGTTCTTTAGGCGTTGGGGAACGCTCTCGTGTTTCTGCTGTTATTGTATTGGCAAGTGATGAATTATGGGATATTTGGGAAAACGTGGAAGGCAAAAAAGCGGCGAGAGCTTACGTACAGCCAAATCTGTTACTATATAACACCATATTGTTCGTTTACTGGAAATGCGTTTCATGTTTTGAAGCACAAACGTAAAGAAATACAAAGTCCAAAAAATGGTTACAATGCAATGTATTACGCTCTCCCGTTTTAATTAATGTTTTCGACGATAAAATGTAGTGATATTTAGTAAAATGTGCAAGAAAAGACCCGAGGAAGGCTTTAGCGATCTGATAGATACTTAGTAATTTGAAGAATATAACGCGAAATGCGGAAAAATAATTACTCTTTGAAAATGGTTTTATTGGTTGCATTGTTGCTTGAGGGTTGATAACGATAAAAAGGTGGAGTATATTGGAGTGGAAAGTTATCGGTGTATATAAAATTCTACGTTTGTGTGTGTGTGTTAATATTTCGCTCTGCAGCGAAAACTACAGAACGCAAACGAATAGTCTGTGTGTAATTGTTGTCCGAAGTCTCACGTTATACACCATATCAGTTCCATGCCGATAGCTATAAGGGGGTGGAAGATATGGTGGTTGAAAGTTATCAAATTATTAAAAAAATCGGACTGAAGGCCAGCGATGACGCTTGCGACTCTATAGCAAGGAGGTTGCAATACAGCGAAACGTGATGCCACAGACCATATCTTTGGTCTATACGAGCTACAATGTCTTCAGCTCTTTCTCTGTAAGGATAAGCATACGAATAAGAAAATATAAGAATAAATAAATAAAGCAGTAAAACATTTCTTTTAATACATATCTTTAAAAAAATCGATTTGACGTTTCGCGCATTATCTATATCAACCAACACGCGAGCGGAGCTGAGGGTTTAAGCTAGTATTAAATAAAGCTTATGGGACTTAACTGCGGGGTCATCAGTTCCTAAACTTACAAACTACTAATAAACTAGCTTATATTAAAGACGGCACAAACATCCATGCCCGAGGGGGGGGGGGATTGGAACCCCCAACGGGGAACGGCCTCGCGCATCATAGCATAGCGCCTCAATGCTCTCGGGCGCTCCGCCGCGGCCACTTGTGTAAACCCTACGTGTCACCAAAGAGTTTCATGTTTCAACTATGCAGCGACTATAATGTAAATATAGTAAATATGTGATAATCTATGTTATTACTAAGATTATTTTTCTTGTTCATTAGTATTTCGTTGTGGTTGGGCTTATAAGAGAGAGTTATAATTTTAGTTCATGAGTCGCTAGATAGTTTTCCGATATTAATGGATTCGATCAGAAAAAAAGTGTGTAAATTCAAATTGTTGCCTAAATATATGTATTAAAATGCGTGCGTCGATATCAATATATTTTGGAAGTATTTGAGAGGTTTTCAACCAAAAATTAGTAATTGTTGCAGCGAGTAGCTGCCTACCTGGAATGCAGCATCCTGCCACCATTGTGTGACGAACATATAAATAGTATCAATTACTACAAATAAAGAATCCCAGAGACGGATTTACGTCTCAAATATATCAAAGACATTAATGATAGATCTGAAGCATTGAATTAAAATTTGTGGTGTGGCCGGGAATCGAACTCGGACCTCCATGCTTACTAGGCAGACGTCTTAACCGTTAGTGGTGTGGTAGTCTAACGGTTAAGACGTCTGCCTAGTAAGCATGGCGGTCCGGTTTCGATTCCCGGCCTCACCGCAAATTTTAATTCAATGCTTCAGATCAATCATTAATATAAATAGTAAGTCCCATAAATCAGCGTCGCATGGTAATCAGCTGAGTGATGATTTAATAATTTTATTTCGGCTCTTCTGGGACAATGCAGTGAACAGGAATGAAATGTTACAAAAATACCAAGCTATTGTATAAAGTCACGAAGTGCTACAAGATCATTACAGCGGCTTTTATTTCTTGCCAGTTAGGAAGGATGATAATATTTCATTCAATAATTTTCAAACAGAAAAATTACTTGTAGCATAGTTTTTTCTCTCATAGGACGTTCATTTATTTGCAATTTGATGTGCAGATTTCAACTATGGACAAGATCTTTAATGCTAATAATTTTCAATAATATCAATAGAATAGTGATTTAAAAAAATTGTAACATAAAGAATTTGCATAAGAATAGGGATAGGTTCCACATAGAATTTAAAATAACTACAAAGAATCCAGTAATATTCAATTTATTTTTGCCGTAAATAATGTGAAAGTATGTTTTAAAAATACTCGTACAGTCAAAACCCTATACTAAAATTTATCCCTAAGAGAGCTAGCCGATGAACAAATAATGAATAAATCACTAAGTAAATAAATAATGTTAATAAAAATTAAAATTAGACACGAGTGTTTTTTTTTTTTTTTTTTTTTTTAATCCTAGCCCATTGGAGACCACAATATGAGCGTCGCGGATCAATTTATATTTATTTTCGTACAGTGGAGACCCTTATTCGGAGTTATACGAAGTGTCGTACTTAGTACCAAGGTATTTTCTAAGTATTTTCTTAAGGTACCACTTGTCTTAGGTGGCATGTCACAAAGGAATAATGTATGTCCTGTTCGCTTGAACGTGTCATCTTGAACTGCAAGCATCTGCAAGCAAATTTCAAGATTTTAATGAAGAAATCCGCATTCTCAGATGATATTGTTACTCTCCAAAACTCATATCCTCGTGTAAATTTATTAGCTTGCTTGCTATAATTACCTAGAAGAAGCTTCTTTTTATGAAAATAGAATTGTGAATAAGCAGATAAAATACAATCAATGGAAAAGTACACAAAGTTTAATATTTGTAGATGAAAAGTACTGTGATATGGTCGCCGATACTATGAGGATGAATTGGCATAGGGTAGAGCTATTCTTTCTTCGCAGTCCGTGTAACTCAACTCATCGTGCAATCGTTAAGCTGTTGATGAATGAACGCATCTACTGTACTGTGTGTCTGTCGAAGCTAAAGTGGAAGTTGTCGGGAAGAAACGTAAGATAGGAACCTAGTAATACCTAAGAAAGGAAGTTTCAGCACAGAGCATTAAGTGTGCGTTACTGCTGTCAACAGCACGTAGCTTCAGAAGATATTTTAAGTCTCTTTACAAACACGGAAAACAGTGCATACCTTCAAAATCTACATCATAGTAGATAACAGTTCTAAACAAAGGTGGTTAGAAATTGAACCAAAACACTCTACAAATTACATCAATCCAGAGATTTGGAAACTTAACTGATACCAATTATTTTACATAACTTCACCAGATAGTACATATCCTGACTATGCAGAAGACATCTACCAACAATATTCGAAATTTGTACGATAAAATTCTTGTCACCTTAAATGAATTTTCACTCTCCACACAGTTTTAATCTGCCACGAAGTTTCAAATCAGTTTCTCTCTGAGTATCAGAAAAATTCTTCCCCTCTTTCTTTAGGGCACACAGTTCAGAATATTTCTGTTATTCACATAAATGTAATAAATTTATGTATCAGTTACACTGTTCTTAAATGGAATTCCTTTACTTCTCGATGAGGTCAGTTCGGCATTAAGGATGTTTGTAAGTACATTTACAAGTGAATTTAAAGGTTGTAACAATAAAGATTTTAAAGAAATGTGTGTAAACCTATTGGACCAAACCGCTATGTTAATCAGTCCCTAGTTTTACAAACTACTTATAGTACCTCTCACCAAAGACAACACACGCACACACGCATGCCGGAGGAAGGACGCGGACCTCCGGCGGGAACGACCGCCCAGTCCGCAACATGACGCCTTAGACCACGCTGCCACTCCGCCCGGCATTTCCAACTTGTTTGGTAATTTTTGCCTTACTTGTTGTATCAGCGTTGTCCTGGTTGTACTTTTTTGATCTTAGATTAGAATTATTTGAAACTATTTGCTGAAATTAACACTGATAAAATGAAATATAATTCTTAGATTACATAACCGTGCATAAAGAATATGATCTAACACCATACCGCAATAGAGTAACCCAATGACAGAGTTGGTGCAAGTGTTAGCTCTCACATTTTGCAGGATGGTGCTTCAAACCCGTCAGCAGATAAAGAGATTAAGTATTTGCTTAAATCTGCCCAGGCAAACAGGGACGATCGATTTCCTTCTCTATCATTATCGAAACACTCCTAAGTTGCGTTCGCCTGTAATGTCGTCATTCTCTACAGTTTTTTTTTTCTTTGTTGCATTTTAATGATCTGTGGGGCAGGCTGGCAGCAGCCTCGTACGCTGCACTTCAGCCCTGAGTGCAGGTAAGTCTGACAATTGGTAATTTGTATTAATACAGGAGAAATTAATGTGAACTCAAATAATAAAACAGGAGATAATATTGGCTAATTTAAAACAATAAAATAAAGGCTTTAAAACACACATAGTCAGTATTAAAACTGCAATGGTGGCTAAGAAACACAGACCGTACACAGTAAATCGTGGCGAGAAGTCTCTAGACTATGTTAAACCCTACTTATACAATAAACCAAATCAAACAGGATGAAAAAAAATTAAAAAGTAGCATTACATAGATTAATAACAAAACAGAAGAAATGAAAATATGAGAAAAAAGCAACCTATATACAAACCTGGCCATTAAAATTGCAACACCACGAAGATGACGTGTTACAGTCGCGAAATTTAACCGATAGGACGAAGATGCTGTGATATGCAAATGATTAGCTTTCCAGAGCATTCACACAAGGTTGGCGCCCGTTGCGACATCTACAACGTGCTGACACGAGAAAAGTTTCCAACCGATTTCTCATGCACAAACAGCAGTTGATCGCCGTTGCCTGGTAAAACGTTGTTGTGTTGCCTCGTCTAAGGAGGATAAATGCGTACCATCACGTTTCCGACTCTGATAAGGTCGTATTGTAGCCTATCGCGATTGCGGTTTATCGAATCGCGACATTCCTGCTCGTGTTGGTCACGAGCCAATGACTGTTAGCAGATATGGAATCGGTGGGTTCAGGAGAGCAACACGGAACGCTGTGCTGGATTCCAACGGCCTCGAAATGACAGGCACCTTATCTGCATGGCTGTAACGGATCGTGCAGCCACGTCTTGATCCCCGAGTCAACAGATATGGACGTTTGCAAGACAACAACCATTTGCACGAACAGTTCGACGTCGTTTTCAGCAGTATTGACTATCAGCTCGGAGACCATGGCTGCGGTTACCCTTGACGCTGCAGCACAAACAGGAGCGCTTGCGATGGTGTACGCAACGACGAACCTTGGTGCACGAATAGCAAAACGTCATTTTTTCGGAAGAATCCAGGTTCTGTTTACTGCATCGTGATGGTCGCATCCGCGTTTGGCGACATCGCGGGGTAAGCAGATTGCAGATAATGTACATATTTGTCCAATGAATACCCGCTTATCATCTGCATTTCTTCTTGGTGTAGCAATTATAATGGCCAGTAGTGTAGCTACCACATACACAGACCATACTATATTTAACCCAACATTATTCTCCTATCGTAAACCTGCGCATATATAATTCTAAAAAATTATGCGACGTTTACCCTCGCAGGTCACTTGATAATGGAAGAATGGCGAAACGGCCGTAGTGAAAGAATGAAACTATTGTAACAGCAAAAAATTTTCAAAAGTTTGTAAATCTATGGGACTGAACTACTGAGGTTATCAGTCCCTAGTTTTACAAACTACTTAAAGGAACCTAAGGACAAAACACACACACACACATATACACCCATGCCCGAGGGAGGACTTGAACCTCCGACGTGGAGCCACCGAGCGCTCCGAAGAAAGGCGCTTGACCATTCCACTGCGCCTTATTTTAGAATACACTGAACAAATATTATAGTTACCTTATTATATACCTCAAAGAGGGCCCCATATTGAGAAAAATGGATTTATAATCCTTTTGTTATTGTGCCTTACGTGTATTAGCGTTTTTTCTGGCTTCTTTTCCTCTTTTTTGACCTTCAGTGTGACAAAACGTACAAACACGTGAAGAAAATTCGAACAAAACGTATAAAAAAGGAAAGCCAGAACATTAAACAATTACGAAACGAAAGAAAATTGCAATTTTAAATTTGGCTGTTGAGACAGCAACAGTTCGTTAAAGATAAGATTAACATTCAAAAATACAGCTCATCGGTGGCAAAGTTACAGCTTCATTACTTACCCATGGTTGCGGCTTCAACTGAGGAAGCCTTGATCAGAAGAAAAAAAATTTCAGTTATATGAAAAGAACAACAATTCTTGATCAACAGAGCTCACGTTCAAGTAACAAAGTGACAGTTAGATGCCCTCACAGTGCTGGCTACACACGCGAACCATAGCGACGCGTTTTAGTTACATAAAATATGTTGTGTTTTTAATTCTGACGCATGTATTTCTACATTTTTTTAACTTTAACGTGAGCTTTGTTGCTCAACAACTATCGTCCATTTCATATAACTAAAAAATATTTTTTGCTTCTGCTCAAGGCTTCATTAGTTGAAGCTGAAACCACGTTTAAATAATAAACGAGAAGCTTTGCAACAGATGATCTTTTTTTTATGATAAAGAAAATTGCATCTATAAATAGATGAGATATTCTTTCCATAGATCCGTAATGAGGATATGCTTGTGGATGTGGAAGATGTCAATTTTTATATGTTTTATTTTTATTTTTTCATTTACGGTCTGAAATAATAATAGTATGAATATATACTTCGTTTGACTCTACTCAAAAGTTCATCAGTTGAGTTTTTTAGGCTCCTTTATACTGATCTTTATTTGTAGCTACGTTTTTATGGTTGATGTCAAATTATTGAAAACGTGTATTCATGAGTAGTGGACCCTTTTCTGAAGTAAGGTAGGTGCTTTTAGGTCCTGTTGTAAATAAATGTTATTCCCAGTATTTTATTTATGAACTGAGCTGTTTATTGGAGAAAGGGATATTTTATTTACGACAAATTTAATAAAGAAATAAATATACTGTGAGACAGTAATTAGTATATCCAGTTCTTTGTAGAGGCTTATACCGGATGTCAGTGAATTTAATAATACGTATTACACCTTTTGGACTCTAAAAACTTTTGTTTGCTTCGAAGAGTTACCACCATATGCCATTATGGAATAAAAGTGTGCAAGTTTTTATTTCGCCTATGTCTGTTAACATTGGAATTGAAAATACAGATTTGTTAAGGTGTTTATGGTGTTCTATGGTGTGCTACTCCCAACCGACTTTATTATCAATCGTAATCACATGAATTTAATAATATCATCTGCTCATCTTCACACTTTATGCTTACTCTAGTAGGAACAACTTAGATATTATGAACTGGATTTAGTTTGTCTTTTCTTTAAATTCAAACTGTATTTACACAATTCCTGAAGATTTATATAATGTCAAAATGAGCTTATCGTGATAAGTGACAACATTTAAGCACCGTGTAGTTGGTAAATAAGTTACGGTTATGACAGAAAGTGGTTACAGTGTCTGTGTTAATAGCATTTTCATTAATAACAACATCTAGTGTCCCTCTTTCATTTCAAGGGCGTAGACGCCGGTATTGGAACAGAATAAAAAGTGTAAGTCGTATCTGTGAATCGTGCCGAGGCGAAGACAAGGAACATATCAGTTGGAGGGCCGGCCTCGCGACAGAGCGCAGTGGAGTCCAGATTTATGATCCGTCGCTCCGGTGGGTGGCAGCGGCGCGTCGCACATCACTCACCAACGTCCAGCGCGGCGCCGACAAAGGGCCCCAAGAACGCGACGCCCTGGATCGATGCTCACGTTGCAGGCGGCTCAAGCGGTCATTAGTGTTGTGGCACAGGCGCCGGGGACGTACATACATATAACAATTTTTAATAAGTATGATATCCTTTACTGCTGATTATTAGCTTTATTTATTTATGCACTACAGCTGTTTCGCCGTATTTGGCATTGTCAACTGGTTTGCAATAGTTGTCAGGAAAGGGATGGTCAACGTGGAGAAGTGGTTGTGAGGCGATGAGTGATTGCCAGTAAGGCGGTGAAAGGCTAGTACTTGGAGGAGTTTGTGGGGAGCATTGAATTAAGGTGAATGCATTTTGGCGCCAGTCCCGTCGTTTTTTCGTGGACAAAAGATTTCCAATATGTTGCTGGAGTTGCTGGTGGCGTGTGAGAGTATCCCAGTCACTGGTCCTGAGGTAGAATCGGTAGAGTCAGTGGGATTCACATAGGATGAGGACGACCTGTGGGGGTAGATGGCTTTCACAGAAATGTGGGCTCAGACCACATTAGCAATGGACTGGTGAAGGAACGAAGTGGCATGTCAGCAGGTGTGCAGCGGAGGAGGGGTTGCATGGCCACTGAGGTATCTATGGAGCGATGGTAGGCATCCCAGTCGGCACCCGAATAGTCGTGGGAAGTTTAGGAGGGGGCCTGGGACGGGGACTGCCAGCAGGGTGGGGGTGGTGGTCTAGGGTGAGTAAGACTGGGGCATTGTCACTGCCTATGAGGTCAAAGACGACTGCTGTAATGCACCCAAGGAGGTTGGAAGACTCGAAAACGACATCAGGGGTACTGTTATTTTCAGGATGAATGGGGCGAGGGAGGGGGGGGAGGACATCGCCGCAGAGAGATGGTGACGGTCGCCACTGTCAGAGTTCAGCAGGATGACGGGATGAAATGTAAAGTTCAGTGGCAACCACATAGGTCGTGAAGGAGTTGTCAATGTAAGACAGGAAATCATGGGGGAGGGGGGCAGTGCTACGGATGTGGCGAGGGCGAAGGTAAGGGAGGGGAGGAAGAGGCTGGGTATCAGGTGTTCCATCGGGTCATTGAGATGGGGTTGTAGCTGAATGGGGTGGTGGTGGAGGTAGCCGCTCGCCACTCCATCTCTTGCAAGTGGAGGGGGACTGTCAGCACAGTGGATGAGGTAAGGAGCGGTACTGCCAGCATGACGAGGTTGAAGGAAGGTGTCATTGAGGAAGGCATGCATGCCTGGTGGGAGAGGGTTGTGCATAAACAGGTGCTTGTTTGATGGTAGGTGGTAGATATTAGTCGGCCGCAATGGCCGAGTGCTCTGCGGCGCGCCATACACGGTCTGCACGGCCACTACGGTTGGGGGTTCTAATTCCCCCTCAGGCATGGATATTTATGCCATCCTTAGTATTAGCTAGTTTGTAATTTTAGGGACTGTTGATCCCGTAGTTAAGTCCCATAAGCTCTACAAACGTTTGAAGATTTTGAGTAGGTATTGTGGTAGAGGCATAGGAGGGGCTGCAGGGAAGAAGAAGGGGAAGGAGGGGGTAAATAGAAAGAAGCTTAGGGTGTGGTTGGACGAGGGTAACTAACCAGGAGAAGGTGAAGTGGAAGTGGGCACAGGAGAAGTAGTGTAGGTCTCTAGCTGGGATAAGGATCTGGTGGCGATGGCAATTGGTTGAAGGCTACGGGACATTGAAATGGATGTATATTTTGGAGGATGGTGATGACAAACCGGAAGACGTCCTGAGCGGTAGGAGGAAGTCACAAGGTGCTGTTGGGGTGCATTGGGGGATCGATGGGACAAACAGGGGCGGTGAGCTCTTGAGTAGTGGGGACTTGGACGGACTTGCAGTTATAGGAACAGGTAGGGTGGGGGCCACTACAGGTATTTCAGGTGGGAAGAGGGGCAAGGTTTGGATGGTGCTTGTGGAGGTACCGGGACTTACAATGGAGAGATGCAGGGGGTTGTGGCAGTGCTGCATCGAGTGGTGTTAAAAACAAGACATTTGGTACAGCAGTAGGATTGGGGTTCGGCTCAGGAGGGATGAGCTGGACAATGGGGGCAGAAGTATTTTCTGAGTGTGATGGAGTGGTATGATTATACCGAAAGTGTGGCTCAGGACAGAAGATGACGAAGGTGTAAAGGTCGAGTTTAGAAGGAAGGGGGGGGCGGTCCATGACATTTTGGAGAGGATGAGGAGGAGGAAGTAGAGCCGGAGACTGGATGTACTGGGAGGAGGTTCCGCGCTTCCGCATTCGGTTTTTTTTTTTTTTACCGTAAGAGAGATGGGATCAAGGGGGATGGGGAGCGGGACCCTGAGGGGCAAGCTTCTGTGATGGTGACTGAGGCGTGTCAACAACTGTGGCATGGGTAACTTCGAAGATGTGCGAAGGAGTGAAGAGTTCGATGAGAGGGAGGGGTTAGTAGATGGAGGACGGGGTGAGGGCAATACCTTGGAGGCTGGTGTGTGTGAGAGGATGATAGAGAGGGGGATACCGCTGGTTGAGCGTATGCACAGCTCCAGGTGGTGGTGGTAGGGGCTTGGGAGGGACTGGTGTAGTGGTTGATGGTGGTGGTAGTGGGAATTTTGTCCACGATTGTGAAAGAGGGAGCTGAAGTAGAAGGAGGACAGACGGAGAGAAGAAAGTTACAATGTCGGCGATGAAGAAACAGCTGTAAGGCCTTCGGAAGTTGGGTGGTGAGTCCCGGGCCGCTGGGGTGGAACCGGAGGCGGCGGGCTCGACGACCTCGATGGGGCTGGAGCGGTGGCCGAGCAGTGGGATGAGCTGGCCGGACCCGGGGCGGGGATCGGCGATCCGGCAGAGCCTCGGCGGTTCCGAGGACCTGGGGCGGGGCATGGGCAGCTGCGGCGATGATTACTGGGCCGGGGCATCTTCCAGCGGCGGCGGCAGCGAGACGGCTCGGCTGGGCATGGCGTGCAGCGGTCCGACGATGATGGTTCTGACGATCGGCGGTGGCAGTAGATGGTTGTCAGTGTGGTGTCGCACAAGTACAAAGTGCGCGCCACCTACTTTCGCCGCGCGCCGCCATGCACGCACGGCGCGGCGTTCTTACGACGTCAGCCGCCACGAGCGCCCTCTGAGACAACTCCGCTCGTGGCCACCACTGAACGACATCGTTCACTTGGGACTAAGATAGGAAACATTTAACACTTCGGAATCAGATAGGCACCAGTGAAGACTTGGCTATCGGATAGGCACTAGGCAGGCCTCTAGCTCAACTATGTATCAACATTCTGCAGTACTGAGCTATGTAAAAGTTAAGTATTGTATAAATTCTGTGCACTATATATCTCGTTCTAATTTACTCTAGTGTTTCTAGTTTCTGCTGTCCCACTGGCTGCTCACCTTCGTACCTGCACAAGCGTGCGTCATTGATTCCTGTGTCGGTCTGTTTACTCGGCCACCGACACCTACGACGGAAACGAGGCACAAAAGCAGCGACGAGGCTGGGACACAAAAGTCAGGAGACTGACCTGGCGGCAGGATGCACCAGCGCCTGTGGCAGTGAGCCAGACGTAAGCCTGCTACCAGGCGGAATGGATGTATGAAACGTCATGTCTTCTCCTATATAAGTCAGGTGCATTATCGTTTTTACAGGGCACAAACCTCTTCTTTCAAACCCCCGCCCCCTCCCGTACCAAACCCACTTCAGAAAGTTTTCCAAATTTTTACATTCCGTTTTTGGTGTACGCTTTCGGTTTGACCACTGCCGTAATGCCTGTAACCTGTCTGGCCAGAGTTGTGTGCAGCGGCATCCCTTTGGTTGTGAGCGGTGCTGCCCCGTGCGGCACGGCGGCTTCATTAACGAGTTTGCTGGCCGCGACCTGAGGGCCGCCCCCTTAATTGCTGCTCCCCCACCCTGCTAATGGCGGCGGCTCGCGTCTGCCACCCGCCCCATACGGCGGCCGAACGAGCGTCGCATCGCTGCCGCCTCTGTGCTGTCGCACGATGCGTGCTTTGCGTGTGGCTGTGCGTGCCGAATGTTTCCCTCTATATTATGAGCATAAACATAACAAAACTTTATACTCATAATATAGTGGTAAACATATATACTTTACTTCACGTATGGCATGCACCTTATCGACCATACGCCTGCTCTACGAGCCTCTTCCACAATTTTCAGTCGCGTGCGCTGTGTGTCCATTTGATGCCGCTGTTTATCCTGGCTGTGTCATCTCGAATGTTACCACGCCACATGCTTCTGTGTCTGTCTCTTCCTCTCAATCCAGCTATTGTTCTGCTGAATGCCATTCTCGGTAATCTATCTTCTCTCCTTCTGGCTATATGGCCTGCCCAGTTCAGCCTTCTCTGCTTGAGCATTTCATCGACGTTACGGTGTTTGTACAGCTGTCTTACTTCTTCATTTTTCCTTATTCTCCACTCAGTGTTATAGCGTCACCAGTATAATGGTTGACTGATATAAGCGGATTTTAAACTTGCTGCTAAGTGATCTTTTCCTTGGTATTTTATGGAAACTAAAATGAGTCTTGTTCGCTGTTGCTAAAAGGGCTTCTATTTGATTATCTCTTCTATTGTTTTTTATTGAAAAGACTTCCTAAGTACTTGAAGTGCTGAACAGTCTTAAAAGTGAATCAAAAGTGAGTCAAAGGTGCCTCTTTCTTTCCTATGACCAGGTATTTCGTCTTTTCTTCATTAACATGTGATCCTGTTTTCTCGGCAATTTTGTAATATTTTTGTTTCATTCGGATCAATTCTGTTTTGGAACTGCTTATTAGTGGTACATCATCTGCATAGACAAGTCTAGTAATGTTAATGTCCTGTAGTTGGATCCCTTGTGGATTAGTTTTGGTAAATTCTCTATCGATCTTGTCTAGGACAAGATTAAATAAAATAGGTGAAATGGCACCCCTTGTCTCAGTCCAGTGTACACCTTAAAATTTTCAGTTTCTCCTACCTCTGTGTTCATGCGACATGCAGTTTCGTCTATACTTATTTTGACTAAACGAATTAATTTTGAGGGCATTTCAAATTCCCTCGTTATATTTAGGAGTGTCTGCGTATGTGAACATTTAGATTGAACTTCCATATCTTATTTACTTGGCTTGCGTGTTTATATATGAAATGGTTCGACGCCTTTCTGTTGGTTCTACAGAGTGGTGATAACGGTACGGAAAATGAGATAGTGGAATAACAGAAAATTACTGCAGAGGGGGTTGGTGTGTTCACTTATGTTTATTCTACCAGACGATTTACTTACCCAGTTGGGTTCATATAATGTAGTGAACAGGTAGTGCACTGTAACAACAACATGACTTACCCAAAGCTATGGCATGTCGAGCCACAGCACAGACAAAAATATACAGACGGGAAACCTCCGTAAGGGCTCGGTCACACGTGCTGGGGTGCGGGGCGGTGTGGGGGGGGGGGAGGGGTTAAGCTGTTCTGTAAAATGTACCATGTTGGCGCTAAGGTCAGATACAGCCCCTTAAAACTGACCAGAGCAGGCGGCAGATAGCGGGTTCCCACTACCACTTCTCCTAAACCATCAGGCACCCTCTGGACACATCTGCGGCGCCATGACAGGCGGCACGAGCTCTCCCCTCAGCCTCCCCCTACACGCTACCCGCTGATGTGCGGGAGGCACCCTCAGAAGCGCCTCTAGTGTCGTCTACCGGTACTAATCCTGGGAACCGCCTGACATCTGCTAGGATGTTACGGAACTCCAAGGAGAGCGTAGGATAGTGGTTTATGGGGGCTTCCTCTCTGTATATTTATTCTGTGGCCATAGGAATGTTGGAAGCGGGACAGATATAGAGGGACGTGGTTGTAGCTGTTTGAGTGTCTCAAACTGTAATTTGCAGGACCTGGGAACGATTTCAGGCAACAGGAACTGTTAAAATAAGCCAATACCAACGTTGACTACAGGTAACATCAGCAAGAGATGAGCGTTATCTCCAGTTAACAGGTCGTTGAGATGAGAAGCAGAATGCAACTCAGCTACAATGCATCCTCCAGGCACCAACATGACGCGCAATATCAAATCAAACAATCTGAAATCGCATTCGGGAATGTGGTCTTTATACATGGAAGCCTACGGTGTGTGACTATTGAAACCAAGCAGCGTTTAGTCCATATAAACTAAGCGGAGAGAACGTGGAATTCAGAACAATCCTACTTATGTGCAGGAAACACCACCATATCATGGTGGTGGACGAATAGAGTGGGTAGGAGTTAGTATAGACGGATCCACGGACGTCTATGACGATCACAATGGCTCTTTGAATGCTCATTTAAAGAACTGGTCCTTCGCCCTTTTGTTGTGCCCTTAGATGGTGCCATAGCAGATGAGATCCTTCTGGTGGATGATAACGCTCTTCTCCACAGAGCTGAAGTGGTGGAAAACAAAGCCGAAGAAATTGAACAAATGGATTGGCCAGCTTAAAACCGACTGAGCATGTCTGGGATGCACTTGGCAGACGCATTTAGGCCATACCAGTACCTGCCACAACCGTTGCAAAAAATGTTCAAATGTTTGTATAGCTTATGGGACTTAACTATGGGGTCATCAGTCCCTAAACTTACAAACTACTTATCAATTAGCTTATCCTAAGGACGACACAAATATCCATGCCCGAGGGGGGATTCGAACCCCCGACCGTAGTGGCCGCGCAGACCGTGACTGGAGCGCCTCAGTCCCCTCGGCCACCGCGGCCGGCACAACCATTGCAGAGTTGGATATTGCACTCATGGAAGAATGGCCAATTATCCCTCAAGAGCTGATTGATAACTTCACACTGTCCATGACACGCAGGTGTACCATTGTACTGGCCGTCCAAGGTGATCACATACCTTATTAGAGGGCATCAAGAACGACGTTTTCACTACTATGGTAGCCCGATGATGCCTCAGTGTAAGTAAATGTCATGTCAACCTTAAGTAGAAAGACAGCAAAATATCGTACTGTGATATTTTACCTGATGCCATAATTGTTCTGAGTATTGTATATAGTCAAAATGCTGGAGAGCAGTGGCCAGAAAATTAACATCAAACAAACGCCACAATCAGCAAACACGTTAACAACCTGACGAACTTACTAGTAATCATCATGCAGTAAGAGGTGTATAATTATAGAAGTATAAGTTACGGAGTCTGAGGCAGCAGCTATCCAGTTCAAATTTAACGATTGGAATTTTGCATGCCAAGGCATTACATCAGCAGTCTCTTACGCAGTTCAAACATCAGCATTCCTGCCACGACCGAGCGACATTCAATGAGCACACCTGAATAATCATGGCCGGACTGATACTTCGAATACTAGATTAGTCTCGTGGTCCGGATTGAATACCAGTTCGGTTTTACAAAGAGTATTCTGCGCCATTGGCACCTTACGTAGCTT
The DNA here is from genome assembly GCA_026315105.1 of Locusta migratoria. Classification (NCBI taxonomy): domain Eukaryota; kingdom Metazoa; phylum Arthropoda; class Insecta; order Orthoptera; family Acrididae; genus Locusta; species Locusta migratoria. Next base: position 131,059,417 of record CM048750.1, on the reverse strand, counting down.
GCATTTATCGCGAATCTTTAATTCAGCGCAAAGTTCCTAGTGATTAAAAAAAAGCACAGGTGACTCCCGTTCATAAGAAAGGTAAAAGAGCTGACCCACATAATTACAGGCCAATATCGTTTATATCAGTTTCCTGTAGTATTTTTGAGCATATTCTTAGCTCGAATATAGTATATCTCCTTGAGACGGATAAGCTTCTATGTATCAGCACGGGTTTAGGAAAAATCGTTCGTGTGGAACTCAGCTTGCCATTTTCTCACACGACATCTTTCGAGCCATGGATGAATGGCAACAGGCAGATTGTGTTTTTCTTGATTTCAAAAAGGCGTTTGAAGCGGTGCCACAATGAAAATGAAGATAAGAGCTTATGGAATAGGTTCACAGTGACTGTCTGGAAGACTTCCTAAGTAATAGAACGCAGTACGTTGTTCTCGACAGCGAGTGTTCATCACTGAAGAGGAATGTGACAGGACCGCTATTATTTTGTATCTATATAAATTAAATGATGGACAGAATAACTTGTAATGTGCAACTGTTTGCTGATAATGCTGTGGTGTAGCAAGGTGTCGTCTTTAATTGGGTGTAATAGCGTACAGAATGACTTAGACAAATTTTCGAGTTGGTGTGAGGAATGGAAGCTAGATCTTAAATGTAGATAAACGTAAGGTGGTGCACATGAGCTTCTTGATGCAGTCGCGACGTTCAAATATCTAGGCGTAACAATGCAGAGCGATATGTAATGGAAGGCGGACAGCCGACTTCGGTTTATTGGTAGAATTTTGGGAAGATGTACTACATCTGTAAAGGAGACTGCGTATAAAACGCTTGTACGACCATGTCTTGAGTATTGCTCAAGTGTTTGGGATCAGTTTACAGGGAGACATGGAAGCACTTCAGAGGCGGGCAGCTAGGTTCGTTACAGGTAGGTTCGACCAATACACGAGTGTCTCGGAAATGCTCCAGGAACTCAAATGGGGGTCGCTGGAGAAAAGACGACGATCTGTTCGAGATATTTTGTTGAGGAAATTTAAAGGGTCGGAATTTGAAGCTGAGTGTAGAACGATCTTGGTGCTACCTACTTACATTTCGCGTAAAAATCACAAGTAAAAGGTACGAGAAATTAGGGTTTGTACAGAGGCATATAGGCATTCTTTTTTGCCTCGTTCTATTTGGGAGTGGAATACGAAAGAAAATGCTTAGTAGTGGTACAGAGTATTTTCAACCAAGGACCTTACGGTGGGTTGCGGAGTATATCTGTACATGTAGATGTAGTCCTACATATATGTCCGTGGCTGACGACCAGCACAAAGCGATGTGCTGGCCAGCCCTCTGAAAAATCACGTTCCGCGTGGCGGACCCCGTATGCCGAACAGTTTGCACCTAGAGGTCTGTGTAATGCTGTCCCTTACTGGCTCTAGCCTGCCGCGCTCTGGACTGGTGAGGTAGCAGCGGGCAGGCTGTTCTCGCTGGAGCCGCCGCAGGGCAGGCGCGCTCCCCACCTCAAGCTTTGAGCTTTGGCCATCACAGCTCTGCGCCGCTGCCGGCTGCTGTGGCTCCTGGTCACCTGTATCTCCACCAGGACTACATTCAAGTCAGCATAGTTCTACTTTTGTACAAGAATTTGACTGCACTGTAGTGTTGAATGCTCCAGACAAGAATGAAATTTTAGTAACAGTTTGTAATAGATCATATCAGGTGTTCTTTTCAAAAACTGCAGGGCCATTACATTGACGAGTGCCCGTATTTCAGCCATCGTAAAACTTCCTAAGGCGGGTATTTATGATTGTTTTGTAGAGTTTTTATATTAACGTGCATCTTTTTTTCTTTCTAGTACGTCGTATTGAGGATATCTAAGGTTTCAGAATTCTTTTAATTTTCAAAGCTACTGATTTAATCATTTTGTAATTAACCAAATATTTACATTGTAATAATTCTTTAAATCCTATGCTTTATATGTGTACCAGATATTTATGCTATTCTATGTGCAGTGTGTCCGCATAGTATCTTCGCAGGGGCGTTGTCAGCCTGTCTCGCCTTGCGGGGCGCGTAAGGGTGGCAGTATATTCATGTCGCTGCATACGCTACCGGTCGAGCAGCACTGCTACTGGCTGCCGTTATTTTGTGAGATGGGATTCAACATTATTAGAATTAAATCAATGAAATTAATTATTTATATTAAGCCGTACGGGAGTAGCCGAGCGGTCTGGAGCGTCACGTTACGGATGGCGCGGCCTCCCGCGTCGGGGGTTCGAATCCCCCGTCGGGCATGGATGTGTGTCTTGTCCTTAGGTTAGTTGAACTTAGTTTAAGTAGTTTGTAAGTCTAGGGACTGACGACCAACATAGTTTGGTCCCATAAGAATGACAAACATTTGAATTTATATTAATTACAAGAAAATACACTGTACTCATCATTATCATAGTAGGTGATGGAAATTATTTCCTCTTTCTTGAAGGCATAGTTCAACACGTTTAAATTTAGTTTTGAATTCCTTACCAATGTTTCACGTGTAATCGAATGCAGATATTCAGCCGCGGTGGAGTAGCCGAGCGGTCTAAGGCGCCTCGCTGCAGAGCGCGCGGTTGCTCGCCGTGGGGTTTCGAGTCCTCCCTGGGGCATGGGTGTGTGTGTTGTCCTAGGTTATTTATCTTAGTTTAAGTAGTTTGTAAGCTACGGACTGATGACCACGCAGTTTGGTCCGGTAGATTTACAAACATTTGAACATTTTTTTTAGCAAATATTCAGTTACTGCTGTCTAAAGTCCATGTATTGCCTTTGGGTTATTTTGATAAACAACTGTTTTAGCCGCACTCCAAAGTAAATAGTCGTGAGGAGACAAATCCGGTGAGCGATGGGACCAGAGACCTTTTGTAATTAATCTGTTCCAAAAGATTTAGTCGTAGGGATTGGTGTGCTGTGTGAGCAGTAGTGTTGTCTTTCCGGAAAAGTGAATGATTGATCCCATCTTCATTCAGCTGCGCGATAAATGGATAAATTATCTGCGAAGAATGTATTTCGGAGGTGACGGTAGTTTCGAAAAATATAGGCCCTATAATTCGCGCAAGTATTTTGGCAACCCACACCCCGAGTTTCTCTGTATGCAGTGGCGTTTTTCTTAAGGCATGTGGATTTTCGGATAACCAAATACGTGAATTTTTAGATTAATGTACCCAGATAGGTGAAACCAAACCTCATCAGTGGAAAATGTTAATAAATCACTGAAACCATTCACAATGTGCTATTCTTTTCGCATGGTCCATACAATGTAATTGTTGCACCGCAGTAATTTTATACGTATACAGACCCAGTTCTTTATTTACGGCCTTATGTGCTGTCGTACTAGAGACTTTAGTCTCTTGTGATAATTTCCTTACTGATTTTGTTGGATTCCGCAACATAAGGTCCGAAATGTCTTCGAGCTTCCGTTCTGATAAAACCGTTAGACTACCAGTTCGTGCTGCATCATGAACTGAACCTGTCTAAATTGTCGTCTCACATGCTCCGTGAAGTTTCCTCCTGCTTGGAAACCTCTTCCACTACAAAGGCTCTCTCACTACACACAGCGTATACCAGAACAAGTCACTAACAAAAGTAAAAGCACTAAGCCCACCCTACTACCACTACAGGTCCACAGAATATGTATTTGTCTGTGCTGCCAGCCTTACACGCCCCGCAACGCGAGACAGGCTGACAACGCCACTGCGGAGAGGCTTTAGAGACACACTTGTATAATTCCATTGTGAAACTCTTCGTTGAGAGAACTTTCTAAGTCCTAGTTTTGTACCTGCTCTTGCCCTCCCCACCAACACCTGGAACCAATTGTTAAGTGCTTAGATCAAATTGTAAAACTCAGTACCAATTAGTACTCAGCCAGATGAGTTGCAGACGCAAATATAAGGTAAAGAAAAATATCTCCATTTATGTAAACTATTGTTCATTTAACCTTTAGTAAGTTGTTGAAATTGTACATTTTTATTTTATTTTTTTGATCTGAGGATGATCCAAGTACTCGAAGCATTTAATTAAACAAATATATTGCAACAGTTGACGGAAATAAACACATTTGAAGTAATATGTGCTTCACCCTTGTTGACCTATGAAGAAATTCATTAAGTTCCCGAAGGCAATAAAATAAATATACGAGGAGTGTTGAAAAGAAACCAACCAAACTGGTCGAAAGTTTAATATGCCGCTTTGGGACAACGTAGTGTGACATCTAGGGGCGCAAAACATGCGACATCACTTCCTCCTAAAAAATTCAAGGCTGTGCCCTCAGAAGGCAACGTGGTATTCACCGTCCTTTTAGGGTTGAGGTGGGAGCAACTTCAGAATTCGCCCCTAAGCCCGGGCATGTCGTCCTGTGACTTCCACCTGTTTGGTCCTTTGAAAAACATCTGAAAGGGAAGCGCTCCAACGCGGCAGATCAAGTGAAGGCCACGGTACTGGCTCTTGTAACAGTCACTGGAATGCTGGGAACAGGGATTTCTTCTGCTCGTTAAGCAGTGGAATATTTGTACTCAAGTGAGCACTTTTGTATAAACACCGACTAACTTACCAGGTAGACATTACTAATGAAAGGGAGAGCGATTATGTCTAAAGTCACCTAGACAACATGTTCGTTGAGGTAGTTTTTTTTTTATGGCGTATGAGGAAATCGGTCCTACGTCCGAAAGGAACTATTTCAGCATTTTTTTGGGACAGTTCAACGAAATCACGAGATATCCAAATCTGATTGGCTAGAGACAGTTTTGAAAAGCCGTTTTCTAGAATGAGGGCCAGCGTAGATATTAATGATCCTCTGAATACCTTTACATCACTCACACTCAAACACAGAAAGAGAGAGAGAGAGAGAGAGAAATAGAGAGGAGACAGGGAGTGGAGAGGAAAGGTGACCAGTCGCAATTTGATGGCAATACAACCTCTGGCATCGGTGAATAGTTGTTTGAAATTATCGTATATGAATTATGAACTACAGTTACTTACCTTTCTTCGAAATAGTCACCTCCCAGAACTATGCACCACTGAACTCTGCGATACATGTAATGGAAATTTTGACCGAAGTCTTCCTTTGGGATGGTTTTGAAAAACATTGTCATCTTTCGTTGAATGTTAGGTATATTGTCAAATGTCTTTCCTTTCGAAGCGGTTTTGAGCCGAGGAAATAGAAATAGTTGTGGAGGATTGAGATCTGGCGAATACGGTGGATGTCCAAGTTGCACCACCAGCCTTTTTTGCTGTTCGACGATATTGGGTGTTTGTGGGCGAGCGTTGTCGTTCTTCAACATTCTCCATGCTCGGCGGATCTCACTCAATCCGCCAAACTTCTTCCTGTTCCCTCGACTCAACTCGCTTTGAAAGGGAAGAGATTTGACGATATTCCTGACATCCGGTGAAACGTGAGGGGGCTTTCGAAGACCATCCCAAAGAGAGATTTCGTGCAAAGCTAGCGGGAAATGTATCGCAAAGCTCAGCGGTGGATAGTTATGGAACGTGACTATTTCGAAGGGTGGTAAGGTAACTGCATAGTTAATCTACGTTAATGTTAGAGGACTATGCACCGAACCTTATTATCAGAGGTAGTAGGTAAGCACTGCAAAAGCGCTCTTTTCAAGTTTTGTAGCTAAATATGTAGCATATTGTTACATCAGAATATTGGTTTGAAGCCTATTAATCCCCAAATAGCATAAACCTCCAGGAAGAGAATTCCATTACAGACAGTAAATGAATACAGCCTCTCTTCCGTGCGCAGAGATTAACCAATGGCAGACACTGCAGCCTGCACGCCACACTCGTCTGTTTCACGTTCATATTCGCGTATCATTTCGCTCCGATCCCCTTCTTCTCCACGTTCCCATATCCGCCTGACCGCTTCCTGTTGCCGAAGACATGAATATTCAGAATTCAGTATCGCGATTTTGAGCGAAGTGATCGGTCGAAACCAAATTAGTGCTCGGTTTGCCAGAGGATTTCCTATGCAAATTATTATCAACATCGGCCCGCTGGGAGAATTTGAAACACGATTCTGGGCCGTTACTTTGTTATCGGATCATCCGAAATTGCTGCGCCGGTCGCGACCGGTTTAAGCGCCGCGGATGCGGGCGGTATTGTTTCCACTCCAGTCGAGGAGCACAGGGAACGGGAAACAGGACAGCCGATACCGCCTGAAAGAAAGAATAAGGATAATAACTCTCCACTTTACTTACCGGACGTGTAACGACAGTATGGGTAGAGCAGGCTTGTCGTTACTTTCTCCGGAGTTTCAGCACAAACATATATTTCTAGACTGGCAGTGTCATATACAGTATCATTGGTGTCAGTGAAGTGTCGCCGCCATATTTCTATATTATAATCGTGTGAGCAGTCGTGCGTGTTATTACAGAGGTGTAAAAAATTGGGTGAACTGACGTAACTACGCTGTCTTTAGACTTTTGACATATGGGAAATTCCAATGTTGTATATTGCTGTATTTTTTTTCAGCTGGACTAAATTTGAAACATACAGTAAAGAGGTGCATCGTTTTTCTGTTATTATTAATCTCTTACCAATTTAATACAACTTCAGATTTTCCTTCAGTAGTATGGTAATTATAAACGTGCCTTTTATCGTGGATAACGCGTATCTTTATTCTTTTGGGAGTTTTTACGAAATCTACAGTTTGCTTTGACGTACACGCTAATGAGTTGCGTTTCCAATGTTTATTAATCTGATACCAGTTTTGATCAAATTCGGCTTTTCTTTTAATAGTATGGCCGTTATATATGTGCTATCTGCCGTGGATAATAGATATCTTTATTCTTCTGAGTGTTTTCCATATAACTACAGTCTGCGTTCACTGCACGTTACAGTAAAATTTTATCTACCATCCCAGAGGAGTGGCTTGTTCATGTTGGCTACATCAACTAAACGGTAGAAAGTCTTTGCCAATATGTTAATATTCTTAGAAATCCACACAGAATGACATGATTACTGTATCGTACACATGATGAAGTAAATAAATAATGCTTTTCTTGCTGTATTGTATGTGCTTGTATGTGCTCACGTTTACTCAGTAAAAATAATTGCGCTCGTAAAACCAAGATTTCATATCAAACATTTGCGTTGTCACGCAACTGGATAATTCCAACGTCACATGATCGACAACATAATCACGCAAGGACCCTAGGAAGTTTAGAAAAAATTTAACTGTACGTAACACGTTCTTCTCATAACACGATTCGACAATAAGCATTAGCTCAAATGCAAATCATGTTCAAACCAACTAGTACCGATGGATAAACAAGCGGCCCTCGGTCCCAAATTAAAAATTATATGACCAGGTTTCGGCAATGACTAAGATTGCCTACATCAGAAAATATAAAACGAAACAAGTCACATAATAAAATATACTACTCAGCTGTATAGCTTACGTCACAAAATTTAAAAGAATTTTTTTGAGATAAAGCTAGCCACTATGGGCTGCACGCATGCACGGAGACATCATACATTTTTTTTTTTTTTTTTTTTTTTTTTTTAAATTTGCGACCGAGGGCCGAGGGCTGCTTGTTTATCCATCGACGTTGTAACGGTGGCTGACAATAGCTGCTATGTTAAAAAATTAAAAAAAAATCAACTAGTATAGGTTACTACGTCATATTGTGTCAGAAGATCATAGTAGTACCGTACGGAAACTTTTCGACGTGAGGTAATGGAAGATGGCGGCGTCAGGCTTCAGAGGCAATTTTCCCAATCTACTAATGTATATCTGTGAGTTTGAGACAACGTTATTTGCTTTTCTGAAAATATTTCGCAACATATATTACTAAAATCGGCATGTGACACATTAAATCTTGAGCCTCATTGGCTGTCCACTTGCATTCTGATTTATTGATTATCTCAGTTAAATCTTGTTTTCCTCTAAGATTGTCAGAAAAAAAGTTTGTTACTTTGGCGTACACGTTGTATATCTATGTCTGCTTTGATTCGATTTTCTCAGGGAAGCCAAACAAGTCTTGGTTCAACCCGCCACTGCCCGCTCCGAAACTAAGTTTATTGTGCGGTATCGCCCCCTGTATATCTAGTAAAGCCAACCAATGCCCTTGAACAGTGCAAGTAGTCCCTTTACCAGTTCATTATTAGACACAATTTCTTCGGGTCTGCTTGTCCCAAATGTACTGTGCCTTTTACTCTCCAATGCAATGCATTCGAAGATTAGATGTGATGCAGTTTCATCACCGTCATCCCAGATCCTACATTTAGGGTCCTCTTCTGTTATTCCCATTGTATGTAGGTGTTTTTTGAAATTCCCATGGCCTGTCATCAATGCAACCATGAGTCTAATCTCTCTCCTGTTCAGGCCCAGGATTGCAGAGCTTCTTTTAAAATATGGCTTTAGCGTCATTACCTTGCCATGTTTTTGTTGATAGACTTTGGTCCAATATTCTAAGTGCTGTCTTCTGAGTCAGTTACTTAGCTCCAATTTGATTATTGCCCTGGTGATTGTCAGGACAGGTTCCGGTCCAATAAATGGAGTCTCTGCCCCCATCCTGGCTAATCTGTCGGTATGTTCGTTGCCACTGATCCCCGAGTGGCCAGGGATCCACAATAGGTTTACTCTATTGCTTTCCCCTAGCTCCTATGTCTGCTTGCCCTCGTGTTCCTAGCTGAACCCAAACACGCTCCAGCCCTCCTGGAATATGAAAAATGTACACCATGAATTCGTCGTCCCAATAGAGGTAAATTTTATTGACACATTCTTGAGGATGTATACGGCTCAAGATCACACAGGCCATGCGCACGTTAGTGCAGTCACCAGAGCGAGAGCAATGTCGTCGCTGTTACCGCGTATACCCTCCTTTTGCAGCAATGCAGGCTGCGATTCCCCCAGGGAGACGAGTGTAGAGGTGCCGAATGTAGTCTTCGGGAATGACTTGCCATGCATTTTCCACCTGCTGCCTTAACTGAGATTTCTTGCCGGTCGTGCAGACCGCGCAAGATGACGTACCGTTCTCTCTTAAACCTGCTCAATAGTAGACAGATCTGGGATCGTGCTGCCTAGGGTAATTTACGTACACTTTGAAGACTTATTGGGTGGTATGGGAAACAAGTGAAGATGCATTGTTCTGTTGGAAAAGCTTATTGTCTTGTTATTGCATGAACGGTAATAAGACGGGTTGAATGATGGTTTGATTGTACCGTTCACTGTTAAATGTTCCCTCGACGATCCCCAGTGGAGAACGGTCAGAGTACGATATGGCTCCCCACACCACGATGCACGATCAGGCGTGCTGTTAGTGTCTTCCGCTCACGCCCCAACATTCTCCTGTCCGACTCCAGTTGGGTCGTGATAGGCGCTTATGGAAGGACGAATGGAGACGTGTCGTCTTCAGCGATAAGAGTCGCTTGTGCCTCCATGATAACGATGGCCGTACGTGCGTGTGGCGTCGTGCAGGGGAGTGCAAAAGTTTGGAGTGTATACGACAGAGAGAAACTGAGTTGGCAGCCGACATTATGTTCAGGGGAGCCATATCCTATACTGGCCGTTCACCAAGGGGTTTGTGGTGTCGCACAAGTGTGGAGTGCGCGCCACGTACTTTTGCCGCGCGCCGCCATGCAAGCACGGCGCGGCGTTCTTAGACGTAACCCACTACAGGGGCCTATTAAAATGTAAAAGCCTACTCAGTTGCTGAAAAATTAAGCCTTGGATTAACCAAAACACCCCACAATTATAACATAATACATCTATTTCTCCCCCTTTACTTTATTTCCTGTTGATTGAATCTAAAAACAAATGTGTAACAGTTATTCTTTGTAAAAAAAGTACAGTCAAATCAATGTACGATACAAATCTAATGTATAGTAACCCACAGGCCATCAAGTCTACTAAATACCTAGAAATAACAATTACGAGCAACTTAAATTGGAAAGAACAGATAGAAAATATTGTACGGGAGGCGAACCAAAGACTACGTTTCACGTCAGAACAGAAGAGCCAAAATTGCTACTAAACAAACTGGCTACATCACACTTGTGCGTCCTATTTTGGAATATTACTGCGCATATGGAATCCCCACCTAGTGGGACTGACGGGTGATTTTGAGAAAGTTCAGAGAATGACAGCTCCACGTTTTGTATTATCACGATAGAAGGGAGAGAGTGTCACGGAAATGATGCATAAGTTGATAGATGCGAGATCTATGTGCGAAATTTCTTTTCCAACTGTCTCTTCAGAGTGCTAACGTATATTGTTAGCGAGACATGACCATCATAATGAAATAAGAGAAATCAGATCCAAAACAAAAAGTTTTGGGTGTTCCTTTTTCCCGTAAGCTATTAGAGAATGGAACTATAGAGAAATATCATGAAAGTGGTTCGATGAACCCTCTGCCATGCACTTCAATGTGACTTGCAGAGTATCCATGTATATCTCCGAGATGGCGTCTGTAGCACGGCTGTGGTGGTAATACTGTCATCCTTGTAAAAATGTTCCCATGTTCCTAAAATATGTGGAGTATGTTCTTTCGGACATGTCAAAAAGAACAGACGCCAATTAGTTTACAATAAATACGAGTTTGAGTTGTAGTGGGCAGGATAAAGTTGCGGATTTTTATCTGACGGGAGGTGTACCTAACTAATTCCGTGCAGATCTGGTGACCGCTGTGTCCCCAGTGGTGTAGAGGTCAGCGCAACTGCCTAGAAAGCAGGAGACCCGGGTTAGAGTCCCGGCTGGGTACACATTTTCAGCGTTATCTATTTGCAGTTAACGTTCAAAAATGTCCAAATGTTGCAGTTGCAAGGTCATCAATCCCTAAACTTACAAATTATTATGAACTAACTTATAGCAAAGACAGCACAAACATCCATGCCGGAGGGAGGATTCGAACCCCCGACGGTAAACGGCCTCGCGCATCGGAGCATAGCGCCTCAATGCGCTCGGCCACTCCGCCGTGCCCGCAGTGAATGTCATACATTCCGTGAGTATGTTATATGTAGATCAAGTAAGTGCTTCACACACTGCACATCTTGAACAGAAATAAACCATACTGGAACAAAATGGTACAGGATTTTCATATAAGTAAAACATAGCTATAACAACTCAATGGTGAAATATTGTTTGCTGCGTGTCAGATTGTTAGTAATGATAGCTATGTTCAAGTAGGTCATATCAAACACCTTTTTGTACCATATATCACCACCATTTCAAAAAAAAAAGCAATTAAAAACATAATACGATGTAAACATTAACATTGTATACGTGCACCTGAACAACCTCTGAAGAATACCTGAAAGTTAGAAATCGTTATCGGCGGTATTTTCTAAATTAACAGGATTTTAATAGTGCTTGGTCGCTATTTTCTTGGTTGCAAGAATCAATCTGTATTTTGCATACAGGTACGGTTACAAAACGTCAGTCTCCGACAACTACATAATTATTTGCTCCGAAAATCACAATCAAGCATCTGGCAGACTATTCACCCAACCGCTTTCATATATCTCTCTACGAATCCACAGTCTAATACCGTGCAGAAAAGGACACACGAAAATATTTCCATTTTCGTTTTGATTTCTCTTACTTTATTATGACGATCATGTCTCCCTTTGTATGTTGGTGCTAGAAAAATATATACGCATTCGGAGTAGAAAGTTTGTGAAAGAAATTTCACTATCTCGCCACTACCAGTAAAAGCTTTCATTAAATGATTTAGACCCCTACTCGTGTATAACTTCCGTAACACTCTCTTCATGTAACGCGTTAATGCAAACTGAGCTTCCCTACTCCGAACTTCTTCTCTGTCCTCTGTCAGTCCCACTACCCGCTGCAATATTGTAAACAGTAGGGATAAGTGCAGTGCAGGTACTTTCATTAGTAGAAGCTGCATCTTCTAAGTGTTCTGCCAGTGAAACGCAGCCATTGGTTCCTCTCCCCAAACATATTTTCTGAGTGCTCTTTCGAATTTAAGTTGTTAGTAATTGTAACAAATTTATTTTAATGTTCATATGGATGACGTTACACCTTAAATTATTTAGGATCAATACCCAATTTTCGCTTCAAGCAAATAACCAAATCATTTTGCAGTTGTTTTTCTCGTAAGTTTACTAACAGATAAATGACAGAATAATCCGAGAAAAGACTGGGAGAACTGCTGGATTGTCACCTAAGTCGCTGAGAAAGACAAGGAACAGAGAGGAAGGGCTTATAACATTTTCCTGCGAATTTCATATATCACTCCTGTGATTTCCATCATTTACTATGACAAGACAGCATGATTCCGTAATTCCACGCAGTGACAGTTAAGAGGTCAAGCATTGTACTCTGCGTGGTGCAGTTAAATTGGTGGCATTGCTGTGTCGGCCTGTGTGCTTTGCAATTGTAATCTGGCTAGTTTGGTTTCAGCAAACTGAATGCGGACATGGATGCACGAGGCAAATCTCGGTCAGGCACTGTTTGCCTTTGGAACTGGATTGTTCTGTACACGGGGGCTCTGAAATAGCAGACAGCGAGCAGAACTGGATCATTTCCACTGCAGCCTTATAAGACGCTTAAAACCTGAAACAGCCGTTAATGAACAGTAAACTACAAAGTATTTAAGATATTAAACTGAAGTAGAAGCAGTGAATTTATGTCGCGGCCCAGATTCGAAACCGGGACCTCCCGCTTACTAGGCAGACGCCATAAGCACTTTTTTTTTTTTTTTTTTTTTTTTTTTTTTTTTTTTTTCCCAGGAGTAGATTGATGCTTTGCGTTCGTTTGTTCACGTTCGTTTTTAGTTGTTGTTCGTTGAGTATTTGGCTCAGCTTTTGGTCCACTTTAGGTTACGGAAGTAACACTAAAAGTGGGCCTTTGCGATCGTCTTTTGACAGCTCGAAATTTAAATGTAAATAACGGCTTAACTGTTCATCTGACACGAAAATTGAATAATCGAATTTGTAGAGGAGAAAATTCTCTACAACTTTGTTCCCTTATGTTTTTTCATATCTCGTAGCGTTTCAAAGATATTTGCAAAAATAACGGAGATTTGACACCCTCCATTGAATTAACGAAAACCAACCGTTCGCAGATATCACGTGACATTCCTCGCGTATTTGATTATTTTCTTATTGTAACTTACACGTTGTCATTTCAAAGCAACGGCACACTAAGGAATTAACAAAAACACATCCTTCTTCGTACGATAAATGATAATCTAATGTCTACAAGTGCCATATTAACATCAGTTAACAATGGCCATCAATAGTATGATGTTAAAAAACTCCTGTTTTGATCTATAACCGTAGCGTAGTGGGCAAGGTGCTGGACTATTACGCGAAAGGTCGGTGGATCGAAACCCGCCACTACCTAAATACTTTTTTCCTAAAAGGGTTTCAGACACTCTTATTAATTAATTTTTTATTATTTAGATTATTATTTTGGTTCAAAATGTTTGCAAAAACTTATAAAACTACAAATCGAAAGTGGGCCGTAAAACACGCCAGTGCGTTCAGACCTGTGACCGGGCGCGCTGAGCCACAGAGCCCGACTCCACTAGATTACCAAGATTTTGTGGTTACAACGACTGCACGGGCGGTCTTAAGGCACGTCCACATCCACGACATGAACTTCAACTCCGCCTCATGTTTCCTTATAAATACTATCAAATTGTTGTTGGTTTTTAGGGGACTAAACAGCTAGGTCATCAGGCCCCGTATCAAATTGCCAAGGTCATCAAACAGCCGAATAGCACCCAGCAAGGAACGTTAACGGAATATCCCATCTTATACCTCAGGCACAGGTGATATATAAATATCAATAAACAATGTCCAGAGACATATTTTGTCTCGAAATCTATTAACGATATTAAACTGAAGTAGATGCACTGAATTAAAACCTATGTCGCGGGTTCGAATCCCGACAGTTACATAAATTTTAATTCACTGCCTCTACTTCAGTTTAATATCTTTAATAGATATCGAGACAAAAAAGTCTCTGGACACTTTTTATTTTATATTTGCATTTCATGATAAATGTATAGTGTTAAATGTATAGTGTTCTCAGTACAAATTTATGCATCAACAAATACAGTAGAACCAAAATGATAGTGGGCCCTGAGCGTAATTATATTTACTTTTATTTTTAATACAATACATACTATTATAGTGCAGAACAGTAATATTTTTCCTACCTGTCATATGTAACGGTAGGGAAAAAATACGTTGAAAACCGCATAAGGTCCGCTTGAATCAGTGCAATCACTCCTTGTCTTCATCTTGGATTTTAAAGTTAAAAAGTAGTTCCTTAGTGCTCCTTCAAAGGAAAGATTACGACGAATACGACTTAATTGTTGAGATCAAGAAGTTCGCTGCTGCCGAATAAAGGTTGACCCCTAACTGTTGGACAGATGTTACTGAAATGTAGTAGATAATTTTGGTCCACCAATAGCCAGTATATCTGGAGAGCATTTCCCTATGCGCCACCTGGGGAGGTTTGCGATGGGACTTACAACTCCACCCTGGACTGTAATTATTATTATTATCAAAGTTATTACTATTATTAATTTTGTAACAATTATGATTATTAGACAAAATAGGTACATAACGTGGCCTTTTCACCGAAGTATAAAAACTGCAGACAAAGGAAGGTTTTCCTTTTTATTTGTCTGTTTCTTTAATTGACGATTGCATAATGGAATGTATGCTCTACATCCGCAATATAATAATAATAACAAATATTCAACTTCACAGTGTGATACAAAATATTTAGTATATCGACAACGTGAATCACTAAATCTCCTCAGGACTCGAAACTGCACTGATTTTGTTCAATCAATGAACGAAATCTATATGCGATATTTTAAAATAAATATTTTCTATCACATTACCGAGCTGAAATTTGTTATTATTAAAGAAAGGTATGGGAGATACTGAGGGTTCGAGGGGGAGATGGAAGGGGGTAGACGTTAATGATTCGCCGCGGTGGAGTGTTCGAGCGTCCCCAGGCGCCTCGCTGAGGAGCTCGACGCTGCTCGCCGTCGGAGGTTAGAGTCCTCCCTCCGTCATAGGTGTATTTGTTGTTCTTAGCATGAGTTAAAGTAGTTCGTAATCCTAAGGACTGGTGACCAGAGTAGTTAACACCAATAGATTTACAAACATTCGAACATTCGGTAATAATTCATCCTTCAGATGACGGGTGACATGAAAATTCTTCCAGAACCTTTGAGTTACAACAATGATACATCTAGTAAGAACCTACTATTTATATGTTGAAAACCATTCTTTTCTGTAGTTATGTGTAACATTATGGACTGTCTCTGTCAAATGATTCACTAAAGTGAGTATTATAACGTATTCTTTCGTTAAATGTTTGTGGAACATTTAAAAGTTAAGAGACACTCTTGAAGAAACTATCTGAATTGTACGATAAAACAACGTAGTTATGTTCATTTGCTGAATCCACTTTGTGGTTAATCATGATAACTGCATCCATTAAGTACTATTGTGTGTGTGTGTGTGTGTGTCTGTGTGTGTGTCTGAGTGTGCGCGCAGGCACGTTTTGCGTGCTGTGAGTTCGTTAGTTGGACGTGTGTGGCCCTTAACCTTCTCCACTAATTAGCGAGCCTTCTGCATGCCATCCCATTAAGAAGCAGCGCTCTCCGCACAAGAACGCACCCGCACAACAAACACACAGACAACAGGTGGATGAAATGCGAGGCGAGTGGCCCCCGTACAAAAAGGAGGGGACAGCGAAGGTAGCAATCAACAATAGACATCATTTTCGTTGCCAACACGGTGGTACCAGTGTGTAAATACACCATGCGGCACCAAATCACACACACACAAACACGCGCACTTAAACAAATTTTAAATCATGTTTCATTTTAGTGCTAAAATGTCGTTTAGAAAATACAAAAGATGTAAATTAACGCAACATACAGGGTGTCCAGAAAAGGGCTCCCTGATTTCAAAATTAAATATCTCGAAAACAAAGATCGATAGAGCCATGCAGTAAACGGTATTTTTATTGTGAAAGCTGTAAAACGTTTATACAGCAGTCTGAAATAATAGTCACAAAAGGTGCTAACAGATGGGGCTGTACGTTGTACAGCTCATATCAGCATACATAACTGAAATAATCGTATGAAAACACTCTTTGCAAACAGTCACATCACAATGTTTTCAAAATGTTCACCATTAGCACTACAGAGGTGGTGCAAACGAAGAATGAAATTCGCCATCACACTTCGTAGTGTCTCAACCGAAATGGATTCACATGCCACAGAGATCGCCGATTGAAGCTCGTACAGCGTGGCGGCGGGATGCTTCGGGTAGACCATGTCTTTCACTGTGTCCCACAAAAAAAAAAAAAAAAAAAAAAAAAAAAAAAATAAGGTCACAGGGAGTCAAATCCGGCGAATATGGAGGCCGATCCATGCCTGCACCAGTAAATTTGGGATATTCCAAAGCAATGACTTGATTCCCGAAGTATTCCTCAAGAAAGCGAAACACTTGTTCGGTCCGTAAACCATTCAGTACCTGGTCGATTAACACTTGCTGTGTGGCGACAAATTGTTCCAAAATTGTAACGTAATATGCACCAGTGACCGTTTCTCGGATGGAAAAAGGGCCAGTAATGCCTCTGTTGCATACTGCAGCCCACAAACTAACTTTAGGAGAATGCAGGGGTTTCGCTTCACACCAATATGGCTTTTCGGATCCCCAAAATCGCCAGTTCGGCTTATTCACGTATCCATTCAGGTGGAACTGTGCTTCATCTCTAAACCAGATGAAGCCAACATCAAATCCTTCACTATCAGTCATTGTGAGCATCTGATGAGCAAAGGCAACCCTTTGTTGCACAGCTCGTATGGGTATGGCCTGGCGCGTTTCAATTTTGAATGGAAACATGTGTAGGCTCTTTCTCAGTATTTTCTTCAAACCAGTCTCAGATGCAATTCTACAGACGGATGATATTGGATTTCGGTGAATAATTTCAGAAACTGTGACAATATTTTCAGGCGTAACTGCGGTTTGCTTGCGGCCAACATGCCCTACTAGATCATCAGTTACGCTCCCTGTTCGTTGAAATTTGGCGAAGAGCGTACGAATGGTTTTCGCATCGGGTCCTTTTGGAACATTAAACCGTGCTTGAAAACTTCGCCTTGTCGCCGAAGTGTCAAATTTTCAAATGTTTGTAAATCCATCGGACCAAACTGTGTGGTCATCAGTCCATAGCTTACAAACTACTTAAACCTAGGTAAACTAACCTAAGGAGGACTCGAACCTTCACAGCGAGCAACCGCGCGCTCAGCACCGAGACGCTTTAGACCGCTCGGCTACTCCACCGCGGCTGCCGTAGGTCTCTCTTCTAACCTGTGGTACTCTAGCACCAGAAAAACACGTTGTTCAATTGAGTACATCGTTTTAATCTCTTCCTTCGGTACGCTAACCTCCTTTCACTTTTCAATAGTGGAACTGATCGCTCTTGGCGTCGGATCACTAGTTATACTAGGCATTACGTATGACGATTACAGCGTCATCTGTTAGCAGCTTTTGTAACTATTATTTCAAACTGCTGTATAAACTTCTTACAGCTTTCACAATAAACATACCGTTTACTGCATTCCTCTATCTATCTTTGCTTTCCAGATATTTAATTTTGAAATCAGGGAGTCCTTTCCTGGACACCCTGTATTAGTGTGATTCACTTATCCCTGGACCGAAAAATAATGTTATCCACCTTGAAGCGTTTGAAAGCTAGAGCCAAAATACACATTAGCGTGTCACATATCTACAGCATATCTTGGTTAAATTTCCTTGTCCTTTGGTATTAAAATCACTGACGGCACTGTGAAATTATTTCTTCAAAAACATTGTTTTTCTTTAGATACATCAGAATGGAGTCAATAGACAGGAATGTCTGCATAGCTGGTTCTATCTGATTATCCTCAATTGTCAGTCACTCTTCCTGCGATAGATGTGTAGCTACCTAAGCAGATACTTCAACCTTCAATATGTACCAATATGTTTGAAAGAGGGCACTAAGTGCAATAAATCTGGGCAATAAAATCAATGAAAATGTGAATAGTAGCTGCTGTCTTTTGTGGAAATGTTTAAACAGTACGGGGTGAAATTGTAATTATACAGTCGACATTAAAATACAATCTGCCTTTAGTTAGTCACTATACGGTGCAAAGGGTACCACAGCAGTAAAACCGCCATAGCGTTGAAAATGACTGCTATAAATTTTCAAAACGTTATCGGAACTATAGGTTTTGTAGTATTGCTCCGAGCTTCAGTGGCTCTACCGCGTTACCAATCAGAATGATCCATACTAAAAGTAATTGTTTTATGGCAATTAGATACATCGTTGTTAATGAGTATACCTAACACCGCCAGTGCGGTCATAATGATTGCTGAATTGATTATCGTCTCTAAATGTGTTTCGCATATCGTGTTTCCTAATTGTTATTTGATTAAATCGGCTACTATTATTCTCTGAACTTCTGTAGTATGCACAACAATGAAACGTCAATGCCTTATTTTACGTCCATTCTTTCCCACTGCGCCTCTAGTAGGGTTGTCATTCGTCAGCATGTCACAGTACGGTAGTCATGGCTCTCAGATCACCGCCGCTTATCGATGGACAAGTGTTCGCTCTGTTGTATGATATTCCAGATGATATGTGCAGAATGTGATCTATATGAAGAGGACCTAGAGGAAGAAGCTGCAGACGAAGATGTTTGTTTGTAATTCTATCGGACCAAACTACGTGGTCATCAGTCCGTAGCTTACAAACTACTTAAACCTAGGTAAACTAACCTAAGGACAAACACACACACCCATGCCCCAGGGAGGACTCGAACCTCCACGGCGAGCAACCGCGCGCTCCGCAGCGAGGTGCTTTAGACCGCTCGGCTACTCCACCGCGGCACAAACGAAGATTACTGAGAACCAAATGACAATTTTCAAAGCAACCGTTCAGATGATGATGATGACGATGATTCAAATGTTGCTCATCAAAGTGAGTTGGAATAATGATGCCGATTATTTTCATGTCATCATTCAGATGTAGTATAAATTAATTATTTATATTAGAAATATTCTGTTATTCTATTACAGGAGCAGAAAATATAAAAGGTAAAGCAAGGGATCAGAGGGGACGAATCAAATCAAGCCTCCCAAGACAACGAAATACGTTAGTGGGCAAAGATGGGATAACACTGTTTATTTACTGAAGGATGGATAAGCTGGTAGAAGCCAACCTTGTGGACGACCAGTTTGGATTCAGGAGAAATGTAGGAACACGGGAGGCAATACTCACCTTACGGCTTTGATTAAGGAAAGGAGAACCTACATTTCTAGCATTTGTAGATTTGGAGAAAGCATTTTAAAAACTTGATTGGAATACACTCCTCCTAATTCTAAAATCAGCAGGAGTAAAATATAGGGAATGGAAGGTTTTTTACATCTTGTACAAAAACCAGACAGCAGTTATCGTAGTTGAAGGGCATGAAAGTGATGCAGTGGTTGGAAAGGATGTAAGACAGCGTTGTAGCCTTTCCCCAATGTTATTCAATTTGTACATTGAGCAAGCAATAAAGGAAAACAAGGAAAAATTTGGAGAAGGAATTAAAGTTCAGGGTGAAGAATTAAAAACATTGCGTTTCGCCGATGACATTCTAATTCTGTCAGAGACAGCAAAGGACCTGGAAGAGCAGTTGAACGGAATGGACAGTGTGTTGAAAGTAGCATATAAGATGGACATTAACAAGAGCAAAACTAGGGTAATAGTGCAGTCTAAGAAAATCAGGCGATGCTGAAGGAATTAGATTAGGTAACGAAGCAATAAAGGAGGCAGATGAGTTTTGTTACTTGGGCAGTAAAATAACAAATGATGGTTGCAGTACAGAGGATATAAAATTCAGAATGGCAATGGGAAGAAAAGCGTTTTTGAGAAAGAGAAATTTGTTACCATAGAATATTAATGTAAGCGTATGGAAGTCCTACCTGAAGGCATTTGTGTGGAGTGTTGCCTTGTATGGGAGTGAAACATGGACAACAAACAGTGCGAACAGGAAGTGGATAGAGGCTTTTGAAATGTGGTGTTAAAGAAGAATGCTGAAGATCGCGTAGCGAATGAGGAGGTACTGAAAAGAATTGGGGAGAAAGAAATTGCTGGCATACCTTGACTGAAAGAAGGGATCGATTGTTAGGACACATTCATAGACATCAACGAATTGTGAATTTAGCATTGGAGGGAAGTGTGTGGGGTAAAAATCGCAGACTGAGACCAAAAGATGAATATATAAGCAAATTCAAATGGATGTAGGTTGCCGTACTTATGAGGAGATGAAAAGTCTTGTTCAGGATAGAGTAGGGTGGAGAGCTACATCAAACCAGTATCCGGACTGAAGACCACAACAACAACATAAGACTCAGTACTGAAATGGAAGCTAGACGTGTTCTAAAAAATGAATTGTGAAGACCTTCATTGCCTTATTGAATGTCTGTGGTATTCTTGGAGGCAACAGTACCGTACTTGATGAACAGTGGTCTAAAACGTGTGGGCATTCATTTTTCAGTGACACATTGGAGAGGAATTAGATGATTCAGAATAGAAATTCCTAATGCTGTGAAGACTATGAAAGCTCGTATTTACGACAGTGCTCTTTTCAAACATAGTGATGGCACTCTTCCTGTGTATCAACGAAAAGAAATAAGAGTGTCCTTTTATCTATCACTCTGAATGTCAAGCTAGTGCCAAAAGAATTCCGGAAACAGTGGACTGCTACAACAATACAAAATATGATGTTGATGTTGTGGACCAATGGCAAGAAAATACACTGTTTGAGCTGGTACACGAAAATGGCCAGTTTTTTTTTTAAATATCCTTGACTTGGCATCTGTCAATTCCTGGATCATTTTCAAGAAAGTGGCATGGAAGAAGATAACTCTCCGAAACTACATACTGAGGCTAACAGAGGAGCTTCGTATGGGGTACTTGGGCTCAAAATCTATGGTTGCAAGAACAGAAGCAGAATTTGGAGATTATATGGAATTTAATGGGATAATTTCGTGGGGACACTTGATGTCTGCAATTCTATAGTATTGTGTTTTGACAGCCACTGAGTCGCCGTAGTTCAGGGGTTAGACAATAGCGGCACTTCTCATCTGTCAAACGAGCGTCTGGTCCCTTGCTTTGTCTATAGGCACGTGACTGGAAAACTCAATAGCGATCGGCGGGGGAATCCCTGTTTGGCCTAGGAGAAATATGCAAAAAACCACTTAAAATTAATAACTATTGATCCATATATGGTACAAAGGAGAGCGTAGGTTCATCTTAAAGGCAAGGACTAGACGAACGCGCTGATATAAACGCGCTTCCTGTCACTTTAATAGTTTTTGTAAACGATATATCTTGAAAACGGCTTAACCAAATATTGCTTACTAGGTGTCAAATGATAGATTTGAGCGAGTACTATTAAAATGTATATTTAGTTTCTTGCGCAAATTAAGTAAATTTGAATTAGAGGCCAGTAACATGGTTTCCAGGTATAAAAGCTGGAATTTTAATTAATAAATAATAATAACTGCAGTACTAGCGACAGTACAGTATACTAGATTTATGGATCTATACCACAGTGAATTATCTATGTTTAAATTCTGAAAAAGCAAAGGTAGAAAAGTTTTTATGTACAATGTATTTGATGCCTTATTCCATTTCAGCGAAAAATTTCCGTTATATACTGTCATTGCATATATTTATTTCATTTGTATTTTATGTAAAGGAGGTAATTTTGTGAAAATAAGATACTGATTTGACTTCAGAGAAAGCCGGCGAGGGTACTTACGGTGGCCATTTTGGCTTGTTAGCGGCAGTCTGTTGGTGTCGGTTTTGATAGACAAGACTTATAGTTACTCTGGGTGACTGTGGAGTCGCTTGAGGACTTGTAAAATTTCAGCGATGTGTGTTGCTTCCAGAATTTTGATTTTATTCTGCGTCTGGGTACTTATAAAAAGGCTTCATCGGTGCTTCGTGGACTCTAACTCTATTCTATGACAGTGGAACTTAGAGTTTCTCAGGATTAGTGCTACACTTTAATTTTTATTTAGCGACTGTGCGATTTAGAAACTTTTCTGTCAAGTTTCCATTTTTTGGTGTGACAGCGTTAAGGAACTCGACATTACTCTGAAGTCAGGTGTAAAAGATATTCAGTGGTGGATATTAGGTGGAATAAACATAAATTTAGAATGAAACTTTCACTCTGCAGCGGAGTGTGCGCTGATATGAAACTTCCTGGCAGATTAAAATAGTGTGCCGGAACCGGGACACGAACCTGGGACCTTTGCGTTTCGCAGGCAAGCGCACTACCGACTGTGCTATCCCGAAACGACTCACGATGCCGCCTCACAACTTTACTTCCGCCAGTACCTCGCCTCCTACTTTCCAAACTTTACAGAAGCTCTCCTGCGAAAGGCAAAGGTCCCAGGTTCGAGACCCGGTTCCGGCACACATTTTTAATCTGCCAGGAACTTTCATATCAGCCCACACTCCGCTGTAGAGTGAAAGTTTCATTCTGGAAACATCCCTTAGGCTGTGGCTAAGCCATGTCTCCACCATATCCTTTCTTCCAGGAGCGCTAGTCTTGCATGGTTCACAGGAGATCTTCTGTGAAGTTTGGAAAGTAGGAGGCGAGGTACTGGCGGAAGTAAAGTTGTGAGGCGGCATCGGGATAGCACAGTCGGTAGTGCGCGTGCCCGCGAGAGGCAAAGGTACCAGGTTCGAGTTCCCGTTCCGGCACAAAATTTTAATCTGCCAGGAAGTTTCAACATAAATTTAGTTAAAAGTGAATGTGTCGTTTGTGCATTTTTTTGTTCCTGCCTGCATTTATTTAAAGGTAAACATTTTGGGGACATTGCATCACGAGTGACTCGCCCCTAGACATGACGCAGCCAGTTCGTATAATAAAATAGGGTCTACAGCCGCACTTCACGAAGCCCGAAGCAAATACAGGCTGTGGATGGGTGATGTATTTGTGTGTGATTTTTTTCCTTTTTTCCGTACTGTAGCACTAGGGGCTCGAGCTAACTGAAGGAAATAACATAAAATTGTGTCAGAACAGTGTGTTTTTTCCTAGTTTGTTTCTGGAAATTCCGTGTGTAGGTTCGCAGGAAGCAAATAAAATGAGGAGGCAATTCCAGATGAAGAAATGCAGGAATACAAAGAGTAAGTCTTGCAAAGATTACCAACCGCGACTATGTGGTTCTTGCTCAAATGACATAACAAAGGAAATGGTCTGTAGTTGCTATTACTAAACGTCAACGTGTCAAAATACTCTGAATAGAAAGTAAGATAGTGGTTTACAAATGTGTTGTGGTGCATAGGTTTGGCAAAGTCGTTCATGACTCTAATTCCCCAAAATAAAGTGATACAGAAATATATTTTATGATAATGTGAACATAAAAACTATGTCACCTTGAGTGATAAAATAATCTGAAAATAAATAAATAAATAAAAATAAAAATAAATAAATAAACCTCATCTGTATTTGTAAAATAAGAAAAAAATTGTGATAAAATTATGTAATGTGCTTCATTTTAGTGCTAGATCAGATCCCTCTATTAGTGTTTTCTAAACCAAGATATACATATTTGAAATTATGATAAAGAGACTGAAAAAAATTCGAATATGAGGTCGAATAGCCCACAACGATGGTCCAGGTATATAATATGTGCCTGGTGGTTCTAGTGATATAATAGCTCGTTTTAAAAATGTTGTGCGTAACGATACGAAGTTGATTAAATCTATCAATAAGAAGCATTAATTATCAAATCTGCATAGGTTGGTTTTTGGTTATGGCCCACAATTCTAAATACACTTCTAAAACCTTAGATTTTTTATTTTATTATTATTATTATTTTTATTTTTAATGCAACAATATTTCGGTACTGCACAAAGATCCGACTTCAGAATGACAAAAGGAAATCAGTTCTGCTGTCAGTTACAAAAATATTTACTTTATCCGTTCCATAATAAAACGCTCATTAACACGGATCCTTAGCCTTCTAAACTTCCTTCACAATTAACGGTGCACAAACCTAATCATCGAATTTGGCCCACTTCGAATAGCATGAACAGTGGTTATCACTCATTGGCCCGTTTCCTGAACGAAACTCTGAAAAAATCCATCGTGTTTCAAAATAATCTTTCAATCGCCAATAGTTACATATTAGTACAAAACATAAAAGATTAAAATGCAGCGCAGATACCAAGCTATTTTCACTAGTCATCAAGAATAATTACTCAAACGTTCCTGTGCACGAAACGCTTAGAATAGGCGAACTGAAGAGGTCACTCACTTTATGAACTTGTCCAATGTCTTTGATATAACCACTTCGAATTTAATGGTAAAATATACCAAAAAGCCGGTGGCCTTTTATGGGAAATACGTTAACTGGTATCCTTGCCGCCATTTTCATTAACTCCTTGGTAGAACAGCTACAACGCTGGGCATTCTCTCCCATTTTAAATACATCAGTGACATTTTAGTTATCTACAGAGGACTTACTGGCGGTATGGACCACATATGAAATGTCTTCAATAATATTCACTAGACTATAACCCTCACATTTGAACTGAACCGTCTTTGCGTTAACAGTAGAACAACATAAAATTATACCTGCATCTTCCGTGCAACCGCGATGTTATAAAACGCTTTCTTCGACTGATATCCACAGAGCTACTTCTATTCTATATGCTGTTCATTTAAACACCTGTTCCTCTTTTTCAAATTTGGTAATTTATGTTTTAGACACTTTTTATTATTATGATGAAGGAACTCGTAGCAACTGCTGAAACCTAGTAAATACATTTTACCTCTGCGACCGATGGATGTTTTACTACCATTTGTTATCCGGTATCACATGACATTCCAGTTAGACAATCTCGCAACCGTCTTTCTTCCCCGACGATGAAGAGTTTTCGTCCTAAGCTTTCTAAAATGCTGGAACAAGGAGTTATTCGTCCGTCTACATCATTCTATGCGTCACCTATTTTTCTGGTGTCGAAGGATCAGGGCCGAGATATTCGACCTGTCGTAAATTGTCTTCAGCTTAATGATAAAGTTATACTGGAATTCGTTCTGTTGCCCGACGTTCATAATTCATTTATTTGGTTTTCAGATGACAATTGATTCACCGTGTCGTACCGGAATGAATAATGTTATCAGGTGCCATTAACTGTAGAGTGTAAGCATGTTACGTTCTTTTATACAGACTGGAAACTCTTCGAATTTAATGGATTGCGTTTTGGATTGTTTACTGGAGCAGTCGTTCTGTCTTGTCTTTTGGGTTACAGTTTAGAAGATCTTAAATTGACATGTGATTTTTAACTATTTGGAAGATTTCATTATTTACAGCCGATCGTATGTCAAGCATTTTAGTCAAGTTTTTGAGAAATTATACGTGGCTGACCTTGCTGTTAAGCCTTCCAAGATAACTTTAGCACGTTGGCAGGTTTCCTTTTTTGGTCATCTAGTATGTAGTCGCAGTATTCACATTCATCAAGAACGAATCAAGGCCCTCAGGGCACTTCCCCCTCCCACTGATGAGAAGGGCATTGCCAAGTTCATCGGCATGGAGAATTATTTTAGGTGCTTTGTGCCAATTTTTACCAGCTGGCTACACCCTTGAACGACTTGCGTCGTCAAGCTGCCGGATTTGTGTGGGGAGAAGATCAAGAAGTGGCCTTCGATTCCATTACGCTAATCCTCTTGTGTTAGACGTGCCTGATTTTACTGTTTCCTGGTGCAAACTGATGGCTCTAATTCTGGAATTTCTGCGGTTCTTGTTCAGGAGTTAAGGGACATGGACAACCATTAGCCTAGGTATCACGGAAGCTAACCGGTGCGGAGATGAATTATTTTGTTGACGATTACGAGGCACTAGCCAGGCTGTTTGCGCGCGATACGTTCCGTTTTTATCTGGAAGATTGCGAGTCTGATTTAGAGACCAACAACCAGGCCCTGAGTTTGGTCTTAGCAAGGCGGCGTAAGGCAGGTCGCATCGGCAGATGGGCCGACGGATTTCCGACTTTCATTTTAAGGTAAGCGATCCAAAAGTCAACACAGCTTCAGCCGACCAGTTGCATAAAAGGGTTTACATGCATAAACCTTGACCTAGGTTTCGGCAAAAGTAATTTTGCCTTCTTCAGAAATATACATAAAGCTCACATTAAAAAAGTTGATAAATAAAATGTGGCTGACTCCATGTCAATAGACTAAAAATTAAAATTTAAAACAATGTCACATCATAAAACTCCGTACGCAGTGCTCACTCGACCTGTGTGTTCACGTGCTCCACAATTTTATGATGTGACATTGTTTTAAATTTTACTTTTTAGTCTATTGACAAGGAGTCAGCCACATTTTATTTACCAACTTTTTTAATGTGAGCTTTATGTATACTTCTGAAGAAGGCAAAATTACTTTTGCCGAAACCTAGGTCAAGGTTTATGCATGTACACCATTTTATGCAACTAGTCGGCTGAAACTGTGTTGACTTTTGAATCGTGTTCCACCGTTGCTGAATTGCAGCCATATTTAAAATTTTTTAAGGTAAGCCATATTAAAGGAGTTGGTAACCTTGTCGTCGACGTCTTCAGTCTATGTTCAGCGAATATGACGAAGGAAAAGTTGGTAGCGAAACTGAAGTCTTCCATCTTAAATGTGGCATCTTGGGTGAGATCCTGCTCTTATTTGGTGATCTACACGCTAAAAATGATCACCAATCGGTGTGGGACCCCTTTTGGGGACGATTGCTGTGGTACGTGATTAGCAACGGAATTCTCGGATCTTATTTTCTAATAAAGTTTTCTTTAAAGGTAGCAAATGGTTGAGTTACCAACCTCCTTTTCTTTTCTTCAAATTTGAACATCAAGCTTGGTTCTGCCCAAATTTTCAATATTCTCCGTTGGTTTATTTCAGTGCCAAATGGAAGTTAAATCACTTTGTGTCTCCTTTGAAAACAGATACAGGATGAAAAAGTTTGTTCTTTCGAAGAGGTTCAAATTGACAGGCAGAATTTACGTAGGAATTTTACTTTTTAGATTACTATATTCTTAATTTTTCCATCCACTTGCGATTAACAGTCTCCAATATTGTATAAAGTTAGCAGTCTATTAGAGAATCTACAAAACGGTTGGCTTATCTTCCTGTAAACGGAAATTGCTACGTTTAAAAACTTATTATTACTGCGAGTTTGCTGCCATAGTACTACGTACCTACTGTTTTTAACGCTATGTTGCACTTAATTCCCATTTAGGCCTTCCGGCAGGTTTAAAAACGAAATGGGGACAATAACGTAATCGTATGGGCAGACTCTCAGTAGTTTAACAAATGAGTGCTTTAAATGAAGAGGACAACACATGAGTGGAAATCAAAGGCATATTTTTTAGATACACATCGTACTGTCACTGATTGGGAACCGTTAAGCGTGAATGTGTGCACGGTAATCCATCAAAAATGGGCATTGTTTGCTGCGTTGTTTGGTTCCCTCGTCATTTGGAGTCAGCGTTCTGTACACAACAAAACAGAGGAAAAAAGCGCAGTGGACTTCGATTATTGGAATAAACTGTTTTCGAATAATCTTTTGTTGTGCTAATTAGCCAGTTGCCGTATTTATGAAATTAAACATCTGTTAAATAGCACGACGTGACGTGGATTAACAAACTGGGCAACGAGTTGTTGTTCAGAGAATTCAGTTAGAAAAATAAAGGCGAAACATGAAAAATTTTATTGCAATTACGCGTTGCAAAACGTTTTTGGAGCCGAAACTGGGAAGAGAAAGAGCAAGTACAGTGGTAATTGGGTTTAATTTTGTTTGTATGTGACCATCATGGCACAGTCAAACGCAGTCCGCTAACTAATTAGTCAAATCTGTAACTTATGAAACATTTTGCCAATAGTTATTCATCATAATAAACATTTGACCCAGAATTTGAGATTAACGGTATATTTTACGTACGAGGTATTCAGAGTTACCTATACTGAACGTCTAAAGCGTGCTGGTGATAATTATGGAATTATTTATTGTAAATAAATAATATTCTTGTTCCTGTAGACACAGTCTCTTCTACATCAGAGATGCAGCGATGAAGTCGTAATTTAACTACCTGACTTTGATCTATCGAAACAGGTTTTTGTTAATTATTCTCTTGTTTTTAATGCAATGATAGAAATGTCAGAACAGTTTTATGTGTGGAATCCAGTTATAACCAACCTTGTGATTTAGAGAATTGAACGAAGCTCTTTTATTTTCGTTAGCATAATATTCGGACTGGTTTTCTAAATTGTTCCAAAGGAAATATCAGTGATACAGACGGAGCAGAAGAGCAGTTGCACTTGTGATAATGTTACACAAAATGACGCCCTTTTCTAAACAGTTCCTATCTGTTATGATTAAAATTTTTGATACATTTATTTCTGTGGTCGTAGCGATTTCTTTCATTCACTGGCATTCAGTAAAGATAGAATTTCATGTGTGATGTTTAGGGAATAGTAACTAACGCCTCAACATTTATAAGCGGCATCTGAAAACAATGCTATCACATGTTGGTATCGTGGATAGTATACCATTCTTAAACTATATTGGCGCACTTTAGGTTAGGGAAGTAACACTAAAAGTGGGCCTCTGGAATCGCCTTTTGGCAGCTCGAAATTTAAATGAAATAACGGCTTAACCGTTTATCTGACATGAAAATTGAGTAAAATAGTTTGAAGAGGAGAAAATTCTCTACAACTGTTCTCTTTTATGTTTTATTTATAACTCGCACCGAAACAGAGATATTTGCAAAAATAATGATTTGATATCGTCACTAGATTTACATAAATCAGGCGTTCGGAAAACTCACGTGGCATTTCTACTTATGCATTGTCAATTTCAAAGCAATGGAGCACTGAAGAATTAACAAAAACACTTCGTTCTTAGTACGATAAATTATAATCTACAGTCTAAAAATGCCCCTATTGGCAGTTAATAACTGCCATCAATAGCATGAGAATTAAGGAACAGTTTCGTAAGTGATCGCTGTAGCGTAGTGGACAGTCCGTTAGGTTGTGATGCACAAGGTCCGTAGTTTGAAACCCACCACTACAATTTTTTTTTCGTCTTGACTCCTAAAAGGGTTTTGGCCACTCTTATTAGTAATTAGAGTTCATATGTGAGAGTGTTTCCTCTAAATTTTGCGTTTGTTCTATTTCGTGAATATGCCATGAAATACGTAACAAAGAATTGAACAATGGTCTTCTGAAGTATATGCACATAAACTGGGAGGTTACTGTAATAATGAGTATTCTAAACAACGTGCTGATACTGGTAGCTTCATATATAAATAAAGTCATAGATTTCTGTTGCAAACGTCGTTCCTTGATGAAAGGCAAGGGTATACTTTGCAACAAATTACCTTACTTCTTTTCTTCTAAGCCATTATTCACAATTTATGGAAAATGTTGAAAGTAATTAATTAGAATCAATGGGTCAACTAAAATGTAGGGCATGGTTGCTGTGCAAGCTTTTAATGCAGATTCTATTTTCTTTTCTGTAGGTCAGACAGGACTCTGTTCATGTTACTAAATTTTTTTGCTAAAATAAAGAGCAATTATTCTGTTTCAAACCGTGACAACGTTTTCTTTAAAAGCTATAATAAAAAAAACAGAATAAGTGTGGTAATACTGAACTCTGCATAACTCTAGTATTTAATATATATACTAAGTTACTACTATCAATACAACTTTTAAAACAGTCATTGTAACAGTATCTTCCCGTTTTGTGTACATGTTATAAGTCTATGTTTGCAAAAAATGTTAAAATATTTGTAATCCTATGGGACCAAACTACGTTGGTCATCAGTCCCTAGTCTTACAAACTACGTAAACTAAGTTACACTAACCTAAGGATAACACTCACATCCATGCCCGAAGGAGGATTCGAACCTGCAATGAGATAGGCCACGCGATCATAACGTGGCGCCTCAGACCGCTCGGCTACTGCCGCGCGGCTCTATGTTTGCAATTCGTTGGTATGTATCTCACAAAACAGAACAAATACACTTCTCAGAAAAAGCGCTGATACCTATGAACAATTCGGAATCTTTCAGAATATAGTTGTATTCAACAGATGCCATTTAGCCGTCTTTTTTCTCTCTCTTTTCATTGGTTCTTGGATGGGTCCTTTGTAGACGTTTGTTTGTTTTCTTTTATGTTGATCGTTTCGTCGTTGTCTGTTTTTTCGTCGAATGTTTCTAATCCTATGGGACTCAACGACTTAGGTTATCAGTACGTAGACTTACAAACTACATAAACTAAGGACGACAAAAACCCCCTTGCCCGTGGGATGACTCGAATCTCTCACGGGGACCGACGGCGCGCACCACAGCAAAGAACTGGCACGTTTCGAACAACCGACTAACATGTTCGTGCATCACAACCTAATCCGCTGCCCATTATGCTAGGCCGAAAAACTCGTACCAGCGATGGCAAGCATTTACTGCTAACATGACTTTTAGGACATTAGATCATAATTCATTGTGCTATAATTCATTGTATTATGATTTTCAGTGCGCCGTTGCTTTGAAATAACAACGGTTGAGATATAATAAGAAAATCATCAAATACACAAAGGAAGATGGCGTATGCAAAAGAGAGTTTCGGTAAGGCTTCGGGAAACGGATGTCATGTCACTGGTTTCCGAACGCCAAATGTACGCTACCTTCCTTCCACACTACAGTTATTCGTAACCCGTGCAGGCAAACTAAACTTAGAAACAAATACCAAAGCAATGCACGTGATGATATTATTTTAACGGAAAAATATAATTAATAAGTGGGAGACATATTAAAACAATATTATTGATACGGTGTCTGTTTCCGAAAGAACAGACACCATTAGTTGACAGTAACGGCCGTAATTTACGAAATCTAGCTAGTGAAAAATTTCGACCGTTTCGTGGGGGTTGAAATAAATTCAACGACAAAGTTGAAAATTTGTGCTGGGCCGGCATTCGAACCCAAATTTTCCGCTTTGGGCCAGTGATCGCCTTAATCAGTTAGGCTATCCAGGCACGCTTCCCTGCCAACCCAAATTCTCATCTTGTAGCGCACTACGATTGTAGTGCCCTCTGCCCATTGATTCCTCTTGCTCGCAGCCTATACTGGATTTCCGCATGGGAACGAGCGTTTGAATGCGTTAGCATTGAGATTCTCATTGGCATATTTACAGTTATTGATCTCGTGTCTGTTCTTTTCGGACATGTGGTTTGTGTTCTGGCTTTTCATTTGGTGGCTCAATCCTAGCTCATACCGTAGTTGGTTTTTATTTATTTATTTTTCTTCAATACTGATTATATATTGAAAGGATATCATGTTAAAAAATAATAAATAACGCTTGCGTGTACAAGAGAATCACAGTACACAAACACATCAAGCTCATGGCAGACATCATCCGCAGTAGTCGGGGAAGCGAGATTTACCTCAATTTTTGCAGGAAAATGCAAGTATTCTGACCGTGAAAACGTTGCACGTACACTGTTCGTTCTTCCTACACTGGCAACGTCTCAACGCTATGCAGGTTCGTTGCGGAATGTGGTCTGCCCCTCGTGTTGTTGACTAGTTCAACCTGTGTCTGAAGGTGGAAGCTCAGAAATTTGTTGTAATAATTGACACGTAGTTCATGAGATATGAGGACGTAAAGCGTAACGTTCATGGAATACCGCCCGTCATCACGTTTTAATCTATTACTTCGTTAGTACTGACCACATTCGCTACAGATTTTACTGACATACAGCACTTATACAAACTAAATTTTCCTGCAAAATTTTACAATTTTTCAACACATCTATACTAATAATAAATCTGTAAATGTAGGGCTGTCGCTGTTCGCTTCAATCTACATAACTACTGGACGTATTTTCATGTGGTTTTCACAGGAAACATGAGCGAAGATTGGTTCGGGATCTAGGTGTGTGTTTTCGTAGACCGTCGTGTCTGTCGTCTGTTCATCTATTAGAAACCACTTCTCCAATACTTCACGAATTCGAATGGGGTTTTCACAGGTATGGTAACTCCAGCGTATCTTGGGACAACATACCGGCTTAGTTTCATAAAAATCGGATCACGGAAAGAAGAACATCAAAATTTAACGTTTTACATCGACAATCGTCATGTCTATCTTTCTCTTTCATCTACAAAAGTAATAGACGAATTTTCAGGCGTTTTTCACAGGAAACGTGAGGGTATCTTGCGGTTACGGAACGCTGCATTTCATAAAATCGGATCAGAAAAAGTTAGATATTACTATTCAAACATTTCTCTGAAAGCAATCGCATGTATCTATTTGCAGAGAGTAATCTCAAAAAGTACTAAATGAACATCATTAGTGTATCACAGACAAATAGAGAATGTCCTGGGCAACATATAGGCTTCATTTGATCAAAATCAGACCAGCAAAGTAAAAGGTATCGTAATTTGAAGTTTTAGGGGTATTTCATGCTTGGAAAGAACGGCGTAATGCAGCAAAGAACTAATAGATAGCGCTGCGGGTGTTCGTGTGAAGTTCGAGGCAGCGATCGGAATATTAACGACTGAAAATAGTACTTATTCTTTGACTTTTCAAATTTACCACATTTCTGAAAATCGTATTCTTGGTTGCTATGTTCTACGAAACATGAGTCAACGGAATGAATATAAAACTGATACAATCCTCGCCGTCTTTAATCCATATAGTTACATACTGATATCACAGTCTAACGTATTTGTACAACTGCTATGGAAGTTTGTCTCAAGCTAGGCGCGACAATAGCGCATCTAACGGAAAGACAGCCAACCGTAAGAATAATAGTCAGTGATATTTCTACTTCATTAAGAAAATACTTATTATTTTTCAGCTTTCCATGGCTCAGCCCATTATCCAGAGATATGAATGATTACGAAATAAATGTTTTAAGATGTGAATATAACTGAGGTATGATGTAAGCTACATCTTATTTATGAATATATGCCTATTTCTAACACGTATGAAAAACAGAAACTTCAGACACATTTTCAAGCGGTTTTCACAGGAAATTTAGCTAAGATGGGGCAACATAGAGGCGTGATTTCATCAAAATCAGATCACGGAAAAAAGATACATCGCAATTTTAAGTGCTTCAGTAACTGTCTGTTTCTCTATTAGAAATACCTAATCTCCTAAACTACTTCACGTATTTGCATGGAGTAACTTCATAAGGGAAATTGTTTTAGATGTAGGTTATGCTTGAAGTGTGGATTGCGTAGTACAGCAAACATGTGATAGAGGCCTTGTAGTGCAAGGAAGAACTAATAAACACCGCTGATTTATCATAAATAGGAGTAGTATATCAAGGAAGCGAACGTCTGAGACAGAATTAAACAATCTTATGTCTACGAATTTGAACAAACATTGAACATAGTGTTACTGATTTCCCTTTGTGTATTAATTACTTAGCGACATTTCTTTGCGTCTTTTGGCACGTTTCACTTTTTGTATCAAAATTTTTATGATGATATATCGTTTCGGAAAATGACTTTTACTTACATTTGACATTTTGGCTAGGACAACTGGATTTATTGACAGAGCGATCCAACAACGATTCTGTTTTTACTGACTGAGATCCGGAACCCTAAAAAACATGATACACACAGGCTCTCCTTCAAGCACGGGCATATAAGCTAATGTAATATAAAATGAACTAATACCACCAGTGCTGACGAAAAAGGTGGTATGAGCTAGGAACGAACTGGCGATCGACCGATTGAAGAGCCAGAGTGCAAACCACTTAATTTTATTTTTTGTTCTTCGGTTTGATTTGTACTTTTCGGAAGTTCGGACGTCTTGTCTTATGTTGATCGTTTTATCGTTGTCTCAGCTTTTTTGTTACATAGGACGTCGTCGAGCCCTCCGTCCCAGCGTGCTGAGCTCCTACACCGCTAACCACCGGACCAGCACTTTCTCTTGCTTGTGGCTTGCTTATAGCTGCAACACACGGTTACATGTTTGACACGACTACTGCGGTTTCCTCGAAATCGATTAAGTATTATGCCTTACTCCTTGAACATTATGTCGTCCTAATGGTCTGTTAAAAGGGTACAGCGTTTGAAGAAAATTCGTTATCCGAATACCGTGGCTTCTCTTTGTAAGTTAGCGGAAACACAGTGTTTGAAAAAGAAATCAGATGTTTGCAAACCTAAGTGACCAAATTGCTGAGTTCATCCGTCTCTAGACTTAGAAAATTATTACATAAAGTGGATTACGGATAGCGCAAAACACTGAACCAAGGCCGAGGGAGAACTCGAGCCTCCGACGGGAGTGACGGAAGTAAATGTGACATGGGGCCTTAGACTACATAGCGTTTCCTGCGGGATAAGGTGTTTTCCTTTAACATTTTTCCCAGCGAATTTCTTGATTAAAATAATGTCGGGCGCACATGCAGATGTCACTGCTTACTCCACACGATATTTCCGACAAAAACCCCTTGGCTATCATCAGTTGCTGCGTACCGAATACTATCGATAGCCGCGTCTGACTGCCACTTATATACAGTAGTACTAAGCGGTAGCGATTCCGGGTGAGGATACACGCCTCCAATAAAGCTTGGGAACCAGTAAGGATTCAAAGATAACATTCCATACAGTATAATACAGATGAACAAGCAGATTAATCTTGTGGTCGCACTGTCGAGGGCGCTGCTAACCGTGGCGTCACTGGAGGAGGCGTGTGCTCTTTACCACATGCGCTACCGTCTAGTACTACGGTATATAGGCGACGGTCAATCGCGGCTATCACCCCTCCGCCTCGCTTACCGCATCCTATAAGACCTCATCCCTTTTACACAGCTCCTTAAATTCCTGGAGAATATGCATACCCTCTATGTCTCCCGCGACTTTCTGGTTTTTCCTCTTCTTCTGATTCCCGTGCCTCTTCCACGCCGATACCTGCGTATCCCTCCCTCCCTTCACCCTCCATATCCTGTCGAGGGCAACTTCCGTCAACTTCCCCTCCCATTTGTCTATATCAACTACAGAAAACCTAGAATGCGAAGCTAGCGTGCTACCACTGCACTAAGCCCTCACGGTTATGATTGAAAAAAAAATAATAATAAAAAATTAAAAAAAAACGACTGAGGCTTCAAAACTGTAAGACTTTTGTGTCATTGGGCTTGGGGTAAGAAGAGATGGCCGGTACTGGAGTCTTTCTACTGAGCCACAGTTTAGGTGACGATGAATGGATACAGCTATCTACAGTTGTGCATTTATTTTACTTCCTTGAGATGAAC
Organism: Locusta migratoria; assembly: GCA_026315105.1. Classification (NCBI taxonomy): domain Eukaryota; kingdom Metazoa; phylum Arthropoda; class Insecta; order Orthoptera; family Acrididae; genus Locusta; species Locusta migratoria. The sequence goes on along the minus strand of CM048750.1, from coordinate 131,024,125 downwards.
TTTTCTCAACTGCAGTACAAAAATCGCAGTTCTTACGGCTCTGAAGTACTATTTTTGCAGATCCTCTATAAACAGAAAATTAAAGTTGATTCAGTTGCATTGGATGACGTACGCATTTACTGGATTTTAATAAAAGTAGTTTGGTGAAGGCAGACAGGGTTTCTTGAATGATCTGGATACGACTCTTTGTACAATATATGATGCGACGATTTGGTAGCTCGGAAGAATGTAATTTCGTCTGAATTATGGCAATCCACCGACTGTTTAAGAGTATATTAACGAAAAGCCTTTTGACAAGAGATTTTGAGTACACGTTATTACCATAAACTTGTTTGCTGACAGGTACGTATTTCTACTTGCTTGAGATGTTCAGAGAATTATTACCAGAGAGTGATTACCAGTATTAATTTTTGCCTGTCGATGTTAAAAGAAAAACTTTTCAATTCTAACTAGCTTATATGCCCGTGCTTCGCAACGGTTGTTAAAGAAGGTCCTGTGTATATTATGGTTCTTTGGGTTCCTGACGTAGGTCAGGAAAAACACAATCCTTGTTGGACCTCTCTGTCAATAAACTCAGTTCTCCTAGCCAAGATGTCAAATTTAAGTAGAAGTCATTGTCGAAAACGATGAATGTTCATAAAGTTTTTCATACTAAGAGTGAAATTAATTTAAGTCCGTGCTTCGGAACAATGTAAATTCAATGTTAGGTTGTGTTCATGAAGTTACACATTGCAACAGCAGCGCCGAAAACGGCTGGCAAATTACATTTCTGAAAACGATATTGGATGAGTGCGAATATTGATTTGTAACAGTTTTCACAAATATCTTCTTGAGTAGGAATTTGGAATGAATTGTAAGACTGTGTGAATCATGAGACTCTATACAAAAGAGTTTCGTGTGAAAGTGCTGGTCATAATGAGATGTGATAACAACGGATGTATCTGATTCGGTAAAATTTTACTTTCTATCCTGGCGGCCTCGTGCTTTTATGTTGGCAACATCAATAACACGATATAATATCGTGCTAAAGGTGACCGAACCACATAGAGTGTAGATAAATACTGCTGTTCCTGCTGTATGATTGATTTCACGACAAAATATTTGCGTGTCACGCGATTGGCTTATGACGATGTCACACGATTCTCGTTATTCAACATCTGTTGCCAAAATTATCACAGGAGGCCGCCGGGATATGAGTAGGACTACGTCGCATAGTTTTTCTTGACTCAGCTGTCAAACGATAACACCTTTCACAGCGGAGTGTGTCGCTGCTATATGTATCAGAGAGCACTGATTAGCACAGACCAGTGAGCTTACTGGCACAGGCATATCAATATCTATGACCTAAGAGACATTCATTAATGTATGTCTGTGTTTCCACCACGCTTGCACGTCAGTGATCAATGTTCCACGAGTATTTTTATCTTTGAGTCTACCTGGATTTTTATCTTTTTTTTTTTTTTTTGTGTCTCTGTTCATAGTCAGTAATGTGTGGTTGACGGAAACATGTGATCTATTTAAAAAATTGCGTATTTGATATTCCTCGTCGTTATTAAAGTCTGAAAGGACCGCATTGTCTGACGACTGAAAGAATAAACAGATTTTGGATCGTACCGTAAAGTTCGTGAGTCACAGAGTATATAGCTTTTCCTAAGAGTATTTATTGAATATTTTGCGATTTTTTGCTCGTCACACTTACCCACTGCCACGCACCGCGACCAAACTCCCTTACTAACATCATTAGACCAACGTCTATCTACCACCACATCCACGAGTGGGTGGCAGTATGTGGTCATGGAGAAAAGTCTGTCAGCACGTACACACATAAGCCTTTTATATATAGATATAGATTAGTCTATATTAAAGATTTTCACGAGGTATAGTTTAAAGGACACAGATTTTTCCCTAGTTTGTTACCGTTTTAATTAGCTTAACAACCTTAAAAGGTCATTAATGTATAGAAAAAAAGACTAATTACATATATTTTGGAGAAAAAATACTTTCCTCAAAAGTCCATATACTCAGAAAATGAATCAAGTTTCAGCAAGCTCTATCTCAATAGTGAACTATGTTTAAATTTTCAGATTTATTGGTTTCGAAAAATAAGATTTTTCATCAATTTTCTGATACATTCTGGCTTAACCAATACAATTTTCCTTACTACAAAGATGTTTACAAAAAGAGTTATGAAATTTTCCAGAGAAAATTGTAACGAGTAACATTCACCTTCTTTATTTAAGAATTTTCGAGTCACAGCAAAATGAATTTAATTAATTTTCATAACATTTTACTGAAAAGTGAGGTCGTTATGAAAGGCAATATATATAATACTCAGGTCTCACAGGTCGCTCCCACCCGCTACCCCACCATCAATTGTCGCCAAACTAGTGATGTCACTACTGACAGCTTATTCACAGGAGAATTCTTTCACCGCCCTCCCCCCTTTCCTCCCAGCAAGCCGGGTTGCATCCGTCCCTGCACCTACCAACCCTAGAACCTCCCCGTATTCGAAGCGCCTCCTCTCCCCCCCCCTTGTCAAATCCTTCCACTGCTTGGCTACTCCTTTCCTAGCCCCCTCCCTGTCCTTACATCCCACCATCCCCCTCCTTCCCCTCCTCCTACACTTTTTTCGTTACCAATAAAGTTAATGATCTACTAAAAGCAAACAGCTTTAAGATTGAAACAATTTTTGGCAATACATTATTAGCGTATTGAAAACACTTTATTCGTTACATTCATTAAATCCGTGAATATGAATGAGTTGTAGAGGCTCACTTAGGATGAAGCCACCTTTTGCAGCCAATGGGGTCGCCCGGGTAGTAGAGCACCTGCGCCTTGAACACCTGCTCCGCCAAATTGAAGACATCTGCGATATTTGTACACATGTTTCGCTCGAATCTACAGTGATTATGACGTCGATCTGCCGTTCAATGTGGTATAATGCTGTAGCTCCTTCTTATGATATATTTGGATATAGTTTGCGGAATGTGCTACGAACAGAGTAGTAAAGACGTATCAAAATGTCAAACATCATGCCGTACCTATTTACGGATGTCAAATTTATGACGTAATATCTCCTGCATTATGTGTCCTGCAAAACATTATTTACCAGGTTCGTAGAGGAATATTAGGAGCCGGCCGCGGTGGTCGAGGGGACTGAGGCGCTCCAGTCACGGTCTGCACGGCCACTACGGTCGGGGATTCGAATCCCTCCTCGGGCATGGATATTTGTGCCGTCCTAGTTCGTAAGTAGTTCATAAGTAGTTTGTAAGTTTAGGGACTGATGACCCCGTAGTTAAGTCCCATAAACTATACAAAAAACATTTGAATATTAGGAAACTGCCTACGAAATGTATTGGAGTTGGTTGTAAAGAGGTAGTAAATTACAGCCTCATGCTTATTACGGCGAATTTTCATGCGTTGCATTTGATTGTCTTTGACGTCGTAGCACCTGAACTGTATGTCGTAATTACGATATTATTTCGAAGGTACATCAAGTGGTGTATATTTCTTTCAGGCCCTGTAAGCACAATTGTGCGGTTCTGGTTTTGCTCGCTTTATTTCTCTGTGATTCACTCTAGGAAGTTCAGGCCAGCATCACACAATCGTGGATGGACTGTGGTAACGTTCGCAACGTCTTTTAGTTCCCTATTTCTACACTGGGTGGCACAAGCAGTTGTAAACTTCGAGTACACTTCCAATGGCGGCAAGAAAGACTAATTGATAGCGTTGATATCCTTGACATATAAAGTTATCATATCTGAAAGTCAGTTGAGTTTACATGATCCTCTGACGTTATTATGTCATTTCTTTCAAAAGGCATGTTACGTAAGATTGTGCACATCGTAAAGAATTGTAATGTAGGTCCAAAACAAGACGACTGTGTTGATACAAAACTTTGGAAAATCTTTTTGTAATTAATTACTGTATTTATTTTGTATCTTAAACGCCCCTCTTTATATGAATGTCACATCACCTACATCGTTGGGTCAGTACTGGGGTAAGAGTAACATTCAGCTGTACGGCAGACGTTATTTTAGTGGAGGTGTTTTTCGACTAGCAGTGTGCGCAGTCGTCAGAAGAGGCGGCCCGGTGTCTGTGAGCCTGCCCCCTTAATCAGGGTGTCCCGGCGCGTTAATATTCCGCCAGAGAGCGCCCCTCCCTCGTGTCAGTGGAGGCGGCGGTCCATGGCGAGCAGAGGCGAGGCAGGCATCAGGCAGCAGGCGGTAGGCGGCTTCATTTGGCGGCGCGCTAAGCCGCGATCTCTCTCCGCGGCGATATTGCGGATGGCCGGCTTACGCGGCCGCTGTGTTCCCTGCCGCCACAGAGGCACCCAGAATATTTTCCTCTGACACCACGCCGCCGCCCGCTCAACGTCTCAAGCCACAAAATGACGCCTTGAGAAGTGGACGAAAACAGGGATTTAGGAGGAGGCAATTCACATTATTTAATGAAACTATCTACATCTATATAGGATACTCTGCAAATCACATTTAAGTGCCTTGAGAAGGGTTCATCGAACCACCTTTTCCTTGAAACGGAAAAGATTCCTTCTATGAATCAGCACGGGTTTAGGAAACATCGTTCATGTGAAACTCAGCTTGCCCTTTTCTCACATCTTGCGAGCCATGGATGAAGGGCAACAGGCGGACTGTTTTTTCATCGACTTCAAAAAAGGCGTTCGACGCGGTGCCACACTGCAGACTGCTAACAAAGCATATGTAATAGGTTCACAGATTTGTGCCTGGCTGGAAGACTTGTTCTCGACGGCGAGTGTTCATCAGAGACGGGTGTATCGTCAGGCGTGCCGCAGGGGAGTGTGATAGGACCGCTATTATTTTCTATCTATATAAATAATCTAATGGACAAAGTAACTTGTAATTTGCGGCTGTTTGCTGATGATGCTGTGGTGTATGGGAGGGTGTCGTCTTCAACTGACTGTAATAGCATACAGGATGACGTAGACAAAATTTCTAGTCGGTTTGAAGAATGCCAACGAGCTGTCAATGTAGAAAAATGTAAGTTAATGCGCATGAGTAGGAAAAACAATCTCACAATGTTCGAATACAGCATTAGTAGTGAGCTTCTTGATGCTGTCGTGTCGTTCAAATATCTAGGAGTAACATTGCAGGGCGATATGAAATGGAACGAACATGTAAGGACAGTTGTGAGTAAGGCGAACAGCCGACTTCGGTTTATTGGAAGAATTTTGGGAAGACGTACTTCATCTGTAAAGGACACCGCGTATAAAACGCTTGTACGACCATGTCTTGAGTATTGCTCAAGTGATTGGGACCCGCAGCAGATCAGTTTAAAGGAAGATATAGAACCAGTTCAGAGGCGAGCAGCTAGGTATGTTACAGGTAGGTTCGACCAATGCGCGAGTGTGACGGAAATGCTCCGGCAACTCAATTTGGGATCGTTGGAGGAAGGACGTCGTGCTTTTCGTGAATTTCTGTTGAGGAAATTTAGAGGGCCGGAATTTGAAGCTGAGTGTAGTACGAACTTGCTGCCGCCTACTTATATTTCGTTTAATGATCACAAAGACAAGAGAAATTAGGGCTCGTACGGAGGCATATAGACATTGTTTTTTTTTTCCTCGTTCTATTTGGGAGTGGAATAGGAAAGGAAATGCGTAATAGTGGTACAGTGTACCCTCTGCCACGCACCTTACGGTGGGTTGCGGTGTATGTATGTAGATGTATTCATCTAGCATTCCATTCTCAAATAGCGTGCAGGAAGAAGGAACATCTAAATCTCTCCAATCGAGCTCTGATTTCTCGTATTTTATTCTGATGATCATTTCTACCTATGTAGGTGGCAGTCAACAACATATCTTTGCATTCGAAGGAGACTGTTGGCGATTGGAGTTTCGTAAGTAGCCCACGCCGCAGCGATAAGCTTCGTTGTTGTTATGATCCCCATTCCAAACCCCGTATCATTCTCGTGACGCTGTCTCCCCTGTATCATGACAATAGAAAACGGGCGGCCCTTCTTTGGACTCTTTCGATGACCTCCGTCAAACCCACCCGCTAAGGATCCCAGTGTGGGCAGCAATACTCCAAATGACGACGGACAAGTGTGGTGTATGCAGTCTTTTTAGTAGTTCTGTTACATCTTTTAAGTGTTCTGCCAATAAAACGCAGTCTCAGGTTAGCCTTTCCCACGACATTATCTAAGTATTCTTTTTAATTGAAGCCTGATGTAATAGTAATTCCTAGGTATTTAGTGCAGTTTACGGTCTTAAAATTTGATTGATTTATCTTGTGTTATTGTGTTGACCACAAAATATTGTTGCAGAAGTTGGCACATGATGGAATACGAGGAGTAGCTCACAACTGGTTCACCTCTTACTTTAATAATGGACAACAGAAGGTAAAATCGCAATTGGGCACAATTAAGTGTGGGGTACCCCATGGGTCAGTTTTGGGACCGTTGCTATTTCTTATTTATATAAATGACACGGGAAGCCGCGCGCTCCATAACGTAGCGCTCCAAACCGCTCGGCTACTCCCGCTCGGCATCATGTTCTTGATGTTGATTTAACTTGTTTAACATGGGTGTAAAAATATGTAAAAATATTATTACGTCTGGAGTAATTGATTATAATGAAGCACGTCATGCATTTTCAAGAATAATCCATATTTGTTCAGCCACATAGACCACGACAGGTTAGCCTGAAAGGACGTTGAAGGTAAAATTGAACATATTTGCAGTAAGGATAGAAATAAATTCTTGGTGTGTATACATTATTCCTTTGTTCTTTTGCATTTTTCTTGTACTAATCAGTGCATTGTAAATAGTGATTGAGTTTCTGTAGTTGAACTCTATCATTTTATGTAGTTCACGTGGCAAAATAATTTCAGAGGTGTTTTGAGTATTTTCTGCAGGCACTGGAAAATTTCTGCGCAGTGACGGTGTAGGATTTAAAACGCTAGCGACTGAGAGCTGCGAGTCTCTCTCCACTAACAAGGAAAGTACGTGGGCTCGAACAAACATATCTGTATTAACGTTTGGTTACAGGATCTCTACTACACATCAATGTGCTGGTGGGCGTCGTTTTTCTGCAAAGCTCTGCAACCATGCTCTAGATAACACTGTAGATGTAATAGTAGACGCTATGCGTAATGCAGATACCTTAACTATAACTTATGTAATAATCATCGTACATGTGCTCTAGCGTATTGTCATCAAAAACCGTGAGGACAGTTGCAACTAACCTTCGTCCCGAAAGACTGTTGGTATTCATTGCCATTGCTTCCATCGCCTCTTCCCGCACTTACCGTAGAACTACTGCTTGGAATGAGTTGTTCATCATTATCATCCCTATTATGATTATTATGAGTTTGTAACAACAGTATCTAACTTATGCTCATATTTCTGTACCATAACAGATACGAAAGAGCATGCAAATGATTCATCTTCTACATTAATGCCATCTTCACGAACAAGGGTTCTTCGTAACTAATCGCAATATATTATAGTCGACAATTATATTGCAACTGTTGACGGAAATAAACACATTTAAAATAATCGCAATACAGTATCAGGATTGATTAGCAATCGCCGCCCCATCTGACGCTTCACCACACAAATAACATCACAAAACGCAACCTCGGAGGCACGCTGCACCGTCCCTACAGGCGAACCGACAGGTCAAAGTGCAATGCGGCATGGCACACGCAGAGGCCTCTAACGGACGTGGGAGTATCACTTGTGCAATAAGGGATCTTTAGATTATCTCTCATACGATTTTGGTGTATATGTGTTTGTTCGAGCGCAAGTACTTTCCTTGACCGACGGCGGCGGCTTTGGGCTTCTTGGTTGTCGCAAACCCGTCGTCAGGATGTTTGCAAAGCGGTGGAGGTGTGGGAGGTACGCAGAAAGCTCTTATTCGCCACCTCCTCAGTCTCCGCAGAACAAAAGTTGCCCATTTGATTTATGATGGCGACCGAAGGCATCTGAAAAGATGCGTCTCGAAGAGGATAAATTCCACGCCAAGGGTAGGTGGATGCACGCCGTGGTTTACAGTACGCTCCCTATGGGAAGCAGACGATACTTCAAGAAGGTTTCGTTGGTTCGCCCTGTTTCCTGCTACAATATCCGAGAGGCGGTAGGCTAGCTTACTTCCACTGTCCAGATTCTATTACGAACTCTGTCATTGTACGGCTTGATGTTTCTTTCTAAACATTTATAATGTAGAGCAGTGCAAAGAGCCATGAGTGGTGTCGGCCCTCTGGCGAAAGTGCCTGGTGGAGAAGGAAGCTTTGTCTTTCCGCGAGCGGAAAGTCGCAGGTTTCGGACACACTTCGTTGTTGTCTCTCATTATCTTCAGGTGTTGCCAGATGAGACACTTAGTCTTAACAGAACAAACAAACTGTGTGCGGATGCAGGAAGACTTTTCTAGTTAAATTCCACTTGGCAATGTCTTAACTTTAGCGGTGTGAGACTGCGGTAAGAATTTCTCCTTTTGCATACAGCTAAGGGCGCGCTGGCAGCTTCAGTTGTGATGGTGTGATATTTTACAGATCTCTGGTTCATATCTTGCAGGTGAAAAATAGGAGAACTTCCCTGTAACTGCGGGACTGGACGAGAGTTTCACACATCAAAACGCACGGATATATATATATATATATATATATATATATATATATATATATATATATATATATATATCAAAACGCACGGAAAATATATATATATTTTCCGTGCGTTTTTATGTATATAGGGGTAAGTTATCTGCTCAGGGCTGATCGGTGAAGTTGTTTTTCCGAGGAGGGCGGAGTGAGCCGCTATGTTGGGCGACCACCAGTAGCGTCCGCATGCGCTGATCTGTTAACGCGGCTCCTGTGCTGCGACTGCCGCAGTCACAACATAGCTCCAATGCAGTTAGGTAAAGTGCAGCAGATCCAACAGACAGGTCACTGTCAATTCTGCCTGGGAGTAAGCTCACAAGTAAGTTGCATTCTGAACTTTGTTTCTTTTTTCATTTTCTATTTTCTTGGTTAGAACACAGGGAACAGAATTTCTTTCGTATCTTCAGGGTCGTGAGGCTGCTACCGTTGTCATTTCCCTTCCTTGTAATTGATTATTTTGTCAAGGAAATTTCTAAGTTTTCTTTTTCCTGTAATACGAGCGAACATAAAAACTTTTGCGTAGGCTTCCGGGGCCAGAGTCAGATGACATAAAAGTTTTCTGGGTGTTGTACCGCGTCATGATGTAAGAAGGCTATTACTTTAATAACCGACGTTTCGGCCAAAGTTACAGTAGCCGAACATCAGCAAGATTGCAGCAAAAAGATAAAATTTAAGAAAGCCATCGAAATTGTAAAACATCCTAATGACATGAAAAGAGAAGATGGACTCAGGCTTGCCCCCTCATGGCTACCAACCATCACCATCACTGTTCTGACAACACGCGAGCGTCACTAGTAAGCGGCCAGCAGGAGAGAAACGGAAGCCCTCACCCCATTCGTCGATGACCACCAATCATGTCTCGCTATGCAAGAAGCAATAGGCAACGGCTAAACCCCACTCCCTCCACCTCAGCATCCTATCATAATGAAGTTTCCATTCTTCCGTCAAAAACCACCAAAAACATCGTTGTTTTTAAAAATTATGACGTAATGTCTGACAGTAAATATAAAGTATACTATCAAATAGCTCACATCAGTATACCCAGATGAAGGCCACTGTAACGTTGGCGGAACGTCGGTTATTAAAATAATAGCCTTCTTACATCATGACGCGGTACAACACACAGATAAGTTTTATGTCATTAAAAACTTTTATTCATTCTCTTAGAAAGCGTTGTATAATTGACATTGTGAAAATAAAATAAAAAGCGAAAAAAAAACTTAATCATTTAAACAAAAATATTGTCACGTAGCAAACTGCAGCTGGTCCGGACTCCGAAGTCTGGTCTTTAGCAGAGCACAACACTTTTCACTTAGAACACGTTTATTGTTAACACAAGCGTACACTCCGTACTGACTGACTCCTGCTTGGAGTGCTCCACTATTTATACATAGAAAGAATTTTCTGGAACTACATCAAATGTCAGAAAGATGTAGAACATTATAAAAATAGTGAATACAAATAAATTAATTTTCTTCTGCCCATGTCGTGATTTGAAGTGCGGACCACAAGCACAGCGATGTGCGATGCTAAACACTGCAATAAATAGATATCAATTTAATGGTAATATTCCTCACCTTAGTTTAGATCTTACGGGTTAAATTATTCCTTGCGCTAATAAAATTACAATTCATATTGCCACTTAGCTTAAGTATTGTGGCTTGGCGTTTCACAAACGAGAACACAAGTCTAATATAATAGTTCAGTTACAGGGTGACCACATCTAAAGCCTTGCAATAGGTTCCGGCAATTCATCCGTTTCCCGTAGTTCCTCAGTTGCTTCAGGTATATTCTGTCCTCGGAACTAAAGGAAAGGCGTTTGTCTGTGCCATACGCAATTCACTTGTTTGGAAGCTGTTCACAGACACCTGTAACACACAGTTATTTCTGTGGACAATTTAATGTAAAGCAGTAGACGCGCGGGAGTGTCCGCATCGTTTAAGACAACATGCTACGCACTGACTACGCACTGACTTAATTGCTATGGTTATCAGTCAAACTACTTAAAATAACTTAATGTAACGTAAGGATGACACAGACACTGTCACACGCACACACACACGGCCGAGGGAGGACCTGAACCTCCGACGCCTTAGAGCACTCGGCCACTCCACCGCGGCTTTCGGGTGTGGGTATTTGTGTGTTGTATTTTCGTTACAGTCGTTTGTAAGTGTAGGAATTAATGACTGTTGCAGTTTGGGCCAAGAAGTTTAGAAACATTTGAACATTTTGTATAACAGTTCTCGATATTTAATTGCACTGTAGTTTCTTTGATTATTTTCTAGTTTTGTCTTCTTTTTATCTTTACGAGAATTATAGACCATTGAGTATATTTCCAAAACAAAAAGAGAAGCGCAACATTTGTAGAGCAAAATATCGCACTGACGTGTTTTACGGTCCACTTTAGATTTGTAGTTTTATAAGTTTTTGCGAACATTTTGGACGAAAGTAATAATCTAAATAATAAAAAATTAATTAATAAGAGTATCTGCAACCCTTTTAGGAAAAAACCTTTTCAGGTACTGGAAGGTTTCGAACCACTTCAGCGTTACACTACACCACATTGCCCACTACGCTACAGCTAAAAGTTAGAAGTTGCGTTCATTAATCTCATATTATTGATGGCAATTGTAAACTGATGCTAATATGGCATTGGTAGACACTAGATTATCACTTATCGCACGAAGAACGACGTGTTTTTGTTAATTCTTCAGTGCGCCGTTGCTTTGAAATGACAACGTGTAAGTTCAATAAGAAAATCATCAACTACGCAACGCAAGGAGGCGTATGCCAGAGAGAGTTCTGGGCGATGAATGTCACGTGACATCTGCGAACGGCAGGTTTTCGTTAATTTACTGGAGGGTGTCAAAACTCCGTTACTTTTGCAAATATCTCTCAAACGATACGAGGTACGAAAAAAACATAAGGGAACAAAGTTGTAGAGAATTTTCTCCTTTACAAATTATTTTATTCAATTTTCGCGTCAGATGAACCGTTTATTTGTAATTAAAATTACATTACAAAGGGATTTTTTTGGTGTTACTAACGTATCTCTTGTCCGAAATACTTCAAAATGCGAGGTTCTGGTCTCTGGTAGCCAACAATTATGTCTGTAAAATTTGGTGCCGATCGATTGAACGATTCGACCTAAAAAGTGGGCACACGTCACAGCCAGAGAGACATCGCCAAATCGACGTTTCTTTTGCAAATATCTCTGCGACAATGCAAGATAGAGAGGAAAAAAAAAAGAACATAATAGAGCAAAGTTGTAGAGAATTTTCCCCCTCTACCAATTAGGTTATTCAATTTTCGTGTCAGATGAACGGTTCGTTTGCAATTACAATTATATTACAAACGGCTTTTTTTGGTATTACTATCGTAATTTTTGTCCGAAAAATTTGAAAAGGGGAGGTTCTGGTCTCTGGCGGCTTACAATTATGTCTGTAGAATTTGGTGCTGATCGGTGGAAGGGTTCGTCTTGCAAACAGGGAACACGTTACGGACAGAAAGACACAGACAGACGGACATACAGACATCCCAAAATCGCCGTTATATTTGCAAATATCTCTGAAACGATACGAGATATGAAAAAAAACATAACAGATCAAAGTTTTAGAGAATTTTTTCCTCTATAAATTCGGTTATTCAAATTTCCTGTCAGATGGATTGTTAAACCGTTATTTTCATTTAAATTTCGAGCTGTCAAAAAACGATCGCAAAGGCCCACTTTTAGTGTTACTACCGTAACCTAAAGTGGGCCAAAAAGGAGCTGTAACATGTTTCAAAGATGGAATACAGGTCTCTGAGACTAATGAAACTATTACATGTAGGCTTCAGCCTGGCTATCTATCCATATAAAGAGCGCAGCGGACAATTCAACTGAATTACTTCACCGTTCTGTGATTTGAGTTCTGCAGACTGAGAATAATCCTGTTTGCTATGAAACACACGATGTAAATCAGATACAGTGGAATGCCTCAAGACTCACGAGCAAGTCAGCTTTGGTGTGCCGCCTGGGACGGCGTTAAAATGCTGCCATCTGGGATCCGCCTACGAAGAGTCAAGCCACGCGCCTCCCGCCTGCTTTCACAGATAATACCCCAGCCCCGGGCCGCCGGCTGCGAGCACGCCGCTATTTACAGCCCGGGGCGCGGGCGCCGTAAGCCGCTGAATGTAGGCAGCTGTGGCGGCGCCACTTGCCTGCATAAACAATATCTCAGGAGCGAAGGCGACGCCTGAATTTGCAATTAACCGAGCCCCGCCACCCACGACGCTCAACGCGCTGCCTATTCTTCGCCGTATTCACGCTGCTGCAAGCATTTAGTCTGCAAATTTTCTATGAGCGTGATTAAGAATGCTCTAGACTCTGTGCTCGTGGAGAAAGGGGGACGAGAGTGCACGAAAAGATGGATTCTAGTGGTGAAGGAGCTGAAACATTCTCAAGGGGGTTTCAAAGCTGTTAATATGTCCCTCATTGTCATAAGACACAATGTGAAGACATTAGTTATAAACAGCAAGGAAATTCAAACACACTAAATTTACACAAAGGCTGAAGGCCACACGCGTGTATTCTTACTGGAGCAAAACTGGACACACAATCATCACAGGAATGAAAATGCAGATAATTAATTTTTCACTGAATGTACTCGACTTCTGTAAATTAAGAATCACTTTGCCTTACATAGCGAAAGAATTACTCACTGAAAAACCAAGACTGCCTAATCACAAAGAAAGCAACGTTCTATCAGCATGCCTTCCCCTCAGAATGATTTGGTGAAGTACTTACTTCCACAGTCGTCGGAGCCAGAATGAAGAGGGAAGAGTAAAGCTCTAAGGCCTCGGAATAACCTCCCGCTGGATGTGGGGCGCGCTAAAGGCGATGCAGATTGCGTCCAGACCCTTGCTACCTGGCGAAGACAATTCCCTCTACAACCGCTCCCAGAGGAGGAAAGGGAAGCATGACAGGAAAATGATGGTAGGGGAGGAGGAGAGGTGGAGGGGGGGGGGAAGGCGCAAGGACTCATTGTAGGAAGGAACTGGGAAAGCCAAGTGTGGGAGGGCACAGGGATGGGAGGGGGAGGGAGACGTAGAGATACGGGGATGGACTAAGGTTGGAAGGAGGGGTGGACGTCAGGACGGAGGGCGTCATCCGGGAGAGATAGTTGATGGACGTTACCCTTGGAGAGGACAGGGAAAGTGTGAAGGTGAAGGGAGGGAGGGATAATAAGGTAAAGGGGCGGCGGAGGACCAGGATGCAGCAAGAGGTGGAAGAAGACCAGTTTGCGGGATTCTATTTTATGAGACACATGGCGGAGGCAGAAGTGTTCCAGGAATTTCAGAAGGTGAGGAAAAGGAATCAAGTCGTGAAGGATCCACTTGGGGGACGAGAGGCAGATACGATAAGCGAGGCGGTGGGAATGGCATTCTAGGATCTTGGAGGGATTTGCAGTGGGCAGGGGGAGCGGAGGCCCAGGTGCGATACAAGCAGCAGAGCATTGGATACATGATGGATTGGTAAGTGAAGACGATGATGGAGGGGTTAAGGCCTCATGTCCAGCCGGACAGAAGCATGAGAAGGTAGAGGCGGGAGAGGGCAATTTCATGGATGGATTGGAGGTACAGTTTCCAGGAGACCGAGCGGTCAAGGGTGAGGCCAAGGTATTTGATGGTTTTGGTTTGTGGGATGGGACGCCCAATGAGGCCGATGAAGATTGCCTGCGATTTTGTGGGATTGACAGTAGGATCCACTCGTTGGACCAGGAGGAGAATTCAGAGAGATGGGACTGAGAGAAGTGTTCGGGCGATGGCGAGGAAGGTGGTGTCGTCAGTGTACTTGAGGAGATGGACAGGAGGCTGGGGTTATGGCATATCAGCTGAATAGATAAGGTAGAGGAGGGGGAGGAGGACGGAGCCCTGGGGCTCTCCAGCAGAGGGGAAAAACAAACAGAAAATATTGACAGTGACATAGGATGGACGATGAGCGAGAAAGGAAACTTAGAAGCGGACATAATTGATGGGAAGGGCATAGAGCTGGAGTTATAAAAGTTTTAATTAAAGACGACGACCGTTTCATTTCTCGCCATTCTGAAGTCAAGTTTTCTTTTTACAGCATTATGTCCTGGGTGCTTTTTGTTGTAGTTTTGTGCTCATATATTTTAGAAAATTTCTTAAGCAAGTTATCATTTGCAGTATTATTAATTTCTTTGCACTCTAGTGAACTGTATTACGAATATAATAATAGTGAAAATAATACTTCCTTAATAAATCTTCTAAAACTATATCAGCACAAAAACTACCGGAAACGGCATTCCAAGACATTATCCTGTAAAAAAGAAAACTTGAAAATGTCGAGAAGGCGAAACAGTCATCGTCGTTAATCAACACCTCATAAATTAATTGAAAACACTGCAGCATTAAATGGAACAAACATTTAAAATGTTATTTAATGTCAAAAGTTAAAACACAGCATTATAAGTATCATCGATTAAATATCTAAGCGTAACACTAAAGAGGGAAGTGACATGGTCACATCGCTTTTCCCTCTCTTTCATGTATCCGTTAACTAATTCACACACACGCGTAATTCATTGTTTGGGGCTCCATAAGGCCGCACAATAAATAGCATTCCACACTGCGCTGGACTACGCCGTTTCCAGAGCACTCAGAACAGCCGTATGCCCCAGATTAGCAACGAAAGCCCGTGGACTACAATTAATGCAGCGCACGCCCCTAATGTATGCAAATGATGTAATTAACACATATAACTGCATACCTGTGTGATTGACCGCCTCCCTGGCCCGTAATTAGCATAACGGTCCTTGTATTCGATGCACCTGGCCAGCGGCGCAGCGGAAACACAATCCAGCCCCGGCGAACGCGCGCAGCGTGGGCGGCAGTGGTGAAATTCAGACAAGCTTAAAAAAGTCAAGTGACGCAAGAATGACGAATCGCATGCAGACTTCCAAATGTGGCATTTATTCTTTATCCTGTGGATTCAAAATTCAAAATTTGAGTGTGTATTTTTTGTTACTTTTTCTCGTTAAAGCTGCTGAATGCATTAAGTTGAAATCCGGAATGGTGATTTCTTAGACGTGAATAATTAAGTTTAATACCTGTCCTAAGCCACGCTGATGGGCACTTTATACAAGACATCGTTCTAACAGACACTATTAAAGATGGTAGGTTTATTTTATGAAGTATTTTACTCCGGAAATATCCGTATGATATATGGAGGAGTGTACTTTTCAACAGACGTCGTATCATTTCACCTATCACCTCGAATGTGGCAGACAAATGTATTTTGATAAAAACACCCAACAAAAGTGTAGCCAAGAATGAAATATATTCCAAACTCCTTTATTTAAGTGATTAACGGTTTCAAAGACCAGATCATCAGCTTGAGTTTGGTGTACATTATTAACAGAGCATCTAAATAGCTAACCAAGAACTAAAAGTAAAATCAACAATTGCAGAAAAGTGGGAATTTTCCTTGACGGAATGAAATGAATTTTCAGAGAAACTAATGCAACAGCCTCAGAAACAGGAGAACCTATTCTGCAAATCGATGTAAAATATACAAATTTAAAATGTATGCGTGTAAAGCGCATACGTGAATTCAGCGTATAAGCTACATGCATTACAAATTACATTCATATCTGTCCAACTGTTTCAGCGTGAAGAGTAAAAAACGTATTAAGCAACTGTAAGGTGGCTTACCAAAGGTAGCACGGTATAAGCCACCTCTGTTCGAAATTTTATTCATATCCGTCCATCTTTTTCAGGGAGAAGGCGTAACAAACTAATTAATTCTAAAGCACCCTCCTCCATGAACCATACGAAATTAGTTTTAGTATCCCTATAACCTTCAAGAGAGTTCAAGCAATGAGTTGACAAAGTTTATCGCAATCGGATGTACGCTATGGCCGTGCATAAAATACTAACGAAAAGACACACTAACAAATATTAACAGTTTGTAATATTTGGGTCCTGCAGCGTTATATATGTCACTTAACGACATAATACAACTGTATTGATTTCAAATCGCTGATTTAACATTTCTATATTTAATACACACTTTGAACTGATTAATATATCGTTGGTATAAATAAGTTATTGTAACAATAAAATATCGTTGACATACAACAGTAGATATCTATAGCAATTTATTACAGTACATTATAACTGTGCCATGTTGGTGGCATGACAACGATCTTCTATAGAAAAGCACATTACAAGAAGTATGTACAATCAAAATTTTATGTAAATATCGTATCCTGTGACTTTTCTATTATCTCGCGAAATTTGTATCACACAATTGCAGCTAACCTGAAGACGGCTTTGTAGCCGAAACGGCCATCGTTAAATAAATATAGAAATATTAAATTAATACAAGTTAAATTATGTCGTTAAACAAATATTAATTTGTATATATTAGATATAAGACGTAACAGTTAAGGTAAGAGATTGCATATGTCCTGATAGGTATGAAGTGATGCTGCCTATTACCTATGTACTTTGATATGTAAGGTATCATTGTATAGGTTTTGAGATTTTGTAACATTATCATGCCATGTCACAACCAACACCAAGTGTGATACCTTATGTGTATGCGGCATTCTAAACTGCTCTTAAAGAAAAAGTGAACCCTTGAGTTTTAAATATGAAATCTTCAAGTGCAAATCTATATGACTTGATTTGCTTGGAGGCCGATTCCTGTTATGCTCCACTATATGAAGAACTATACAGTCATATCACTTTTACAACTTGATAATTATTTTACACTATTAGTGTAATTGTTACTATAAGAAATGTAAGTTACTACATTGCCGCGAGACACCACTTGCCGGCCGCGGGACTGCGGCGCGCCAATCACGGTCTGCTCGGCCACTACGGTCGGGGGCTCGAATCCCCCCTCGGGCATGGATATTTGTGCCGTCCTTAGTGTTAGCTAGTTCATAAGTTGTTTGTAAGTTTCGGGACTGATGACCCCGTAGTTAAGTCGCATAAGCTATATAAACCTTTGAACATTTGAATTTGAGACACCACATAAACCGACTGTAGGCGTGGCGCAGGGGATAGCGTCACCGACTGCGGTGCTGAAGGTCGCCGGTTCAATCCCGTCCACCGGAAAAAATCTATTTCTTTGTAATTAACAATTTCAGAATGTTCTACATCTTTCTTATGTTCACTTGTAAATTCTACATGTTTCTTATGTTAACTGTTCTTCTAATTTCTGGTACATTCTGTCTGTGTATAAACAGCATAGCACTCTGCCCGAGAGGCAGTCAGTGCTGCGTGTATGTTTGTAATAAACCTCCTTTCAGTAGAAGTGCTCAGTTGCCTTCGAAGTCAAGCCTGCTTCCATTTCAACGGGACAATATGGAAGGTAGATGCTATACTGTTTCATTGGTAAGATTTTTACGCCTGTGTCATCCTGTGTCCCGTTAAATCTAGGCATATTAGTAACATTCCACACGTTGTTTAGCAAAAATGAGAGCCTTAATATACAGTAACTATTTTAACGACATCTTGCCTTCTTTACACTTTAGGTGGACACCATACAGTGGGTTAACACATTTGTTACTCTACACGCTGAAACGGCTGGACAGAACTGAATGAAATATAGGATGAAGGTAGCTTATACCCCTAATTAATACATGGGCTTCCTTCCGTAAGCCACCGAAGGTGCACGGGGGAGGATACGTTACAACAAACATCCAAATTTGAATGGTCACCATCAAAGTCAGCACATAAATCTTTTCATGAAGGAGATTTTTATAATCTGGAAGCGAGTGAATTTAACATAGCGGAGGGTACCTTGCGAATTTGACAACGCTTGAGCAGTCACCATGAAACGGGGCGCATATATGTATGTTTTCATATCTAGGAGGGTGAGGAGTAGGTGGAGGAGGAGGCGGGCAGAAAGGGGAGAGACGAGACGGATTGAGAAAGGGGAGAAAGACAGAGAGAGTGGAGGAGGAGAATGAGAGAGAGAGAGGGAGAGTAACAAACAGGTGAAAGGTGGTGAAAAGAGGGAGGGGGAGGGGGAAATAAAGAGGTGGGGATGGACAGAGAGAGAGAGAGTGAGAGAGAGGGAAAGAGAGGTTGCTCAGAGAGTGGAAGGGAAGGAGAGATGGCCTAATTTTGACCTAACTTATGGCAAAACATGAAAACAGTGTAGTTTGCAAAATTATTCCGAATACGGGGTTACCACATTGATCAAATATTTTATAACGATCAACACTGGGTTTTCATATACAAAGAACAAAAGCTTCTCACTTGGCCTAAGAGCATTACAAATTACTGCAGTAAGTATGAGAGGTGTTCAATTGAAAACGTATAATATGACACTGTGGGTCCACTGTTTAACGAGCCGAAGAGTTCCCTGTTTCCAGAATTCCTGTGGCTGTGACAAGAGCCGTCCTCTACGTGTCCTTCAGTTCGTGAGAACTCACAACAGCGTCTTTTTGTGACAACACCACTCGCCTTATGAAATCGTTCAGAAAGACGTAAAACAGTCCGTTGTTTACTGCTGCCTGTGAGCAGTGATACTAAACAATATCGGGCAGCAAGAGTTTCATTTGTTACGTTAGAAAGACCCTAACATCCCGTCAGGAAGATATCATTTTCCACTTTGTTTTATAACGCTGTAAATGGGCAGGGACCTTCAAGTCCCGTCGGGCAGGAAAGGGTTAAGCAGTTTGTAAGCCTAGGGACTCATACCCGCAGTAGTTAAGTTCCATAAATTTACAAACATTTGAACACTAGTCGTCCCGACAATGCTTAGCAATTGCCAATGTGTACGTTCTCTTGCTTTGAGTGTCAAATGTGCATAATTTCATCGCAATCGTACGACTGCTGTTGATATCCCAAACAAAAGAGCTCTTTCAGTTTTCCACGAATCTTCCCATTTTATCGCCAAATATTGCAAACTTTTACTTCACTCAAACCTTCCTCTCGCTTTGAACGTCGAATGTGCAAAATTTTTCACAATCATATAAATGGTTTTGATACTTCATAGAAAAATCTCCTACTATTTTTTCTGAATTTTCCAATTTTCCGGGAAGCTTCTCCAAATTTTTATTTCATAATAACGTTACTCTTGCTTTGAATGTCAAATATAAAAAATTTTATCGCAATCAGACGAATGATATTGATATGCAATTGAAAAAAGCTCCAGATTCTCAAGAATTTTCAAAATTTTCGGGTAACTTTCCCATATTTGTAGTTCATAAGTTCGTTGAACCTCAAATGATCAAAACCTTATCGCAATCGGATGACGGTTCTCAACTTATAGTGTTGATTGTATTTAGAAACACATTGAAGAAGGTACTTGGTTCGAATTTTGTGATTTCCCTTTTTAACTGTCCCACTTTTTTTTTTTTTTTTTTTTTTTTTTACTCAAAGACCATAATGAACAAACCAAAACAAGAATTACCCCTCTCCGTCATGCTAATAGTCAGTTATAGTGCTGAATTCTATCAAAAACACATTGAAAACCCCCTTTCAGTTTTTCTCAAAATTTACAATTTTTCGGTAGATTATCCAAAAACTTTATTTTATACAAACCTTGTCCTGTCAAGCCGTACTCATGTGATGCTCTTACAACCATGTAACAATTGATTTTTATTCATAGAAAAAATCGCTTTCGGTTTTTCCTACATTTTCTTACTTTCCAGACGACTTTTCCAAATTTTTATTTGATGCAAACCTTCATGTTGCTTTCAACATGAAATGTTAAAAATTTTATCGCATTTGGACGAACGGTATTGATAGCTCACTGGAAAAAGCTGTTTCAGTTTTTCCCGATTTTCCTCTTTTCCGGACAACTTTTCCATATTTTATCACCGCCTAAACCTTACCTGAAGCTGCACGAATATTTCAAGATTAAAATTAGCCAATATATATATATATATATATATATATATATATATATATATATATATATATATATATATATATATATACTAGCTTAAACCCGCGGCTCCGCTCGCGTGTTGGTTGATTATGATAGATACGTTATCTTTCAATAGTGTGCTATGAGAATGGTTAAGAAGATGAGATGGTTTTCAACAATAATGTATTGTAATAATATCACAGATCGATCACTTGATGTAATGCGCGAAACATCAAATCGTTTTTTTTTTTCTCGTTTTTTTATTAGAGATGTATTAAAAGAAATTTCTTTTTTACTACTTTATTTATTTATTCATATATTTCCTTATTCTTATGCTTATCCTTACAGAGAAAGAGTTGAAGTCATTGTAGCGCGCATAGAGCAAAGATGGTGGCATCACGTTTCGCTGTATGTACCTTCTTGCTATAGAGTCGCAAACGTCATCGCTGGCCTTCAGTCCGACTTTTTTTATAATTTGACGACTTTCAACCACCATATCGTCCACCCCCTTATAGCTATCAGAATGGAACTACTATGGTGTACAACGGGAGACTTCTGACAACAATTACACACAGACTATTCGTTTGCGTTCTATACTTTTCGCTGCACAGCGAAATACACACACACACACACACACACACACAAACACACACGTAGAATTTTATATACACCGATAACTTTCCATCCCAATATACACCATCCTTTTATCATTAGCAACCGTCAAGCAACAATGTAACCAACTAAACCAGTTTCCAAGAGTAAATATAATTTTCAAAGAGTAATTATTGTTCCTCATTTCGTGTTATATTCTTCAAATTACTAAATATCTATTAGATCGCTATAAAACGGTGCCTAAAACCTTCCTCAGGTGCAAATTAGTAACTGTACAAATATTTTAAGTCTGTGCGTCTTATCGTTCGGACGTGATAAGCGTACACCGAACAGACATTCACAGTAATATATATATATATATATATATATATATATATATATATATATATATATATATATCCGATCGCCATAAAATCGTGCCTAAAGCCTTCCCGGGATAGACATTAGTAACTGTAGAAATTTTTAGCTCTTTATGTCTTGTGGTTCAGACGTGATAAACGTACACCGAACAGACATTCACACACACACACACACACACACACACACACACACACACGTGTGTGTATGTGTGTGTTCTTAATTATATTAGCATTGTTACTGGAAGGCTTTAAGGCTCAGTAAGATCTGTCACCTAATTCTTAAAGCTTTCTTTCTTTGCGGAAGGGGGTCATGCTCAGCATACATACTGTAGAGAAAGAACAGCAGCTGATGTGAGTGTGTGTGTCGAAAGAAAGAAAAAAAAATTTAGTTACAGTTTAGCTACAGTAACTGTAAGCCGAAAACAAGTTCCAAAGCCCATAGGCGAGAGGAGTGCTTTTAAGGAGCGAGTAAGTAGCTTTATTCTGTTTACAAACTTGTGCCTCCTTTGGAACACCACTTCCCCTACCCGCTAGAGTTGTGGACGCCGAAGCCTAATTAGAGATTCACTCTCGCAGAGGGAGTAAGAATAATTGCCTTCCCCAAGGCTGTTCCCGCCGAGTGATATATTGTATATTCCCTTCTCCTCCGGCTCAGGTACGCCGCGGCTTTTGCGAAAAGCAGAATAAATAGCGCGCGCACGGAAAACTAATTAGGATTAATTCAAGCTATATATTTGCGTCGCGAGGGTCGGGGCCCGCGGGGGTGGACGACTGCGGTCTTTTTCTCTTAATTTAACCGTTAGGAGACGAGGAAAATATGTCTCCGTAATTGCACACGGCCGGTTTTGGGTTTAACATTCTGAGAAATTTTCTGTAATCTTGCACCAGTCCAAATTCGGGAGCAGTACTCGCTTTTAGACTGATTAGTAGCACCATTAGGCCTTCGCGAATATGGTAGTGCTATAGTTCACAAGCACTAGAATATGATTACAATACAAAAACAAATAACTACTTTTTCTCCGTTGAAATTAAAGTAACTATAATCCGTGACGTTTATTATATTGTACTCTCCACTAAGCGTGTCGAAGAATTATGATTCCATCATCATGTGAATTGCTGTCTATTGGTTGTATGAGATTATATTTAGTTTACAAACTTTACTTAACCAATTACACCGCATTTCCCAGCTCATATTCTAATTTTAGAGCCTCTTTTTATATCATGTCCTATAGAAGAGAATAGTTGTTGTTATGGTCTTCAGTCCGGAGACTGGTTTGATGCAGCTCTCCACCCTACTCTATCCTGAGCAAGCCTTTTCATCTCCTCATAAGAACGGCAGCCCACATCCACTTGAATATGCTTACTATACGCGTCTCTCGGCCTCTGCGATTTTTACCCCACACACTTCCCTCCAATGCTAAATTTACGATTCCTCGTTGTCTAAGAATGTGTCCTACCAAGCGATCTCTTCTTTTAGTCAGTGTATGCCAAAAATTCCTTTTCTCGCCAATTCTGTTCAGTACCTCTTCATTAGTTATGCGATCTACCCACCTAATCTTCAGCATTCTTCTGTAGCACCACATTTGAAAAGCCTCTACTCCCTTCTGTCCGCACTGCTTATCGTCCATGTTTCACTCCCGTACAAGGCAACACCCCACACAAATGCCTTCAGAAAAGACTTCCTTACACTTAAATTTATATTCGATGTTAGCAAATTTCTCTTTTTCAAAAATGCTTTTCTTCCCATTGCCATTCTGCATTTCATATCCTCTGAACTGCGACCATCGCATGTTATTTTACTACCCAAGTAACAAAACTAATCTACCACCTTCATTGTTTCGTTACCTAATCTAATTCCTTCAGCATCGCCTGATTTTCGAAGACCGCATTCCATTATTTTTGTTTTGCTCTTGTTAATGTTCATTTTATACGCTCTCTTCAACACCCTATCCATTCCATTCAACTGCTCTTCCAGGTCCTTTGCTGTCTCTGACAGAATTACAATGTCATCAGCAAGACGCAATGTTTTTATTTCTTCCCCCTGAACTTTAATCCCTATTCCAAATTTTTCCTTGCTTTCCTTCCCCGCCTGCTCGATGCACAAATTGAATAACACCAGAGAAAGACTGCATCCCTGCCTTACTCCCTTCCCAACTGATGCTTCCCTTTCATGCCCTTCGAGTCTAATAACTGCGGTCTGGCTTTTGTACAAGTTGTAAATAACTCTCCTTTCCCTATATTTTACCCCTGCTGACTTCAGAATTTGAAAGAGTGTATTGCAGTCAACATTGTCAAACGCTTTCCCCAAATCTACAAAAGCTAAAAATGTAGGTTTGCCTTTCCTTAATCTATCTTCTAAGATAAGACGTAAAGTGAGTATTGCCTCCCGGGTTCCTACGTTCGTCCTGAACCCAAACTGATCTTCCCCAAGGTGAGCTTCTACCAGCTTTTCCATTTTCCTGTAGATAATTCCTGTTAAAATTTTGCAACCATGACTTATCAAACTGATGGTTCTGTAATTTTCACACCTGTCTGCGCCTTATTTCTTTGGAATGGGGATTATTACATTTTTCTTAAAGTCTGAGGGTATTTCGCCTGTCTCATACATCCTACACACCAGTTCAAATAGTTTTGTCATGGCTGGCTCTCCCAGAGACTTTAGTAGCTCTGACGGTATGTCATCTACTCCTGGGGCCTTGTTCTGACCTAGGTCTTTCAGGGCTCTGTCAAATTCATCTCTCAGTATAGAATCTCCTATTTCATCTTGATCTGCTTCCTCTTCCCTTCCTACATCGTCTCTAAGTTCATTTCCTTTGTAGAGCTGCACTATGTACTCTTTCCACCTTTCAGCTTTCCCTTCTTTGCTGAGAACTGGTTTCCCATCTGAGTTCTTGATATTCGTGGAGTTTCTTTTCTTGTCTCCAAATGTCTCTTTTATTTTCCTGTAGGCGGTATCTACTTTTCCCCTTGCTATACATTCTTCTACAGATTTGCATTTGGCTTCTAGCCACTCCTGCGTAGCCATTTTGCACTTCCTGTCAATCTCATTTCTTAGTCGTCTGTACTCCATTTTTCCTGTTTCATTTACTGCATTCTTATATTTTCTCCTTTCATCAATTAAATTTAGTATTTCCTGTGATATCCAAGGATTTTTTGTAGGTCTTGCCTTTCTACCTATTTTGTCCTCTGCTGCCTTCACTATTTCATCTCTCAATGTTACCCATTGCTCTTCTACTGTTTTACTTCCCCCAGTTTCTGTTAATTTATGCCTAAATCTCCCTCTGAACTTCACGTTCCTTAAATTTATCTAGGTCCCATCTCCTTATTTTCCTACCTTTCTGCAGTTTTTTCAGTTTCAGCCTACAGTTCATGACTAACAAGTTATGGTCAGAGTCTATAGATGAAAACTATTTACTAAACTGGTTAAGTGCACTTCAGACCGTGAATGAAGGGGTAAAACTAAAAATAACGATACAGTGCAAAGAAAACCACAAACTCACTACTGTTTACGTAGTATGACAGTATTGTGTACAGGCTATTTAATTTGATCCTTTTTTTTTTCAAACTTTTTGAAGACCCGACCCGTTTCACAGTGAAAAATATATACTCCGCACAATCGTAATGAAACTTCGCCAATGATTTAAAAGGCAATGTATTTAATTTTATTTGTGTTGATAATATATTAATAGAGAAATCAAGCCTTGCAAGTTGGATGGACTGAGCAAGAAGGGGCCAGCGGTAGCATAGGACTGCGTTTTCACTCGCCTTCAATCAACTGTCCGAGTACGCCAGCGTGAACGGTCGTGGTTACTGTGTGTCGTTGGGTTTTGTTCATTACGAGCTTTCTTTTAACCTTGAAAATTAAGTTATTTTTCTTTCATCACTAACATTTATTGATAAAATTAATAGTTTCAAACATTACGAATTAAAATATCCCACGAGGAAAATTAGTTTACGTAAACCTATGTAACAGTGAAGTAGAATGAAACGTAAATATTAATAATAGTTTATTGTATTATAAATATTACGAGACAGTAATAGATGGCTCTAAGATAAACATGTAGACTGCAAAAAGTTTCCGGCATCTAATTAACACAAAATACAAATTGATCGAGGGTTTTGCACAATGGTAAATATTCACCAAAGATCTCCTCTTCATACTCTTTCTACATGAAGGAATGGTTTGGAAATCTGGACGACTGCAGCACGAACAGTTCTGCTGGGTCTTTTTGTCGCTGGCCCAGAGACACAGAACACGCAGTTTTCTCCTTGAATCCAAAATGGGTATTTGCAATTTCTGGAAATGTTTCTCAAAGTTTCTGAAATTGTTTTTATAGGTCGTTTGGAACCGCCTCTGATGTGCCTCTTATTGGGATAGCGTTCTGTAAGCGGGCTGGCCAGTGTTTTGATAAAGTCAAAACGTGAAATACGTATTTAGGTCTTATAGAATGTTTGTATTTGTTACGAGTTAACGCCAGTTAGATTCACAACTGCATAAAACAGAGCAAAACATAGCCTATGTGCTTATTCGTTTTCCTGTGCTGTGGGTAGCACTTCAGAAGGTTTTGTTACTATGTCAACCGGACGTCAATCCCTAAACTTCCTTCCTTCCTTCTTCTTTTGTTTGTGCAATTGTAAAGAGAAAATATTTTCGACTTTCCTGCTTTGCGATTTATATTTTTTTATTATTCTTTTCTACACAGTTTTAGGTCAACATCCGTTCTTTAAACTCCTAAACTAATTCAGTAGAAAAAAAATAGTTGTCACCTGTAATGTTACGGTTTATACCGTAAATGGGCTATGCTCGTCCGAGGCCGGACGTAGTACGTATCCCAAACATCTGTTCTTCTGGAGTTACGCCAACTTCATATTCGATATTATTTACATCACTACCGTCTTCATGTTATGTTAGTCCTCCAAATTGTTTTCTCGCAAAAATTAGTGTCAAGAAATGACATACGTAAAGGAGACCTCGAAAACATAGTAACACCAAAAGTAAATTAAAACACTAAACCTGAAAATAAATGATATTTAGTTGTGAAATAAATGTTTAATATACGGGGAACAGAAATGCTTACGGTGTCGATATCCCTGACTACACAGCTGTGCAATGAGTGACCTCACTACTGAACTTTATCAGCAAGCCGATTATCAACCAACAACACGGTATGCAGAATCACCATCTGGAGAATGGACAACAGACGAAATAACAGGAGAGTACAGATTCGATGCTATTGAAACTGCCCAAAGAATCAGGTAAAGGGGAAGTGAAACAAGCTACGTCGTCAATCGTAAAGATGTATAAGAAAAAAGGATGGCCCTTCTGCAAGCTTATTAAAATTATTATGTTGAACATGGCTCTTATCAGATACTGTACAAAACTCCATGTTAACATGCACACAGTCAATCATTTGCCTGTGATGCTATGCCACTTTTAGTAATATAAAGAGTTGTTTTATCTATTTCATACACGACTTGAATGATGTAACTGACGACATCAGTAACAGTATACGTGTTGTATCTCAATAAGTAATTTATTTCCTTCTGAAGAAGACACTCATAGTGGGGTCTAAATCTTGGTTAAGATAATTCAATCGTTACCTGCAACTGATTGTGTGCGTGTTCATCTGAAGCCTATTACAGATGTTTCGCGTTAACACTATTTAAAATTTGTTGTCTCAGGTGCAATTTGTATGGAACCGAATTGAACTCACGAACATCCTGGACATGTGACTGGTTAATGAAGCTCGGGCAACATGTGAATGGAGAATACTGTCAAACCTGCAATAATTGACGTCACACGTACTATACATATGGCCGGGATGAGAATGGTTTGAGCCCCGTCGAAACTGCCCGTGAGTATCTCTAGTATTCAGAACACGTCAAAACGCGCCTTCAAACGGTCAGTATATCGACAGTTTGAGAATATTATTCAACGTGTGCGGGAGACTGACATAGGTGTTACGCTCATTAAACGTTAACCAATTTCCCACTATCTATTCAATTTACAAAGCAATAGGTTGATTTTCAAATGTTTCAGAGTTGCTTCACTTCTTGGGTCTAGTTCATGTACTCATCTATCTGTTGCTGAAACAGTTTTTAAGCATTTATTGACCATTAACACGTTGTATATATATAAAGCAGAGTGTCCGTATGTTTGCGTGTCCGTGTTACATAAAAATCTACAATTTTGTTCCAACCTTCTGAAATTTTGTACACGTAAGCTTCAATCCATGCGGACGGTCGCCGTAAGTATAAGAATCACGTACGATATATAGTTCACGAGATATGACGTCATAAACAATGAGATGCGCGAAAAACTGCTGCATTTTACGACAATGCTGCTCATTTCCTCATAAACCACTCGACCGATTTCAACCAAATTTGGTACACACATTCCTTACCGTGAGGTAACAATAGCTGCAGGGTTAAGAATCACATACGACACATGGTTCAAAAGATATGACGTCATAAACAACAGGAATCGCAAAAGACTGCCACATAATGCGGCGAGACTTTATAAATACGCTATATGAAAATGAGAGTACTTAGAACTTGCATCAAACTTTAAACATAATTTTAAATCTTTATTGAATTATTTCCATAGCAAAATGATGAAAGGAAAAAAGTTTCTCACTTACTATTTTCCGCTGTTTATGGAGTAAAACTGCGGGATTCGGTATGACGTTACAATTTATAATTAGTACACTACAAATAGTAGCCGCAAGAAATTTCACAGACAGTATACACACATATAGTTGAATCTACCTTCTAAATTGTATCACAGCACGACACGTAGTTGATGTGATATGATCACATAAGCTGTAACGTTCAAGAAAAACCGCCCCACCACGCACCAAGTTTTAATCTATTACTTCTTTACCACAAATTGTATTCCCAAGAGATTTTATAGACATACAGCCCTTATGCAAATGAATATACACCTGAAATATGGCAGGAATAAATAAATAAATACCCGGGTAACGCCGGGTTCTCAGCTAGTTTCTTATGAAAGTATCTGAGTTCTATTTAATTCAGAATTAATGCCAAAGAGGGATAATAAAAATTTTCTAAAATAATGAAATAAATCAATCAATTTAATTTTACTAGGGCCTCCTGTTTTGTAATACACAAACCATGCTATGTTATTCAGATATGGCAACAAAAACCATTTCGTTGTGATCTGTTACAACGTTTTAGTTATCACAGGATTCCAATTTTTGTCGAGCTGAAAGCCGTAGTCACGATTTATGAGATTGTCGGCAATACTAATTTCCACCGATTCTTTAATAATTGAATCCCAGAAACTGGAGACTGGAGTTAAAACTTCAGTTTTACTATATTCCATTATATATTATTAAAGAATCGGCGGAAATTCGTTTTGCCGACAATCTTATAAGTCGTGACAACGGCTTTCAGCTCGACACAAATTGGAATCCTGTGATTAATATCATCCAGTCACAGTATAATCGACGGCATCAATCGATTATCAATTATTAGAAGACTATTTCTCGTCCACCACCGAGGGCAGCACATACAACTCGGCTGTATCGAGCATGACACCATTTAACACATGCGCAAAACGTTACCAGCCCTTTGGCAGGCGCAAGAACTACTATAAATACCGCGACTGCACCTGGGCTCTTCAGTACTCGCTACACACCTGAAGATGGCCGGACGTTTCCAGGGCGAAATATCGTGTCAGAATGACGACGGGATCCGGCCGCACACCCGAAAGTTACTGGATGAAGAAATACGCCGGGAAAGCTTCAGAATTCACATCAAATACCTCTACGGCGAGGAGATGATTCAAGATGTCCGCAGACTGGATAAATTACGTGAGAAGAGAGCCAGGTTATTGTGTTCATTGATTTTCTTGTTGAAATATACAGACCATAATATGATTCCTACTTTCGCCAGAGTTGTTCATTTCATCAATAGTGCTGCTGCCAATAATATAAAACCTAAAGCGAGTCTGGCCTTAGTCAGAGAACGTATTCGCTTTACACGTCGTGAATTAGAAGCTGTTTCTGGAGATTTATTTAATTTACATCTGAAGATTGCAGCTAGATGTTCCTCTTTCAGTTGGGACTGGATTGACGGATTATCCTGGGCTAAAGCAGACTGGGCACACAGGAACAGTACGATCAGGCAAAGTTCAAAGTTTAGCCGACTCGCAACACATAAGACGCGTCCTCTGGACGACGATCTGTGGTGAAACTCACAGAGAAATCTTTGGGCGACGCGACGATATCTGTTCTCGCGAAAGGATTAAACTTCGCTCCGACGCCCACGAAGCCTCCTTTGATGGATTTCATCAGTTGTATTGAAAAAGCTATAAGATTTCTCTCTGTGGATTCTCCAGATGAAATTCGACGAAAGTCCTGCCGTACGCTGTTGAAATGTGCTCCTCAACGTAGTAATACCTCTTCAGCTGAAAGAGCTGCTCTTCGCAGCCTCCAAGATAATACTAGCACGGTCGTTCTTCCCGCATATAAGGGTAATGCCACAGTCCTGATGACGAAGGAAGCCTACAACGACAGTCAGCTAAGTGATTCTATGTATCGCAAAATCGAAAAGGATCCAACAAGCCGGATATCAAGGAAAACTACTGCACTGTTAAATGAATGTTTTCTACCTGAACAAGTTACCAAGTGTCTGAAACCACAGAATGCAGTACCACCGAGACATTATGGTCTCCCCAAGATCCACAAGGATGGTGCTCCACCGATATTAACAGTGAGTAATATTGGTGCTCCGACATATTCTACTGCCAAACACCTGGCATCTCTACTCAAGCCGTATGTGGGTAAGTGTTGTCACCATATACGCCATTCTGAAGATTTTGTCCATCGCTTAAAGTCTATTAAGCTCAGTAGCTCACTTGTAAGTTTTGATGTGTTCTCACTCTTTACCAAAGTGCCTTCGATTCGTTACATCTTATTGGTAACTTATTTAGCGCTGAACTGACAGCCTTGTTTGAACACATACTCTCCTCGACGTACTTTTTATTTACTAAAGAATTTTTTGAGCAAATGGACGGTGTCGCCATGGGGAGCCCTTTGTCTCCTGTGGTGGCTAACCTTTTTATGGAGGATTTCGAGGAGAAGGCACATGAGTCTGCTGTTTTAAAGCCCTTAGTGTTCTGACGCTACGTAGATGACACCTTTGTTATATGGCCTCATGGTAGAGAAGAGCTGGAGAAATTCCACTCTCATTTAAATTCACTCGCCGCGGTGGAGTAGCCGAGCGGTCTAAAGCGTCTCGCTTCGGAGCGCGCGGTTGCTCGCCGTGGAGGTTCGAGTCCTCCCTGGGGCATGGGTGTGTGTGTTTATCCTTAGGTTAGTTTACCTAGGTTTAAGTAGTTTGTAAGCTACGGACTGATGACCACGCAGTTTGGTCCGATAGATTTACAAACATTTGAACATTTAAATTCACTGCATGTCAACATCAAGATTACGATGGAGATTGAAAAAAACTGGACTTAACCCTTTTTAGATGTATTAGTACAAAGAAAGAATGATGGATCACTGGGTCACTCTGTGTACAGAAAACCGACGCACACTGAACTATACTTACAGGCGTCGAGCTGCCATCACCCCTCGCAAACTACTGGTGTCTTCAGCAATTCATCGGGCGCATATAATATCTGATGAAGATAACCTCCACGCAGACTTAGAACACCTGGAGAAGGTTTTCAAAGATAACGGATATACTTCTTGACAAATAAAGAAGGCCATTTACAACTACAATAACAAGAAGGAACGCACAGAGGACACTGATGACGATTACAAATCAATTGCTTTCCTTCCTTTTGCCGGAAATGTGTTCTCCAAAATAGGCAGGTTGCTTAGGAGAAATAAAATCAAGGTTATCTTCCGTCCACCTGCGAAGAGTTTGACCTTAGTAGGATCCGTCAAAGATGATCTGCAACTGAGAAAATCGGGTGTTAAAAGATCCCCTGTGAGTGTGGCGCTGCATATATAGGAGAAACAATAAGATCTGTACAGGAACGATGTGTAGAACACGAAAGACACACCCGTCTACTCCAACCATGAAAATCGGCAGTAGCAGAACACTGCATTTCCATGGGACATACAATGGAATATAATAAAACTAAAATTTTAACTCCAGTCTCCAGTTTCTGGGATTCACTTATTATAGAATCGGTGGAAATTCGTCTTGCCGGCAATCTTATAAATCGTGACTATGGCTTTCAGCTCGACAAAAATTGGAATCCTGTGATTAATATCATTCAGTCACAGCGTAATCGACGCCATCAATCAATTATCAATGATTACAAGACTATTGCTCTTCCACCACCGAGGGCAGCACATACAACTCGGCTGTATCGAGCATGACACCATCTAACATGTGCAAAACGTTCGTTACCAGCACTTTTGGCATGCGCAAGAAACACTATAAATACCGCGACTGCACCTGGGCTCTTCAGTACTCGCTACTCACTTGAAGATGGCTGGACGTTTCCAGGCCGAAATATCGTGTCAGAATGACGACGGGATCCGGACGCACACCCAAAAGTTCCTGGATGAAGAAATACGCCGGAAAAGCTTCAGAAGTCACATCAATAACAGTGCTGTCATCACAGTCTAAATACGTGTAAAATTATTATCCAGGAAAACAAACAATTTAAAAATTAAAGATATAATTTATTCAAATTAGAGGACCACTGTTGAATCGCCATTCCCATGTAAAGAGGTCCATTGAAGCTGTAGACGTATCTGGTTGTTGTTGCTGCTTGACTACTAACGAAATAAACACAAATAGCTAAGCCATCGCCACTTTGGTAATGGTACTAAACAAGATACTCTAATGAATATTTCTCCAAATATACTATTTCAGTCCATGGAAGTAATACTGTGATTACCAATGGTTTAGTATGTAATGGTAAGCAATGCTACTGAATGTTTTGCATATGCACCTACGAAAGGAGATGAATGCACGTGGAACTTTGAATGGAATAATGCATCTTCAAAGAGGCGTATTATGTGTCAGTCATTGACTTTGTATCATTTGTTGTTGCTATCAAAATCCGAAGTCAACCTTAGACGAATGCTACTATGTCACCGTCAGAGAGAAATCAAAGAAGTCAGTGCTCAAAGAAATTTACCACGAATTAACTGTTTAAATAAAGTCTACAAGAAGTGTCGATCAACATGCCGTTTCCAAACAGAAATATGTGGGACTCTGTGTTTTTCAGTATTGTGTATTTTTTTAAATTCTGGTAAGTGCTGTCCATTCGAAAGTTACATTACAAGAACAACTAACGCAACTAACGCTTTGCGTACGTACCTCTATAACATTAGGCTGCAGCCTCATTTTGACCGTAAAATTTTGGCAAGAGCTGTAGATGGTGTCGATTGTCAAAGAGCCGCTCTCGAGTGACCAAAAGGGACACTGTGGCTTGCGAATCTACGCGGTCTTCGTCCGCTGGGCTAAATGAAACACGAGAAGAATGTAAATCGGAATACGTTCGCTTGACAGTAGAGTAAAATAAAATACTGCAAACCTAATCAGTGGCTATACTACCGTAAATTGTCGATTTGACGAACATCAGGCCCATTACCAATTACATTACGAGCACCGATGAAACAGCCGGCCGCGGTGGCCGAGGGGACTGAGGCGCTCCAGTCACGGTCTGCACGGCCACTACGGTCGGGGGTTCGAATCCCCCCCTCGAGCATGGATATTTGTACCGTCCTTAGTCTTCGTTAGTTTGTAAGTTTAGGGACTGATGACCCTGCAGTTAATTCCCATAAGCTTTACAAATATTTTATTTTTTTTATTTTATATTTTTTAATTTTCTTTATTTTTTATTTATTATTATTATTTTAGAGAGAGACAGCGCATTGAATATGTCTCAAAAATTAACTTGTTAGTCATGGTTATGTTCCCTGCTACAATAGTACAAATATCTACTGATTTTTCTGGATCGATGATCATGAACATTTCCAGAAGTTTCTGAAATGTACGAATTTAATCTGTGCTGGTGATGCATTTCAGACATCGTCTTCTAATCATAACAGTCAATAAATAGTGTGGGTGGTCTAATTATAATGAAGTGATAATTTAATTCTATGTAGCCTAGAGGAATCTATTTTCTTATTAATAACGAGTACATTGAATGTTTCTCTCTTCTTCTTTTATCAGTACTTTAATACGTGATCCAGAATCTCAATCCATTTCTTCTTCTATTAATCTTATTACCACCTTAATGCGGCAAATCAGGAATCCGACATATTTAAGCATTTGTTTCATCAACAAAGTTCTAGCAATATGTGATTATGTCAGCAGAGACACAATGCATTTATATCTTTAACGTTTACAATCCTTAATTTCGTCAAACCCTCAGAAATGAGGCGAGGAAATTCTCAAAAGACAAGAAAATTCTCAATCAGACGTTGCACTGTTGGGTTCGTGTTCGCTGTTGATGTGGCGGCTAGTTTGATGGCAAAAGAAAGAGTTCGAAGAAAAAGAGAGCAAAATAACGATTCGTAACGTACTTTATGACACTTCGGGGGACTGTCATGAAAATAAAGTTTTATGGCAGCAGCAATTCAGGTAATTCTGGGATTAAAGTTTTGCTGAATGCATCGTATATACTCTGCGATTTCCCGCCTTTCTTCTCTCCTTTCATTACAGCTCGTATCCTTGACGTACCTACGGATAGTTCTCCACCTTTCTGTCGATAAAAAATAAGTATCTATTATGTTCACGAACAATGTCAATCAGTATTGTTCTATGAAACACATCATATAGATCAAAGTAAGTGGTATATAGAGGAATGAGTGTGCGGCGGTGAGGTGATTAACACATGAGGCGCCGAAGGTGAATCACCCAAGTTTATGTACCAGTTACATAGATAGCCTCGGAATGTAATGACTTTACTTTAAATCCCACTACGACATTCCTACAGAAAGTGTGAAAAACATGCCTTCGTACATCAGCTGGATTTAGGAATTCTCAGTAGATTAACAAGACATTGATATTAAGTAGTGGGTTGCAGGGTTTACTTTACAAATGAGAATAATTTATGAAAAATCTAGCTCATGAACTTCTCACTGGAACAGCCCCTAGAGTTTGTGAACTCTTGATTTAATTTATTTATAGCTTTAGCTTTTCCAAATTGTCATTGGTGATTAAAATTGTCAGTTAGAGATTATGCTGAAGGATCACTGAGGAATTTCAGGATTATCCACGCTGTCTTGAAATATACGTTTAATACTAATTTGAAGCTACAGACATCAATTTCTCTAGCTACCGACCTATAAATATTTTTAAATCAAAGATTGAATTTAGTTACGCCACCACTACGACAAATAAATAACAGATGGCAAAATCAATGGTTAATATTAGTTTTTTTCTACAAATATTTTCCTCCCCCCCCCTTCTCCACCATCTTTCCCTTGACATTCTTTCCCCTATATCGCGACAATACAAAACGAGCTGCCCTTCTCTGAACTTTCTCTAAATCGCCTGTCACTCCCACTTGTTGGGGATCCCATAATGCGCAATAATACCCCAAAATATGATGCACAAGTGTGGTGTAGGCAGTTTCTTTACTAGAACTGTTGCATCTTCCAAGTGTTCTGCCAACGAAACGTAGTCTTTGGTGCGCTTTCCCTACAACATTTTCTATGTGTTCTTTCCAGTTTAGGTTGTTTGTAATTGTTACTCCTGGGCATTTAGTTGAATTTACGACCTGTAGCTTAGACTGTTTTATGTTTAAGTTAATGTGTCATACATCGTTCATTTCATAGAAGTTTTAATGCGCACAAATATAAACCAATATTCATTGCATTCCAACTTTGGTCATGGTATGCAATATCAATTTATCGTTGCATACACATGTAATTTTTCAGGTCACCGTTCCACTAGTTCGACATTACACATTTAATTTACTATTGAAGTTTGACAGGAGATGGCACGTTGCCCCCAGTACTGTAAGGAAAATTTAACAGTTCTCCTGCTTCTGACTTTACATCGA
This sequence comes from Locusta migratoria, assembly GCA_026315105.1. NCBI lineage: Eukaryota > Metazoa > Arthropoda > Insecta > Orthoptera > Acrididae > Locusta > Locusta migratoria. The sequence goes on along the minus strand of CM048750.1, from coordinate 130,988,614 downwards.
ATCACATTTTCAGATTCATTATTATTGGTATCGTAGTACAAAAATTGTTTAGTTTGATACATGTATCCATTACCTACATTTACATTAATATGGGGTAATTATTTTAACTCTAGTGACCCTTCTATTAAGTCTGGAATAATTCACATACTATTATCAGCCTTGTCTATTTGCTATAGGCCCATGGAAAACCCTCGTAGCTAACCACAGCGAGTGAATTTAGACTTTGCTCTTTTTATTAGTTATTCTGCTTCACAATTACGTACCTCCTTTGCTTATAGTCATATTCTTTTTCATTTGAAAGAAATTGTAACCATGCGTAACATTCATACATACTGATATCAACTGACGAAAAAGTATTCTCATAATTAAATCAATAAATAATTAAATAACACAAAATAGATTATTTCATACAAGAAAAAGTACATATTTGTACCTGTGCCTACACTGGTCAAAACAATTAGGGGATTATTTGAGATAAATAGATACTGAAATATTGTAATCGGCAAAATGAATGAAAATTGTTCGACGTGTTTCTGTCGGTTTTAAGTAGTGGAAACCACTACATTACGGCAACCGAGATAGTGGTAATCACAGAACGTTGCTGCAGATGGGGTTGTACTTGTCTTTAACCAAACGAATTACACAAGCAGTTGGGTTCAACCGACCATCAGTCATTTAGATTCTTCCCGCACTGTTATCAATTTATCGGGATATTTGCTATTTGATGATGAGAGATCGGTGATTGCCAGGGCGAAATTTTGCCGTTAGTCCACGAGTTGTGCCTACAGAGGAAATTATAGCCAATATAGAAGCGGGTATTCGCAATTTAGACAATGTTAAGGCTGAGGAAATACGTGTAGATGCTGTCAGAGTATTGGCTCGCGCAAAGCCTCCAAGAAACAATTTAACAACGGGTGAGAAAAATGCTATAAAAATCCTGAATGTGTACGATAGTATTATCATTCTTCTCGCAGATAAGGGAAATTGTACAGTGGTTTTAAATGTTACTGACTACCATTGAGAGATTAAGGAATCTGCAGACATACAGGAAACTTTGTAATGATCCAAATGACAAATTTCTTAGAACTGTTACACAGTTAATAAAAAGTCTTCCATTGAACAGTGTGTTCAAAAAGGCTGTTAAATTCAGTTGCACTACCGACAAGACATTATGGGTTACCGAAAATTCACAAATAAAAGGAAAATGTTCCTCCTCTGAGACCAACTGTTAGTGCAATTGCTTCGCCCAACTATTGGATTGCCAAGTTCTTGACAACACTATTACGACCACATGCGGGGCGCTCAGATTCCTACATCAAGAATTCTAGACATTTTATAAGTAAACTGAATGATATATTGGTAAATCCAGAGGACATATTAGTTTTTACGTGGTATCCCTGTTAATGAGGTTCTGCAACAGCTGCAACAGCTGAATCTCCTCTTTCCACCCGACATTGCAAATCTGTTCAAACATTGCCTCACGACTACTTATTTCAAATGGAACGATGATTTCTATGAACAGACGGATGGTGTAGCTATGGGGACCTCTTTAAACCCGGTTATAGCAAATTAATGTATAGAAAAAGTCGAGAAACAGGCATTCAAAACAGAGAACAAAAAACCTGCTATTTGGTTCCGCTGTGTAGACGATACGTTTGTTGTGTGGAGGCATGGAAGGGAGGAACTAGATCGTTTTCTTCAACACCTCAACGGGATTAATTCTAGAATCCAGTTTACCATAGAGAAGGAGGCAGACGGAAAACTGAATTTTCTTGACGTGTCAGTTTTCAAAAAGGGGAATGGCAGATTGGGCCATACGGTTTTTAGGAAGCCCACACACACAGACCGTTATCCGCACCGGGATTCTAACCACCACCCACAGAAAAATCGGGGCATTATAAAGACATTGGCGGACAGAGCGAGGAATATCAGCGAACTGGAATTACTCGACGCGGAATTGAAACACCTGAGTAATGCTTTATTTAAGATCTACAGAAATAAGGAGAGCTTTGAGACCGACACGTAAAATTGAAAACGATGAAAAGGTTCTGTGAAATCCAAAGTCTTCCTGCCTTTTATTAAGGACGTCAGCGATCGCATCAGTAAAGTTTTGACGAGACGAAATGTTGCCGTTATTTACAAACCTACTCGGAAGATACAGGATCACCTGAAATCGGCAAAGGATGCTCGCAAACCGTTGGAAAAAGCAGGAATTTATAGGATTACGTGTAGCTGTGGAGACGTATACGTTGGTAGCACAAAAAGAACAAAGAGTCAGGTTTTAGCAGCTACAAATGGATACCACGAAAGACTGTACAGAGAGGCTATAGAAATTGTTAAACACCCTAATAATTTCAATAGGATGGAGGAGGGCGTAAAAATAAATGAAATCTGAATTTCGGTTTTGAAGAGGAAATGTAACAGTCTTCCACCATGGGACGATATTAACGGACGACGGCAATCGGCAATGACGAATTTCGCGCGCGTATAAAATACATTTGACGTCACACTCCTGCGCGCGAGCCCTCGTAAACGGAGTTTGGCTTCAGTCAGTAGCAAGCCAGGGTCTGCATCGGACATTCAAAAGTGCCACGATCCCCCTTGTGGAGGACAGATGGGGACGAAACGTTGGGTTTCCATAATAAACCCACAAGACCACGCCCTAATAGCCCGGAAATTTCTAGTAATTTTTACCATACCCTATCCTGCCATCCCTACTGAGTCCATCTCCTCTTGCTACCATGGCTCAACCCTCACACACACACTAGAAATTCATCATCCTATTTGACCCTTTCCCTCCTTCTCACAATGATCTGCCTGAATTGTCTTTACTCAAGTTCCTCAACATCACTGATCTCCTCTTTTATTTCCTAAACGTTTCTCGCAGTTCAGCTCTATCAGCATTTTAATGCGGTCGCAGAAGATCGATAGATTTTTTAAGGTTCGTTCTTTATATGTTACATTTCTGTCAAATGCCTGTTCTTAGGGGAGCTATATATACGAGGGGTGTTCAGATTAAAAGGTACGAAACGTTTCAACAATTCAACTGGTTGAAATTTGAATATGCCGCTTTCGGATAACGTAGTGTGACATCTAGGTGATGCTGACCGTCTTCATCGGCGACCGATACTCATCGAATTCCTCGAACACGGAAAAACTAACAACAGTGATGTGAACTGTGCGACAGTTCGTAGCCTACGCAACTCCATGAACAGCAAATGGCCTGAGCTGCCCACGATAACGTGCATAAACAGATCTCCAGAGGGACTTCAGAGGGCAGAATGAAGCGTTTCCGTTCGGACGAGCGGACGAGTAACTAAAATGTTCGAATGTTTGTTAAGTTTAAGGGACTTAACTGAGGGGTCATCAATCCCTAAACTTACAAACTACTAAAGAACTACCTTATACAAAAGACGACACAAACATCCAGGTCCGAGGGAGGATTCGAACCGCCGACCGTAGCGGCCGTGCAGACTGTCAATGCGCGCCGCAGACTGCTCGGCCACTGCGGCCGACGGACGAGCAACTGGTGGATACTGTGTAGCACTGGGTCTTGTCACGCCTACAGAAATCCATACCCAAAGGCATCCGGAAACAAAGGAAATAGGATACAGTACACTTGTTCGCCCACTGCTTGAATACTGCTCACCGGTGTTGGAACAGCACCGGGTGGGGTTGATAGAGGAAGTAGAGAAGATCCAACTGAGAGCAGCGCGCTTCGTTACAGGATCATTTAGTAATGGTGAAAGCGTTATGGAGATGATCGATTCCAGTTGAACACTCTGCAACAGAGACGCTCTGTTCCTCGGTGCGGGCTTTTGTCGAAGTTTCGAGAATATACCTCTACCGACGATTCTAGCAGTATATTGCTCCCTCCTACGTATATCTTGCGAAGAGATCATGAGGATAAAATGAGAGGTACCCACATAGAGGTATACCTATAATCTTTCTTTCCGCGAACAATACGAGACTGGAATAGGAGGGAGAACCGATAGTGGTACTCAAGGTACCCTCCGCCACACACCATCGGGTGGCTTGCGGAGTATGGATGTAGATGTAGAACACGGAATCCTTCGGATCGTTAAGCAGTTGAATGTTTGTGTTCAGGTCTCTGGTGATTACTATTAAATAAAGACTGCAATTACACCTGATATATAAATCTGACTCTATTATTTCTTCGAAATTTGCGAAACTTTCCAGTGGAACAGTAGTTCCAAAAGTGGTCTCTTATTTTGTGAGAAGTAAAAACAAAGTTCGTGCCCGAATGGAACTTCAATCCGGAAGTCCCACTTTTCGCGAGCGGTCGCCACACAATTTCTGTGTGTCACAGCTGCTTGTACATCTGCATCTACATAGATAGTCTGCAAATCACATTTAAGTGCCTGGCAGAGGGTTCAGTAACTTTTCTCTACCGTTCCATCCTCTAATAGTGCGCGGGAAGAAAGAACACCTAAATCGTTCCGTTTTCGATCTGATTTCTCTTATTTTATTGGGATGATCATGTCTCCCTAAGTATGTGGGTGCTAGCAAAATATTTTCACATTCAGAAGTAAAAGTCGGTGATTGAAACAGATCACGTAAACAGATCACGCCGCAATGAATAACGTCTTTCTTTTAATGATTTCCACCCCAATTCGTGCAACTTTTCCGTGACGCTTTCCTCCCGATAACGTGATAAAACAAAACGAGTTGCCGTTCTATGAACCTTCTCAATATCTTTCGTCAGTCCCACCTGGTGGGGTCCCACAATGGGCAACAGTACTCCAGGAGAGGACGCACAAGTGTGATGTAGGCTCTCTCTTTGGTGGAGCTGGTGCATCTTCGAAGCGTTCTGCTTAATCTTTGGTTCGCCTTTCTCATAATATGTTCTATGTGTTCTCTCCAGTCTAAGTTGTTCGTAATTGTAACTCCTAGGTATTTGGTAGAGTTTACGACCTTAAGCTTTGACTGATTTATGGCGTAATTGAAGTTCAGCGGATTTCTTTTAGTGTATTACTTCACACTTTTAGTTACATAGTGTCGATTGCCAATTTTAGCACCTTGTAGAAATTTTGTCTAAATCGCTTTGCAGTTGCTTTTGATGGTCTGTTGACTTCACTAACCGATAAACGACAGCACATCCGCGAACAGTCTAAGGGAGTTGTTCAGAGTGTCTCCTAAATCGTTTATATACACAAGGAATCGTACGGGACCTATAACGCTTCCCAGGGAAACGCGAGATATCACTTCTGTTTTACTCGATGACTTACTGTCAGTTACAACGAACTGTGTCCTTTCTGATGGGAAATCGTGAATCCAATCACAGAATTAGGGAGATATCCCATAAGCACGCAATTTCATTAGAAGCCGCTGGTGGGGTACAGTGTGGCGGCCGCGGTGGCCGAGGGGACTGAGGTGCTTCAGTCACGGTCTGCACGGCCACTACGGTCGGGGGTTCGAATCCCCCCCTCGGGCATGGATATTTGTGGCGTCCTAGTTCGTAAGTAGTTCATAAGTAGTTTGTAAGTTTAGGGACTGATGACCCCGTAGTTAAGTCCCATAAGCTTTACAAACATTTGAACATTTGATTTGGGTACAGTGTCAAAAGCCTTCCGGAAATGCAGAAATATGGAATGGATTTGAGATGCCTTGTCGACGGCACTTACCATTTCATGTGAATAAAGGGCCATCTGTGTTGACTATTGGTTAATAGGTCGTTCTCTTCGAGGTAGTTCATAATGTTCGAACAAAGTATGTGTTCCAAAATCCTACTGCAAATTGACGTGAATGAGATTGGCCAGTAATTTTGGGGATCACTCCCATTGCCTTCTTGAATATTGGAGTAACTTGTTCAACATTCCAGCCTTTGGGTACGGATCTTTCGCTGAGTGATCCGTTGTAAATGATAGCTAAGTACGGAGCTATTGCATCGTAATACTCTGAGAGGAATCTAGTTGGTATACAATCTGGCTCGGAAACATGTGGCTAAAAACTTTGATACCATCGTTGTCCTAAAATGACCCCCCCTTCGCATGAATAGAAATATTGTGCGAGAAGCAGGGTATGTAGGCAAGTGTTAACGCCTGAGTTCGGGTGTGACCTGCTCCCTCCACCTCCTCAAGCCCCCATCCAAACGTGCAATACCAACAAACATGCATTGCAGTTACTAACGTGAAAAAATCCCATAGTCACGTGTTGGTGACGAGTGCTGGCAGCAGCGCCATGAACGCCAACCGCGGTGTCGCGGCTGCTCTTGGCGCCGATCGGCGACGCGCCAGAGGCGGCGCAGCGGAAGCGGCGGGTGCGCTGCGGTCTGCACCACGCGGCACGACACACTGCCGCCCTGCCCTCCACCACAGTATATGTTACTCTGTGCCTCCACCCACTCCACCCCCAACCAGAAACGGCTGGCAGCCCTCCTACCCCCTTCCCTTCCCCTCCCCGCCCACTGAAATATCACTGGACTGGGCCGCGCTGCTCTCAACTCATCGATGCGAAGCTCTACAGCTCTACAATGGCCCCTAACACGAGTTCATAGTCATTACACTTGCAGAACGGCACTACCACAGAAGGGCTCGTCAGAATGTAATTGTAAGTCAAGGAGGTAGCCAAGCACATATGACAGTTGAAGCCTGTCCGCCATCTTGGTAAGTGTTGTAATCCTTTCTCCGTTAAAACTGTGCGTTAAGTCGAAACCCACTTACTGTTAATGCATTGGACTGACAGTCTACATCTACACGGATACTGTAAAAATCACATTTAAGTTTCATATTCACATAATATATTACATCAACTGCGATTGGGCAAAGCTGAAAATATGTATCCAGCCGGGATTCGAACCCGGGTCTCCTGCTTTCTAGGCAGTTGCGCTGACTTCTACACCACTGGGGACACAGTGATCAGCACACCTGTAAGGAGGACTACGTAAGCACGCCTCCCGTCAGATACAAATTCTCAGCTTTGCCCAATCGGAGTTGATGTATTGTATTCTATGAATATCAAAGAATAACAACTGCAGGATAAGAAGTGACGTCTGTTCTTTCGGAACAGAAGCCACATGTATATATATCACATTTAAGTGCCTGGCAGAGGGTTCATCGAACCACCTTTATACTATGTATCTCCCATTCCATTCTCGATTAGCGCGTGGGAAGAAAGAACACCTGAATCTCTCCGTTCGAGCTCTGATTTCTCGTATTTTATGCTGATCATCTTGTCTACCTATCTAAGTGGGAGTCTACCAAATACCTAGGAGCTATAATTACGAACAACTGGAGAGAACACATAGAAAATATTGTGGGGAAGGCGAACCAAAGATTACGTTTCATTGGCAGAACGCTTGGAAGATGCACGGGCGCTGATGACCTCGTTGTTGAGCGCCCTAAAACGCCAATCAGCATGGAAGATGCACCAGCTCCATCAAAGACACTGCCTAGATGACATTTGTGTGTCTTCTCCTGGAATACTGTTGCTGTGGGACCCTCACCAGGTGGGACTGACGGAAGATATTGAGAGGGTACAGAAAAGGACAGCTCGTTTTGTTTTATACGGTTGCGGGGGGGGGGGGGGGTGGAAGCGTCACGGAAATGTTGCAAGAATTGGTGTGGAAATCATTAAAAGAAAGACGTTATTCATTGCGGCGTGATCTGTTTGCGAAGTTTCAATCACAGATTTTTACTTAAATTTTTTGCTAGCACCCACCTTCTAAGGGAGACATGACCATCCCAGCAAAATAAGAGAAATCAGATCGAAAACGGAACGATTTAGGTGTTCTTTCTTCCAGTGCGCTTTTAGAGAATGAAATGGTAGAGAAAAGTTATGAAAGTGGTTAATGAACCCTCTGCCAGGCACTTAAACGTGATTTGCAGAGTATCTATGTAGACGTAGATTTAGATATTTTCGCATTCGGAGGAGAATGTTGGCGATTGGAGTTTCATAAGTAGCCCACGCCGCAGTGATAAGCGCCGTTGTTGTAATGATTCCCATCCAAGATCCTGTATCATTTCCGTAACACTGTCTCCCTTGTATCGTGACAATACGAAACGAGCCGGTCTTCTATGAACTTTCTCAATGTCCTCCCTCAAACCCACCTGATAAGGATCCCACACTGGGCAGCAATAGTCTAAAAATGGACGGACAAGCGTAGTGTATACAGATTCTTTTGTAGTTGTGTTACATCTTTTAAAGGTTCTGCCAATAAAACGCAGTCTCTGATTCGCCTTTCCACGACATTACCTTCGTGTTCTTTCCAGTTTAAGTCTGAAGTAATAGTAATTCCTAGATATTTTGTAGAGTTTACGGTCTTCACGTTTGATTGATTTATCTTGTAAACAAGGTTTAACGGATTTCTTTTCGTACTCAAGTGGACGACTTCACACTTCTCATTATCGAGAGTCAATTGCCAATTTTTACACCATAGTTTACAGTCACTGCAAAATGTGTACGTTCAAACAATACACTTTCTTGATTAAATAGCAATAAATACTCACCATAAAACTTAATTTTTAACGACTAATTTGCTCTCTTTTAGCATCTTGTACATCACGACAAATCCGTCGAACGTTTTATTCCTGTTTTGACATAAAACATTAGGTCTACAATACGAACACTTCTCCAAAGCTTAGCAATATGTCGGAGGCAGGCTTCACTTCTTCAGCGTGAGGGCCTCTCCCTGTATTCTGTATTCTATATGGTAATATACAGGGTGAATATAATTCGCGCACTTGGGCTTCGCAGCGCGATTCCTCACATGCTAGCAATAAATGTCTCTCACAAAATTTTGTCCTGCGCATATTTCCGGCAGTAAATGGACGTCGAAGATGTGTGCATGTCCCATACGTCAGTGTGTTTCAGAATTACACTACTACACCAACAAACTTCTTGGGCAGTGGTCGGCAACTGGCGGACCGCGGTCCAGGTCCGGACCGCGAAAGGCCAAAAACGGGACCGACAAAAATATTTTTGAAAGTTTAAGTAGCATACTTAAATTATTAAAAAAATGTTTTCTGTAAATAACAATTCATATGAGAGCCAAGTTTACATTTTTTAGGAATTTTACAATTAACTGTTAATAATTAGAACCCGTAATGATTATTATAGGTAGATTAAATAAATAGTTTTTATATATGCAATGCTGGAGAGTACACTGACGAGCGGTAGCAGAAGGGAGCAAGTTGGTCAATGATCCGCATAAAAGCTGTGTCCTACATACAAATGCAGAACAAGAACTTTATTTAATGAATAAGGAAATTCTATAAACCGACATCATACTCTGACATTCTCTGAAACTTTTAATTAAGCTGACTACAATAGAAGTAGTTTGTTCGAACTTCTGCAGAAGTGGCCTTGCTAAGCCATGGCACTCAATGAATCATGCGACATGGTTGATGAAGAAGAAAAGTTAATTTTCGTGCGAATTTTTATACTGAAGGCTAAGAGTTTCGGTGGGAGCGGGGTGGTGGAATTATTAACAAGGCAAGTCTCGTGGATAAGATTCATTCAATTCTTCTGATGACTTCATACCAAATCAAACATTAGTTATGATAAAATGGTGTCTCTTTCAACTGGCGGGGCCCCAGCGATGATCGACAACGAAAAAGAATTAGTAAAGAGAATCAAAGGCCAGAAAGCTAGCCTACTATCTTGTCAGTGCATAATTCACCAGGCAGTACTTTGTGGTACACTTAGTGCGACTCTGAAAGAAGTGATGCACAGGCTGACCATGCTGATTACTGTTATGAACTCTCGTTCTTCTCTTCAGCACACAGATCTAACAGTTTCTTTCTGAGTGCGATTCGGCTCATTCTATGACTTTTTCTGGATTTTTAATATAAATATGCCTGTCTGTTGTATTTAATATTATTTTGTGACTAAATATAATAAAACAAGAAGTATCAGGTTTTTACTTCTGGAGCTCGATAAACATTTTCAGAAGTATCCGGACCCCTTCTAAGAATACTTGCCGACCTCTGTTCTAGGGGATGTGGGAGTTGTCTTGAGGAACGAATGAGCATAGAAACCCATGCCCGGAAAAGTCATCCAAATACGCTACAGAGCGTCGAAGTTGCTGGAGGGGATGATGTCTAGCGGCAGGAGCTGGTGCCTGTGAATGGCCTGTGAATGGCGTTTCCGGGCATGGGTTTCTATGCTCAGTTTTTTCCTCAAAACGCCTCCCACATCCCCTAGGAGTTTGTTGGTGTAGTAGTGTAATTCTGAAACACCCTGACGTATGGGACACACACCCATCTCAATCTTCGACGTCCATTTAGTGCCGGAAGTATCCACAGGACGAAATTTCGTGAGATACATTTCTTTATTACTAGCATGTGATGAATCGCGATGCGAAGCCTGAGTGCGCGAATTTGTATTCACCCCTGTAGATTCGTTTTTATTAATAGTCATTTGACGAACTGATCATTACTTTTCAATATACTACCTCCATACTGCCAACCAAAAAATGTGTGAAAAGAAAGTACCAACAGTTGTATAAGTATTATTTAATTAATTTTGCAACGGTGTCACAATCACTCCATCTTCAGGCCCCAGTTGTGCAACGGTCAGTACTAGAACATTTGAAAAGGGCAGCCGTTAACACCGATAGCCGTAAATATCTTAGTCCATTCAGTCGTCGTTGGGTTTCTGACATGAATGGTGTAAGAAATTTACGGCCTTTTTCAAAAGTGCTGTACTGAGAGTTCCACAACGGGGTACTAAACATGGTGTGATCATGACACTGAATCCGGTCGCACAATTAAATAAATAATTCTTATACAGCTGCTGGTACTTTCCTCCGCCTTCAAATTTATCAGCTGTGGTCCCAAACCATGCGCTATGGAGAGAATTAAAACCTTGATATTTTGAATAAACCCCTCCAATATATCGCAGTTTTTGGAGGATTTAAGAAGGTCAGATTTCACCACTGTATTCGAAGTTCAGTGTGGAAAAACTCTTTATAACGAAATCATTTTTTGTGCTACCTCTGTATATGGAAGTGGGCGGGGAGACCTAGTATCTGCCCTCTATGCCTCTACGTGTCGCTGAGATGTGCCCCTCGGGCATGGATTTTGTGCCGTCCTAGTTCGTAAGTAGTTCATAAGTAGTTTGTAAGTTTAGGGACTGATGACCCCGTAGTTAAGTCACATAAGCTTTACAAACATTTGAACATTTGAGATGTGGGTGACTCTACAGTTCCCATGACTTCCGTGCAGGTGCGATTTTGGGCAGTGTTTGTTTCGACCCAGTATGAGCTGCGAGTGTCAGCAATGGGGAGTGAGCGGAAATGTCTGTCAATTGCTGAAAAACCAAAGTTAATTGACCGCAGATGAAAGGACAGAGTGGAAAAGACAAAGAAAGACTGAGATTCCAGATTTAGAAGAGTGTTTAGTGCACTGGTTCTGGCAACTCAGAAGTAATAACGTCAACATTGGTGGACTCGTTTTGAAAACTAAGCATAACAATGTATATTGACCTGTATGTTATATTACTAAGACTGAACAGTTTTTTTTTTTTTTTTTTTTTTTTTTAATAATTTTGTATAACAAAATTATGGATGATACTATTACGACTCTACTATTGTGAAAATACCTATGTACTGAACACGAAATATCATCTATGGCCGTATTTTAACAAACAACTAAAATTATTTGATACTCTTTTTGATTTTACAATATTTCTCCCATATTATCATTTTCTTTCACCGTTAAAATAATATTACCTGTCTTGCGATGGTAGTTTGTCTTCTTTTCAAGTTTTCTTTGCCTGCACTGGTTTACTTAAAATCAAGTGACACTGTTAGATCGCCGTAATGTTTGCATGTATTTCTGAATCGGGGCGAGTTACAGGGGAAAAATCATAAGAGAGCAAATTTTTAAAGTATTGTCTCCTCTAAAAAAATTTTATTCATGTTTTTCTCAGATGATCGGTTAAGCCGTTATTTCCATGTAAATTTCGAGTTGTCTAAAGGCGATCGCAAAGACCCACTTTTAGTGACACTAAATCTAAAGTGGGCCGATAATAGCCAACCAGTTGCATATAAAAAGGTTTTTTTTTTTTTTTTTTTTTTTTTTTTTTTTAAAATTAAGTCTTCACCAGTGACTTAGAATTATTCTTGTCATTAATTGCATTTCACAGTTTCCATCCATCAAACTTATTAGACAACAGTACAGCATTTGATGATTTCCGAAAGCCAACATATTTTTGTGGTATTATTATCGCCGATTCTGCACACCTAAAAGTGCAAAAATTAGCGTTTTTCGATGCTGCCATTGATCGCGCCTTAACAACACCCCTGTCGCCTGAAAACGTACAGTAGGATAATACCATAATGATATTCATTGCTGTCAATAACGGGTATGATCAAGATACTGCGCAACGAATGCTTGGTAAGAAAACCTATGAACTGTTTTCAAATTTACTTAACTACAAACTCTATCTCGGTAAACTGGACAGTGGGAATTGATTTCTGTTTTGGTTTTGGGCAATGTAATCTCAACTGAAAAAAAAAAATGACTTCAAACTTACTTTTTTTATCAATAACAACTATAAAAAAAATTTTGTTCATACGCTCAAAGTTTACTGAATTTACTGCTTGCCTAACAAATTCCGAGGGTTTTTGTTAAGTAGCCAGTACCTAGAAGATTTCAAGCCTATAGTATTTGTTTAAACTATTTTCTATTCTACATTGGTTCCTACACAATGTCTATTGTCCTCAGAACCCCAACAATTCAGTTTTATTTGTATCTTACCTGGTCTTTCCCCCAGGGAGCTGATGGTTCTTTTGTTAGTATGTGCGTGTGCGAGCACGAGTGAATGCAGTCTTTCTTCTTTCTTTACTTCGCAGACTGCATTTCCTCCCCCCACTTTCCTTTCCCATCCTCACTCCTCCCCCTCCCCATCGGAGAACTGATAACATTTGGAGTGTAGTCCCCCTATCCCAACCAAACATCCCAACCCATACTTGGTCTTTAATGCACAATATCATTTTGCATCCTTCTCTCTCCCTATTTTTTCTGAGTTCCTGTGCTTATGTTCGTCAGTTTTCGCGTACAGTACCACGAGGTACCTCTTGCGAGATGTATTTTAGATAAGCAGACATTAATTCTATTTTCACGCACACATGCGTATTCACTATGCTATGCACATAGCTGAACTTCTAGGCACTACGTTCCTTCTCCCCTGTTTTATCATCCTTATTTCATCTTCCTTTACTCCATCCTTCTCCGTAAGTGATTTACGATTTTTTTTGTTTAATTTATCTGCATACGTATATTTTGTTCCCGTGACCGTGCGCTCCTTGTTCAAACTGTTGGTGGCACTTAGCGCGGTTACCTGTTACTGTTGTCCTACGACTCAGTCCGTCAGCATAGCTCACTCGGCCTTTATGTGTGTGTGTGTGTGTGTGTGTGTGTGTGTGTGTGTGTGTGTGTGTGTATGTGTGTGTGTCACTGCTCCAAAATTTTATTTTTGACATGCCAGTTTTAATATTTTGCATTTTAAATGTTAACATGGAGTAAAGGTTTAGCTTTGACTAGAGCATTTGGTTCTGTTCTATTTTAACCCGACTTTTATGTATTTTTATGCGTGAATATATCCTCATATAATGACTTAATGTTACAATTATATTTATTTTACCACGTTTTTGTATATTACCGCTCTTCATATTATATTCAATAGATCCGACTCCTTCTGAAGAAGGCAAAACCATTTTGCTGAACCCTTATTAATGTTTAATAAAACCAACGTTTAAAACAACTTCTTGGTTGTTATTTTTCTAAAATTTTATTTTATAATAATAAATCTGAAGCATAGAAAATTTGTGATGCCGCCGGGAATCGAACCCGGACCTCAATGCTTACTAGGCAGACCTCTTACCGTTAGACCGCCACACCACTAACGATTAAGGCGCTTCGGAATAGTCTAAGTATGATTTCCCCCCAAGTCACAAACTTAAATTCAGCTTCTGTGTTCCAAAGATAATTGCCACTACTGCCAAGGATCTCCATGCAGCGGAATAACACCTCGGAAATGGACATATTGGGACAATCCTGTTAAGGTGATATAAATATCAATTTAATACAAATTTTAATACAACACATATACATATACATACCCATGCCCGAGAGACACAGGACTCGAAACTCCGGGGGAAGCGGAGCGGAATCCGCGACGAGAGGCACAGACAGAACGGCTGCTGCCAATGTTTATCGGTTTTTGACTAACGGACGTTATTTTGCATCCCTGTCTATTCCTGTAGTCACTACAGTACGCTATTAATACTGATATATATATCGTATTTGGGACTGTTACTGTTAAACAGATAAGATTGTAAACGGACAATCAGTATGATGTTGAATTTACAAAGATACTCTCTAAAGCAGTCCTACGTTGCTTCGTTAGGTCTGTAAGGTCAACATTCACACTAACCTACACGAAATGGCTTTCACTTACTGTTAACCTGGCGATCGGCGAAACGTATTTTTTTTTGCGATGTAATAGAATATAGCAACTCTATGACATAACCAGGCGGTTTAACCCTTCACTGCTCAGAGACTAATTTTTAACCATCATTTTATCTGTGAATGGGTAAATTATTTGCTTATTTATTTATTTTATAGTTTCCAAATGATAAGCCAAGATCGCAAGCTAACAATTTATTAAGTGACGACCGGTTTCGGTGCACTGTGTCACCATCATCTGGTCATATATATATTATATTCTGGTCATCTTGTTAAAAAATTGGGTATAAAATAAGAAGTGCAACATTGCACTTAGTCACTATATACAAATACTTAAGTTAAAATATGACACCTTGAGTATTTTGTAAGCTGTCATGTTTGTAACTTAAGTACTTTTTATATAGTGGCTAAGTGCAATGTTGCACTTCTTATTTTATACCCAATTTTTTAACAAGATGACCAGATGATGGTGACACAGTGCACCGAAACCGGTCGTCACTTAATAAATTGTTAGTTTGCGATCGTGGCTTATCATTTGGAAACTATAAAACGAATTGATCGCCTCCAGACCAGACGATGTCAGGTAATCTTATCATTTATTTTAATTCAGAAGGATTGTTTTTGGAAAATTGATTTCTAGGCTACTCAGGCTACTATAAGCTATAATTTTCTAGCGAACATTAATCATAGTTTTCTCAGTATTGAATGGCTTAATATTTAGCCACTATTCCATTAAAGGGATTCGTAGTAATTATCCAGTTATATGGACAGCTTCTGAACCTTCTTTATTTATATTTGTTCATTTTTTCAATGTAAAACAAAACACATTACTTAAACCACATAGTTATTGTTTCAAAAGAATGTCTCTTAACACCGCGCTGAATTTATCACAACACGTGAAAAATGACTAATAAAACTAACCAGGAAGTATTAGAAAATTCAAATGTTTGTAAATCTATCGGACCAAACGGCGTGGTCATCAGTCCGTAGCTTACAAACTACTTAAACTAAGGTAAACTAGCCTAAGTACAACATACACACTCATGCCCCAGGGAGGACTCGAACCTCCGAAGGTGAGGAACCGCGCGCTCCGCAGCGAGGCTCCTTTAGACCGTTCAGCTACTCAGCCGCGGAATGAAATACTAGGGTCTCAATAGAACGCTACAGGCTTTGCAGAGAAGATCTTTTCTTTGCGCTGCAGTAAGGACATCTTCTGCTATTACCTCTGACTGGTAAATGATTCCTACATTAGTAATTTCCGCAATGACGCTCTTTTTCTTTATCATGTAACTTGAACTTATTACTACAATATTTGCTCTTCTCCTTTTCTGAACCGTCCTGCAATAACTTCCAATCAGCTGATCTGCAAACAGCCTAAGGAAACTAGTATGTCATCGGCTTTTTTTACATGTCGACAACCGTATAATTGTATATGATTCATGACTTCACAATAGCAGTATCTACGAGAAAGTAGATTTGGCCCACTATCTCTTAGACGTTCAGGAAACGTGTAGCAAGTCGTCAGTTGCAGAAACATTTCCACACCCAACATGTTTTATTGTATTCGCGTGTACACAAAAAACATGGAATATCTTCTTTGGACCCTAACTTCTTCCTCCTTCCGACAAGTGTCAATGCACTTGGATCGTGCAGATTTGATCCGATTACGATTTTTGCCTCTATCCTTCCCTTCGCAGACTGTTATGTTTCCTGCTGCAGTAAAACCACTCTCTGACTTTTTAGGTTGGTGTGTTTGCACAGAACATCTTTTAGGGCAAATTTTATTTTTGTTTGCATAGTTTCACATGCAATCAGACCTCGTGCGAGTAGATCTTGAAACAAGAGTATAGTTGTGAAAGAACATACAGTAACCATTTGATTGTAACTCACTTCTCTAACAAAAGTGGGTACATATTCGACCACAGAACTTCCGTCTACGGTGTTGAGGACGATCAAGTTCCAATCTAGTGGGCAGTCGGTGAGATATTCGACCATAGCGGAAGTGTCCAAATATTTAGGCGCCATTCGTTAACCCACACCGGTCCTGATCCTCCCAGTTGGAGTGCCGACCAGCCCGTAACTGGATTTTTCCACAAATCAGTAAGTGATACAGGTTTCGCATACAAGGTCCGCTTAGGTTACATGGTTCGCAAATGTTTATAAAAACTTTAGCACACTTTCACTTGCAGAACACTACACCCAGTCATTTGGGGTACACATATCGCCTATCGTGGGAGGGGCAGGGAGTGATGGACTTCCGACAGGAATGGCGCCCAGCCGTTCCACTTAATTAACCACACTGAATCCAAGAGTTAAACATGTGAACCCATACAAGCGAAAAAGCGCCAGAAGAAGAAGGTGTGTGTAGGTGTGTGTATGCGATCGATATAAGGAATCGATATGTCGTAGCCATTAGTCAGCACCGAGTCAGAGACCAACCATCCACAATGTACAACCAGCATAGAAAATTCAAGAAAACCAAAGATGTACATTAGAGTATATTTCGGTCGTTATGACACCATGACAACATCGAAAACAAAGTTTTATAAAATGTTCAAATGTTTGTAAAGCTTATGGCACTTGACTGCAGGGTCATAAGTCCCTAAACTTACAAACTACTTAGGAACTACTTTATAATAAAGACAATACAAACATCCATGCCCGAGGCGGGATTCGAACCCCCAACGGGAAACGACCTCGCGCATCGTAGCTTAGCACCTAAATGCGCTCGGCCTCTCCGCCGCGGTTAAAGTTATATATATTGCGTCTGTTACCTTGCCATTAGTTCAAAAAAATGTTCAAATGTTTGTAGAACTTATGGGACTTAACTACGGGGTCATCAGTCCCTAAGCTTACAGACTACTTATGAACTAGCTAAGACTAAGGACGGCACAAATATCCATGCCCAAGGGGGGATTCGAACCCCCGACCGTAGTGGCTATGCAGACCGTGACTGGAGCACCTCAGTCCCCTCGGCCACCGCGGCCGGCTTGCCATTAGTTATGAAATAAATTTCTGAAAAGGTGACGTACTTTCTCCAGATGTTAGCGGCATCAGTAGAATCATGAGAGGTTTGCTACAATTTCCTTCTTTCTATTAAGCTTTCCAGTACGCTAACTTCCCATGTTCCCAAGTCGAGACAGTTACTCGTATGGCTGTTAAACGTAGACCGCAAGCACAGATAAAAATACTGATTATGAATCATTTATTTTTAAATGTCACTTTCAGTCACTTTATATACTTTTCTATTTCCTTTAAATACTTTATACGCATTTTACATATCATGCTGCAGTGACAAGTGAGCTTGTCTTTTCAGTCCATTTGTAAGGAAGCCTTTGATAATTTGAAAAGGACATTTTCAATGCCTAGATCGTTAGGAATTTACATAACTCTTACATGATCAGTTTCGCCGGACTTACAGTGAACATCGAATCTGAAATGATCAATATTACATTAAAAAGTTAAAATATTTCGAATACTTTCACAACGCGAGTTTCTAAGATTGATATGTTACACATGAAACAGAAGTTTTATATATATATATATATATATATATATATATATATATATATATATATATATATATATGTCTAAATTATTGAACACACTATTCTTATCTCAGTACCGTAATGCAAGTATGCTCAATCGTTTAGGCATGGCACGGCAAAGTGACTGAGCGCTCTAAGGCGCCTTGCTGAGGAACGCTCGGTTGCACGCCATTGGAGGTTCGAGTCCTACCTCGGTCATGTGTGTGTGTGTGTGTGTGTGTGTGTGTGTGTGTGTGTGTGTGTACGTGAGTTTGTGTTGTCCTTAGATTAGTTTAAGTTACTTGAAATAGGTTGTAAGCCTATGGACTGATGACCAAAGAAGTTAAGTCCCATAGATTACAAACATTTTGAGTTTATGCTGATTCATACAAATGTTTTGAAGGTATGTATCATACCAGATACCGAAGTGCTTGAACTTCGTGTACTTACGATAATGCAAATATTTTTCCTTTGTTATGTTTATAAGTTTTAAAACCGATGATGTTAGATTATCTGCTGATACTGCTCTTATGAGATTAATACAAACTTGTAGCGATAATGTCACTGAGAACTTTCATTTAAACTAAAACAAAAGAACAGGGTGTCCCATTTTAAGCTATATCGCATGATATCTCTGTAAGGGTACAGTCCTGCAAAAAAAGTCTCTAATAAAGCTTGTCAAGTTTGAAGGGGATCACGAAATAGTTATCTCGACATGACCTTGAACCCTGTTTTCAAGGACAACCAATGTTAAACTCATTTTTCCAAATGGTAACTCCTGTTTATTTTTCCATATTCATATTCTAGATGAAAAAATACGCATCTTTTGTAAGAAACATTTTTTTTAAAACCTATGTTTGGTCGCTAGGGGGCACTCCATTGTGCTTTTCCAAGTTACTAAGATCTCGAGAACGAAGCGAGATTTGGAAAAGTTCACAAAAATTTAACCAGTGGAAAGAAATCAAAAAATCGTACGCGATTCTCACTGAAAAATTTCCACGACCTCACTTCGTTCTCGAGATATTATTAATCTCGGAGACTTACAATGGAAGGCATCCCTATCGAGCCATTAGTTAAAAAAAAGCGTTCCCTACATAAAATTGTATTTTTCACTTAGAAAACGATTATGGAATAGAAATAAAGTTCACCTTGGTTTTACATTGACAAACGAGTTGTAGGCTTCGAGGTTAGCATTCCATGACCCCCTTAAAACCGTATATCTTTTATCACAGTCGTTTTTGGGAGGTGCCGCTCCTGAAATATCGGCCGGTATAGATTAAATTGGAAAACCCTGTATATGTATGACCTATATTCGATGATTCACGATTTATATTTACAATCTCTAAACAGTATTCAGTTTCAAATAAATCACTCGTCCATAGGAATATCTTAAGGGAAAAATGTAATCACTAAATTTTCGGTATGATATATCTCGATTGTATTCTTTTTGAATACCTGTGGGACTCCGTACAGAGCTTTTCCATTTTTGTTCACTAAACACGGATGGGAAAGCTTTCCACCAGAAATAATCTCCGAAAGAGGAGTGCGAAATTTAAAATGAGACCCAGAATGTTGGTAGCTGCGTGTGACAAAAGCCGGCAGCGGAATTCACGAGGGAAATCGTTCGGGCGTGAAACGCGCCTGGCGGGCGGACACGCGGCGCGCAGCTGTGACGGTTGGGCTGCCTACCCCGCAGGCGCGGCGGCGCGTGCAGCGCGACACGGCCGGCTAATATGCGGAAAACTGATTGAAAAGTTTCATTAGCGGCGGCGCGTGCGGCCGAGCGCGTGCCCGTGGCGGCCTGTGTATCCCCAGCCGCCGCCGCCGAATTGGGCTAAATAAACGATGGCCGCGGCGTCAACGTCGCTCCCGGCCATTCCACCGCACTCACTGACTGCTGATTTAATCCGAAACCTCTAACTTTAAAGAGCACCTGCCGATGTGCTGGTAGCGTTTATTCCTCCCTTTCATTCTTATCCCTTTCTATATTGTGCTTAGCCACAACCGATCGAGCACCCGCAGGACTCGCTTACCACACAGGACTAGCATTCGAGAAGACGGTGGTTCAAACCCGCCAGCGTCCATCCGTATTTGCGCTTTTCTTCATTTAATTTTGAAAACATCTTGGAATAACAGCTATATTAATGATTAATTGATGTAAAAGTCAGTCTAGACAGCAAATTTTATTTCTTTGTAAGCGGTATTTAGCCACTTAAATAGCCATCGTCGACCACAACAGCGATAGTGCTGGCCACCGGTTATTCTCAGTAGGAGGAAACTGGAAGGTTACAGATGTTGACATTCTACATTCTGGACAGCTCCGAGTGAAGATAAAAGGCGGCCAATACAATGGATGTAGTGCTCTGAAAATGGCCCATTAAGTGGCCGAAACCGCTTACGAAAAAATTTGCGACTTAGAGTGAATTTTTATGAATTGTCTTCATTTCCCTGAACAGCTTTCTTTTACTAACATATATAATCCGATCTCGTGCTCTGTTTCTCATTATAATGACCGGCTTCCACTTCCGTTAAACACATCTTAAAAATACATATCCTGTCGCGAAAGGTAGAAAAAAAGCCCCTGAAAGCCTCGAAACATGTTGAGCTTCCAGGAATATACAGAAATATCATATTATTTTTGCATAGGATTGCTTCTGCAGTTTACGAGACTGCACTTATTGTAGCACTATCGCAACTGCTGGCGATGGCCATCGAGCGACGTGATAACTAGTATGCAGGAGCTACATGCGTTATTAAATTATTGGTATGTACATATTTCATTGTAACAAGAAGATTAGTGCTTAACGTCCCATCTACATCATGGTCATTACAGATGGATATTACTTCCAGTTTCAGGGTTTAGTGTAAGTTCTCTACGCCGCGTGGGAGTAGCCGAGCGGTCTGGAGCGCCAAGTTACGCATCGAGCGGCCTCCCGCGTCGGAGGTGCGAATCCTCCCTGGGTCATGTTTGTGTGTGTTGTCCGTAGGTTAGTTTAAGTAGTTTGTAAGATCAGGGACTGATGACCGACGTAGTTTGCTGCGATATGTATAAAGACGAAAATATATTCAGCGTATATATATATATATATATATATATATATATATATATATATATATATATATATATATATATGTTTCTTCCCTGTGGACTCCAAGACAGCTGGAATAATTTTGATAAAATCTTTCGTAAATCTTCACAGTAGCCTACCGAGTAATCCAGTGAAATTTGGAAGCGATAAGGTCAACATACTTATTAATGTGTACATAAAGACTTACGTCTCAACGAAAATGGCCGTGTTGCGGGTATTTTCCAACTTATTACACGTTTACTGTTATTAAATACCGCCTTGAAAGCAATCTGCGACGATCCAAAAAGTAAGATTCGATTTTTTTCTTTCTTTTATATTTATTTATTTTTTGCAGGAAACAGTTTATTATATGGACTTTTAGGTACCTGTGAACAGCACACCTTTCCAGCTGTTTTTCCTTTTTCGTGAAACACTGCCAGCCTCGAGGGAGAAGCCACGTAATCAAATGCATGTAACGGACTGCTGCCGCCTCACACCTGCATAGTGCTGGGTAGCATGATTTAAATTTTACTGCATTTTATTTCTTGTCAATTTCTTCACTTTCCTTAGCGTTTCTGTTCTTCAGTGCTTTGTTCTCGCTTATTTGCTAAACCTCGTTAGTGCTTGTGGTTTAAATAACTTTATTCTCCTATATTTTGTAATTACTGTGGTCTAGAGTTTCTGTCTGTGATTTGTCTAGGTCAAAAGCAAGTCAGAGACATCTACTTCAGTGAGTTATCTGTAAGTCGTCAAAATAGAGCCATCTGCTGCCTGCCTCACACCTGCAAAGAGCTAAGTAACATAATTAAAAATTTTATGCATTTTCATTCAGGTAAGTTGCCTTAGCGTTTCTGTTTTTGAGTGCTTTCTTCTCAGGTATTTGGAAAACTTCGATAGTGCTTGTGCTTTAAAGATCTTTACTCTCTCGCATTTTTCTGCATTTTCATTACCAGTCTTTTCATAAATTTCGATAGTACTTTTGTTTTTGAAACATTATTCTCGCGTATTTGGTAAATACTTCTATGTATTGTTTCTGTGGATTTGTTGGGTTTCCATAACAAGTCAGAGATCGTGCTTCAGATAGGTAGTAGTCGGTGTAGTGCCAGCTGTCGCCAGTGTATCAGCAACACAACAGTAGTTGCGTAATTTAATTTTTCGGCGTTTTCATTAATAGTCTTTCTCCTAAATTTCGATAGTACTTCTGTTTTTGAGAGCTTCATTGAAGCTTATTTGGTAAATTTTCGTAAGATTTTCTGTTGAAAAGACTGTTCTCTCACATGTTTTCGTACATACGGTGATTCTAAGTTACTTTACAGAGATGGCTAGGGACAACACCTATTGTGTGCGGATTCGGGAGGAGTTGGACGCTGTCCGTATGCTGGAGGCTGTGTTGGTCACGATCAGACAGCCTTTAGGCTGCTGCCCTGGGCTGCAGTATCTCACGGGCACCCGAGGCGATTGCTGGGATACTTCTGGTGCTTTCTGCTACGTCTCCGGTCACTGATACCATCGTGGCGACAGTTTCCGACGTACATGCGAGTGGACTCTGGGCAGAAGGCGAAACCCTTTACGCCTTACAGATAGGTTCGAGGTGTCGTCCGCTGCTAATACCTCTGGGCCAGATGGGGCTTCCTCGCCTTTTGTGGCTGCCTCGCCACCTTTCTGATAGGTCGTGACAGAACTGCTCTCACCTTTAGATTGTCACAATAAGAACATAATACTAGGGACGGAAAACTCGCTCAAACGACATGTCGAGAGTAATTAAATCCTTAACTCAGACTGAAACGTAAGGATAGGCTGAAAACTAAAAGGGAATGTGTGTTTATAACGATAAAAAAAATACGATTTTGGTGTTGCTGTTATGGTCTTTAGTCCGGAGACTGGTTTGATGCAGCTCTCCAGCCTACTCTATCCTGAGCAAGCCTCTTAATCTCCTCATATGAACGACACCCCACATCAATTTGAACCTGCTTACTATTGCGTCTCTTAGTGTCACTCTGCGATTTTTATCCCACACACTTCCCTCCAATGCAAAATTTTCGATTCCTTGATGTCTAAAAATGTGTCCTAGTCAAGGTATGCCAAAAAAGTCTTTCCTCGCCAATACTGTTCAGTACCTGTTCATTATGAATAAAGAACAGTCCAGAATGCAATAATTTATTTCATTCAACTAGTTTGTATTATTTAGACCAGCTTCAGAAATTTTGACTCCATATATGTTGTGGAGCTGGCAGGTAGCTGGGAGCCTTCCAGTGCGCATTGGAAGGCACCCAGCTACCTAGCTACCTGCCAGCTCCACAACATCTATGGCGTCAAAATTCCGAAGATGGTCTAAATAAGACAAACTAGTTGAATGAAATAAATTATTGCATTCTAGACTGTTCTTTATTCATAAATTTAAATAAGAGTGCTGTTGACCCAAACAAAGGTAAACGAAAATGTTTCCAAAAAGATGTGATGGCATACCTCTTGATTAGTTACGCGATATACCCAACTAATCTTCAGCATTTTCTGTAGCACCACGTTTCAAAAGCCTCTATTCTCTTCCTGTCCATGTTTCACTATCGTACAAGGCAACACTCCACACAAATACCTTCAGAAAAGACTTACTTACACTTAAATTAATATATTCATTCCATTCCATTATGGTGGTGGTGGCGACTGGTGCAGCAGCAGTGTTGAATAATTAAATAATTCTCAGTCTCTGTTGCAGTATTCTTTGTTACTCCAATTATGCGTTACCTGCCACGACAGCGACTCCTCTGCTGCTATGGTGAGTTTTATCATATAAAAAGCATTCTATTAATTTACATACTGTACTCCTTTAGTCCCTAGTTATTCTACTTCAAATAGCCGTTATGTACTTTGTACGTTTAGCTCTTTGCGGGGGCCCAATGACAGAACACAAATTGTTAAGCTACCTCCACCACAGCTTTAGATAGTTCTGTGGCTCCAGATCCGCCCAGGTAAGTCTGACTTTTCAAAATTTAACCACGTTAGCCACATTAGATTCGCTGCCCGCCAGGTACACGAACTGTAATAAAACATTTGTCTGTTTCCTGCCTGATGATGCGCTAACAGCGCGAAACGCGTAATTGGAGTAATAAAAAAAACGCAACAGAGACTGAGAATTATTTAGACTGAGAATTATTTACTTAAATTAATATTCGATGTTAACAAATTTCTCTTTTTCAAAAATGCTTTTCTTCCCATTGCCATTCTCTATTTTATATCTGTACTGCGACCGTCATATGTTATTTCACTACCCAAGTAAAAAAAAAAACTTACCTACCACCTTCATTATTTTGTTACCTAATCTAATTCATTCAGCATCGCCTGATTTTCTAAGACTGCATTCCATTATCTTTGCTTTGCTCTTGTTAATGTTCATTTTACATGCTCTCTTCAACACTGTCCGTTCCATTCAACTGCTCTTCCAGGTCCTTTGCTCTCTCTGACAGAATTACAATGTCATCAGCAAAACGCAATGTTTTTATTTCCTCACCTTAAACTTCTATCAATAATCTAATAGTTCGTAAAATGACAGCACCTTCTGTAGCTACAGCTGTGATCATCATGGTTATGAATTTAGATAATTAATTTCTGATTTGTTGACATGCAAGCAAGCGCTAGAAAAGTCATGTATAGAAATAACTAAAAGGTATAATTCTAAAAGTCACACGAATAAGAGAAGCCTCAACTAGGTCTTTATTCAACTGCGGTTAATAGTGCTGTAAATGTTATATATTTCCAGTCCCTAACTTGTTTGAATGAAACTGATGAGTATCATTACTAGAATGTCTGCCATCCGTATTCCCATATTCGTACAATTAAAACTTTATGATCTTAATTACCGTTGATAATATAGCGCCAGAAAAGAAATATAAAGTAGCGCATTAACAGAACCATTATATTTTGCTCAAAACATAGTAAAATGACAATGTCTCTAATTTATAAACTAACTATCTGAAGTGTTGTGCTAATGTGGTTTTACTAATAAAAATTTATAGTGGCAGGCTGTAGCAGAAATGGGTAACATAAAGTAACTAGAGCTAACAGGTTGTAAATCCTTGCTCGTAGCGTAAAGTGTGTTCTGACATTAAGTTATGTACGTACCATGGAGCTGGCAACGGGGGTAAATATTACCTTCATTAGTGTACAAAAAATGTTTTTCAAGCTGTTGTCACTGAAAATATGTATTCTCAAATTAAAGCATGGTCTGTGGCGGAGTGTATGTCTTACCAGTGTTATGGATGTCAAATTACCATTTCAGTGGGTAGACAGACAGGAAATAATTTCTAAACATCTGCAGAAAAGAAAAAAGAATATAAGAAGCAATGCTTGCAATATTGTTTGATGTATTTCTTTTTCTAAGATATAACTGAAAGCACATTGCTACTCTCAGTTGGACATGTAATATATTAAACCAGTATTTTTTTCTGCATTTTAGATCACAGCCCTTCTAGAGTTCCCAGTCACTCTGGCGACTTGCAAAGCTTGTCCCATTTCACTTAACGCCAGAACAGCCCCTCCAGTTAAACCATGCCGGTTCACGAACAATTTCATGAGAGGTGCTGGAATGGACAGCATAATCCCTAACTATACAATTAGTAGTCATCCTCGATAACACTTCCTTTCCACAATATTTTGTCCATAAATGGTGGCCTCCAGAAGCGAATCCATCTAGTATCAATCTCCAGGTCAAATAAGGACTCATATGTGAAAAGAACACTGTCCCGCTGTTGCATGCTGACGACTCCACTCAAGACGTTCCCGTCTCTCAAGACAAGTCAGGTGTACGCAAAAATCAGGCCTCTGACAGTAAAAACCACTCTGCCAAGCCGGCTATACACTGTTTCACTCGACAAAATTATTCCAGTGGATTCTGAGAGGTCAGATGCCGTACTACTTTGGTAGCGACCAAATAAACGTTCACTCTCTCTCTCTCTCTCTGATGTCATACGTGATCACCCCTGACCTAGTCTTCGGGATACAGTGTCGGTCTCTATAAACTGTCACCACATTCGAGACAAGCTGTCGCTACTTCTATCCCTCCTAAAGCAATGCAGTGCAGGAAGTCTCATAGCCGCCATCTTCTGCATACGACAGTATATTGGATGCATTGGATCGCTACGATCTAATGTTCTTAAAATGGCTGCTGTGGTACCATAAACAATGATTCCAGAATGAAACTTGCACTCCACAGCGGAGTGTGCGCTGAGGCGAGGTACAGGCGGAAGTAAAGTTGTGATGCAGCATCGTGAGTCGTGTCGGCATAACTCAGTCGATAGAGCGCTTGCCCGCGAAAAGCAAAGGTTCCAGGTTCGAGTCGCAGTCTGCATCAGTCAGTGCAGCAGTGCGGACGGAATGTTTACGTCCCGCCGCCGAGTCTGCTGCTCGCGCGTGTTTACGTGACACAGTCGTCTTCACTTGTGTTATTTACTTAGAACAAGAATGGCCTCTCCTGGCGAAAATCAACATTGAAAATCAGTTTTTCGAATGAATATGCACGACCGAAGGCACTTGAAGTCGAACAATTTATTAGAGAAGAAGTGAAGATTGACTGTAACGATCTTATCGGCATCCACTTCTCTATAGTGAGCAGTGTAGTGTATGTGAAGCTTACCAGCGACGCCGTCTGTGAGAAGATTCTAAACAGATCTAGAAACGGACACAAATTCCGTCACTCAGATGGACATATCGGTGAAGTGACTATCGAACAAGCAGGTCTTGGACTACTAACAATTAAGAGTGTTTGAACTTCCGTTTGAAGTACCTTCAGACGTGGTTGTTTCTGCTCTGCGCCCTTATGGGAACGTTATTAGCCACGTGGCCGAGAAATGGGCTCAATTTACAACATATCCGGTATTCAATGGGGTGCGGCAGGTCCGCATTCAATTGACCAAACAACACGTGCCATCTTATCTATATATTGGAGGGTGCCGTGCCATCATAATTTATGATGGCCAGCCGAAGACGTGCTCCGGTTGTGGCCAAGAAGGTCACGTTCGTTCTAGCTGTATGCAGCGCAGAATAACGCAGTTACCACCTGGTGATCGGCATCGGCATCGGCATCGGCATCGACGACGCTCCCATTGACGTATGTACAGGTTCTTCAAAATGAACCCAGCCAGCAACCTGTGACGACACCACTTGATGAAACAATGACAAACACGGTAGAACTTCAGGGCAACGAGGACAGGATGGGGGCTACACCTGTGGCGGCTCCTGAACGTCACGTGAATGAGGATAACGAAGTGTCTCCGAAGGAGAGAACAGATGCTGCCTCTATGGTCGTGCCTACCGCCGCCTTCGTGCCAGACAGTCAGAATACCCAGACTTCGTCTGATACTGAAGTATGCGTGCGAAAACAACGGTCACCACAGAGAAGGAAGAAACGTCGGCTTGCTCCGTCTGATATCAGCCGATCACAATCTAATGATGAATCCCAAGACCTTCTACCATCAGAAGACCCAAAAGTGGAACGTCCTGCCCTACTCCAGTCAGAAGCGAAATCGACACGGCGTATGTCTATAACTCCTACTACAGATGATGACCAGCAGTCAGCCATTCGTCAGCCGTACACCGACGACACATCAATGCATGTTGACTCACCGGGGGCTTCAACTGACACATGGGAGCATACGCATGGTGATCGACCTGGATACACTTTTTTCACCAGCCATTCTGCGAGCCGTCTAGACCGAGTCTATGTCTCCCGCGGACTCACAACGGCAATACTTGATGCCGAGCTGTGGCCTACCGCCTTCTCGGACCACATCGCCTACATTTGTACTGTTTCTCTTCGACGGCAGGAGGTGTGGCGAAGTCGAGGTACTTGGAAGTTAAATGTTGCACATCTTACGGATCCAGAGTGCAGACAGCATATAGAAGCGACGTGGAACAACTGCCAGAGACGTCTTACTGCATATCCTTCAATAATTCGTTGGTGGCTCGAATGTGCTAAGCCAGCTTTGCGTCGCACGTTGGTACAGTATGGACGTAACAAAATGAGTTGGCATCGACGAACCATGGAATTTTACTTTACGGCACTCCGTGAGCTTGCTAGCCAAACACCGTCTCCTGAACGACAGATTGAAATTCAGCGGATTACGGCGATGATTACTTTACTTATGCGCCGCCGTCTTGAGGGAACAGTGATACGTGCGAGATATCAAGATCGAGTCGCTGGAGAACCTCCTTCCATGCATCACGTTATTCGAGAGAAGCAACGGTGTAGAAGAGCGCTGGTGCACGCTATTGATACCCCAGATGTTCGTCGACTGACATCTCAGAATGACATCGCCACTGCTTTTGTGGACCACTATCGACAGTTGTATGCAGAAGTAGATCACGATGCTATAGCAATGGAAGAAGTGCTCGACTCAATGCCTGGTACTCTTGATGTGGAGTCTGTGCAGACCCTTACAGATACGATTACTGCTGATTATCTCGCTGACGATCTACGTAGGGGAGCAACAAACAAATCCCCAGGCCCAGATGGCCTCCCGCTGGAGTTCTATCGCGCCTTTCAAGACATAATGGCTCCTCGCTGGATAGAAATGTATAAAGAACTGACGATATCTGACGTCCCACTCCCACCTGATTTTGTCGAAGGCCTGATCATTCCAGTCCCGAAGAAGTCCAGGGGACAAAAAGTGGAACATTATCGGCCATTAACCATGCTGAACAGCGACTTCAAGATTTTTACGAGGATCCTCGCTTCCAGACTCCGGCGTGTCTTGCATCAGGTCGTCTCTACGGATCAAACATGCCTTGGTGGCAGAAGTAACATCCAGACAGCACTAAGTGATTATCGTGACATCATAGCCTTGGCAAAGACTTGCCGCATTCGTGGTGTCTTAGTGTCCGTAGACCTGGACTATGCTTTTGATAGAGTGAGTCATGACTTTCTTGAAGCAGTGCTGCGAAGAATGGCGTTTCCTCCCGCCTTCACACACACCGTCCTGCGGCTTCTCCGATGCGCCACCTCACGTGTACTGATGAATGGACGTGTGGCAGGCACCGTTACCATTTCGCGATCTGTACGACAAGGCTGTCCTCTATCGATGATTCTTTTTGCCATTGCGCTTGAGCCATTGTTAAATGGGCTGCGATGTCGACTGTCTGGGATGACGATGAGGGGCCAGTCCTTTATCTGTCGCGCATATGCTGATGACCTTATGTTCTTGGCTCAATCAGGGGACGAAGTGCGGATAGCACTGGAATGGATTACCAAGTATGGAACAACTGCGGGCAGCCATATGAATCTGACAAAGTCTGCCGCTATGAACATTGGCAGGGGTCTTCTTGAAGGGAGCGTCGCCCCGCTGCAATCAGTGGACAAGCTCAAGTGTTTAGGGATAACATTCACGCGCGACATTCGAAAAACCTCGGCAGTCAACTACAAACGCCTTCTTCAGGTACTACGAGCTAATTTCCGAAGCAATCTACTACGGTCGTTAGACTTAATACAACGAGTTGCTTTCGTGAACACCCATCTGGCGTCTAGGATACCGCACCTGGCCCAGATTCTACCGATGCCGAAGACGATGGCAACAAGACTGCTGGCTGTTTGGATACTTTGTGAGCGCCGGTCTTATCTTCAAAGTCCGTTATGAAACATTAACACCCCCCCCCCCTCGAGACGGAGGTCTTGGGCTTGTCAATGTATATGTCAGAGCGACTGCCCTTTATGTCAGTACAATGATTAAGCTGTGGAAACATCGCCAGACCGGAATATCTGGGATTCTGATCGACGAACTTGCTCCTATATCTCTAATGCCGCCCATAGCAGTAGCGCATATCTCTGCCTATCTCTCACATATTAAGACATTTTTTATCGAATATAGTTGCGTCCATAAAGACTTGCCCCATACACGGACTCCAACGACACGTGATGTGTACCACATAATGATGAAGGGCCACACCCGAAATTTCGTGGAGAGACGACAACCTACAATCAGATGGCCCATGGTCTGGCGTTCTGTGCATCATGCCCTCCTCGATACAGATGCTCGTGCTACCTGGTATCTGGTTGGCAATGGAAAATACATGACGCGACATCGGCTGTATGCAATTAAGATGACGGACTCTCCACTCTGCCCTCAGTGTCACGTGTTAGACACTGATGAACATCGGCTGATATGTGGACCTGCTGCAGAGGTGTAGCTGTTCATAAAGAAAACACTTGCCTTTCTTTGTCGTACAGCTCCACACACTATTCAACCGCAGTCACTTCTATTTCCGGACGAGAGATTTTTCCCACGCACAAAGACTAATGCAGTGAACTGGATCAAAGGCCTATCTATATATTATTTGTTTCAGATCCAGAAAAGAGTGTGCTTGATTTTTGGACATTCCTCCAAGATCTATATATTATTTGTTTCACGATCCAGAAAAGAGTGTGCTTGATTTTTGGACATTCCTCCAAGATCGTTTCACGTCTCTACTACACCATTCGAGACACCGACAATACTATGCCAATTTTCTGGGTAGTGTTTTCCTGGATCCGCTTGGGCGTGCGGGGTATGAGACGATAATTTTAGTATGAATGATCCTTCGGAAGAATAAACCTATGTAACGGATGAAAACAATTTATTCGAGAAGACGTGCCCGGAACTTGCGTGAGGGAACAGAAATTCAGCTAACATCTATCCGCATATGGTCGGTGTGCAGTCACCATTTATGTTTGTTCCGCCGGGAGGCGGTCTTATTTACGTTCAGTATCAGACGCTATTAATGCTGCACTTCATGTAGAGATATTTTACTTCCAGTGAAAATCCTCACAAAAGAAGGAGATATTTTTCTTTTCCTTTCTTTTTCATTGTTATATATATAGAAAAAAAAGTCCCTGTTCCGGCATATAATTTTAATCTGCCGGGAAGTTTCACAAACAATGATATTTGCTTCGACTGTGAGAGTGTACACAGGGATTGCAGATGGGGACTACCCTGAAAACACCACGTCGGTTGACGTACTAAGGCTCCTACAAGTACGAGCTGACGCATCCCCCATTTTCATTCTCGTGGCTAGTAAGTTAAACACACTGCGGTACTATAGGATTTGCGTCACGGCACTTTAGCACAACATTATGGGTGGTTGCGTTGCCATAAACTGCTCAAATCATTCCAGAGGCGGCTACAGAATGTTTAGTTCCCCGAGAGCTCTGAGAGAAGGAAGAAAATGGGTCATTAATTGTCGGCACAAAACCTGGGAACCCGAACCGAGCGCACAGTTATGTATTGTAAGCAAATATTATTTATTGATATGACTTCAAGCAATATTTAATAGTAAAAATCGTCTGTGATATTCGAACGTAAGTTTTTGTTGAACTCTTTTCAGAGTATTACCTCTTAAGACAGAAGCTGCCTGTAGGGAGTTAACAACCGCAAAATATCATAACACAGCAAAACATCCCAGAACATACAGTTGTTAGAGCCCAATATATAGTATATTGAGAAATGCAACACATCAAAAAGTTTTGTACGTACTGACATAGCACAAACTGTTGAAGACACTTCTATTACGTTATTGCGAGAAAGTACTACAAACACTAAAACGGAAAATATAAATACACTGGGCAAAAAGTTTCGTTATGGCTGTGGTAGCGTACTGTGGTGATACAGGCACCTATCGTTGAATGCTATTTGTGGTATTTAGAAGTTTTAGCGTCATAACTTAGAGTATGCAATTTTTAAAGAATAGTATCTCATGTTTTATCACAAAATACACTCTCAATTCAATTTCTTATCTGTAAATGCCAATATTGACGCTTATCTACAAGACACTACAACATAACTGAGACAGAATACTGGGTAAATTTTACTTACGGCTGCGGCGGCTTTGTGTGCTAATGTTGGCAACGTCATTAGTAATTTTTGAAAGCATTTTTTTTGGAACAGCGATCTTGAAAATTTTAATAATTAAAATATGACAGTCTATATCGCAATTCGTTGCGTTTATTGCTGGCACCTTGTTGATGGACGGTGGCGGTGGCCGCAGCAGGCGTCAACAAGGTGCCAAAGGCCTGAAGATGATTCTATAGAACCGAAACCGGTTACCAGCAATAAACGCAACAAATTGCGATCTAATTATTGGCAACGAAATATTTGCTTTATAAGGATTATTAAATTACTGACAAGGGTACTGTTACATACGAAAACCTGTCAACCTTAGAGAAGGAACAGAATTATTTATTTGTTTCATGGTCAACACATTTCCAAATAGAATTCAAAGGTTGTTGCACTGGTATCGGCACTGTGTTTTTCTTTAGATCCTATACACAAATAATCTTTTCAGTTTTTGTGTTTGTAATACATTCTGAAACTTTCTCAGTAACATAATAGAAGTACTTTCAGCAATTTAAAACAAAAGTCCGCTGTGGTGAATTTGTCATAGCAGACAACAAACACTTACTGCAAGACGGCAAACAAACCTCACATATTGACAGTCTTTAGTCAAATAGAAGCCAAGATCGCTTAACATTTTCATCTAGATGACCAGTTTCGGCAGCATTAAACGTAGTACGCGATTTTTATGACAGGAATATATGTTTCTTACTCTTTTTTATGTATTTGGACAGAAGCAGCAATAAGTAAATAAAACGCGCGTCTTTTGTGTCTAATCCACATATCGATGTAAACAAGAGCGGAATGCAAGCTCAAAGTAGCACGATCTAAGGCTCTATGCCGGGCAATTGTAGAATATTTCTTTAAACTTAAATGAAACAACACTGTTCATATAAGCTGCCTGCTGTGTTTAGCATTCGCAGGAATGAAAATGGCGGATGCGCCGGCCTGTGTTTTTAGGAGCTCTAGAGGTACCCTGGCGTCATCCTTGAGATGGTTGTACCACAGTCTAACATATACAGTCAAGGCGCACCCAATGATTCTTGTTATACACTGCGACACTGTGTTCCAAGAGGCCGGCAAGTTACATTTCTGATTACGACATTGGATGAAGGCCAATGATTCGTAACATATTTTCTACAACAGGGAAAGTATGTAAACAATTGGTAGCTAATAAAAACTAACCCCACATATATTTCTCTTAGGTTTACTAAGACTGTAAGAAGATATGAATCGATACATTACAACACAGTTCATTTAATATTCTCTTCGAACCTATAGATTTTTAACAAAGTTTATATTAAGAACTAAAATGGCTAGTAAACAACAGCAGATCTGACCTGCAGAAAGGCGTCGCCTTCCTATTCCGAAACGTTAAGGTTTCTTCACTACAATTTCAATCAGATCAGTGAATCTCTGATGTAGCAACGTTATAGTGAATGTAATATCGACGTTATTGAATTTTTCCAAATAAGTCATTACAGATGTAGC
Source organism: Locusta migratoria (assembly GCA_026315105.1). NCBI lineage: Eukaryota > Metazoa > Arthropoda > Insecta > Orthoptera > Acrididae > Locusta > Locusta migratoria. Next base: position 130,955,246 of record CM048750.1, on the reverse strand, counting down.
TGAAGAAAGAACCTCACAGACATGGAAAGGAATGAAAAAAAACAAAAAAACAGTTTGATTAATTACCTAGAAAAATAGCTATAAACAAACATTACTGTTGCGGCAGCTTACCGCTAGGTGCCAGTGTCGTTGCCATTGTCAGTTTGCGACAACTTTCACAGCATTGTATATGTTAAGACTGTTGTAGTAGGGAATGCCGTCTTGTGTGCAGAACATTATTACACAAACATCTGCCTGGATATCCTCAATGTTTCTGTACACATTTTTTAAATATAGTTCCTAGCGTATGCTTCCGAAATAATCTCAGTACATGTAATTCTAGAAACGTCCACAGCGACTTAATTTACGGCGTGTTGTTACGATGCGGTAGTGCGATACCTACCACTCTTGTTACTCAACTTTAGGGCTGCTTGTACAGATTTTTTTAAAGGAATATAATAACTCCTCGAAGTCTGAAAGATTGGTGGTTAAGTCCTTTTGAAGTATTATGGAGTGGTCACACAGGGTGGACAACAACTATGAACGATAGACGAAATTTAGAGTGTTTAGAGAGATAAACAAAAATGTCACTCTTGCAAGGAATCGCAGGTAATGATCCATGAAGATTTTTACACAAACCATTTTAAGATGTGTTCAAACTGTTATAATAGTGTTAGCAGCAGAATTAGCTGTGGAGCGAAATTCCCTGGAGATGTAAATGTGTATACCTGTTGTTTTGACAGATACAAAAGTTTTCCTCAACAGAGCAACAATAGACTGCAGACACAGTAGATTATCAATGCCATTGTAATTTGAGTACCTAATTAGAATATCCAGTAGTTTACAAGACAAACAAGTTTCAAGTTAGAACAATACAAAAAGTTTGACAATAAATCCACAGTAGCAAGAAAAATGAACAACTGAAATCTAGAGTCAAAGAATACGTTTTAACGTATCAGAAATGCAATTCAATGACAATATTAAGAGAAAAATTATCTACTCAAGGGCAAAGGTAATTATTAAATGGACAGTGACTCAATAAAATTTTCATTTAAATATGGCACCACAACAGCCATTTTAAGAACATTAGACCATAGCGATCCAATGCATCCAATATTCTGTTGTATGCAGAAGTATCGCAAAACTAAGTTGTAACTGAACATGAAAATTAACAACAAACCATCACTACAAAACAACACGTAAAGTATTTTTATATTGAAGGTAGATATGCGTCATTAAAGTACATATACACAGTTTGCTTAAGAAAAGATCGCGGTATAAAATGCACGAAACAGTTAAGCAAAAGTGAAATACTAAAACCAATATGTAAAATCACGTCATTCGGAGCAAGAAGCTGTTTACATCAGTATAATCACTGTGAACTGGAGCTGACAGTTACACGTTTCTCGTGCTTAGCTATTACAAAACGTTACTCATCGGATTAAAATCAGAAAATTACGTCACCATTTATACTACGAGGGATATCCACATGAAAAGATACAAATCAAAACTGTGATATTTTTTCAAGATTTATTTAACTGTACTGTTACTGAGTTGTGTGTTGACCTCCAAAAATATTCTTAAGGTATTATGACTGCTAAAATATGTCAGGGTCCTGACAAACTCTATTGTTCCCTTGCTGTTTTTCTCTCTAATAATTCTACAAGTTTGTGAATAATGTTTTTGGGACTGATGACCCCGTAGTTAAGTCCCATAAGCTTAACTAACATTTGAACATTTGAATAATGTTTTCTCACACCATCGGCACCTCCGTATGAGCAAGTGTTTGCCTGACTTTCCCGTCATGTTCATTTAGAAAAATGTGTGCTAACTCTCTTGGAACCAAGGCTGCTGGAAAATTAGAAATAAAACTGCGCAGTGCTCGCTAACGCAGTTTGCGGTGCGTTTCCGCCCGCGATGTTCCCTAGCTTAACCCGCCCTCTCGCGGGAGGCGCTGGCTAATTTTAGCGCGGACGCGGACGTTAACTGCGACCTCGCCAGAGACGGCCACCGTGTCACACGGGACGCGCTGGTTAATGCGATTTGCGGTGTGGCGCTCTCTAGCGGCAGCTGTCCGCTCTATCTCCCGCGCAAATTGCGTAATTTGTGTACCAAAATGGACGCGCATTAATTCGCACGTCAGGTTTATGAAAACGTGGACTTCCCCATCGTCCAAATGACAGTCATGTCAGTGTTGAGGAACATGTCATTAAAAAGAATATAAATTTCAAAAAAAAAACTTCATGGAAGTAGTGAAACTCATAGCTAAGAGAAATCGCATTTATATTTACATGACAACAAAAGTTACAGAAAATATTCCTGTTAATTTAACAAGGAGGTCCCACAAAGCTTTAGACAATACGGCGGAGAGTATAATAATTAGCAGAACAGCATTGATTTTTGATTGATTGATTTTTCCAGGGAAGCCAAAACAGTCTTGGTCCAACCCGCCACTGCCCGCACCGAAACTAAGTTTATTGTGCGGTATCGCTCCCTGTATATCTAGTAAAGCCAACCAATGCCCCTGAACAGTGCAAGGAGTCCCTTTACCAGTTCTTTATTATACACAATTTCTTCGGGTCTGGTTGTCCCAAATGGTCTGTGCCTTTTACTCTCCAATGCAATGCATTCCAAGATTAGATGTGATGCAGTTTCATCACCGTCATCACAGATCCTACATTTATGGTCCTCTTCTGTTATACTCATTGTATGTAGGTGAGGAGAACACCATACAACAACAGTACAGATTCATTGATTTAGGATAAAGTATTAAAAAAAACTAACTTTTCTGAAAGTGGTAGGCCTCAATATGTTATTAACTTAAATTTAATTTCTGAAGGCATAGAAATATAAACTGAGTCATCAAAACATACGTTATTGTGGAAATGTGTGTTAGAAAGTGTATGAAATAAGTCTTACTCTGATTTACCATCATTTATTTCCTACAGTCTGTTTCTTTACGTGCATTATTTGATACTGTACTGAAGCTGGTGTCATCAGCGAAGAGAAATATTTTACAATTACCTGTTTTACTACATAGCATATCTTTTATATAAATAAGTAAAACGGAGGCCCACAACAAATCGAGCGATTTCAGGATCTCGTCTTAAATAGTAGTTGATCATGTCATATTGTGCTCATAAGATAATTTATTTCCTCTTGACTATCAGTATCTTGTAAAAAAAGGGGGGGGGGGAATTAAATTATATTATTTTAAAGCCCGCTTAAATACTCCACATGTGTCGTGTTATGCCTGTTACGTTAACTGACACCATGCTGCTCCTGCCGGCGTACAGTTCACTAACAGCGATATATTGTTTGCACACTCACTTTCGGAGAATGGTTCACACATATTGCATAGTACCATACTGCACAAATACATCTATAAAAACTCCAGACAATTTGCTTTTTCCTATTCCAAGTAATCACAAACGCGTAAAATGTGGTTCAAAATCAATTGCAGAATTCTAAATTAGATATTGCTCACTTAGTGAAATCCATTTTGATGTAAATAAACACTCCACGTGGATACTACTTCTCGGTTAGTTCACTATTATGTGTAATGCTCTGCAGCTGCAAATGTGTGAGGTATTATTATGTACAAATTAGTGATCTCAAGTATACATTTGCGAAACAGCTGTTAACAATATGACAAGCCAACGTTTTGTATTTAAAATCGGTTTGTAATGTATTTCCTGAACGTACAAGTTTTTTGTGGGTTATCACTTTTAATAGTTGTATCAGTGCTTCATTATTTCAATATATGATCGAGAAATCAACTATCTCTACTTTAAAATTGCCTTTTGGGCGCATCTGGCGAATGCAACTACTTTTCATAAGATTTGAAACGATTAGACTGCCAATTTCGTCAATGATTCTATTCTATTTCACATTATCACATTCTTCTTCGACAATTAGAGAGAAAAAATGGCACTGACGTCTTTTACGGTCCACTTCAGATATGTAGTTTTATAATTTTTTGCAATTTCGAACAACAATAATAATGTAAATAATACAAAATTATAGTGATATCATTACGACATGTCTATGCACCCAACACGTAACCCTTTTAGGATACAGGAGAAAAAATTTTTTGGTAGTAGCGGGTTCCGAACATGTGCCTTACAATCCAACGCGCTGCCCACTACACTACCGTGGACAATTACGAAAGTGGTCCCATATTTCCGTACTATTGTTGACAGTTGTTAACTGATGCTAATAAAGCATTTTTAGACACTAAATTAATTTTTATCGTACGAAGAACGACGTGTTCCTTTTTTTTTAATTCTTCAGTGCGCCGCTGCTTTGAAATAACAACGAGTAAGTTATAATAAGAAAATCATCAAATACGCAACACAAGATGGCGTATGCCAGAAATAGTTCTGGGCATGGGATGTCACGAGACATCGGCGAACGGCTGGTTATCGTATAATCAATGGACGATGTCAAATCGCCATTATTTTTGCAAATATCTCTCAAACGATACAAGATATGAAAAAAAAAAAAAAAAAAAAAAAAAAAAGTTGTAGAGAATTTTCTCATCAACAAATTCGGTTACTCAATTTTCGTGTCAGATGAACGGTTCGTTAGCAACTGCAATTACATTACAAACAGCGTTTTTAGTGTTACTGACGAATTTTTTGTCCGAAAAATTAGGAAAAGGAAAGTTTTGGTCTCTGATGGCCTACAAGTATGTCTGTAAAATTTGGTGCTGATTGGTTGAACGGTTCGGCTTAAAAGTGGGAACACGTTACGGACAGACAAAAGACGGACAGACAGACATCCCAAAATCGCCGTTATTTTTGCAAATATCTCTGAAACGATGCGAAATACGAAAAAAAAACATAAGATAGCGAAGCTGTAGAGGAATTTCTCAACTACAGATTCATGTAATCAGTTTCTGTGTCAGATGAACGGTTAAGCCGTTATATTCATTTAAATTTCGAGCTGTCAAAAGACGATCGCAAAGGCCCACTTTGTAGGCAAAATATTCTCAGGTATTGTTGAAACGAAAGTGCGAGTATTAATTGAGGACAAGTTAGATGAAAATCAGTGTGGGTTTAGACCTCTTAGAGGCTGTCAGGAGCAGATCTTTAGCTTACGGCAGATAATGGAAAAGTGCTATGAGTAAAATAGGAAATAGTATCTATGTATCATAGATCTAGAAAAGGATTATGACCATGTTCGTAGATGGAAGCTACTGTCAGTTCTACAAGATTATGGTATAGGAGGCAAACTTCTGCAGGCAATTAAAGGGCTTTACGTAGACTGTCAGGCAGAAGTTAGACTAGATGGCAAATTAAGCTCATGGTTGAGGGTAGTTTTAGTGGTAAGACAAGGCTGTAACCTGTCACCACTGTTTTTCAAATGTTCAAATGTTTGTTAAGCTTATGGGACTTAACTACGGGGTCATCAGTCCCTAAACTTACAAACTACTTATGAACTACTTACGAACTAGGACGGCACAAATATCCATGCCCGAGGGGGGATTCGAACCCCCGACCGTGGTGGCCGTGCTGACCGTGACTGGAGCGCCTCAGTCACCTCGGCCACCGCGGCCGGCCCACTGTTTTTCATACTATTCATGGATCATATGCTGGAAACAGTAGACTGGCAGGGCGGGATTAAAATAGGTGAAAACAAAATAAACAGTCTCGCATATGCGGATGACTTCGTTGTAATGGCCGATTCAATTGAAAGGTTGCAAACTAATACTTCAAAGCTCTAGAGAGGTGCAAGGATTATGATATGAAGATCAGCATCTCCAAAACAAAGCTAATGTCTGTGGGAAAGAGATTTAAACAGATTGAGTGCCAAATAGGAGGAACAACGTTAGAACCTGGGATATATTTTCTCCCAGGATGGCAACATAGTGAAAGAACTGGAATCGAGGTGCAGCAAAGCTAATGCAGTAAGTGCTCAGCTAAGATCTACTCTCTTATGTAAGAAGGAATAAGTACCAAGACTAAGCTAGCAGTGCACCGCTCTAGCTTTCGACCAACTTTGTTGTATGAGAGTGAAAGTTGGATGGATACAGGTTACCTTATACACAAGGTAGAGGTTACAGATATGAAAGTAGCAAGAATGATTGCAGGTACTAATAGATGGGAACAATGGCAGAAGCGTGTCCATAATGAGGAAAATCAAAGAAAAATTGGGAATGAACACCATATATGAAGCAGTTAGAGCGAACAGACTGAGTTGGTGGCGTCATGTTACAAGCATGGTAGAAGCAAGGTTACCTAAGAGACTCATGAGCTCGGCAGCGGAAGGTAAGAGGAGTCTAGGTAGACCAAGAAGAAAGTACTTAGATTCGGTGAAGAATGATTTTGAAGTAAAAGGCATAACATCAGACGAGGCATCAATGTTAGCATTAAATAGGGGATCATGGAGGAATTTTATTGGAGGTACTATGCTCCAGAAAGGAATAATTAGTCTGTAATGATGATGATGATTTTTAGTAACGAAGGCGAAGGAAATAGGATGTGAACTCTCAATTGGACCATACCGGCATTTGCTTGTAGTGATCTAGGTAAATCACCGAAAACCTAATCTGCATAAACGGGGTTGGATTTGAACCGCAGTCCTCCAGAATGCGATTTTTAGAGAGCTCATTGCCGAATGTGTCGAAATGTACTATAAGAGTTATACGCGTTATTGGAAAATTAAGAACAGGGAATACATAAGAGGGGTGACAAGAAAGATGCTAATCATCTATATATATAAATGTGAATGTCTGTTCGGTGTATGTTTATCACGTCTGAACCACAAGACATAAAGAGCTAAAAATTCGTAAAGTTACTAATGTCTACCGGGGGAAGGCTATAGGCACGGTTTCATGGCGATCGGATCCACATATATATATATATATATATATATATATATATATATATATATATATATGAATGTCTGTTCAGTGTATATATATATATATATATATATATATATATATATATATATATATATATAGTCTACGCTTATCACGTCCGAACGACAAGACGCGGAGACTTAAATATTTGCACAGTTACTAATTTATACCTGAGGAAGGTTTTAGGCACGGTTTTATAGCGATTGAATAGATATTAAGTATTTTGAAGAATATAATGCGAATGCGGAACAATAATTACTCTTTGAAAATTATATTTACTCTTTGAAAATGGTTTTGTTGGTTGCATTGTTACTTGAGGTTTGACGGTTGAGTATATTGGGGTGGAAAGTTATCGGTGTATATAAAATTCTTCGTGTGTGTGTGTGTTAATATTTCGCTCTGCAGCGAAAACTACTGAACGCAAACGAGTGGTCTGCGTGTAATTGTTGTCCGAACTCTGCCATAGCAGTTCTATGCCCATAGCTACAAGGGGGTGGAAGATGTGGAAGTTGAAAGTCGTCAAATTATAAAAAAAAATCGGACTGAAGGCCAACGATGACGTTTGCGACTCTATAGCAAGGAGGTTACATACAGCGAAACGTAATGCCACGGACCATATCTTTGGTCTATGCTTGCTACAATGTCTTCAGCTCTTTCTCTGTAAGGATAAGCATACGAATAAGGAAATCTAAGAATAAATAAATAATTTCTTTTAATACATCTCTTTAAAAAAAAACTCGCAGGAATCCATTTACAGCGCTCATGTTTTTCACATTGTCAATTATTTGTCGCTTGCTCAAGGGTGGTCAACCCTAAAAATCTCTACATTAACGCTCCAAACAATTCTACAAATAACGTAGTTTACCAGAATGCACTAAAATGGAATTGAAATGAATTTGGACATTACTCTCACCATACGTGTTGAGATATTCTAACACAGGCTATAAGGAATAATGTATGTATTATTTATTGTAAATCATTAAGCACTTCACATAATTTTACTTTTTTATTTGAATGTTGATTAGAAATGTTTGTTTCGAAAGAAGGGAATGTATTTCATTTCATCCTTCAAAACCAGTCTCATAGCACACTACTGAAAGATAGCTTATCTATCATAATCAACCAACACGCCAGCGGAGCCGCGGGTGTAAGCTAGTAATTTTGTAATAGAGGAATTATGAGTGATTGACCTTACGGCAAAATGGAAAACGGAAATAAAGGAAATAAAATGCTTTGCGGACTGTATACCCCAAAGACGTAAGAAGAATGACGATATGGCAATACTTTCCTCAGAGCTGTATGTATCATTGTGTTTTCTTTTACTTGTTAATATAATTTGTGGGTCATCACAACAATGACTTAAGGCGAACAGTAAAGCTTTGCAGATAAAATATGATTTCCTGTCTAGACGCTAGAATGGACTTTCTTATAGCTCCCGAAAAAAAATTGGTTATCAGTTTTCTGGACTTTTCAGACAGTGGATGGAAATTCCTGATCCATAAATCCTTCCATTAGCGGTATTTTACTTACCTTCACGAAATAGTTCTTCAGGTCAGTGTGAATATCAGCAACGTTTCACTCAAGGCATATTTCGAAACTGTAACAGTAAATTCAAGATCTGGCAACTTACTGTCCGGTTCTCAGGAGTCTCAAGAAAACTGTCAGCCAGTATCTGGAAAAACTTCTGTACTAACAAAAATATTTTCCGAATTATACGAGGAGTTACCAGCGTCAAAAGATGGCTACGCGTTTCCAAGTCTATGCGCAAATTATGACAATCATAGGGTTCGTCATTTAAATAATACACTATATTATCCACCATATATCATTATATAAACTTTGCTGGCAAGACAGTATAGACGAGTGTACAAATAAATTAGTGAAATTTCTTTTCTACACCGACCGGTGGAGTGCATTACATGTCTCTTGTGCCGTGTGATCACAACCTAGCGATCTTCATAGCCATCCAGACGTAACAAAATACAATTAATAAATATGGAGTCTATGCAATGGTCGGTTTCTGCCGGGATGCAAAAGTACGTCCGATCCCTTACAGGAATGCAATAAGGAGGCGAGCAAGAGGAACTACTGGGCAGAGGACGCTGCCATAGTAGTGTGTCATGAATGTAGAGCCTTGGTTTTGTCATCGCGCGGTCCTTTTTCATTGGAAGATGCAACTGTAACTGGGCTACCCTATCTGGAAATTTGCGAAATCGGCTGTTTTCTGAACTCAGAAAAGAAGAACGCCAGTTCATATTCAAGCAGGATGGGGCACCACACCATTCGCATTTGTCTGCCCGTGCCTATTTCAGAGAAAGGTAACCAAATCAATAGACAAGAACAGCAGACGCAAATTTTGTTTTAAATCTACTGTGTTTTTTTCCAACACACTCTCCCTCATTGCCCCCCTCCACCCATCTCATGACTTCGGTGTTTTAATGAGTGCTACGAGAATTTGGTGTCGTCTCAATGTGGTATTTTATTTTAATGAACAGTGAACGGCCAACCCACAGTCGACACCTTGTGTTTTTTAGATGTTTTCTGTGGTATGTGGTCTTCGAGTCTATTTTATTTACTTTTTTTTATCTTCATTTTGTCACCATGTCCATGTTAAACAGACTGCATTCGTTGCTCCATTTTAAAATTCGTGTAATATTCCCCAAGAACGTCATCATGTACATTTTAATTGCCTTCTAATTTTATCTCCTTTACATTTTTTGTACACCCCTTTGTATTTTGACATCTCTCTAGGCTGAAGAGAGACTACGTGCGCTGACAGCCCGCCCCTATTTGGGGCATTGAAATTACAATAAAGAGAAAAGCAAAACAAAAAGAAAGAAAGAAAAGCAATGGATCGACTGCAAGGGAGTTCGTGAAAGACACTTCATCATTGGCCTCCACGAAATCTTGACCTCGCCCCCCCCCCCTGATTTCTCACTTGGGGGGACGTGAGATATATGGTGTTTCGATCAGCGTTCCGAGCTGACACTGATAAGTTTAAAGCAATAAATGCAGCTACGCCTGAGACGCTACAGAGTGTGTGAAACGAATTCGAGTATTCGAATATTCGAATGGCTGGAGGGGGTTCTACTGAACAAAACCTTATTCTTCGCACTTATTATTTACCTAAACTTGCATCAGCTCTTGTTAATCTTCAATCTTTGTATCATATTCACATACTGCAACCTATGATCTGACACACTAATAGTTTCAAAAACTTAGTCTTGAGTTTCGCATCAGTTTGTGAATCTCATGATACACGAATTTTGCGGATAAGGCATATTTAAAAAAGTAATAGTTGTTCTTTTGCATAGTGTTTATTAAACGACCAGTTTGTTTCTTACAATAGTTAGTAATTCAACGTTATTTTCTTAAATCCATAATAAGAATCCTTGTTTTTAAGTGTACACAATTTTATGGTATGAAAATGGTTACATAGAATTGTACAAATGTTGCTCTTGAAGTGTGTGCAATTATAAGAAATAGAGCGTTCTTTCTTGAGAAAAACATCAAGTCTGAGAGCTTTAATAATAACCACTAAATAAAAGAAAAATTTCTTTCATTTTCATCATTGTGGACTCCAGACGGAAGTGTTTTGGACAACGTTCATTTTGGCATTATTATTTAGTGAACTTGCAGTATAGTTCATGCTGCGTTAGTTCCGTACTTCAGCACACACAATTTTGTAAGATGCAAATCAATAATGCCTATTTCACGTAGATCTATAGGTGTAATACTGCACCTTCACCTCTCAATATCAAACCCGTAATTCTTTCTTCTGGGTTCATGTGCGGCCTACTGTTTTGAGACAATTTCACTTGAATTCATATAAGAATCTTCTGCAGATTGGAAACGTTTCCAATGACGTGACAAAGACGAGGTGCATATCGAATGGGCCGTTACGTTTCCTGTGCGTTATGATGTAAATTAATAGCACTTCAAACTTAATTAAGTTCACAAGTGTGTCCAGACTTGTCTTTAAGTCGTGTCTACCTTGCTATTAACTGTGGAAGGAATTATTTAATATTTACAACTTTTTCTACCTTGTGCACTGATTTCTTTTTGTGGCAGTTCATACATAACTGACTATCTGCAGATTAAATTTTGCACGATCATAGGTTGTAAATTTGGTGTTAACCAGTAGAGAAGAGTGGTTATGTTTTACTGTATGACTTTTTTATGTGGTACGGCAATTCTCACTTTATCCTTATCTATGTACACTCGGAATTGGTATTTAGATGATTGAACATAGAGTATTTTTCAGATAACAAGGGAAAGTAACTATGACTCGAAGTTGAGTTTTGTGTGTGGGCCGGTGTTGTTCAGTTACGATTCACACGTCATTCTGTCCCTTATATGCATTCAGATTGTTTTGGTAATCAATGCGGCATAATATATTCGTTAAGAAAGCTATAGTTCAAATTCAACGATATTGTTTTATCTTGGCAAAATAGTGTAGATTGATTGGTGTTAAGTGGCATAGTTTTCGATGTAAGCTGCATTTACATTGCGCATTCCTTGTCACAGTTTATCATTTTTGTTACATTCTGTAGTGTGTAGGCTGAGAGTCGCTTGTGGGCTTTGTAGACACTTTGTAACGAGGCACGAGTCGTGCATTTCTATCTGTCGATATTGATAAAATGATAAATGAAGGTTCAATATATCCGTTTCATCTGTTACCAATCAATGTCCTTTACGATGTCGAATGCATATGCGATATCTCCTGAGTAATTAGTAACTGATATGTGTGTTTCAGTTATGGTCACATTAATCTAAATACACTAAAGTATACCATAGCCTTTGTCTGAAATTTGGTCATTCATACATGCTACAGTTCCGTGCAGTTGTTTCTTTATTCCAGAGTTCGAAGCAATCTGCTCTGAAGATGTGTTTGCCACAAACCTGGGTATTAATTCATAAGCTGTAATTTGCACGTTGGAATATGTGGTGCTATCTTACGTATTAAATATCTTCTTGCGAATGTGTTAAATTGAGCTGCTAACTGCTGATTAGATCCACAAGTTGAGCTCTACATTTATTACTTTAATGTCTTGAGACTTTCTGTACCATTTAGTGACATAAGGTTTCTGAAATAAATTAATTGATCAGGGTCTTTTATTGTAGTAAATAAAGATATTTCTATTGATTTTGATTTTCATGTGGGTATCATCTAAAGAATATATTACGAAGAGGTACGACTATTCGTTTCTATTACGTTGTCTTAATTCGATTTCTTGGCAAACTGTTTTTGGCGATTAAAACATTACCATGTTTGTCGGCATAGGGACATAAAAAACTAAATAAGCTAGGCCAGCCCAAAATATACACATGACTCACATACTCAAACGAGGGAGACGTGCAACATACTTGTTCGTGGTCATATAGAAAATACAACTAATATGTCATAAAATAAAATTGTATAAAAACTAAAATATATAAAGTCACAGAAAAAGTCTCACTAAAATATCACAACAATAGGACGAGAAAAGGTAATAGGTAAAGAAAAAGTGTAACATGCACATTATTACCAAGTGCATGGTACATATTCCGCACATGTTTCTATAAGTAGTTCATTACTACATTTCTGTCAGGTGGAATATGTACCATGCACTTGGTGATAATGTGCATGTTACATTTTTTCCTTACCTCTTTTACTTTTTCTCGTCCTCTTATTGTGATATTTTAGTGACACTGTTTTCTGTGACTTTATATATTTTAGTTTTTATACAATTTTATTTTATGACATATTAGTTGTACTTTCTATGTGACCACGAACAAGTATGTTGCATGTCTCCCTCCTTTGAGTATATGATTCATGTGTATATTTTGGGCTGGCCCAGCTTATTTGGTTTTTATGTGCCTATGTCGACAAACATGGTGATGTTTTAATAGCCAAAAACGACTCTCTTTAGTCGTACGCTATAATTCCTGCATGCTAAAGTTTAAGACGTTTTTACATATTCTTTATGTGTTACTGATCAATAGTTTCCTACCAATGTTGTATTTCCAGTGTGCTACCATACAATACTTTTATTTTTTTTTTTTAATATTTTAATGTTTTTGCCTTAGTCACTTGAGTAAGTTTGTTTAATACACAGGGACCTCCAGATGGCATAATGGAATGCCGAAACTTGTAGTGAAACAATAAATATTTTTATTAAACATACGGCTGTTCGTATCCCACTTCCTTGACAAAAACTAACTACTACGTTAAACAATATAATCAAAAATCAAAATTATCCTCCTCATGTTTCCTTCCTTCTTTCATACATAAAAAAATCATACTAAACATCTGCACTACAAATTGGATTATTTGGGGAATGAATATAAAAAGACTAACTTTAACCCTTCCTGATGAATGTCTATCAGAGATTGACAAAAATTAAGTGGAACGCCTAATAGTGAAAATGATTTTCCTTACCTTCATTTTTCATAATATTATCTGACTTCCAATCGTTTTAAATTTTCCACCTTAGTACAACTCATCATCAGTAGAAAAAAAAATTACCAATATTACTGCACACAAAAAATTCGTTAGTTCAAAGCTCACACTGCAGTTTTGAAAATTAGCTCTATGACTGCGTACACAACACTCTGACACTGCTCACTCGTCAGTGTCGGGGTAATGAATGCTACTGGCTCAAACGCGGAGCAGCACACAATAAAGAGTGTTATCGTGGAGTTAAAGATATCAGTTGCAGACATTCTATATGGCAGAACTCAGATTTGACTAACCCTACCTACGTTTCAACTATACCGTTCCTTCATTTACTTCTCCAGGTCCTTTGCTCTTTCCGACACGATCACGATGTCATCGGCAATCGTCAAAGACCCTTTCACCTTTCCCTGAATTCCAAATATATTCTAGTTTTCTTCCATAGCTAGCTCAGTGTACAGATTATTCGATTCTACATATGTAGGGAGCATTCACAGGGCGACTATACCGAATCCCTGCTCGCCATTACGTGCTGAATATGAACTGCCCGGAAACGCAGAACAGGCGGCAGTGCGAGCCCAGTGCAGACCGCTGCCTCCGCAGACATGTGGTTCGCAGATCGTGCCGAATGCTGCCATTAAATCGCAACCCAGTGCAACTCGGGACGCGAATCTAATGGCCCGTAAAGCGGACGCAGCGAATTGACGAGATCCCCGTCCGCAGATTAGGTATTTAGTGCCTGCGGCGGGGCGGGATCGACCGGCAGATAGGCGGAGGCAGGTGGAGCGCACCTGCCGCCCTAAACCTGCACACATTGTCGCCACGGGTTAGCGCTCTGCCGCTGCGGCCGCCTGCCTTCCGATAACAGCGTTCTGGGGGCGCCACCAACCGCGTCCATTGTAATATCCGACGTCAGCCTGCAACTGACTCTGCGTTCAGTCACTGTCGAGATTAGGTGTTACTCCTTTGCTCCTATAGGCTTCTAACTCCTCAGGAACTGCACCGAATTGCTTTCTGTAATCCAACAGGGTGATCTAATGGTGATGATACAAAATATACACTGCTCAAAACAGTTCAGGGAACAGACGCGATATCATACACTAAATTCATACGGTTAAGATGATGTCGTCATCTATAACTACATCTACGCAGATACTCTGCAAATCACACTTAAGTGCCTGTCAGACGGTTCATTAACCACTTTCATAACATTTCTCTACCGTTACATTCTCTAATAGCGCGCGGGAAGAAAGAACACATAAATCGTTCCGTTTTCGATCTGATTTCTTTTATTTTGTTGGGATGATCATGTCTCCCTAAGTAGTTGGGTGCTAGCAAAATATTTTCACATTCAGAAGTAAAAGTCGGTGATTGAAACTTCGCAAACAGATCACGCCGCAATGAATAACGTTTTTCTTTTAATGATTTCCACCCCAATTCGTGCAATACTTCCGTGACGCTTTCTCCCCCGTAACATGATAACACAAAACGTGCTGTCCTCCTCTGAACCTTCTCAATATCTTCCATCAGTCCCATCTGCTGAGGGTTCCACAATGGGCAACAGTACTCCAGCAGAGGACGCACAAGTGTGATGTAGGCAGTCTCTTTGGTGCAGCTAGTGCATCTTAGAAGCGTTCTGCCATTGAAACTTAATCTTTGGTTCGCCTTCCCCACTATATTTTCTGTGTGTTCTTCTCCAATCTAAGGTGTTCGTAACTCCTAGGAATTTCGTAGAATTTACGACCTTCAGGTTTGACTGATTTATCGCGTAATTGAAGTTCAGCGGATGTTTTTAGTGGTCATGTGTATTACTTCACACTTTTCTTTATTTAGTGTCAATTGCCAATTTTCGCACCATGTAGAAATTTTGTCTAAATCCCTTTACAGTCGCTTGTGATCCTCTGTTGCCTTCACTAACCGATAAACGACAGCATAATCTGCGAATAGTCTAAGGAGCTATTCAGATTGTCTCCTAAATCGTTTATAAACACAAGGAAAGGTAGAGAACCTATAACACTTCCCTGTGGAACGCCAGATATCACTTCTGTTTTACTCTATGACTTACCATCAATTACAACGAACTGTGTCCTTCCTGAAACGAAATCGTGAATCCAATCACACAGTTGGGGAGATATTCCATAAGCACGCAATTTCATTAGAAGCCGCTTGTGGGGTAAAAACAAAACAGACATTCTACGGATCGGAGCGTGGAATGGTCTAACCCTAAATTGGGTAGTTAAGTTAGAAAATTTGAAAAGTGAAATTGATAGGTTAAGTTAGTTATGGTGGGAATTAGTGAAGTTCGGTGGCAGGATGAAAAGGATTTTTGGTCAGGTGAGTACAGGGTTATAAATACAAAATCAGTTGGTGGTAACGCAGGAGTTGGTCTAATATTGAATAAGAAAATAGGAATGTGGATAAGTTACTATGAGCGGCACAGTGAACGTATGATTGCAGCAAAGATAGACACAAAACCAACACCAACAACAGTAGTCATAAGTTCATATGCCAACTAGTCTGCCGATGATAAGGAGATCGAAGAAATGTATGAGGAGATAGAAGAAATTATTCAGACCATTAAAGGAGGAGGAAAATTAATTGTGATGGGGGCTGAAAATCGGTAGTAGGAAAAGGGAAGAAAAGGAAATGTAGTAGGTGAATATGGACTAGGGAATGGGAATGAAAGAGAAGATCACCTGGTAGAATTTTGTGCAGGGGGGGGGGGGGTCGAATCCCCCCTCGGGCATGGATATTTGTGCCGTCCTTAGTTGTAGGTAGTTCATAAGTAGTTTGTAAGTTTAGGGACTGATGACCCCGTAGTTAAGTCCCTTAAGCTTAACAAACATTTGAACATGTTTGAATTTTGTGCAGAGCACAATTTAATCATCACAAACACTTGGTTTAATCATCATGAAAGAAGGTTATATACATGGAAGAGACCAGGAGACACTGGGAGGTACCAGATTGACTTTATAATGACAACGCAAAGGTTTAGAAACCAGGTTATAAACTATAAAACATATCCAAGAACAGATATAGACTCTGACCATAACTTATTGGTTATGGACTGTAGTTTAAAACTTAAGAGATCCCCAAAAAGGTAGAAAATTAAGGAGACGGAATGTGGACAAACTGAATGAACCAGAGTTGGTTGAGAGTATTCAATAGAATTGTGGAGAAAAGGAGTTTCTGGCATATCCTAACTAAAAGAAGGGTTAGGTTGGTGGGACGCAGGGATACATCAAGGAATTGTCAACTTAGCATTAGAAAAAAAGTGTTGGGGTAAAAGTCGTAGTGGAAGTCCGAGGGACAAATACAGTGATCAGCTTCAAAAGGATGTAGGTTGCCGTTCGTACTGTCAGTTGAAGAGACTTGCACCGGACAGGGTTGCGTGGAGAGCTGCATCAAACAAATCTGTGGACTGAAAACCATAACAATAACATACATACGGTAACGTATTTTATTGAGGTATTGTTTAGAATTCTAATATGTGATACAGTACGATATTTTTCTGTATCCACTCATTTGAGACATACATGGCACTGTGTAGCTACCACAATAATGCAAAAGACATTCTCGTTGCCCTCTAATATGTGTGATCACCTCAGTACTGTTGCACACCTGCGTGACACCAACAGTATGAACTTATCAAGCAGTTCATGAGGGAAATATAGCTTTCCTTCCAGTAGTGCAATATCCAGCTCTACAACGGTTGTGTGAGGTGCTAGTCAGGCTGCAATACATCTGCGAAGTGCATCTCAGAGATGCGCAGTCGGTTTAGATCCTGTAAACCTACTGCCCACTCCATTCGTTCAATTTGAAGGGCAAGCAGGGAATGTGTATATTTTAACGGGGGACAACTGAATATTTTAATTAAAATAAATGTTTTTAATATTAGTTTTAAATAAAAATCAATAAAATTATCAACTTCTTACGTAAATTCTTCTTTGAAGAGCCTTTATTATGGCGTGCTACACTTTTGGTATTACATAACTTATTTTGGATTAGGAAATGCTTTGTAAGCACATTAACGAGCAGTTCAAATCGCCAGTGGCTAAAATACGTAATGTTACGACGAGTTGTTCAGCAGGGGGTTACAGATTCTCGAACATTTGTATCTAGCAGAGTGTAGTATTGAACTGTCATATTTATTAATACTTCAAAGTCCGTCGTCGACATTTAACAAATTTTTTAAAACGCTGTGTATCTTGAACTATCAGGTTATTCATCACTGAACTGGGACTATGCCGTTTACTGAGAAAGTTACACACCCATCACCTGCGCTCCTTTCTCTGATTAGTCTCCTTCTTTACATCTATAGTAACCGCGCTGCCGCACAGAAATAAATAAATGTTCTGCATCATGTTCACATTCAGTGAAACTGACTGGCTACATGTCGCCAGTGAGAACGCTCATGTTGTCTGCGTATGTCTGGCACATTCCTTTGGTTATGTTTCGCATGTCAAAGATTTTTCAAACTCTGACAGTATCTCCCTGGATTGATGGTTTTGGACAAATTGAACAAGCAGTACACTTTGATATACTATACACAGAGTTTCGTCTTCAATTTCAAAAATGTTCAAATGTTTGTTAAGCTTATGGGACTTAACTACGGGGTCATCAGTCCCTAAACTTTACAAACTACTTATGAACTACTTACGAACTAGGACGGTACAAATATCCATGCCCGAGGGGGCATTCGAACTCCCGACCGTAGTGGCCGTGCTGACCGTGACTGGAGCGCCTCAGTCACCTCGGCCACCGCGGCCGGCTCTTGAATTTCTGTCTCGTGCGAGACGGAGTGTGTCTGCACTCCTCTGATCGCCGTTTTCACTCCATTATAACAAAACGTTTCCAAGTCTCTTCATCTATCACAATTTGATTCAAGAAGTCCTTTCTCCCTCGTTACATCGTATGAGGAATGTCAATGCACATCCAAGCCGTTAGGTTTTGTCAACTTAACTGAGCATTTTGGGAGCCCATCTTGTGCACAATTTGTGGTAACCTAAGTTACCCAAACCAATTTAGTGCAAAACTGTTCTAGAAACTGCGGGAATTCGCCACCACTCTGGGGCACAACGTAGAAAAATAGCTCGATCCTCATGAAACGTCCTTACCCACTTTCTCACCATTCAATTAGTCAATGCATTTTCACCATAAACATCTTAAATTCTGGGATGAATTCATACTGAGTTCACACTGTTTGCGTTAATAAACTGAATTACCAAACGAATCTCATAGGCGGTGGAATCGTCAAGTGTTTTAGACATTTTAAGCTTGCATTGTAATCAGCCAACACAATACAGATCAACTAAAATGGCATATTGAGAGCAGACGGACAAGAACGAATAGCGCGCATGCACTGAATGGCGATCGCATCGCACTTACTTTTTGGATACGCCTCGTAACTATTAACACTAGAACTGCCGATTGGACATTTTTGTCCCGTGGCAATATTTAAATCCCACATTTTCGTTTAATTGTTTCATGAGGTGGATGAGGCTTCTTGACTTTTAATGTTTCTTACCCTAATCCACTTCTAAATGTATGTCATCGCTATGGGATTCCCCCTTTGCCCCACTATCAGCTTGTCTGATAACTGGCTGAATAGAACCGGGACCCTTCATGGGCTTCTCAGAGTGGAGAATGAAAAGAATAAGTTGTGTTTTATTTATTTATTTATTTATTTTATGTCATTGAAGCTGTTACGTTAGATGATAATTTTTTTAAAAGTATACTGAGAAGAAAGGAAAGCAATCGTCTCTGTCATGAACTGTGCACCCGTCGGCGCATACATTGGGCGAAAATATGAGAAGAAATGTCCGTAACAAAAAACGCAACAACATTTTTTTAAGAACTGTTTTAGATCTATGAAAATAAATAAAATTGCACATAGCTCTCATTTCAGGCCAGACTACTCATTGCAGCTGCGTAGGCAGAGAAACAATACCCTTCATAATGGGCACAATTTATTTGGATAGACTTACAACTGAAAATAACACAATACATTACGAAAGTTTTAATCACATACATGAACGCAGTTTCCATGAGCAGTCAGGCACCAGAACGGAAGGCAGTGCATCTGGCCAAATACTGGAAATGACAAGGAAAACGTAACACAGTATTTTAAATTTCTCTTTAAACTTGTGTTTCATTAAATATAAGTTTTGCTTACAAAAATAAATAAATAAAATAAACTGCTGACAGTGAAGGTATTGTGCTGATGTTTCAAAACCCTAAATGTGATTTAGATGAAGGGTTTTCAAATAAATGTTGCTGTTATACATTTGTTGATATAAACACCATTTTAGAGAACTATACGCAATGAACAATTTACATTTAGTCTTGGATTTACAAAACCTTATTTCTGAACTCTTTCTCCACAAAGTAGTCTATGTATAATACATAGCTTTTATTGAAATGTTCTGTGCTGTTATTTCTCCACTATTATCCAAGTCAGCTCTTCGCTTAGGAATAATACACTTTCAGTGTTTATAAAAAAGTAAAACATATCAGTAGGCCTACTACTAGCCTCCTTAAGATACCATATTTAGAACTATCCATTTTTCGGGAACCTGAAGAATGATTTCGGTATGCATCGCTGTTTGTAGTTAGCTATTGCAACCGCATGTAGCACACACACTCCCTCATCCAACCATTTCCTACTTCTACAAGGTATATCCACAAAATAAGTTCCGTTTGGTTATATAAAACAAAGGTGTACAGATACAGAAAAAATGTTTATTATAAAAAAATCTGCAACTGTTAAACTACTTTTCTACATAGATTCCGAAATTTTGTAGGCACTTGTCATAGCGTGGTACAAGTTTTTGTATGCTTGCTTCATAGAAGCTTGCCGCTTGTGTATTCAACCATGTGGTAACATGTTCTTTCAGTCGTCATCATCGTTGAAGTGTTGACACCAAGGACAGATATTAGGTGTGAGAAGAGATGAAAGTGGCTAGGAGCGAGGCCCGGGCTGTACGGAGGATGATCAAACACGACCCACTGAAATTCCCGTAAGAGTGATTTGGTCACATTCGCCGAGTGAGGTCGGGCATTATCGAGGAAAAAACAACACCTTTTGTCAGTAATCCTCTTCTTACGCCTAAAATCTGTCTTTGATGGTGAACACTTCAACTATGATGAGGGTCTGAAAGAACACGTTACCACATGGTTGAATACACAGGCGGCAACCTTCTATGAAGCAGGCATACAAAAATTTGTGCCAAGCTACTAGAAGAGCCGACAAAATTTCGGAAGGTATGTAGAATATTACTTTATCAGTTTTAGTTTTTGTACACGTTTGTTTTATATAACCAAACGGAACTTACTTTGTGGACATACCTCGTATAAAGTACGCCGACGAATGATGTGAGTGTTCCGAGTCTCACACTGTTAATTGGTCGTTCACTTCCAGTATAATTTACAACTCACGCCGCTAGGAGGCGCACGGGAGCGCTGTTGCACGTTTCAGCGAAGAGTTTCCGCTATTATCTTTATAAGCTATTTCTTTTAATTACCTCCTCGATAACTTCAAACAATAAAACTTGGTCTCTTCTACATATTCTTTCATCAATTCCTTACATTTTTTCCAGTTCTGTATTATTTGGATGAGACCTTGCTTTCAGAAGTCTGTGTGTTGGATGGTCAAGAAATGTCAGACCCAGCGAGTACAGAATAACATAGAGAGGCTACACCGTCTACATCAGAGTACAGGCAGTGAAGCACGGCAGACATCTTGCATGGGTGAAGAAACGGAGTTAAGCAGATGCGTAGTTCTTCAAATGGCGCTCGCCTCAATTACATTGTCATTTGAACCCCATCGGAAGGGAAAAATATTACCAAATTTTTCACGCAGACAGGATAATACTGAAGGAATGCCACAGTGTTCTTAGTAAGTACAATACGTATTGTTTTGGTATAAAAATAGTAATTGAAACTATTCCTTTTATATGAAATACTGATCAGTGGCAGAAAAGTGAGATAGTAACGGAGAAGAGGCAGGTGCAAATACACATGTATAAAAGATAATAAAACTTGAATAATAGTAACAAATATTAGTTTAATTGTAAGAAAATTAATATAATTAAATACAATATTATTAATTGTGAGACAAAAAACAGAAACAAAATTTAGTACACAACGCTTGCTAGAACAAAGTGAACAATTCCAATAGCTGTTGGGCATCGACGCGTGATGAACTACGTTTGCGTAAAGAATCTAAACAAGTAAATTAAATTATTTGTGTATTTTTAGTCGTTACATCAACTTGTATAATCGAAACCGTGTGATAAACTATGCTTGCATCAAAGAAGTTTAAACAACTACAAGAGCAGTCGTTCATGTTAGTTAAACAGATTATTAATAGATGACACCTACTACACTCCTGACCATTAAAATTGCTACACCACGAAGACGTGCTACAAATGCGAAATTTAACTGACAGGAAGAAGGAACTGAGATATGCAATTGATAACTGTTTCATTATTTTGATGTGGTTGTCAGCGAGAAAAAGTTCACTAAAGGTATGAAATTATGTTTAAAGTTTGTTTCATGTCGCTAAGCACTGTCATTCTTATATAGCGTATTTAAAAAGTCTCGCCGCATTATGTGGCAGTCTTTTGCGATTCCTATTGTTTATGACGTCATATCTTCCAAACCATGTCTCGTACGTGATTCTTAACCCTGCAGCAATTATCTCACGGTACGGAATGTGCGTACCAAATGTGGTTGAAATCGAACCAGTGGTTTAGGAGAAAATGAGCAGCATTTTCGCTAAATGCAGCAGTTTTTTTGCGCAATTCATTGTTTATGACGTCATATCTCGCGAACTATGTATCGTACTTGATTCTTACACTTACGACGACCGTCCTCATGGATTGAAGCTTACATGTACAAAATTTCATAAAGAATGGAACAAAACTTTAGATTTAAAGTGCAACACGTACACACAAACAAACATACGGACACTCAGATTTATATATTAGAAGATTATTCCAGGATTCTAAAGAGGAAATTAAAACAAACCGCATGACGATACATTCAATACCCCTTGAGTTATAAAAGGTTAGGGGGATATGTGCTCCTATTTTATATAATAGTGTGATTTGCTATCCCTACCTGAAATTTGTAATTATATGGCAAAAATTGTCAAAAAAGGAATGCCATAAAATATATGAAAAAGGAATTAACAGACAGCGAACTCAATAAACTACTCTGTTCTCGCAGCTGTGGCCGCCTGGCGCTCGGGAGCAATGTTGATTGGGTATCGCGCTCTCAGCTGACTTCATTTCACTGTCATTATAATGCCTCTCTATTTTATTCTATGCTCGCTGGTTAGATCTCTAAAATCACCGTGTCGTCATTCTGGAATGACATGAATGATTCTACGTCTGAGGAAAGAGAAAGAAGACGCTGGATGCCATATCTGAAGAACAGAAAGTGTATGTGAGTGTGTTGGGTGAGGGGGTGGTGGGGGGAGGGGGTAGAGGGAAAGCTAAAACGACACCCCATTCGAACAACATGTGTAACTGTCCTGTGAATAATGAGCTGCGACGTAGTCGTAGGGCACCTCTTGGATGCAAATCTTTAAAACCTTTTAAATCATACATACACGAGGCGCGTCCAACAAGGTAAGTTCCATCATACAATGCAAACTTTCACGGCCGGCGTCAACTTCATTTAAAACTTCCGGGCTGATAAGCCGTGGTCGATTTATAAAACTTTCCCCTAACGTTTCATCTTTGGCTGCGGAAGACATCTTCAGAGGTAGAGTGGCGAACTGCGATGAGAACTTGAGGGAGCGCCATATATATAGGCAATGTAGAGGACACCATAAGACATCACGTGATGTCGGCTACGACACTATCTCTGGTATTGCCAACATTCTTGGCAGAGAAGAATCGATTGTCACTCCGCTGGTGTAAAGCAGTAGTCCAAATTCTGTCTAATTTAACAGCTTCCTCTTTCCTGTTAAAATTATTACGATGTTTATATATCTCGATTGCTTCTCTATATGTGCGCGCATGATAGTGTGAAGTTTTTGAGATGACACTAGTCTCATTAAATTTAATTTCATGGTTGCCTTCTTGGTATACATGTTCCGCTACGGCCGATTTCTCCGTGTGCCCAAGCCGGCAATTCCTTTTATGTTCGACCAGACGAGTATTGACGCTTCTTTTAGTAGTTCCAATGTAGACTGAACCACAGCTGCAGGGAATTTTATATACACCTGGTGTATTCAGCGGATGTCGTACATCTTTAGCAGATCTTGAATATTCTTTTATCTTCCTTGTAGGTCTGAAAATGGTTTCTACCCCATACTTTTCCAGCACTTTTTCAATACGGTCTGTAACCTTATTTATGAACGGAAGAAAAACTTTCCCCTTGGGCGGTTGTTGTTCCTTGTTGATGTTAACTTTCTTCCTGGGACGAAGGGCTCTCTCTATTTCTTTTGTAGAATAACCGTTCTTCTGGAAGGTGGATCGTAAATGCTCCAACTCATCTTTTAAATAAGTAGGTTCACAAATTTTATGCGCCCTGTCAACCAATGTTTTAACCACACCTCTTTTTTGTCTGGGATGGTGGTTAGAGTCTTTTTGTAGGTAACGGTCAGTATGAGTAGCCTTCCTGTAGACCTTGTGACCCAACGTCCCGTCCACGTGCTTGATTACAGACACATCGAGAAAATTCAGCTGTCTGTTGCTCTCCGTTTCCATCGTAAATTGTATTCTGGGGTTGATACCATTGAGATGCGTTAAGAAGGCATCTAATTCCTCTGCACCGTGTGTCCATAGCACAAAAGTGTCATCGACATATCGATACCACCTAGCTGGCTTATGGTGCCCTCTACATTGCCTATATATACGGCGCTTCCTCAAGTTCTCATCGCAGTTCGCCACTCTACCTCTGAAGATGTCTCCCGCAGCCGAAGATGAAACGTTAGGGGAAAGTTTTATAAATCGACCACGGCTTATGAGCCCGGAAGTTTTAAATGAAGTTGACGCCGGCCGTGAAAGTTTGCATTGTATGATCAAACGCCTCTACGGGGCGGATATGTCATCATCAGTTCGTCGACTGGAGGGACTGCGCAAGAAGAAGGCACAACAACTGTGTTCGCTGACTTTTCTGTTACGCTGCCGGGACACTTCCACCGTTCCGAAATTCATACAGGTGAAGAGGAAGTTTCGCTCGGCCCAAGCACACCGTGTTTACAACCGCATGGAAACAGCAATGCTGAGAGAGAGGATTCACCAGACGAGACGATTACTAGTGGAAACAAGCAGTAAGCTATTACATCTTCACTTATTTATTAGCAATAAGATGCAGTGTTGGGATTGGAATAAGGTTGACAATCTAACGTACAGAACCATGGAACGTAGTGCAGAGATTTCTGTCAATAGACAGAAGAAGAAATTTTCTTGTCTCCAGAAGAAAATGTGTGTTGATTCAGTTGACGACAATTCCCGCACTTTATCAATCTGTCTGATAAAAATCTGAGCGAAGTTGAAATTTCTGTACTAGCCAAAGGGGGCAATTTTGCAGTGACTCCACAAAAAGTACCCACGGAAGATATAATATCAAATATTGAGGCAGGCATCAGGCTACTGCCACAACAGTCTGCTGATGTAATTCGAATGGAAACAGCCAGAATTTTGCGTAAATGTAAACCACCAAAAAGTAATTTGTCTCACGAACAAAGGAAGGCGCTGAGAGATATTAACGCAGATACCAACATCATGGTTCTCACCGCAGATAAAGGAAATGCAACCGTCGTATTGAGGAGTGAGGACTATCATAACAAGATTAAGGATATTTTGGACCCTGCCAACTATAAAAAAACTGCAGAAGGATCCAACTACGAAGATTTTAAAGACGACTAATCAACTGGTGAAAGCATCTTCCTTCTCTTCTGACGACAAGAAGTTGCTCTGCAAAACGGAAGCGTATCCACCAAGGCTCTATGGACTCCCAAAGGTGCATAAAGAACAGACTCCGCTAAGGCCAATTGTGAGTGTCATTGGGTCACCCACACACGAGTTAGCCAGACATCTAGCTTCGTTGTTGCAACCCTACGTTGGAAAAACTGACAGCCATATAAGAAATTCGGCTCATTTCATTGAAAAACTAAAAGAGATGAATGTTGCCCATAGTGATATTCTTGTTAGCTTTGACGTGGTGTCTCTCTTTACGATGATTCTAGTGAATGAAGCTATTTCTTGCTTAGCGGATATTTTTCCACCTGACATAGTATCATTGTTTAGACACTGTCTCACCACTACCTACTTTCAATACAATAACGAGTTCTATGAACAGATAGACGGAGTGGCTATGGGCAGTCCACTTAGTCCAGCGGTGGCCAATCTATTTATGGAGTCGTTTGAAAAACAGGCGTTGCAGACTGCTAATAAAAAGCCAGCTAGGTGGTATCGATATGTCGATGACACTTTTGTGCTATGGACACACGGTGCAGAAGAATTAGATGCCTTCTTAACGCATCTCAATGGTATCAACCCCAGAATACAATTTACGATGGAAACGGAGAGCAACAGACAGCTGAATTTTCTCGATGTGTCTGTAATCAAGCACGTGGACGGGACGTTGGGTCACAAGGTCTACAGGAAGGCTACTCATACTGACCGTTACCTACAAAAAGACTCTAACCACCATCCCAGACAAAAAAGAGGTGTGGTTAAAACATTGGTTGACAGGGCGCATAAAATTTGTGAACCTACTTATTTAAAAGATGAGTTGGAGCATTTACGATCCACCTTCCAGAAGAACGGTTATTCTACCAAAGAAATAGAGAGAGCCCTTCGTCCCAGGAAGAAAGTTAACATCAACAAGGAACAACAACCGCCCAAGAGGAAAGTTTTTCTTCCGTTCATAAATAAGGTTACAGACCGTATTGAAAAAGTGCTGGAAAAGTATGGGGTAGAAACCATTTTCAGACCTACAAGGAAGATAAAAGAATATTTAAGATCTGCTAAAGATGTACGACATCCGCTGAATACACCAGGTGTATATAAAATTCCCTGCAGCTGTGGTTCAGTCTACATTGGAACTACTAAAAGAAGCGTCAATACTCGTCTGGTCGAACATAAAAGGAATTGCCGGCTTGGGCACACGGAGAAATCGGCCGTAGCGGAACATGTATACCAAGAAGGCAACCATGAAATTAAATTCAATGAGACTAGTGTCATCTCAAAAACTTCACACTATCATGCGCGCACATATAGAGAAGCAATCGAGATATATAAACATCGTAATAATTTTAACAGGAAAGAGGAAGCTGTTAAATTAGACAGAATTTGGACTACTGCTTTACACCAGCGGAGTGACAATCGATTCTTCTCTGCCAAGAATGTTGGCAATACCAGAGATAGTGTCGTAGCCGACATCACGTGATGTCTTATGGTGTCCTCTACATTGGCTATATATACGGCGCTCCCTCAAGTTCTCATCGCAGTTCGCCACTCTACCTCTGAAGATGTCTTCCGCAGCCGAAGATGAAACGTTAGGGGAAAGTTTTATAAATCGACCACGGCTTATCAGCCCGGAAGTTTTAAATGAAGGTAAGTTCCGTTTGGTTATATAAAACGAACGGGTACAGATACAGAAAAAATATTGATTGTACAAAAATCTACAACTGTTAAACTACTTTTCTACATAGCTTCCGAAATTTTGTAGGCAATTGTCAATGCATGGCTCAAGGTTTTGTGTACCTTTTTCATAGAATGTTGCCGCCTGTGTATTCAACCATGTGGTAACATGTTGTTTCAGCTCGTCATCATCGTTGCAGTGTGTCCACCAAGGACAGATTTTAGGTGTAAGAAGAGGATTACTGTCAAATTATTTTTTTCTCACGATAATGCCTGACCTCACACACCGAATGTGACCAAACAATTCTTACGGAAATTTCAATTTGACCTGTTTGATCATCCTCCATACAGCTCGGACCTCTCTCCTAGCGACTTTCATCTCTTCTTACACCTAAAATCTGTCCTTGGTGGTCAACACTTCAACAATGATAAAGAGCTGTTACCACATGGTTGAATACACAGGCGGCAAACTTCTGTGAAGGATGCATGCAAAAACTTGTGGCACGCTATGACAAGTGCCTACATAATTTCGGCAATTATGTGGAAAAGTAGTTTAAGAGTTGTAGAATTTTGTGCAATAAAAATTTCTTCTGTATCTGTGTACAATTTCATTTTATAACCAAACGGAACTTACTTTTTGGACGCGCCTCGTACGAATGATTAAAGCAGACTGTAGATTTAGAATGAACACACAAAAAGCATGAAGACACTTGTAAACGACAGATAGCTTTCCTACTAAGAGGAACATTTTTATAACGAGCATACTATTCGAAGAATGCCCGCAATGATCAAATTTGGTAACTATTCGAAGAATGTCCGCAATGATCAAATTTGGTGACAGAGCAACAGATACAATGACACTACTAAAATAATACGACTGATTAGCGCAGTTATCAGAATATAAAGAAGAAATAATAACAAATCAGATTTAGTAACATTATATACAATTATACACAATTTTTTAACGCTTGGTGACGAAACATAGCTGCAACTGAAAAAAGAAAAATACTAAAGGAATGATATATATTTCATGATTCTCCTATATGTAGAATGGAATATGGGCACTGGTGAGAGAAATAGCTTTCCTATTACGGCTTGCACACCCATCTCAGCGTGTAAGAGGCACCAACCACCTTAAAGAATTAGGTGTTGGGTCATAATCTAATTCAGCAAGTGAATGAAAGTCCCGTTTAACAGCGCTGTTATGTTACATAAACTTTTTTCATAGAACATTCCTTATCTAACATAAGTAGCTGATATTAAATATTTATGTTATCTTGTTGGTATTACAGAACTGGCAGTTATCAACTTAACAGGTTATCACGGTGTACTTACTACTTCCGATAGCATTTACTCAAGAAAAAAAGGTAAATTATAGACCATTAATTATGGGACCCGGAAATGGTTACATTTGACCAATTACCCTGCTCAAGAACCCGTGGCAAAACAAAACCTTAAAATCCACCTGTGAACTGTCGACCATCCGACCCTCTACAGCTGCTAAGTCAGCTTCTGCCGAAGAGCTAGTATGAGCATTTCTCTGATGGCAGTAGGGGCAGTTTAAAGTTATTGCCATATTTGTATAAAACAGAAGGAAATAAATGCACAGACGTAGATAAGGCTATGATCAATTTTAACAGAAGTATCTGGATGTACACGTCATGCGAAGTATATTATCACTTTTATAGTTGGCCTGTTAGTAAAATATGGATTCTATAAACAGTCTATTTGCAATGTACAGAACTGCTTCATACATGTCATTACCTTACAAATCAGTTCATGTGCTATATTTTTGACTTCCGAGGATATAATTGAGAAAAAGTTTGTAAATGGTATGATAAAATAATTTTTAAAGATTCTTGAAAGACCCTAAGTCCTATTATTAAACACTGGATTAATATAAGTTAAAAGATAGTTTTCAGGAATCTCTAAATTTGTGGCGTCATATATCCTGAAGTGTACGTCATACCATAATTTTGCACGTAGATTCAGTGAAAAATGTGAAAAATCTCCGCAAAATACAAAGATGTAAGAAAGTCTAATGACAAGTCGGATGTTAAAATTTTAGTGTATTCTATTGTAAGCAGAAAGAATTTTGAGGAGTGCAATTGCGTTTCACTATATATGAAGAAGTTATATAATTTTTTAGATAATGTCTGCAAATCGTACTGCGAATAGAATCAGTACTTACGTAGTAAGAAATCGCCCTTGTAGGAACCATTATCACCAGTTCAGAGCTCCCACCAAGGAATAATAATTGGCCGTACCAGGATTCGAACCAAGAACGTTGATATAATGACGTGATTTGTTGATCAATTTTTTCGAATTGATTGGTTGTTTGTAGACGTGTAATCGCTTCTTTATTTATTTATTTTTTTTTTCCTTGTTCAGCTCTGAAATCTTGCCTCGCCAACGTAGGTGGACCTCAAACGCATAGTTTGTAATTGTTGTAGTTCTCTTGCTGTGTTCAGTTTTGTGTAAGTGTATACCCCGTAATGCGTAGAATATGGCAACATTTTAAATTATTAAAATCGATAAATAATCATGGTAGAATCGAATATATATGTTTTCTCCTTCTTGGAAGGCGTTATATAAGTTTCATACGATAGATAACGACCGTGTCTGCATTTAGCCTTTTAGGACTATAGATTCCTTTGTGTACTGCCACTAATCTGTCGATAGGTGTCCATATTTTCTGTACTACGTTTTGTTTCATTTGGTATCAAGAAGATATTACAGAATCCGGAAACAAGAAAGGAATTGAACAGTTGTCTGTTGTACATTTTTGGTAGTACATCAATGTTGTAAATTGAGTACAGTGATTTTGCGATTAAAATAACGTATCTGATCTGTATTACCTCCATTTAACGCAAACAGTAATTTTAAACTGACAAACATAACTGACAACATAACGACACGTCAGCGCGCAGGCCGGGCGCCCCAGCCGCCAGCTCCGCCGCCGCCGCCGCCGCCGCCCAGGGCAGGGAACGCGTGCAGGCAGCCGATGTCCGGCGCGATAGACTCCCCAGCACCCGCGCCCGGCACGCCACCTGCCGGACACACCGACAGTTACATCTGCACTGCACCAGCCACTGCGCCCCAACAATTTCCCCGTGCTGGTCATTCACACTAAAATTCTGTGACGACAAGCAATGTCCGTATAAAACCTCTTGAATAATCAAAATATCCACGAGTGTACTGCCGGTCTATAGTGACCAACGGGCACAATATTTCGGCGATCATACATGTCGCCATCATCAGGTGAACTGACGGACTGAGCTCCTGGAAACGCGCCGGCACGGAGATCCGCAAGCTACGGCGGCTCGAAGAGAACTGGGTTCTAGCCTGGTGCTGCTGCTCGCTCCTTGACATCCCTCTCTGTGAGGGAGTGTACTGGGGAGTTTGTGGCCATTTGGCCTTTACTCCTCTGTACATTGTGTGGTGTTTGTGTGACTGTGACTGTTTTTAAATGTCTGTGAATTGTATTCGAGATTCTGTGTGTGTGACTAGTGCTTGCCCTGGGTGGGCGTGATTTTGGTTTGGTTGGGTAGGATTGGAATTTGGGATGGGTATTAGGATATTCCTCTTTGATCTACTGATCAAAGATGGTCAAGTGACGATTATGTTTGTTGCGGGACATGTCATACTGACCTAGGGAACGGATAAGCTCGTTTCCAGATCTGGAGGAACTTTCGTAGAAAGCCCTTGCCAGATCTTGGATCTAACCCGGTAGCGGGCGATTTAAATACCCTCGGCCCGCGGAGTGACCCCTCCATGGTCCGCGCCCCGCGCCGCAGTCGCGTAGTAGAACAGATTGCGACGGCGTCTGAGAAGACGTCGGTGTGAGGGCTCTGTCCGCCGTGGTCGTCACTTCGTTACGTTTGCTAGATTTACTCTTAATTAACCCAATCGCTGGTTCCCAAGCTTTGCTAAGATTATAGCCACAGTCACGGTTTATGAGGTCGTCACTTGTGTGAATTTCAATGGCCTCTCTAACGACGCAGTCCCAGTATCTCGACGTCTGTACCAGAATCCTAGTGCGTTCATATTCCATCGCGTGATTCTCCGATAAACAATGTTCAGCGACCGCCGACTTGCTCGGATACATAAATCGTGTGGGCCTCTGGTGTTCAACGCATCGATCCTCGACGGTACGCATCGTCTGTCCAATATATGACTTGCTACACTGACACGGAATCTGGTACATGCCGGCCTTCCTCTAACCGAGATCATCTTTGGCGCTCGCCACCAGTGCTCGAATTTTATTCGGCGGACCAGTTCCATTTCTTCAAAATGCAGGCGACCTTCCCCGAGAGTGCACCGGTATATGGAATGAACGCAGTGCCTACCTCCTCCCTCGTGTTGTCATCTGTTTCCACAGGTTGTGCTTTAGTGGTTGGGCGGAGAGCCCGTTGAATCTACCACTCTGAGTACCCATTTTTTCGGAATACAGTTCTCCGGTGTTCCAATTCCTGGGGTAGACTCTCTGCGTCGGAGATAGTGCACGGGCTAGAACCCAGTTCCCTTCGAGCCGCCGTAGCGTGCGGATCTCCATGCTGGCGCCTTTCCAGGAGCTCAGTCCATCAGTTCACCTGATGATGGCGACATGTATAATCGCCGAAATATTGTGCCCATTGGACTCTATAGACCGGCAGTACATCTGTGGATATTCTGATTATCAAATACGCTTGGAGATACTAAAGAATCTCTTGAATAATGTTCGTGAATAGCACTGTAACATTAACGTACGTGAACAATGAACTACAGTTACCCTATTTTCCTTCGAAACAGTTACCTCCCGTAACTATGCACTGCTGAGCTATGCAGCATCTACCCACCAGGCTGTCACCTCTACTGATTCCTTACAAAAAACCCCTCCCCGACACTGGCTCAATGCTGCCGCCACCACTAATAACTGAAGTCGCCTCCTCTGGAGGGTTTGCTCCTCGCCACCATCAACCTACACCCCAACCTCTTCCTCACCTGGGTGTAACAGAAATGCAGACCAAGCGCCTCAATCCTAACCCCCACCGCCATCACCACATTTAAGAAGACCACCATCGGTTCTGAACCCGCCAATCCCATGGACACCTCAACCCCTCCCTCTCCTTCACCCCTTCCCAGTCAGTGTACACCATTATCGTCTCTAGCCCCTACTCATAGTTCACTGAAGCGCACCTACTCACACTTCAAATTAGAAAATCCATGCCAAATGCCCTTATGTCCCTCATTATCCCCTAGAATGACTCATTAAAATCTCATGACCGCTCATTCCACACCCACATGCTCCAGAAAATCCCCATGCCTCCCTCCCTCACCACTGACCTCCTCAACGACCAGCTAACTCCTCTATCCCAATCTCCCACTGACCCTCATGGCTGTGATCACGAAGGTTAGCACAGGGATCACAGGGACTGAAGTGTTGGCGGAGCTAACGCCCACCCTACCTCTTGATCCATTCCGCCCATCGCATTAACAGTGTGAGCGGCCCAACGTTTTTTATGGACGTTTTCACTGGAGACACATATCCATCAATCACCTGCTAACTGAGGGGCTCTTATCTTCAACTATAGACACGAGGTCGAATCCTTAATCTAATCTCCCCAATCCTAGTGGTGCCAAAAGTGATTAGTTTACAACTACCACCTTACTGAACATTGCAGAAAACCATGCACTTGCCTCATAGCAGAACTCCCTCCTCCTGTAACACCTACAGTCCGGCACACCATACCTATTCCTATAAATGCAAAGGAGACCCACTCCTGTTACCCCAAAACCGATTGTTCCTGTCTGCCCAGTTGACCAATCCTTCCATCCCAACAGCGCCTTTTGCCCCACCCCACTATGGCCAAGAATGTTATCCACATCGTTCCATTTATCCTTCAAAATGTTCATCCTTTCAAACACACCCACACCCTCTACCAAATTGGCCTCGCCACGAGCTCTGTTTTTTAATTAAAAATGTTCGCCAGATATTCCCATAACCAAGCCCACTTTATCTTCTTCCACTTCGCCATCCTACCTCCGTTTCCCTCCCATCCCCACTCACTTCCCTTCTGGCACAGCAGCACTTCTCAATTCTTTACAACAATATCTACTCCATCCCTACTAATAAACACCTCTTTAGTATCACCCTCTTCTTCCACCAATGAATGCCTTTACCCTTAACCCATTTTTTCCCAGTGTTGCGTACACGCAACACAAAATTTAGCCTTACAAAATGCAGTAGAAATGGACTTACTATTTCACAATTACCTTAACACTTCGTAAAAAGATGCAAGATTTATAAAAGTCAAACGATCTACATACACAAGAAATGTCAAGTTCAGCTTCACACAGAGTGTTTTTCAATAATTCATGAGTGTTACCATCAATGTAAGTCAGAGTTATCATATAATAGACAATATTGCACAGTTTGAATGTGATCACAAAAACTAAATTATTCTATTTTTTTACTAGGAAACAGAGCAACATTATGGGTGGTGCAAATTACAACACATACTGCTAGTTTGTAATATTTGTAATGTTATTTCAATTATTTTAAAGAGAACCTGATGACTAAACACAACACTTTTTCACAATTTCTATTTTTGGGAAGAAATGGGTTAATGGAACATTTTTTCAGCCCTGTCATACTATAAGTACCGTCCCCTGCTTGATCCACTGCACAAACTTCCTCCATCCCCTAGCACGACTTGGAGATGCTGTTGGCCACCTGTATGTCTCCCAGTTTGGCCTCAATCTCTA
This sequence comes from Locusta migratoria, assembly GCA_026315105.1. NCBI lineage: Eukaryota > Metazoa > Arthropoda > Insecta > Orthoptera > Acrididae > Locusta > Locusta migratoria. Next base: position 130,921,612 of record CM048750.1, on the reverse strand, counting down.
CTCAATGATCCCTCGGAAAAATCAGACCATTAACCTATTCCTCCACTACTTCACTGTAACCCTGACCACACTGTACATCCATTCCTCCACCCTTCCCCTTTGGCTTCATTATCCATATTGAGTGAAGCTTCTCAACCTCTATTATTGCTGCCAACCTGAATTTCCATTCCCTTACTCCCACAGAACTTTGACATTATCATCAGTTCCTAACCACCATTGTTTCCCTCCCTCATCACACGTAACCTATAAGCAACACTACTCCTGATGTCATCAATGCCTCCCCAAACCTCCTTGGGTGTATCACTGCTGAAGTTTGTGACCCCATCAGCAGTGACTATGGCCCCTTTCTCCTCACCATAACCCACAATCTTTGTCTCCTATGTGCCCCTTTCAACTCTCCCATCTAAACCAATCCCCAAATACCCACAAACTGAAATGCCTCAACAGGTAGGAACTCACCCTCTTTATAGCGCTGAAGACATTAATCTTTCCTCCAACAGACATCGTTTGTCACTGTCTCTGTTCATGCCCCCCATCAAAGCCATTCATCATCACTGCCGCGCCCCTCCCACCATGGGCTGTTCATTTCCTCCAGGAACCATGCTGACTTTATTGTTCCTTTCTCTTCACCCACGAGTGGGATACACTCCTTCGCCATTGGCTAATACAGCAACAAATGTGCAGTCTTGTAACTGCCAAGAAACACTGGGACTGGGGACGGACTTAATAATCAGCTTCCCAGTCAATCATCCAAGTATTGGAATGCCTTCCATCGCTTTAGTGAGAACAAACCCACCCCCCAATACTCAAGCCTTCACAGTGTCAGTTCCTTCCCTGATAATCTCGGTAAGACCGACCACTTCACTTCCTTCCATGCTGAAGTATACACTGTTCCTTACAATCGCAAATTTGTTTACTTTATGTTCCCTGATTTTTGTGACAGGACAGATACCTGTATCCCATCCACTGGCCCTGGCTTCCACTATTTGGAGCACATCCCTCCAACTAAATACACAGACCACTGCACATTTTATCGGGCTGACACTCCACTCCTGGCCATGACTGTCTCACTTACCGTCACCTGAAGTAAAGTCGCCTCCATTTCCTTACTGCTGGCTAATGAATTACAATGGAGAGAGAAGTTGTGCCGGCCGCGGTGGCCGAGGGGGCTGAGGCGCTTCAGTCACGGTCTGCACGGCCACTACGGTCGGGGGTTCGAATCCCCCCTCGGGCATGGATATTTGTGCCGTCCTTAGTTGTAAGTAGTTCATAAGTAGTTTGTAAGTTTAGGGACTGATGACCCCGTAGTTAAGTCCCTTAAGCTTAACAAACATTTGAATTTGATTTGAGAGAAGTTGTGATGTAACCTGTATTATGAACTTGGAGGAGACATAACATATATATTGGTATATGGCTTAATAAATGGAATAATGTACATTATCAACTGAATCATCAGGTATGGGTTGCTTTGAACTTTTAGAATACACGATTTATAATTTAAAATTTTCATTTCGCATTTTCAGTTTTTTTGTAGTTACTTTCCCCTTTCTTGTTTTCACTTTTTGAGTATTCCTTAACCTCATTACTACCTATCAACCATTTACATAATTTTTTATACAGCTGGTAAAATTAATGATCCTGATTGCTGATACCCGGTTGCTGTTTTCGGTTTCCAGTTTTGTAATGAGAATACGAGGTAAGTCTAATTTCACTTATTGTGACGCAGTCAGATTATTTCCCCTTCCATTATATAAATTTATCAAATGGTTTTCTCATTCAGTATTTCCTGCGGGTGTACTTATAACAGGGTCATAATTTTTAGTATTTATATTTTCCCTATTTCCAGGGCGTGTCCGTTCCGCATATTAATTTAATTTTTCAATACTTACCTCAGTGGTCGAAGTCACCACATTCTTCGGTTTTAAAAGTTCAGTTTTGAACGTACGTAGTACATAGTATTGATCAATTTCCATCAAACTTTAAACATTTAAATATACGGGATACCTGGCAACGTATCAATGAAGCAAATGGCTTTAACGGGAAACGTGCTACCGAAGCCATAATACAAGGACTAAGTAGCAATGGAAGAATGTCAGTAAGTTTGCAGATTCACGTTGCATACTGCGTCCTGCCTCTGGCGGAGATGTTTTTTAAATCTATGGGACCAAACTACCGTGGTCATCGGTACATAGGCTTACAAACTACTTAAACTAACCTAACGAGAACACACACACACACACACACACACACACACACACACACATCACCCAGAGAGGCCGCGAACATCCGGCGGATACAGCCTCGCAGTCTCTGACAAGGGGCATTGGACTCTTCGGCTATAACCGTGCGGCTATTTCATCCTATTCGCATGTTTCCTATATGAGGTTGCTCAACCACCTTGAACAGCGAACGACCGGCAGCCAATCACACGCCGACGCCGAGCCTCCTGGAGGGAGAAACCGAGAAGCGCGCCCTCTACAAGCAGCTATATCTAGGCCGACATGCGTCTCGAAGGGCACTCTGAACTCGGCGCCGAACTAGGAAGATACTATGCGAGAGCGCTGCTAGCATCGTGCAAGAAGACGCCGCCGCGAGAACAGACATATTCTCTTAAAGCCGGCTGCGGTGACCGAGGGGACTGAGGCGCTCCGGTCACGGTCTGCACGGCCACTACGGTCGGGGGTTCGAATCCACCCTCGGGCATGGATATTTGTGCCGTCCTTAGTGTTAGCTAGTTCATAAGTAGTTTGTAAGTTTGGGGTCTGATGACCCCGTAGTAAAGTACCATAAGCTATACAAACATTTGAACATATTCTCTTAAAGATGAGTATTGTGTATATTTCAGTAAATAAAACTAGTATTACTAATCTGTATAGCTGTTTTAGCTGTCCACGCATCCCATGCGTCCTGAGCAGATCCTTTCCTAAAAGGTAGGCCTGGGAGGACAAAACACAAGATACCTACGGTACTAACCGTTCAGTGTTTCTATTTCTAATTTACAAGCATTTGAATAAGAGGAGATACTCGATATTCATCTTCAATTTAATTGTAACAACTGACTAAGCTTTAGTATGAATAAAACCATGGAGGTCGCTATAATTCTGTGTATCCTCTCATTTGAAAACTTTTAAAGAAATTGCTGTTAACTGCGCTCGTGTTTCATCACGCGGATTTGTAGCTACGCTGAAAATGTGAGCCCTGAAAATGAATAGTTGCAGGTTTCATTTGTTAATGTTCGAATACTTTAACAACTACAAAACGAATGAAGGGAGATTTTAACATTCTGTTAACAGCGTGGCCACTATAGACGGTGCACATGCTCCAACCGTTTTGTTAACGGTGGTGAAGGAAATCGGCCTTGCCGTGTGAAAGGAACCATTCCGGTAAATGCCTGGAGCATTTTAGAAGAAACACCTAAAATCTAGATTTAGATGGTCTGGCGCGAAAGTGAAGGGCCGTCCTTCGAAATTCTTTGTCAGAGTGGTAACCACTGCACCACCTCTCTCCGTTTGAACAAATACAATGTATTTTACGGAGCGTGAACGTAATCTACATCTACATGTACATAAATACTCCGCAATTCACCGTAAGGTGCGTGGCGGAGGGTACACAGTACCACTACTAGGCATTTCCTTTCCTATTCCACTCCCAAATTGAACGAGGAGAAAACGAATGCCTATATGCCTCCGTACGAGCCCTAATTTCTCTTATCTTGTCTTTGTGATCTTTACGCGAAATGTAAGTAGGCGGCAGCAATATAGTACTACACTCAGCTTCAAATTCCGGCCCTTTAAATTTATTTAACAGAAATTAACGAAAAGAACGTCGTCTTTCTTCCAGCGATTCCCAATTGAGTTGCCGGAGCATTTCCGTGACACTCGCGCATTTGGTCGAACCTACCGGTAACAAATCTAGCTGCTCGCATCTGAACCGTCTCTATGTCTTCCTTTAAACTGATTTGCTGCGGGTACCAATACTCAAGACGGCGGTCGTACAAGCGTTTTATACGCGGTATCCTTTACAGGTGAAGTGCATCTTCCCAAAATTCTCCCAATAAACCGAAGTCGGCTGTCCGCCTTACTCACAACTATCTTTACATGCTCGTTCCATTTCATATCCCTCTGCAATGTTACGCTTAGATATTTCAAGAAATGTTCAAATGTTTGTAGAGTCTATGGGACTTAACTACGGGATCATCAGTCCCTAAACTTATGAACTACTTACAACTAAGGACGGCACAAATATCCATGCCCGAGGGGGGATTCGAACCCCGACCGTAGTGGCCGTGCAGACCGTGACTGGAGCGCCTCAGTCCCCTCGGCCACCGCGGCCGGCCTTAGATATTTGAACGACGCGACAGCATCACTACTAATGCTGTATTCGAACATTATTGGATTGTTTTTTCTACTCATGTGCATCACCTTACACTTTTCTACATTGAGAGCTAGCTGCCATTCTTCGCACCAACTAGAAATTTTGTCTAACTCATCCTGTATGCTATTACAGTCAGTTACAGACGACGCCCTCCCATACACCACAGCATCATCAGCAAACAGCCGCAAATTACAACTTACTCTGTCCATCAGATCATTTATATAGATAGATAATAATAGCGGTCCTATCACACTCCCTGGGGCACGCCTGACAATACACTCGTTTCTGATGAACACTCGCCGTCGAGAACAACGTACTGCGTTCTATTACATAGGAAATCTTTCAGCCAGTCACATATCTGTGAACCTATTCCATAAGCACGTTTCTTCGTTGGCAGTCTGCAGTGTGGCTCCGCGTCGAACGCCTTTTTGTAGTCGAGAAAAACACAATCCGCCTGTTGCCCTTCATGGCTCGCAAGATGTCATGTGAGAAAAGGGCAAGCTGTGTTTCACATGAACAATGTTTCCTAAACCTGTGCTGATTCATGGAAAGAAGCTTTTCCGTTTCAAGGAAATTTACTATATTCGAAGTGAGAATATGCTCTATAGTTCTACATGAAACTGCTGTCAACGATATTGGCCTGTAATTGTGTGGGTCAATTCTCTTTCCTTTCTTATAAACGGTAGTCACCTGCGCTTTTTTCCAACTTTGCTCTGAATTAAAGATTCGCGATAAATGCAAGCTAAGTAGGGGGTCAATGCCGCAGAATAGTCTTTGTAAAACCGAACTGGTATTCCATCCGGACTAGCAGACTTATTCGTATTTAGCTCTCTCAGCTGCTTCTCTACACCGGAAATACCTATTGCTATGTCCCCCATTTCGGAATTAGTACGTTGATCAAATGATGGTACATTTGTGCGGTCCTCCTGTGTGAAAGATTTCTTAAAGGTTAAATTTAGAACTTCAGCTTTCCGTTTGCTTTCTTCTATTACTGCCCCGGAATGATCAACGAGTGACTGGACAGTGGGCTTTGACCCGTTTATCGGTTTTACATAAGACCAGAATTTTTTTCGGGTTCTCGGAAAGATCTTTTGCTAAGGTATAACTGTGATAATTATTATATGCTTCGCGCATCGATCTTTTTATAGACGCACGAATCTCTACTAACTTTTGCCTGTCATCATTTGCGTGTTCTTTTTTTAATCGAGAGTGCAACAGTCTTTGCTCTCTCAGCAGCTTTCTAACATTATTATTATACCACGGTGGATCTTTTCCGTCCTTAATCGTCTTTACTGCCACATATTTCTCTAACACTTTATTTACAATGCTCTTATATTTAGTCCACAATTCCTCTACATCCAATAGTCCTGGAATTAAACGATGCCCATTCATTTTCTAAGTGCGATCGTAACATTTGCTTATCGGCTCTTCCCAACGAAAACACGCTCCTAGCCTTCTTGATTGGTTTATGAACTTTGGTCACCATCGACGCTATGACGATATCATGATCACTAATTCATGTCTCTACACAGACATCGTTAATAAGGTCAGTCCTGTTTGTGGCTATAAGGTCTTGAATATTCCCATTGCGCGTGGGTTGCCGGTTTAACTGCTCAAGACAGTTTTCGGAAAATGTGTCCAAAAGTAGCTCGCTAGACTGCTTGTCTGTACCGCCTAAAATTTTTGTTCCGAACGTGGCCTGAATTCGCTGTTTGAATGCTGATAGGCGAGTGCTCATCAGAGTTAGCGCCTAGCCTAAAAAAAAAAAAAAAAAAAAAAAAAAAAAAAAAAAAAAAAAAAAAAAAAAACCATGTGCACTTCACAAGTACTCTGCTACCCGAGTAGCCGCTTCTTTAGTGTAGTGCACCACTGATCTATCTAGGGGCACCCTACAATTCCCCACCCGATAACGCAGATCCAGAAATCTGCAGCCATGACTGTCACAGAGTCGGCGAAGCCTCTAGTTCAGACCCTCCACTCGGCTCCAAACCAAAGGTCCCCGATCAACCCTGGGAACAATGCTACAAATCGACAGCTCTCCTTGCATCCCGCGTGCAAAGGCAGCAGCCTTCACCAATTCTGCCAGCCGCCCGTAAGACCTGAGGATGTCCTCAGAACCCAAGCGACAAGCGTCATTGGTGCCGACGGGAGCTACGACTTGCAGTCGACTGCATCCCGCACCCTCGATAGCCGCCGGCAAGACCGCCTCCACATCTTGGATGAGGTCCCCCGGCAGACACACCGAGTACACGTTGGAATTCCTTCCGGATCTCGACGCTATCTGCCTAAGGGGCTCCATCACGCGCCAAACATTGGAGCTCCCAATAACTAATAATGCCCTCCCCCTGTGCACCTGCTCGGACCCTGCTGAAGGAGTGGCCACAAGTTCACTCACAGGACGAACGAGCGCGGACGGTCGTCCAGCCTCCACACTGGCCTTCCGCCTCGAGCGACGCGAACGCCGTACAACCCGCCACTCCCCTTGCGGAGAAGGCGGCTCGACGACGTCCGGTACACCTGAAGGTGCCTCGGTAGCAGGGACAGAGAGCGAAGCATGAGAGACCTGAGGTGTCCCACTCGACGCACCAGACTCCCCACCATCGCTGCACCCCGAGACAGCAGCCTGAAGACGGCTGAGCGTAGCCAACAGCACGCTCAGCTGTTCGCGAACTCCGGCCAACTCCTCCTGCGTCCGCACACAGCAGGCACACATCCTATCCATCCTATCGATACAATTAACTGCAGAAAGTAAAAAACTAAATAATCAACTTTTAAGTAGCCTAGTACTCTAATAAAGACGGCTGGCTGCTGACTGAACTGTGTGTAATCTCTGTGCGGTTTTATAATATTTGGGATACATAGTACATTCTTCTGAAACAATACGATACTTTTGAAATTAAATTATTTTGACTAAACAGCTAATGTCTCGTAATCCTACTTCCAATATACGTCACCACCTTCTCTCTCTCTCTCTTCTGTCTATGTATGTATGTGTGTGTGTGTGAGAGAGAGAGAGAGAGAGAGGTAGTCAGTGCGAGAGAGAGAAATACTGAATTTCATCGTTGGGCAATATAGCATGTGCAATGTTGGTGAATATTTATAAAGATTTAGGAATAGGTAGATCTTACCAAATGAGCGCTTCTCGGACATACGAGCTCTTTCATTCTGCCTTTGGCGAAGTTGTGGTGGTAGGTAAGCTCCTGTGTTTCTCGTTTGCAAAGCAGAGTAGCTTTCTTCCCAGGAAACTTCTATTTCTTCACGCATCCGGTTGTTTTGGGTCATCTCGGCGGCGAACCAACTGCCCTCGTTCACACACTCGCCTTCTCCATCGGCCTGGAAAAGGACAAAGAAACTGATTCTATAGAGGAGGCTACACGAAACTTTGCTTCCTTGTGTGTGTTTGTTACGTATTGTATCACAAAGCAATTAGATGTGTGAGTACAGGGTGTGAGCACTGGGGATATTGTGGACCTTCTACAGTGAAGCCCCGCATTTATTATAAAACAGAATTTAGATCGACAGCTGTTTTCATGTTTCCAACGGAGCCATAGGAAGGGTAAGTTTTCCAGCCCCGACAAAGCAAACCCGTCATTGACCTCCAAGCCAGACTTTGGGTATGGAGCTAAGAAGTCCGATTTAAAGGCCAGGAGTGTGAAGCACAGATCTCGTCCCGGCCATATCGCATCTGTTGATGCCTTCGGGTGAAGAATGACACGACTAGCTGTCGGTACCTTTTGGCCCTTGTCAAGCCTTTACGTTGGTTGTGAGACAAGTTAAGAAGCTAGTTCAATAAGATGTGGCATCTCCAGTCAGACACAACGGCAAGGAGTGTGGGGCTGATCACGTCCTACTGTGTACCACATTGGTTGACGTCTTCCGGCCGAGGAAGACACGGCGGCCGGTCGGTGCCTGTTGGCCCATTGTAGGCCCTTATATTGTGAGACCAATTGAGAAGCTTCTTATAGAGAAGTTGAGGCTACACTCTAGAAGACTGTCATAACGGCCTGGAGTGTGGGGCGTTGACCATGTCCCCTCCGTACCACATGCGTTGACGCCTTCGGCTGGAGAATGATATGGAGGACGGTTGGAACCTTTCGGCTCTTTCTAGACCTTTACGTTGTGATGACAACTGAGAAGCTAGTGGTTCTGAGAAGTATCACCTTTGTTTCAAGAAGAGTTTCACAACGTCCTAGAGTGTGGGGGCGATGACAATGTCTTTTATATATCACATCTGTTGACCCTTAGGTGAAGATGACACGGCGGATGGTATTACTGTTAGTACTTTCTAGGCGTTTAGAACAGAATTGAATTAAATGCTGTCTTTGTTTAGAAAATAACTAGATTATCTTACTTTCTGCCGCGGTGGAGCGACCGAGCGCATTGAGGCGCTATGCCCCTCGGGCATGGGTGTCTTTAGTATAAAGTCTTTAGTATAAAGTAGTTCATAAGTAGAGAATGGAATTTTCACTCTGCAGCAGTGTTTGCGCTGATATGAAACTTCTTGACAGGTTAATATTGTGTGCCGGAACCGGGAGTCGAACCTGGGACGTTAGCCTTTCGCGGGCAAGCGCTCTACCACTGAGCTATCCCGACACGACTCACGGTTCCGCCCCACATCTTCAGTTCTGCCAGTACCTCGCCTCCTACTTTCCAAACTTCACGGAAGTTCTCCTGAGGCACCTGCAAGACTACTACTCCTGGAAGAAAGGATATGGTGGAGACATGGCTTAGCCACAGCTTAAGGGATGTTTCCAGAATGAAATTTTCACTCTACAGCGAAGTGTGCGCTGATATGAAACTTCCTGGCAGATTAAAAGTGTGTGCGGAACCGGGACTCGTGGGCAAGGCAAAGGTCCCAGGTTTGAGTCCCCGTTTCGGCACAAAATTTTAACCTGTCAGGAAGCTTCAGTTCATAAGTAGTTTGTGTGTTTAGGGAGTGATGACTCCGAAGTTAAGTCTCATAAGCTCTACAAACATTTTATTATTATTTCATACTTTCTAGAAGAACGTCGAATTTACGGTAATACCATGTACAATCTCCATTAAACTTAAAATTCTCACAAACTGCAGAACCTTTAGCCTAAATATATTACATTCACAAGTTCAACTAAGTTACGCCTACTACAAATCCTTACAATAAAAGGCATATTACAATAATGATAATACTTTCCTATATCTTAATTATAAATTTAACCAACGTTAAATGTACTATATATAATAATATCGCGACCGTTGAAACTTTCAATACCACTAATTCCATTCAAAGTATCAAGACTTACGATCGCTACAGGCAACCATCCACAACCTGCCTGAGCAGTTGCATTCTTCTCTATACTAAAATTCAAAGTATCGCCAAGAAAAACAAAGGGCCATAAAATACTGCCTGAGACCCAGTACCGTTAATCTTCACTTCATTACTCTTTCCAACATCTCCAGGAAGCGCGACAGCGCTAAAATTGCGGCGACCGGAGGTCATAAGGCCGGTAGGTAACGCGTCGATATATAAGCGGTGTCGAAATTCCAATCTGAACAAACTTCAGACGCTTCAGAAGAGAATCCTTCGAGTCGTAGAGGATGCGGATCGATACATACCCAACACACACATGAAAGAATTCTTAGAACATTGAAGAATATCCATCTACATCAAAAGAAAATCTGAAGCTTTGTATGAGAGAGCTTCAACTTCGACCCATCATTCAGTCATCAACTAGGCATACAATACACCAAAGCTTCGACAAAAGGACCAATTTCCACCTTAAAGCACCTAAACACGTTCCGATTTGTCGGGACTAATTTATCGGCGGTCCGATAAATTGGACGTGTGGAAGCGCTTCACGACCAACTTTGCTTTCGGATGGTTGGTCAGGCCTGGCCGTCGGACATCCGAACGCCCCCCTTCCCCACCACCAACACTCCATCAACAAATTGTGCGTGTGTAGCGCTACCAGACCTTCCTGAGATCGTCTGTTGTCTGCACAGAGAACACGTGGGAACGAAAACAGTTGGACAGACTGACACCAGAACACGGAGGTGCTGCAATCGCTGCATGCAGTTGGTCGGTACGTGTGGAGGCTACTACGAATTTGGTTTGTTCGTTGGTCAGTTAGTGGGTCGGACGAAAAATCGGAACGTGTGTAGGGGCCTTTAATCAGACAATTCAAGGCCTAACATATTACAGACAAACAGTAATACAAATGCACAACTTAGACCCTTCACAGAAGTCAGACAGGCAAAGTCCAGTGGTGCTTCAATCTAATATATAAAGCAGAGTGTCCGTATGTTTGTCCGTTTTGCATAAAAATCTACAGTTTTGTTCCAATCTTTATGAAATTTTGTACACGTAAGCTTCAATCCATGAGGACGGTCGCCGTAAGTGTAAGAATCACAAACGATACATAGTTCACGAGATATGACGTCATAAACAATGACATGCGCGAAAAACTGCTGCATTTTGCGACAATGCTGCTCATTTTCTCCTAAACGATTGGACCGATTTCAACCAAATTTGGTACACACATTCCTTACCGTGAGGTAACAATTGCTGCATGTTTAAGAATCACATACGACACATGGTTCAAAAGATATTAGGTCATAACTAATAGAAATCTCAAAAAATGCCATATAATGCGGCGAGACTTTCGAAATACACTGTATGAGAATGACAGTACTTAGCGACTTGCAACAAACTTTAAACATAATTTCAAACCTTTATTACACTTTTTCTCGCTGGAAACCATAGTAAAATGATGAAAGGAAAAAAGTTTCTCGCTTACTAGTTTTCCGATGTTTATGGAGTAAATCTACGGCTCTCGGTATGACATTACAATTCATAATTTGAGAACTACAAATTGTAGCGACAGAAAATTTTACAGACAGTATACACATATGTAGTTGAATGTAGCTTCTAAATTGTATCACATTCCGACATGTAGTTCATGAGATATGAGCACGTAAACAGCAACGTTCCGCTGTTCATGGACTAAAACTACGGCATTTCTACACTACACATTGTAACCGCATAAAATTTTACAGACAGTATACACTCATATAGGTGAGTGTACCTTCTAAATTGTATCACAGTACGTCAAGTAGTTCATGAGATATGAGCACATAAACAGTATCGTCCATGGAAAACCGCTCCATCATGCACCAAATTTTAATCTATTACTTCTTTTCTCCTAATTGTATTCCCAAGAGATTTTACAGACATGCAGCCCTTATACAAATGAATATATACCTGGAAAAAGGCAGGGATAAATAAATAAATAGCCGGGCAACGCCGGGTTTTCAGCTCGTGTGATATAAAACTAGATAAGTGAGCGGATGCGCTGCCAGTCTGGATAGGGCTGTAGCACAGGCAACCGCAATGGTCGGTTAACAGGATGCGAAGATATTGGCTTAGCTTTTAGGTCTATTGACAATACTACCTTTTCATCTCCTGATGTTACGAAGAGTAATAAGGTGAAGATTGAAGGTCTTGGATCTCAGATAATACTTTATACACCTTATTCTTTCTCTACATCTACATCTACATCTACATGGGATACTCTGCAAATCACATTTAAGTGCCTGGCAGAGGGTTCATTGAACCACCCTTATACTATTTATCTCCCATTCCATTCTCGAATAGCGCGCGGGAAGAAAGAACACCTGAATCTCTCCGTTCGGGCTCTGATTTCTCGTATTTTATTCTGATGGTCATTTCTACCTATGTATGTGGGAGTCAACATTATATTTTCGCATTAGGAAGAGATGTTGGCGATTGGAGTTTCGTAAGTAGCCCACGCCGCAGCGATAAGCTCCGTTGTTGTAATGATTCCCATTCCAGATTCTGTATCATTTCCGTAATGCTGTCTCCCCTGTATCGTGACAATACGAAACGAGCTGCCCTTCTTTGGACTCTTTTCGATCGCCTCCGTCAAACCCACGTGATAAGGATCTCACACTCCTTCTTCTTTGCGCTACTTTGAGTTTTAATATAGAGAATACGAGACTGCTCAAGCAGGTTGTGGATGGCTGACGGCATCGTTGTTGTTGTTTTGTTGTTTGTTAAGCTTATGGGACTTAACTACGGGGTCATAGTCCCTAAACTTACAAACTACTTATCAACTACCTTATTCTAAGGACGGCACAAATATCCATGCCCGATTCGAACCCCCGACCGTAGTGGCCGTGCAGACCGTGACTGAAGCGCCTCAGTCCCCTCGGCCATCGCGGCCAGCACTGACGGTATCAATCGCTTGTGTTGGTACGACGAGTGCTGAGTTACGATAGTAATGTACCTCTTGGTCCCAGCCGTCCGGCGGCGCCTTGACGACCTGCAGCGTGTCCTCCGCGGCGTCGCTGCTGGCCGCCTGGCCGGTGGCTGCGGCCGGCTCCGCCTCCGCCGCCGCCTCACCGTCGGGCGGTGCGTCGCCGCCGCTCTGCCTCGCGTTGATCTCGAGGATGCGCCGCGCCACCTCCGCGGGCACCAGCCGGCCCGCCGCCGCGCGGTTCTTGCGGCGGTCCCTCTTGGCGAAGAAGTCGTCGATGCTGGTGTGTCCCTGCTTCCTGTGCACCTGCGCGATCTTCCTGGGCTTGGCGGCCGACACCGGCCGCAGCAGGTCGAGCGGCTCGTCGGGCGAGGAGCTGCCGCCGCAGTGGTGGTGCCGCCACGGCAGGTAGCCGCTGGTCGTCTCCAGCGAGTCCTCGAACGTCAGCACCGGCACGTCGTCCGCGTCCAGGAAGTTCTTGCTCCTGCTGTTGCGCAGGTCCCGCAGCGAGAAGAAGTCGTTCGACATGGCGGCAGCTTTCCCCCCTCTCCGCACTGGAATTTCTCAGTTGTGTCTGTATGACAACACCAAAAGAGACATTGTATGAATGCATTGTTTCACTGCGACCTCGTGTTTCTAGCCGCGTCATGTGGTTTACTATCCACGACGTTTCGGCCTAGATTTCCTCATCCATTGTCAAGTGGTTGACTGTCGAGTGATTGCTGCTGTTGTCCTTATATAGCTGTACTGCTGGTTATGACGTCACTGGTGCTTCTAGACATGACCATAACGGCTCGTCCGACCTGGGCAACTTCTACATGTTGGTGATAAGCGGAAGAATCGAACTGGGCAACTGTCCCCAAACAGCCCCCTGAGTGGCACGCACTAACTGGGCAACTTTAACCTGATCCCGGCAGACCGACTGCACAATCTCGCAAAATGCTTGCAAATCTAAACTTACCAAGTGCGCAACCTCTGCCCCTACTTTTAGAGTGAATAATGTCAATACTGTGCCAAGGAACCCGATATAAAAGACAAACAATTATATACAAATACAAAGATTTTATTACAAATTTCATATACTAAAATATTTGCAGAAAACAAATTTGCCGGCCGCGGTGGCAGAGGGGACTGAGGCGCTTCAGTCACGGTCTGCACGGCCACTACGGTCGGGGGTTCGAATCCCCCCTAGGGCATGCATATTTGTGACGTCCTAGTTCGTAAGTAGTTGATAAGTAGTTTGTAAGTTTAGGAACTGATGACCCCGTAGTTAGGTCCCAAAAGCTGTACAAACATTTGAAAACAATTTTTTTTAGTTCGGCTCCATTTCTGCTCACAGCCGCTTGGTATGACGCTTTACAAAGTCTAATTTGCAAATTTCACCATTCCTAAGAAATTCTAATTTCTGTTGCAGAAAAGCCTGCCTCTTCCTGGTTTTTGAGTCCGTTAGGATGATGATAGTATTTGCTGATAAGTATCAGTTTGTTCATGCCTCAGAATTTTCACAAACTGAAAGATTTTTGGGTGACGAGATTCACGTGGCCGCGCAGTTTGAAGCGCCATGTTACGGATCGCGCGGCCTCCCGTGTCGGAGGTTCGAATCCTCCCTCGGGCATGGATGTTTGTGTTGTCTTTAGTATAAGTTAGTTGATAAGTAATTTGTAATTTTAAGGACTGATGAACCCGCAGTTAAGTCCCATAAGCTTAACAAACATTTGAATTTGAGATTCACGTGAAGCATTGAATCGGGAATGAAAACTTTCGCAAACGTTAGCCGTCCTCCACAAGGAAGCGCAATCTGCTGCCCATACGTTTGCCGGGAAGGCTGCATCTTCTTCATCAATGTAGTTCTCAGTTATTTAATCCGCAACTCTTGCGATGTTGTCGTCTTGTAGTTGTTCCATACGCGAAAATATGTGCTGGCTGCCTACTATAAATGACAGAGCACACCGCGAACTTTTACCGCAGCAACGCTATCCACGTCCATTCGTTGCTAACACTCTTGTATAAGGTTTGAATATATAACGTCACAGATTAAATGCCACGATCACCAATAACAGGTTACAAATCGTGACTTTCTGCTGTATTATTCCCCTACATTACTAAACTGAAGTACAAAATGAAACACTATATGATTCTAAAGAGATGTCAGCGAGCTGGTGTGATTCACAGGACTGACGAGTTCAGTGAGGACCAGGAACGCCTTGGGTCGGACCGTCCTGCTACCTGCGAGCGGAAGTTGCCCAGTTCGAATGTGAGATTAACTGTCCTTCCCAGAGTACCCTTCTAATGCCCATTTCGTGTCTGCCCGTCCATAGAAGGCAATGTTTTGGTCGCGTGCCTGCCGCGCCCGTTTCAACCTTCCGATCGACGGGTTTCAATTGTTTGTTTAAATGTTTGTAAATATATCGGACCAAACTGCGTGGTCATCAGTCAAAGCGTACAAACTACTTAAACCTAGGTAAACTAACCTAAGGACAACACACACACAACCATGCTCCAGGGAGGACTCGAACCGCCACGGCGAGCAACCGCGCGCTCCACAGCGAGAGGCTTTAGACCGCTCGGCTACTCCACCGCGGTGCCGGGTTTCATGGTGTGCTGAGCTGCAAGCCAACTTCTCTTTTAATAGTATTGTCAGCTATTTTGATCTGTACGATCTTTTGATTATGGATGTCTCCTCAAACGCAATACGATATCTGTTTTCAAGTGCATGCTCCACAACTGCTAACTCTTCGGGATAACGTAAACGATGAGATCTTTCGTGTGCCACACAGCGCTGTTCAATAATGCGCACCGGAAGTATATAAAATGCCATGTGATTGTGGACAATTTTACATAGGACAAACAGTGCGCACTATTGAACTGCGCTGTGTGGAACAAGGAAAATGCTATCGTTTACGTTATCCCACAAAGTCAACAACAGACATCGTATTGCGTTTGAGGAAATTTCCATGATGACAAGAACGATCAGTTTCAGGGATAGTGTAATAAAAAGAGGCGATTGAGATCGAAATAGCTGACAAAACGCTTAACAGAGACGGTGGATTGCAGCTGACCACAGTTTGGAACCCGGCGATCGTAAGGTTGAAGCGGACGGGGTAGGCACGCGACCAAATCATTGTTTTTGTGGTCATATCGCGGAGCACCAGTGATTTTACAGCCAGCAGCGAAGCACCAGTGACGTTACAGCCAGCAGTACAGCTTTGTAAAAGCGACAGCAGCAATCATTCGAGAGTCAACCACTTGAAAATGGCCGAGGAGATCTCGGCCAAAACGTCATGGATAGTAAACCACATGAAGCGGCAGGAAACCCGAGAAAATTGTATCAAAAGAGAGATTACTTAGGAATGATCAGCTGTTGGAAATGTGTACCCAGCCGAGATTCGAGCCCTACACCACGAGGGACACAGCGGTCACCACAGATGTATGTACTACGTAAGCACGCCCTCCATGGGGATCACGGTTCTTTCCTGAGTACGTGTATGACGAGAATGGGCCCTGTGCTGATGCAGTCTTTCTTCCTTCTTTCCTCCCCGGACTGCATTTCCTTTACCTTCCCCTCCTTTCCTATCCTCACTCCTTCTTCTACCAGTCGGGGCACTGATGACCTTAGCTGTTTAGTCCCCCTGGCCAAAACAATCAACGAACCAACTTAAGAAAACCTCCAGTCAAGTCTCGACTTTACTCTGCCACTATCACTCAAACTCGCGCTTTTTGCAAACTGATTCCCATAAGGATGAGTGCCTAGGAGTGTCTCCGCACTGAACAAAGGATCATTGCACGTCATATACAAATTGTATATGTCATAGTGGTGTCTGTTATTTCGGAAAAGTATGAAAGAATAACAAGCTTACCAATTCTAAAGTCAAAATTTGGAATTTTGTGTGTGTGTGTGTTGGGTTCTTGAAATTCAAAAATGATTTTCATGCTTCAAAAGGAAGTTTATTTCTCATGTGGATCACAACCGGGTGTTCCTACAAGAGCTTGGTAAAATTTAACACAGAGAATGCTTCACTGAACTATTGGCGGAAGTAAACCTAGGGTCGGAGAAGCCGGCGTAAGGATATATGGAACTAAATTTGTCAACCGCTTTGTCACGCAAAATTTCTCTCAAGCTTATTCAAACGTAACATGCTTACAAGTGTGAGGCGAGGGAAGGGAAGTTGGGGTTTAACGTCCCGTCGACAACTTGGTCATCGGAGTTTGGGTTAATGATTGGGAAGGAAATAGGCCGTACCCTTTCAAAGGAACCATCTCGGCATTTGCCTGGAGTGATTTAGGGAAATCTCGGAAAACCTAACTCTGGATGGCCGGAGGTGGATTTGAACCTCAGCCCTCCCGAATGCGAGTCCAGTGCGTTACCACTGCGCCAACTCGCTTGGTGCTTACAAGTGTACACGTACAGTGGTGTTTTTTTACTTGTACGTACCTTAATTACTGCAAGGAAACAAGGGCGATATGACTGGTTACGAGGAAGCCATCATGCAGGTTTTGTTTACTCTACTTGTCGATAAGGTGATTTTATTATATGGTATTTAAAGTTACTCATGAAAGAACGTACTATCTAGGACTGCTGAGGTCCCAAGCTAACTTATGCTGACATCACACACTCACACTCACACATACACACACACACACACACACACACACACACACACACACACACACATGCCAAGCGAAGAATCGAACCTCCGACTGGAGCAGCCACTCCTATGACCTCGCGGCTATTGCCGCGTAGCTATCTACGATTTGATCTATGGATATCCTTTACTCTTAATAAGAAATAAATGAAAAGTGTAGGATGTCATTGCCTAATATTATGGTCTTGAAATCTGAATTCAATGACACACTCGAAAATGCTCACATAGCCCAAATTCTAAAGCAGTGAAAAAAGAGCAGCTATATATATACTCTCCAAGGTGGTTGTTGTTTCTTGTAACAGTGTCACTTCAGCTATTTTCTGTTAGACCTGCCAATTGTGAGGCACCTTGCTTTGGTGTGCACGTCTGCTCCCCGTAGAAGGTTAGAGTCATCCATCGGACGGAAGTGTGTCTATTGTCTTTGGTATAAGTTAGTTTAAGTAGTTTGAAAGTCTAGGAACTGATGACCATTGCAGTTTTATCCCATAGCTTTGAAACATTTGAGTTTATAAACCTTTCGATTATTTCCTATGTGGATACCTAAAATCATTTGTGTCACCACAGTATATAATGAGGTGCAATTAATTTCTCAGAAATCTAGTTGCTTGAGATGCGATTTGTCAGGGTGCGTCAGAATCTTGTTCGCCTATGTCATGCTTGCATCGAGGTTTATAGCCGTCAGTTTCAGCACATTTTGTAAAATGAAGGGCATATGGAACGTTTACAGTGTCAGTCAATTATCGTGATTGCAGTTAAGTGTAACTAGAATTAATAAAATGGCAGAAAGTAACGTGACTCTATTCATATTGTCAACCTAAGCTGACTTCTTTGACCGTAGGTCCCGTACCTATAATTGTGCAATGTACAATTCCTCTCTGACCAGTGTAATTTGTGCACGATCTTATGGAATCACCGTGAATACTTGCTCCTTGAGTACTTTTGCAGGACACCAGCCACTCATTTGAAAACGATCCTGGACGAGTGATGATATTTTATAAAATGTAGTTCGTCATTTGCAGAAATAAAATCCATAAAAGACTTGGGAAGGGAAAACCAATTGTTCATAGTGATGAAAGATGTCTGTCTGTGAAATCAAACCGACCCTCTGTGACGATGACCAGCGACGAACAAGTTATTTCTTTCTGATGAATGTTATAGCTATTGAAACGACATGGTTAGTGGAAAGGTTGTCAGCAACACGGGGTCCATATGAAGCCTCACTCCCGGCTGAAGCGACTATTCTGCTTGTTGTATATTGCGGACTTTTCCCCAGATTCAATACTAATTGAAATACAGAACGATCTAATCCATTATTGTTTTACTTGCGTTACATTCAACCCAAAATATACTGGACTAAATTGGGCAAACACAATACTCATAGCAATTTCAATACACATGGCAGCGGTGAAGAAGCAGGGCCGAACTTTATATAACTGTTTTCGTTCAAATGTTTGTAAATCTATCGGACCAAACTGCGTGGCCATCAGTCCGTAGCTTACAATCTACTTAAACTAAGGAGAAACACACACACCCATGCCTCACCCATTTATTATACGCAATCCTTAAACTAGCTAATAATTATCTGTGGTGTGTTAATAATCGATACATTTCTTGATCAGAGTCAGATATCAACAGATTATCTTTAATATAATCAACGACGGTATGCAAATAATTCTATATCTTTGCTACAAAAAATTATTATCATCCACATATATTACATAAATATCTATGACTAATGACGTCATTGGTCAAAGCCGACGGGTTGTATCGTATACTAGACTTGACCCGACATTTCATATTAATTTCGGTAATATCATCTTCAGTCTGAAGCGGAAAGGGCGCTGATATGAAACTTATTGCACAATAAAACTAGGCTCCGGACTGAGAACCGAACCAAAGACCTATTGCCTTTCGCGGACAAGAGCTCTACCGACTGAGCTATCCTAACACGCTTCACGGCCCGTCCTCTCAGCTTTATTTACGCCAGTACCTCGCCTCCTACCGTCCAAAGTACACAGAAGTTCTCCTGCGTACCATGCAGGACCAACATTCCCGGAAGAAAGGGTGTTGCGGAGAAATGGCTTTGCCACAGGTCTAGAGAATGTTTCCAGAATGATATTTTCACCCTGCATCGGAATGTGTGCTGAGCTGAAACCTCTTGACAGATTAAAACCGTGTGCCGGTCCCGGGACCTATTGCCTTTCGCGGGAAAACGCTTTACGGTCTGAGATATCCTGGTACACGTGACGACCCGTTGTCACAGCTTTATTTCCACGAGTACCTCACCTCCTACCTTGTAAACGTACAGAAATTATTCTGCGAACGTTATTGAAATAGCACTCCTGAAAGAAGGATATTGCAGAGACTATATTGATTAAGAAGTGAGTTAAATATCACCATTAACTATCGAAATATATTCGTCATTGCTCTTACGGAGACACTATCAGCAGTGGCTGGGATTAATTACAGTTTTGCACACAACAGCTGTAACACCACACCGCGACCA
This sequence comes from Locusta migratoria, assembly GCA_026315105.1. NCBI lineage: Eukaryota > Metazoa > Arthropoda > Insecta > Orthoptera > Acrididae > Locusta > Locusta migratoria. The sequence continues at coordinate 130,901,837 of CM048750.1, read as the reverse complement.
TAGCATTAGAATCACGGTATTCCGACCTTTATCATCGTTACGTAATTTTAATAATTTGTTAAGAGGCAGAATTTTCTCAGTTTTTAAAATTTTTAGTAAATTAAAATATATGAGCGTAATTCAGAGTAATAGTATCCAGGGAGTACTTAGGTCAAAACATCTCGTATATCAGAGATCATTTGTCAGATTGCTATTATAAATAGTACCCGCAGTTGAGTTACTCTATCTCTATGTATTTAGCTCTTTATGTGTTTAGCTCTCCATGTGCTCAGCTCTCTATGTCTCTAGATTTCACTACGTGCTTAGCTCTCAGCAGGACTATTTCAGTGCTTGGCTTGAAGTATTATAGGCGTTTGTATTTTTTTTTTTTTTTTTTTTTTTTTTTTTTTTTTTTTTTTTTTTTTTTTTTTTTTTTTTTTTAAGCGTATGGGACTTAACTACGGGGTCATCAGTCCCTAAACTTACAAACTACTTACGGACTAGAACGGCACAAATATCCATGCCCGAGGGGGGATTCGAATCCCCGACCGTAGTGGCCGTGCAGACCGTGACTGAAGCGCCTCGGCCACCACGGCCGGCCGCGTTTTTATTCCAAGATAGGAAAAAACCCGAGAAAATATTTAAAATTTAATATAAACTTTTATATCGTGATCATACGCGAAAGCGAACATTATCTTTGGACTTTGATCGGGATAGGCTAGGACGGAAGAATTAGAAACTGCTGCCTCCCGTAATAAACTGATGAACATTTTAGAGAGATTAATACAATCAAACTTTGACAAATATAATAACGAATTGTGAACTTATAAAGTGTGTACTGTGAAAGTGTAGTGAATGTAACTATTGATTTCGGAATAGAGAATCTATGACGCTTAAAAAAAACTTAAATAGTTATTCCAGTATTTACTTCCCTAATATTGTCCCAGCATATTTTAAAAGTGAAGGAATATATCTAACAGCAGTGGTTAGGAGAAACTTACTGTGAAATTTTCTAAATAATAATTCTATCAAGGAAAAAGATCAAGCAAGAAACATTATCTTTGTGATGGGCGTCAAATTATCTGAACTACCGGGACTCAATGATTCGAATTATTTCTTCTTTGGTTTATTAAATATCAGCCCCTGAGAAACGGATTTTCATGCTCAAACATTAAAGAAGATTTAAATAAAATCCTGTACCAATATTTACAGTGAAAAATTCAACAAAGATATAAATTTTATTAACTTCGAAGAAGTACCAGGTCTACCAACTTAATTTTCATACTGAGGTGACAAGTAGAATTTTGAACCTATACATCCAATATAACGGTGACAATCAAGACGTAATAAACAGCTTAAAAGTCGCAAAGATAAAACCCTAATATAAAACGAAGTCAACACAACTGTCGCCCCAGTCACCAAACCATGTTGCCGCCCAGCCACACAGCTGCTACACAATCAACTAAATCTCGAGTTAATCTGCTCAATTTATACCTCACAAATGCATGCATAATCATATTTTAAAATGATATTGCCGAACATTGTCATCAAATACGAAGTGCTGTATAGTTCGTTTTGTAAACGAAACCTTCACAGTAACGTATCATGCTTGTGTAAAGTTATCCATCTTAAATAATGTATATATCACGTTTATCCGGCACGGAACGCAGACACTGTGTGTCAGTGAAACATCCGCTGCTGCATTCCACTGCATTAATTATTTGTAGTCCAGTTGTTTCCAACTTCGTTACTGGGAAATAGTGTTTTGATCATGAAAGCGGATATAGTGTGTTGGTGAAAATGTTGTGCTAACTTTAAAACAGATGTATTGATATAGGTGCCCCATCTTCTGTGTAACTAAACAGTCAAATTATTAACATTCATATTAGACCATTGGAGTTAATGCGCATTTTCTTTCCCTCACCTCCAACAAACAAAATGAAGTTACAAGCAGTGTATTTTCACACAGAAGAAACCAATAACAAATATTGAACCAACATCAAATACCATAAAATGTTAATGTTCAACAAAGGGGCAAGGATGATGCCATTAATCGACTGGTATAACAAAGTTTAACCTCATATTTGAGCATGTACTTCATTTTGTATCATACCAAACCGTGATAAATTAACATAGATTAAAGTTAATGCATTTTTTTTTCGGAGAAAAACACTAATAAATCAGTTCTTGCATGTGCTCATTTGTCACTGACAGTGCTTCATTTTATGGCGCAGTTACAGAGATACAGGTAGAATGATAGACTTAACATAAAAAGGTAAAGAAAAAGAAAAAGAAAAGCAAAAACCTTAGTAACGTATATATGTATTCAGTGTAATAATTCATAGACAATAGGAACGTAAAACATTTTAGACTTGCACTTACAAAGTCCATTAAAAGAACGTACATTATTTTAGTCTGCTTCACATCAAAGATCTCGAGAAATTTACTCCTTACTAAAATAAAATGAACTCGCCTTCAGTCATAAATTTTGTCTTATTTTACACAATGCATTTCAAGCCCTGTGGTCTCATCATCAGGTGCTTCTATGATTCATTACACATGTTTAAAGGCCTGGGCTTATTAAAGAGAGGTGCTCAATTAAGTCAGGTTTTTAATACGCCCAGGCCTTTAACATGTATAATAAACCATAGAAGCACCTGATTATGAGCACACAGGACTCTAAACGCATTTTGTAAAATAAAACACAGTTTGTGACTTAAGGCGAATTCATGTTATTTTACTGAAGTACAACAGTCGCGGAACATCACTGGCAATAATGGAGAACATTATGGTACTCGTAACTGTTGTATAAAGTAAATTATGTCTTTTAATGTCAGTTAAATAGATTGTAGTCTACTAAAAATTAGTGCATTGAGATGAGAAACTAATATTCAAGTGTGTATTTAGTTTTCTTACTGAGGTATGTGGTCGTTACGATGGTTGAAATAAATGTGCCACACTGATGTCTGCATTTTATATTCATGCAACTCTCAAACTTCGCAAACAATAAGGATTCTACCAACCAGTTTCTTTTAGTGTCATTAAAGTTTCAATATGGTTGCGGAAAACAGTAGTTTTCTACAAAATACTAGTATATTCAATTTTCAAAAACACACTGCTTATTGAAAACTTCACGTGGACTTCAGGCAACAACTTGTTCTTGAAATCTTTATACAGCTTTAATCATAAAGGTGTGAGGCAACTAGTAAAATACGTCTCTTACAGATCAACATATTTTGGCTGTTTTAAAATACAGTCGTAAACTGCTTACCTAAATCAAAGTGAACTGCAGTGCGACGAAAGTCGGTCGTTCAAATCGACATTTGGCCCACAATCAAACCGTTCTTACGCTGACTAAAATTACACAGAAATCTGAAAGAAAGATATTCACCCTGGGATTAGTAAAAACACAAAGAGGATCGTGTATAGATCTTTTAAAACGTATCTCCATTTGTTCAGTTAAATTTCTAAGCTACTGTGTAAATGATACTACTCCTTAATTTCTCGCAGTATCAATATTAAAGCACAGTAAATGTAAATACTAAGGGATATTTATTAATAGGATATCTTGTTTGTGTGTTTAAGACAGTGTAAATGTAACGGGGCTTTTTGATGTTTTTTTAGTGTAATTCGTTACGAAGACAACTTGCGCTTTCGTAGGAAAGTTAGTAGGAAGTGATATCAGCATCAGTTATGCAAAATTGGTACCTTGTAGAGCTTTGGGGCAGGAATTATTATTACAGGAGGCCACAGGATATGTTTCCCGACTATAATGCATTGAGTCGTGTAGTGAAGATTGGAATTTGTGGTTGCTATTCACTACAATGGAAATAGAATACGTAGTATCTAACCATCGTTATTCGTTAAATGTTTGCGGAGCGCCGTAAAATACGGAATTTAGACAGAAATCAAACAATTATTTCGGATAGATGGCACTCTCACATCATAAAAGAATGTCACATAATTTATATGGGTGATGACGCGTAAGCATTAAGGGTAGAAAGTGCGATACTAAAACAGAAAGAATAAGAGGAAAGTAGAAGTCTGAGCTTATATTACAATGGGATACGATTTTAATATTTGTTTAAAAAGGGAATAAACATTATGTGGTTATTTAGAAGCAAAATTGGACACCGAAGAGGAAGCGATCAGCTTTACATCGTTCTTACTGCTAGCAATTTATATTGAACGAGTGACTGTCGCTATTGCAAAATTGGATGTTGTTTTGAGTGGTGATAATGAAATCTAGTGTTCTCCTGAACAAGGTAATTTTATTTTCATTGCCGTAAATTTCAAATGTGTGTAGAAATTTTTCATTAAAAATCTACAAAAATATCCGTATTACAACAAATGAATAACTGAGTCATATATTGACGTGTAGAAATACACCGTGGCGCATATCGTCAACGAAGAAAGGTAATTTCATGTTTCGTTACCGTAAATTTCGAATGTGTGTAGAAATTTTTCATTTAAAGTCTACAAAAATGTACGTATTACAACAAATGAGTAATTGAGTCATATATTGACGTGTAGAAATACATCGTGGCATATATCGTCAACGAAGATGTTGTCCCTGACGAGCCAGGGTGCAATTGTTAACGGAAGTACAAGTTTTCATGTCTAGCCTATTCGATTACGATCGGCGTTGAGAGGGGCAAGTGTAACTAAAGAGCAATCTATCGGTAGAACTTGTGTAGCTACGAGGTCGATCAGGTTGTAAGTAGTGGAAATCAAAATATCGTAGTAATGGAATAACATTATTTCTTCATACTATATAAATATATTAACAAGGAAGTTTATGTACAGTATTTCGATATTAATTACACAACGATGCTAATGAAACTACGTCGTTGGAGAGAGGTTTTTCAGAGATGTCCACAAAACAAAACAATAATAGAAAAAAAGTGTACTTAACTGTTTAGGATTGTTAGGAAGTGGATGTCGTCACATGTAAAGTTTTTTTTAGACTACGATATGCCACAAAAGCGGTAATTCTAGGACAACAGCCATCGAACGATAGAGTGTGTGGAACTACGAGGTTGGTCGTATTGTCAGAAGTGGAAATCATATTTTCGCGGTAGTCAAATAATCATATTTCTTGGCGTCGCTACTTTATGTATAAACCTGAATGAATACCTTTTTTGAAGTTCAGCTGCTGTTACCAGAGAGTTCAAGTAACTTCAAAATTTTCAATTAATTGGTTTTGAATAGCTATTACTGCCCCTGCTTCCCTTATTACATAGAAAGGTGAATAGTAACGGGTCGGAGTGCAAGACGCAGAGCTAGAGAGAGACAATATTTGTGTAGATGATATAAATGGATTGTTGGCATAAATATTTTGGTAATTTGGAAGGACCGTTGCATATCTTTTCGGACGGCCTACTATTGATATGTATCGAAGACGCGAGTATCGCAGTGTCGTATATCGAACACACGAACGTCGCTGTGTCGTAAGAAAAAAATGTTGGCGGACAAATAAAAACAGATATTCATTTCAACGTATACAAAAAAAATTAAATAATTAATGCTGTTGGTACTGTATGGTTAAGAGATTACTTACACTGACTGGACAAGGGTACATACAAGAACCTGTCAACCATAGAGCAGGTAAAGCATGTTTATTTATTTTATGATCTGTACGAAAGAGTGGTCAAGTGATTCAAAATCTACCTTTACGAGGGCAATTACTTTCACTGAGCGGACAAGGGTACATACAAGAACTTGTCAACCATAGGGCAGGTATAGTATGTTTTTTTTTTATTTTATATGTATGAAATCTTCGGTTCATAAAGGTACTATCGCGGTCTACGCTATTTTACTTAAAAAACTGATCTGTAGCGTAGCTTTAAGAAGGTTAGGCTTAGATTAAACAAATATTTTAAAATTTTTTAAATATTTTTTTAGTACGTGAATCTTCGGTTCAGGAAGGTATTATCGTGGTCTAGGATAACCAATTATCTCCTATATCATAAAGGCAAATGATTTCGCCTACGCTTGCGAGTAAACAAACTACGATAGCATTCTGATGCTCGCATGTTCGATACAAATTGACGCTACGCAACTATCGATAGTCCGTCATTATCGATAGCAGGCCGTCCGAAGCGATATACAAAGGTCCTTCCAAATTACCAATATTTTAAATACGCGAACATGACAATTGAAATACTGATTTTGTATAATTAGAAAGTGGATTTGCCTTAGATTTACACAAAACGAAGAATCTATGTGTAAGAAGCTATACGAGTGGTTAACAGTGGAAGTTACCCTGCAAACACAATTGGTGAATTTAGCTCACAGGCGACACTAGTCTCTTTAAAATACACAGGACAGTAACATTTTGTATGCCTACCGTAATCTGTATAAACATACCTAACTGCAGAACCATATACTAACAATATTAATCTCAGGAGACAATTATTTTCAATCAATTATAAGCAGTTAACCATTTGTTACCTCTCCTATCCTTACATTCCTTCCACCTTAAAATGATCAAATTGTACTAATTCTGTAAAATATTGCCATCTGATGTGTTAAACAAGGAACTAGAATAATAAGATAAGCCTATGCAATTCTCAGAACCGATCTCATGTGATCATTGAATTTTCATACAGAGAGAACCAAAAATAAAGAGTATATTATAAAAATTAAGATAATTTGAAAGAAGTGTTGCACATCGCATTTACGACCTACTGTCGATGTGTATCTAAACCGTGAGCATGGCCGTGCCGTGTATCGAACACACGAACGTCGCCGTGTCTTAAGAGTTATGTTGGTAATAACGCACACAGAAACGAAAAAAAGGTAATGGTCTGGATATATATAGCGTGTGAAAACTACTTTGCCGTTTCTTTGCTGGTTTTCTTACAAGAATTTAAGCTGTATTCTTAGGTTTCTACCTAATAACATCCTTCAAAATTATGATATATTCAAAGAAAATAATAAATGCACTGCTGTCAATTGAAATATACCTCTATAATCTAGCTTGTCAAAAGTACTTCCCTCCGGCCTAATATGAGATATTCGTTGGAGACGACGGAGTATTTTCGACAAGCTAGACTGTAGATGTGTATTCCGATTGCCAGCAGTACTTTACTATTTTCTACAAATACATCGTCATTTTAAAGGATGTGGGGTAATTTGGAAGAATGCTTGCTAGTGATATATATCGAAGTAGGGACAAATATCGATTTTGTATATTACGAGAATATCAAAAAATTGTAAAGAACTTTTGTCAATCAAACTAAATATCTACAGTCTAGTTTGTCACAAGTTCCTTACCGTTTTCTATAAATGTCTGATATTCGGCGGTCTTACATGGTACTCCTCGTAGATGTCTATTCTGAATGATAAAAGTAATTTACTATTTTTTTAGGATTATATTAATTTTAAAGCATGTGGTTAGGCAGAAACCTAAGAGTACAGCTTAAGTTCTTGCGAGTAAACAAGCTACCATACTGTTCGGATGCTCGCGTCTTCGAAACATATTGCTAGCAGGCCGTTATCGATAGTAAGCCACTATCGACAGTTGGCCGTCACCTCGAAATTGCAAAAAATAAAAATAACAAGATATAAAGTTCTATCTGTCAACACCAATGATGATTTACAAGAAAGCTTTCCATCGAAATAGCCGCGCACCTATCGATATATCTAACGTGCGATTACTGTTCCGGTAAGAGTTACGGCATATGTCACGTCATTAATTACTGTCACAATACAAAAACAATTATATAGTGTACTTACTTTATTCCTGATTGGCGTTTTCGTCAGGAGCGAAGCCATTTGATGTGTAAGCCATCGGCAATAACTTCAAAACCATATTTCTATTTATCGTTGTTTTCTTTCCTTATTTCTTGCAAACCAACAGAAAAGGAATTTCCTTATCTGCCGATTTAACTCCTACGGTAAAATCTTCCATCAACGGCATGGCCTAATGTACTTACATGACGTGGTACGGCAGTGTTGGCAAAAGTTGCTGTGGATGCTGAGATGAATGGCGGCACACCATGTTTACAAGATATGAAAATAAATATGTTAACATCACGTTTCAATGACTTTATTCTCGAAATGAATCACAGTATTCGAATGTAGAACATCGCACACTACAGAACTACGTTTCTCCACATTCACTGTCTTTCTGTTCAGATGTAACACTTCGTTGTTACGTAAATCGAAATAAAGGTGTCTGTCTCTCAAAAAGCCACCAATTACTATAATTATTCCAATGTTCATAATTTGGTGGAACGCTTCCAACAATGTAATCTGTACTCTTTGGTTCCTGCCTAACCACATCTGTTACAGTCATGCAATGTTCGAAAAAATCATAACATTCGCTCACAACAATTGAAGCTGTACTCTTAGGTTCCTACCTAACCACAGCCTTTAATATCGTGACATATTCGTAAAATCAAAGGTTCACGCCAATGCCTACTTGTAATGTACTACATTGCCAACCTAACGCTGCTACGCACGCACCGCGACGTCCCCATGCCGCTGATCGAGATTTTAGCCAACTCGTACTATCCGAACACCTTCGCAATTAATACAATATCTAAGTCTGTACTTTCTACAAAATTGCACACTTATGTTCATCGCCGATAAAGAAGGAATTAAACTCACCCGCCGAAATTGTAAAACTCGAACTCAATATTAATGACACTAGTAAGCACGTTAATATCTTCAGTCACACTCAATAATACAAGACTGAGAGAATGAGTTCCTTGTATTACAAGTAAACATCTCAAATACGCGCGACGTTATCAGCAAACATCGCGCACGTTCGATATATCGATAGGTGTGCGGCTATTTCGATGGAAAGCTATCTTGTAAATTACCCCAATAGCATAATGATTGTAAGTAGCTTCAATTACTAAAAATAACAATGCTTCGAAAATCACATAACAAAGTAGTCAAAGTTTTCGAACGTCATTAAGCTACAAGTGTCACGTAATTCTGCCTATTCATCTCCCTCTCATGAATAGTGAATTTATCATTGATGTGGACAAAACATTAAGTTGATTCCACTAGGACTGATGCAAACAGACGAACTGCAGCCTAATACACACTGGAAACGAATAATACATATATATTTCTGGTTGTTAAACACTATTTTAGGGTGATATCAATATTGTAACAATTTTTATAAGTGTTTTTATAATGGTTGCAAAGTCAGGAGTAAAATTTTACTTCCCGTTCCGGCGGCCTCGAGTAAAGTTGGCAATATCAACAACACAGTATAAAATCTTTGCCAAGATGTTAACATTAAAAATTCGAACGATATGGAATGACTTGAATAGTGTTTTGACACACGATGAAGTAAATAAACAATGTTGTTCCTGTTGTATGATTGACAGGCCCTTGTATGTACCCTTGTCGACGTAGTTCAAATAATTGCCCTAGTACGAAGATTTCATTACAAGACATTTGCGTTGTATCGCGATTAGCTAATTCCAACGTCAGGTGATTGCCAACATTATCACGAGAAGTCGCCGGGTCGGGAAGTAAAATTTTACAATGTTAATAGCATTACTATACAAGAAATAAACGTGAGCTCTGAGAAAACTAATCTGCCTCACAGTACTCAAATATATGATTAAATCTTACCTCAGATCCATTATTGAAACCATTATTACGAATTTAATTCTATTTTAAGCAACTATTCTACCACTCGTTGAGTGATATTCAACGGAAAAATTGTAGTCGTATACATGACTGAAGACTTAGTTATCGAGATGGAGACCTACTTTCCATGAAGTCAATCGAACTATTGTCAGTAAATTTTCTAAGAATAATGAGCGTATGTGTCAAGCAACATCTGTGAATAACAAATGAGCAACAAACTTGCAAACCTAGCGGTTGAGGTTTGGTTGTAACATGACTTGAAGTGCTTGAACAGTTTATGTCACAGGTCGATAAATTTCGGGATCTGTTCGAGCTTTTCATTTAGCGGAGATCTAATGACTATCTCTATTATCTCTCTGGATAAGGTCGGGTGTCCGATCAAGTCGTCGGCTTTGAACAATACTTTGTCCAGAGACGTCACAGTCACGATACTTTTGATACAAGGATCGCAGGTAATTGTGAAGGACTCTTGTACGGGACAGTTTCGATAAATCTCGAACGTGCGACCACATTTCGATATGTGGTGCATTTCGATATGTTCCAAGATGGCGGGAGGGTTAAATTCTACTTATGTAAATGTCACTTCTTGGTACTTTATCTCAACATACCTTGTCTTAAAATGCTTGTATTGGCAATTCTATGACTGCAGTAGAAGATAGATCTGTCTGCATCCCGTGATATATATATATATATTTTTAATAAACTGAAACATTAAGATTCATATCGTACTCAAACACACGCGCGTAAACGCGTGCATTACATTTTTCGTAGCGGTTGAACTTACATTAATCTAGGCAATCCTGTGGTTGCAGTAAAAGATAGATCTGTCTGCATCCCGCGAGGGTTTTTTCAATATAAACTGTAACATTAAGATTCATTTCTGGTTTGCGTAACATTTGTCGTAGTAGTTGAACTTACATTAATTAATCTGAGTAATCCTGTGACTGCAGTAAAAGATAGATCTGTCTGCATCCCGTGATATTATTTTATTTATTTATTTAATTTTTTTAATAAACTGAAACATGTTGGCAACACAATTTGAACTGTAAATAATTCGCGCTATCTTGGAACATATCGAAATGTACCAAATATCGAAGTGTGGTCGCGCATTCGAGATTTATCGAAACGGGCGCCCGTACAAGCGTCCTTCACAATTACCGGATAGCATTATAATGAATAATTGAATGTATTAATCACCTATTTTCATTGGAGTGTAGAAATGTGTATACGACTCGAATTAAATGGAAGTGAAATTACGTAACATTATAAACTTTAAAGAACGACAACGAATATTAGATAACAAATTAAATATTCAGCAAAATTATAGAAATGTGACAAGAGAATAACTATCTGTGTGGTATAAAAAGTATCTAAGTAAGATAATGAGACTACCGCGAGAAAACTGGCTGGAGAAATACTATATTGAAACATATAAAAATGTTCAAAAAATAAAGTCGTATAATTACAACACATCGTAATTAATATTAAAGTTCATAAACCTCAATGAGACTACCGCGGGAAATTGGGGGTTTTGAGTGGTAACATATTAAATTGGAACAAAGTAAAACGCTAAAACATATTTCAGAAAAAATTACTTGGTATCGCTATATAGACTTGACCTATATAGGTCCAGTTACCGATACCAGTCCTCTATACTTTATTGTGAACCATTAAATACGAAGGATTATATAGGTCAAGTCTAGATAGCGATACCAGGTCTTCATATTTTGTCATATATCCACCTACACGCAATATCTATATGTGAAAAAAATATGAAGGGCTGGTATCGCTATCTAGACTTGACCTATATATTTTATGGCTAACCAGTATTTATTAGGTATCCGTATCTGGACTTGACCAATATAGGTCAAGTCTGTGGCGCTCTGTTTTGCCAGCCGCCACGCGTCAGCGAGAAGTTCAGTGTTGAAAGTGCCGTTTAGCGACTGAATCAAGTGAACCGCGTTTATAATTAGTTCCGTACCGGCCACCAGAGGCACGCTACTATCGCGGTTGTAATAAATGAATCGCGACTGTTAATCATAGTTCAGCGTCCAGCCGCCAGGATCGCTGTTTATTTTTGCGTGTTCTAGTATATTCTATACGCGATATACCGTCAGAAGGGGCGAAGTCGATCAAAAAAATTCAGTTTTCCTGTTGTTTTCGAGGGAACCTCTGGAATAATTCGTTTCAAAAATATTACCTGTAATCCTTAGGATTTCGACATTATATCTAATGTTAAATATAGAAATAACCTATTGTGCTTTTGAAATTCTTTTAATTTAAAGGTTGATCGGCTTCAACCCACCCAGTGGGGTAGGCTATGTTTATATGAAGTTTTAAAATATCAAGTCTTTCTCAGTGACCAAACATCTATTAAAATTAACAAATAGACTATTATAAGGTTAGAACACTGTATTTTCCTTACAAAAATAACCACTGTACATAAAATTATCTTGCATCATAAAGAATTTTCACTCAATGTTTGAAATGTTAAATCTGGGAAACTGTAGCGTCCACGACCAATGCCCTTAGGCTTCATTTTTGTTACAATTTGTGTGAAGGGAGTCTTTTGTACATCAGGAACATCTAGAAATACACTTGATCAATCCATGAACTAAACATTCTTCGTCTACTGAACTAAGAACAGGCTGCCCACCATATTTGTATCTACGTTTGCCCTTCACCCACTCATTGAAAGTTTTATAGGGCACACCGTAACACTCAGATGCTTTACGAATACTAAACTTCCCTATCTTCATTTCCTGAACGGCATTTTCCAGATATACTGGATTGTAGTTCCTTTTTCCCTCTCTTCTCACCTTCTTCACGTATGTTCGCGGCATGATCGACTTCACCTTACAAAATACGACAATTCAAATTTTAGATCACTACTCGTCCATACAACAAACATCTGCTTTTGCAAATACATAAATCAACTGAAATTGAGTTCACTTACCGACTAAAAGTCCGAAAACAGCAGAATTATATGACCATGTCGTATTGTGAGAGGTTTAGTCTTGCTTCATTCACAGACTACCAAAATGCATTTGTTTATATCCCACAATCCCGCTGAACGGATACTCAGAGAGAAAATTCTACAGGTAAACACTACTCTGCAGCTCATTGGCTTCCAACATGTATGTGTAGCGTGAAGTTCCCGGATGTATCGCCAGGCGGAAGTGGTGTAAATTATAATGCTGTATTGCCGGTCGACTTTCTCCAACCTGATCGACTTCACCCCTTCTAACGGTATACTTTATGATTTTTTATATTACTCTCTCTGCAGTTTACTCTCTGACAACTTTTGTTTTTCAGTGAATTCCTTCTGTTGTCTAATAAAGAGTTGTGTTACCACTGAACCTCTGGCGTAGAATTTATTTATTTTATATAGTCGATCAACTCAAATTACGCTGATACCGACAACTGGTGATCCCGACGTGATACGCGAGCCGGAAGAACCGGACTGCTACAGACTTTTTATCGAGATGGCAGAAGATAGTGCAGTATCAAGGCTAGCGGTCCGCTTGCCGCCTTTTTGAGCTGATAATCCAGTCTTATGGTTTGCGCAGGTGGAAGCAAGTTTCTCGTGTGCGGCAATTACGGCAGATAGCACCAAGTTCGCACTCGTAGTTAGCCAGTTGGAACAACGTTTACCGGCTGAAGTGCAAGACATCATCACCGCACCTCCGGTGGAAGATTCCTACCGAAGACTCAAGGCTGAATTAATACGGAGAGTCGCAGCCTCACAGGAAGATCGGATTCGTCAAGTCCTTACGCAGGAAGAGATTGGAGATCGCAAGCCGTCGCAATATCTGCGGCATCTGCGCAGTAAGGTAGATACAGTCATCGTGCCTGACAATTTATTACGCACGCTGTGGAGCAGTAGATTACCGCCGCAAATAAAGGCTATAGTGGCATCGCAAACTAACATGTCATTGGACGCCGTGGCGGAGTTAGCAGATCGCATACAGGAAGCTATCGCCTGCCGAGATTAACGCAGTTGCGGCACAAAGCAGCAGTACAGCGGCTACAGCGCGAGCAGATTATGGAACGCTCCCCGAAAAAGTAGACATGTTATGTGGGCAAGTCAGTGCATTATTGGAAAGCGGCACAGGAAACAGCAGCAGGCGTTACCGCAAGCGTTCAAGAAGCCGGTCTTCGAGCCGCGTCAAAAATCCACAAAGTGAGCAATAGCCTGTGTGTTGGTACCACCGCACATTCGGCGAGAACGCGCGAAAGTGTACGTCGCCGTGTTTGTACCTAACGCCGGCGGCGGTCGATCGTAGGCGCAGCCGACTGCCCGTCACCATCCAGGCGCCTGTTCATCAGTGTCAGAGTTTCTGGCGTGAAATTTCTAGTGGACACCGGTTCGGACCTCAGTATCCTGCCACGGTCTTCGCTACATCGTCACAGACCTTCAACCACCTTCTGTCTAACGGCTGCCAACAATTCAACGATTGCGATTTATGGTACCCAGCAGATGGAGCTGAACTTGGGTTTTCGCCGTCCTTTCAAATGGAATTTTACTGTTGCAGACGTTACAGAAGCGATCATCGGAGCAGATCTCCTGGCGAATTACAAACTCTTGCCAGACGTGGCAAACGCCCGACTTGTGGACAGCATCACTGGTTTAACTGTCACTGGTTCTCACGGCAATGCATAGTGCAAAGCTCGTACAGGCACCTGAGAGCGAATATTCTTCACTTTTAAGTCAGTTTCCCAGTTTGACCAGGCCACCCGGAGCACCTAAACAGAGTATGGCCGATGCAGCGTTTCTAGCTCACCCCAACCTCGAAGCACCGTTAGCAATAGTCGTGGACGCGTCACAGACAGCTATAGGCGCGGCACCGCAACAATGGTCGGACAACGCCTGGCAGCCACTAGCATACTTCTCAAAGAAACTGTCACAATCACAGAGGAAGTGGAGTGCTTACGACCGCGAGCTCCTGGCCATGTATGAAGCGGTGTGTTCACGATATATACGGACCACAAACTGCTGACATTTTCATTCAAACGGAACAGTATCAACTGCTCTCCTCAGCAGTTCAACCATTTGCAGTTTATAGCCCAGACATAAAGCATATTTCGGGTATCAACAATGTAGTGGCTGACTATTTGTCTCGTGCCAACAGTGTAACGAGCCCTATCGAGTTTCCTGCACTGGCCCGAGCACAGCAAGAGGATGCGGAACCCGCACGTTCGTCGACAATGACGCGTCAGGAGCCCTAAAAAACGATGAGTGTCCACGACCTCTAATAGGTGGTCACCTAGATACAGTTCGGGCTGAGGGTGAACCGTTCGAAGCCGACAAAAGTGCATAACACTTGTCTTTGCAGCAGAGAACTGGAAGCCGTGGGTAAGAGCACAGGACTGCGCCTTCATAATGGCTCCCTGCAGCCTATGTTCGGCGACGTGAGTGCTGTAGGAGCTAAAATAGATACAAAAGTCGTCAGCATATAGTGAAGGGGATGCTGACGATCCAACTGCTGTAGCTAAGCCGTTAATGGCTACTAAGAATTAGGGGACACTCAAAACAGAGCCCTGAGGAACCCCATTTTCCTGCACACGAGAGGCACCTACTTGAACACGAAAAGTAAGGACAGCTAAAAAGTTTTTAATAAAAATCGGGAGTGAGCCCCGAAGACCCCAACCACGTAACATGCTAAGTATGTGGTGTCGTCAGGTCGTATCATATGCTTTTTGGATATCAAAAAAGACGGCTATCAGACGTTGGCGCCTGGAAAAGGCTGTGCGGATCGCAGACTCGAGGTACACCAGGTTGTCAGTGGTGGAGAGTCCCTGGCGGAACCCGCCCTGGCATGGAGCCAGTAAGCCCCGAGTCTCGAGGATCCAACACAACCGCCTACTGACCATGCGCTCCAACAGCTTACAGAGGACACTGGTCAGCGTAATAGGCCGATAGCTATCCAAATTGACAGGGTTTTTGCCTGGCTTAATCACCGGTATGATTATACCCTCCAGCCACTGCGAAGGGAACGAGGAATAGTAGCTTCTGCAGCAGACAATATGGATCGTGTGGCGCTCTCAACCACCACATCGATGGTATCGGTTGGGGGAGGACCAACGATGGCAGCAGAGGTGTAGCCTTCCCAGTGAGCCCTGTGAAGAGCCCACCGAGGAGGGCGTGCTGGGGACTGACGTTGTGGGAGTGACAAAAAGATCGGAAAATGATCACTGCCACACAAGGACGCACAGGGGCGTACATTATTCATGATGTAAATATCAAGATCAAAATCTAAGCCACTACAACCTATTATTTTCACTGTTTGAAAAAATATTTTATATATTGACTTTAGATTTTGTATAATAATTTTCATTTGCTTTTATGCATTTTAATAAAAACCAGTTTGGTATATAGCAATCCTACCAAATAATCCTTCCTGATTATGAGATATTTAATTGTTCTGTTAGTTGAAGTCTAGATTGGATGACATTAGAGCATAAAAAAGTGGCCGACGTGGTTCTGTGAAATTGTCACCCAGACCACCTGATCTCAATCCACTTGAGTTCCATCTTTGGGGACATTTAAAGCATATCGTATAAGCTATGCTAAATTTCCCTAATATATGACACAACAACTATTCTCATGGTAGGCGTTGCACTCTGTTGGAGAGTTTCTTAAACACGTGTATAGCAAGTCAGTGCTATTAAACTCCCCACGAATGTCCTTATATGCTCGTTCCATTTCATATCGTTGTGCTGCGTTACGCCTAGATAATGAATTGACGCAACTCTGTCAAGCAGCACACTACTAATGCAGTATTTGAACATTACTGCATCACTTTACATTTTCCTACATTTAGAGGTAGCTGCCATTCTTCTTACCACCTAGTAATTTGATCCAAGTAATCCTGCGACCTGTTACAATCATTCAATGGTGACACTTTGCTTTACACCACAACATCATCAGCAAACAGCCGCCGATTGCAACTCGCTATGTCCGTCAGCTTATTTATATTGAACCTATCACACTTCCCTGCCACACACACATTTGGTTACCTATTCCATATGCTTGTTCCATCGTTAGCAGTCTGGAGTGCGGCACCTTGTCAAACGCCTTTCAAAAATCGAGGCCTGTTGTCCTTCATCCATAGCTCGCATGATGTCTAGTTTCGCACGATCGATGGTTCCTAAAGCCGTGCTGATGCATGGACAGAAGCTTTTTCGTCTCAAGGAAATTTACTATATTAGAACTGAGAATATGTTCAATGAATGTAGAGCAAACTGATGTTAAATATATAGGTCAGTAATGATGTGGGTCTATACTTCTGCCTTTCTTATACACTGGAGTCTCCTGAGCCTTTTTCCAGTCGCATGAAACTTTGCACTGGATGAAAGATTCGCGATAAATACAAGCTAAGTAAGGGACCGAAGCCGCAGAGTACTCTTTGTAAAACCGAATTAGTACCATATCTGGACCTGGCGACTTGTTTATTTTCAACTCTCTCAACTGTTTCTCTGCACCGCCTATGAATATTACTATGCGCTCCATCTGGGAGATAGCATGATCATCAAGTGAAGGTATGTTTTGCATGGTATTCCTGCATAAATTATTTCTTAAAGATTAAATTTAAAATTTCGGCCTCTATTTTGCCGTTTTCTATCACCGCCCTCCCACCCCTCCTCCCCAGAAGGTTCAATAAGTTACTGGATAGAGTCCTTTGGTCCGATTACAGATTTTACATAGGACCACAATGTTTTCTGATTCTCGGCAAGATCTTTTGCAAAGGTATAAAGGTCGTAGTTATTGTATGCTTCGCGCATCGAACTTGTCACAGACGCGCGTACCTCTACTAACTTTTGCCTGATTTGAGATTCTTGACCTCTTTAAACCGAGAGTGCAACTGTCTTTGGTTTCTCAACATTTTTAGAATATTACTTTGAATCACGGCAGGTCTTTCCCATCCGTAATCAACTTTGTAATGTATTTCTCCAGTGCTTTCATTTCAATGTATTTAAAATCTTGGCCGCCAAACTAGTATTGGTGTGTGTGGTACTGAAGTCCAATCCTGTATCGCCCAATATACATTGTCGCAGCATTACATCTCTGAAGTGTTGGCCGGCCGCGGTGGCCGAGGAGACTGCGGCGCGCCAGTCACGTGATGCACGGCCTCTACGGTCGGGGGTTCGAATCCCCCCTCGGGTATGGATATTTGTGCCGTCCTTAGTGTTAGCTAGTTCGTAAGTAGTTTGTAATTTTAGGGCTATACAAACGTTTGAGCATGTTTCTCGTGTTGAACCCAGTTATCCTCCCCATGCCTCCCCACGTTGAGATCTTGCCGACGGCCACTTTATAACACGATAGTGTGTGTCTTCATGTGTATTGCACTATGCAAACCATTTTCGTCGCTCATTGGATTGCCATTTATCTATTATCCCGATTTCTCGTACCACGAAAACGTCTGGTTGATGGTACTGGAACGACTGACTCGGGATAGACTACACGTTACTTCACCAGATCAACTTTGTGACATGTGGAAGCAGCATGGACTAATAAAAATACATCGAAAATCTATTTCTATCAACGGTAAAGCGAACAGAAGCTGTAGTAGTCAGCAATGGTGACTGCATTCAATACTGAATTCCATATCTTGCTCACTTCAGATACGGCTACATTCTTCAATCGTATGATCTTTGTACAACGTGTTAATTTCAAAATGAATATTTCTGTGACATCTCCGGTGCTTGTGGGTGCTGTATTTTGGATGGTCAGCATTGTAGGATCACATATGAAATTCCAGCACGATAGTTATTTTCAGTAGCAGTAGCTACTTAATTCCATTTCAGATCTCTTAATTAACAACTAGTTTCGGGCCGGACAGAGTCCCCTTTCAACTCTTCCTATGAGATAGGATGGGCAAACAGTAGAAAGTAAATTGCTTCATACATAATTTTACACAATCTGACGAGAATATTTGAAAACGTATACCCAAAAGTATCTGCAAAATATCGCCGTACACCTATTGTCCCATTAGTCGAAAACAGTTTTCATACATTTAGTAATTTTCTATTGCATTACGTATTAGGCTATTTAATGTGATATGAAATATATGTGTATGGTACATATAACTGCATTGTAATGACATGGTGTAGTGCAGGACGCACAGGGGCGTACATTATTCACGATGTAAATATCAAGATCAAAATCTAAGCCACTACAACCTATTATTTTCACTGTTTGAAAAAAATATTTTATGTATTGACTTTAGATTTTGTATAACAATTTTCATTTGCTTTTATGCATTTTAATAAAAACCAGTTTGGTATATAGCAATCCTACCGAATAATCCTTCCTGATTATGAGACATTTAATTGTTCTGTTAGTTGATGTCTAGATTGGATGACATTAGAGCAAAAGAAAGTGGCGGACGTGGTTCTGGGAAATTGCCACCCAGACCATCTGATCTCAATCCACTTGAGTTCCATCTTTTGGACCATTTAAAGCATATCGTATAAGCTATGCTATATTTCCCTAATATATGACACCACAACTATTCTCATGGTAGGCGTTGCACTCTGGTGGAGAGTTTATTAAACACGTGTATAGCGAGTCAGGGGACTCAGCAGCGAGTAAGACGTCATCGTTAAGCCGGACAGAGTAGGTAGACCTTGTGACAAATTTCTGTTGTTTGGAGTTTTTTGTGACGTCAGTGTTAAGACGGTATTTCAGCACAAAAGTGAGTGTATATTACTGCACTCTGTTATTTGTGACGGTCTTTCCTATAGTTACTGACAATTAGGTTCATTTTCCAACTAAAGTTGTTAACATGTGGGTGAATGTTTGTGTAACATGGCGTGATTCCTAGTGTGCGATAGTATAAGGATCCAAACACGCGTCATTGTCGCATGTTACAACAACTATCGCATACTGGGGGAACTAGTTCAATCTGTTAGTTTGCCATTTGGAAAGAAGAGTGGAAAATCAACAAGAATAGTCTAGTGATTCGATATCCAATGTACATCTTGATGACAACAGGGATTAAGACAGCTGTGAAGACGTTGACGCAGAGTGTCTGTTCTGTACAAGGCGCTTTTCTGACGTCAAATACGGAAATAAATGCGCAGAGTGTACGGAATTTTATCGCTGGGCTCATGAAGATTGAGGTGTCACAGAGGACAGTTTTGTTTTGCCCGAATGTCGTAATAATAAACATAACTTCTCTGAAATGATAAAGATTAACAGAAATAAATGAACATGTAAACATCGTGTTTACCTAAAACGTTGAAGGAAAATATTACTCGTGACTCATATTAGTAAACTTGACGTCATTTCTACGAAGAACAAGTCTTCTGGTCCGGACTGTATACCCATTAAATTTCTATCTAATTATGCTAAAGCGATAGATCCTTAATTAACATGCATATACAATCGCTCAACCCCCAGGAACCACAGACATTGCCGAGGTGGGGTGGCTTGCGTGCCTCAACGATACAAATAGCCGTACCGTAGGTACAACCAGAACGGAGGGGTATCTGTGGAGAGGCCAGACAAACGTGTGGTTCCTGAAGAGGGGCAGCAGCTTTTTAAGTAGTTACAGGGGCAACAGTCTGGATGATTGACTGAGCTGGCCTTGTAACATCAGCTAATGTGGCTTTGCCACACAGCTACTGCGAGCGGCTGAAAGTAAGGGGAAACAACAGCCGTTACTTTTTCCGATGACATGCAGCTCTACTGTATGAACATATGATGATGGCATCCTCTCGAGTAAAATATTCCGGAGGTAAAATAGTCCACCATTCGGATTTCCGGGCGGGGACTACTCAGGAGGATGTGATCATCAGGAAAGACAACACTGGCATTCTACGGATCGGAGCGTGGAATTTTAGCTCCCTTAATCGGGTAGGGAAGTTAGAAAATTTAAAAAGGGAAATGGATAGGCTGAAGTTAGATATAGTGGGGATAAGTGAAGTTCGATGGAAAGAGGAACAGGATTTCTGGTCAGGCGAGTACAGGATTATAAATACAAAATCAGTTGGGGTTATTACAGGAGTAGGTCTGATCATGAATAAGAAAGTAGGAATGCGGCTAAACTACTATCAGCAGCGCAGTGATCGCATTATCATAGTCAAGATAGATACCAAACCAACACCGACCACAGTAGTACAAGTTTGTATGCCCACTAGCTCTGCCGATGATGAGGAGATCGAAGATATGTGTGAGGAGGTAAAGGAAATTATTCTGACAATTAAGGGAGAGGAAAACATAATTGTCATGGGAGACTGGAATTCGGTAGTAGGAAAAGGAAGGGAAGGTAAAATAGTAGGTTAATATGGTCTGGACAAAAGGAATGAAAGAGGAGATCGCCTAGTACAATTTTGCACGGAACATAACTTATTCAATAGAAACACCTGGTTTAGGAATCACGAACGAAGGTTATATACGTGGAAGAGACCAGGGAGGTACCAGATAGCCGCGGTGGAATAGCCGAGCGGTCTAAAGCGTCTCGCTGCGGAGCGCGCGGTTGCTCGCCGTGGAGGTTCGAGTCCTCCCTGGGGCATGGGTGTGTGTGTTGTCCTTAGGTTAGTTTACCTAGGTTTAAGTAGTTTGTAAGATACGGACTGATGACCACGCGGTTTGGTCCGATAGATTTACAAACATTTGAACATTTGAGGTTCCAGATAGATTTTATAAAGGTAAGGCATAGATTCCGGAACCAGGTTTTAAACTGTAAAACATACCCAGGGGCAGATATGGACTCTGACCATAACTTGTTGGTCATGAACTGTAGGCTGAAAGTGAAAAAACTGCAAAAAGGTAGGAAAATAAGGAGATGGAACCTGGATAAATTGAAGAAACCTGAAGGTTTTGAGAAATTCAGAGGGAGCTTTAGGCAACAATTTACAGAAACTGGGGAAAATAAAACAGTAGAAGAAGAATGGGTAGAAAGGCGAGACCTGCCAAAAATCCTTGGATATCACAGGAAAATGCTAAATTTAATTGATGAAAGGGTAAAATATAAAAATTCAGTATATGAAATAGGCGAAATGGAGTACAGACGACTAAGAAATGAGATTCACAGGAAGTATAGAAGGCTTTTGTGTGGAGTGTTGCTTTGTATAGGAGTGAAACATGAACGATAAACAGTGCGGACAGGAAGAGGATAGAGGCTTTCGAAATGTGGTGTTACAGAAGAATTATGAAGATTAGGTGGGTGGATCGTGTAACTAATGAGGAAGTACTGAACAGAATTGGGGAGAAAAGGAATTTCTGGCATACTTTTACTAAAAGAAGGGATCGATTAGTAGGACACATTCTTAGACATCAAGGAATTGGGTAAAAATCGCAGAGGGAGACCACGAGAGACCAGAGTAGTTAAGTTCAAATGTTCAAATGTTTGTATAGTTTATGGGACTTAACTACGGGGTCATCAGTCCCTAAACTTACAAACTACTTATGAACTACTTACGAACTAGGACGGCGCAAATATCCATGCCCGAGGGGGGATTCGAACCCCCGACCGTAGTGGCCGTGCAGACCGTGACTGGAGCGCCTCAGTCCCCTCGGCCACCGCGGCCGGCAGTAGTTAAGTCCCACACATTTACATTCAATATTCTACTGCTACCTAGAAAACCGCAATATTGCTTGTCAATGACGCCATGAAATATAACGATTATGTAAGAGAAATTCTCCTTTTACGTGTACGTCATTTATTCGTAAAGCTTGTCTGAGGACAGTTCGCAAACCTCGCCACTTTCTTCTTTCGAGGGAGATATAGCTCATTCGTATGCATTCGACGTCATTATTAATAACAAAAGCCGCACTGTAGCACTCATTTCGAAACATAAAACTATCGGTGGAATCGATTGCACCCCATGAAATTGTAATCTAATTTACTTCACGAAAAGAATATTTTCTAACCTAACCTTCTGCTTAACCCGGCCGGCCGTGGTGGCCGAGGTGACTGAGGCGCTCCAGTCACGGTCAGCACGGCCACTACGGCCGGGGGTTCGAATCCCCCCTCGGGCATGGATATTTGTGCCGTCCTAGTTTGTAAGTAGTTCATAAGTAGTTTGTAAGTTTAGGGACTGATGACCCCGTAGTTAAGTCCCATAAGCTTAACAAACATCTGAACATTTTTGCTTAACCCGACCAAGTGACAAACTATATCGGATGAAGTGTGACCACTCCGTCGGCCGATGTATTCAGTCGAACTCGGGTGACGGCGTCTAACGACACTTTGTCGGTGTCACTGTGAACAAAGCTGTAGGTCCCCTTTCCCCGGTTGGATAACTGGGGTAGGCTAGGGACACGCAAGTCGCCGAAGTGGCGTCCAATTGAAAAGACTTGCACCAGGCCAATGAGCCACACGACATTATTATTACAGCTTTAGAAGCAGCACAGCTCAACGCGCCGCTTTTGCCTCTCAGCTCCACTACGTTTTCACCCTCAATCAGAGCGTCGCGTCGCGTGCTGCGGACGGATATGGTAGTGCGGTGAGGTGCGGCCAACTGGGCGGCAAATGGAATGTATACGGCCGCGGAAGAGCGGGACGCGCCGCTCCAGCCAAGTTTCCTGGACCCGGGATTTAGGAGGGGGGGGGGGGGAGAAGCAGGCAGCCGCGCCTTCTCGTCGCCTATCAACGGCCAACTTCCGACGTCCCACGCCGCAACATCCGCGTGCCGGATTTATGTGGCGTTCCTCCTGAAGACGAGGCGGAATGCATGTGACACTAGAAACGGGCACCAACCGCGGCGAACAGGCGCGACATCAACGTCTTCTTTCCTTTGCTTTAGTTTTCTATTAAATTGTTGGTGTAATTTATTTCGGACATAAAAAATATTTTGCTTAACAGTGTTCCGCATTTCATGCAAGACTTAGAAGCGAATTAAACTCATTAACCCTCCGTCGGGCGCAGTCGGCCTCACAGGCCAGCAAAACACCTTTTTGATTCCCGTGCTTAACAGTGGTGGCCCAGCGGCCCGTCTCTCCGTTTACTCGCGTAACTTTGGGAACCTCATACAGTGCCGATCTGCAGGCTGCCATCGATTTCCACGCGGATCACAGGGAACTCCTTGGGCCTCACAGGCCGCCTGCGCCCGATTACGTTATAGTTTGTAAGGTGAGATTTTTCAAGATATCTTTATTTTATTACTTCGTTTCAATCAAAATAAGTCTGTCCTCTGTGATTTTCACCGTTATCTTCGGAAAAAAAGAAGACTTTGACGACCCTGGCCCTTCAGACTGAGTGCTCCTGATCGAGTTTTAAATTCAGTTTTCCTTTCTTTTCCTACGTTATCACATCCATATTTTCTGCTGAAATGTTCAGAAAAGTATATTATGCCTCTAAGCCAATGATCTTGTGGAAATAATGCGCCTCCTCGGGGACGAAACTGCTGAAGATCCAACCGCGCTCGAAGATTTAGTCGATGAGAGAGACACCCACTCTCAGGTTGAGGTAGGAGGACTCAGCAACTGAACAGGAAGTTTAGGGTACAGCTCGGGAATATGAAAAAGGAAAGAAAATATGTGAGCAGTTTTTATTTTGGAAACGATAAGACGACGAAGTAGTCAAAATAGATACCTTCTACTATTCATAGTGTGAAGAGTCACACCATTATTACACAAAATCCAGTGTAAAAGATATTGCTACAAATGACGCCAGCAATTGCAAAACCTTGTGTCATCAACTTCTAACTGGACAATTTAGCCTGTGTATGCTATGAATATATGTGGAATGTCGATTCAGCTGCAAACTCGACTGAAAAAATTTTTACCCCACAAAGAACGGGAAAGTTCTCCCACATTACCTCCCAAATGGCTAAAACGTTGACCATGCGTGGCTGAAACAAGAGTTAGGAGGATGAAGAATCACGAATGTTCAGCTTGTCATGAACCAATCTGCTTGAGCGATGTATACGTTCTGTGCCATACCTGTGTTTCAGCTGTTGATTTGGGACTATAGCATCGGTTTTTGGCTGAAAATGTGGCGAGAAAATATGATTCCATGTCAGAATAGACTGCCTAATGTCTTTTAAAAATAACTTCATTACTTTTATGGATGTCTGTTCGAACAATTTTTAATGCTCTTTGTGGGAAATTGGTAATTTTGGTCACTTTAGTTTAAGGTGTATTGTGTTCAATAAATCCATTATTATGCTTTAAGTTTGCTGTAATTCCTTCCTTTAGATCCTCTTCAAGACTAGCCAACACGCATTTTGAATTTGATTTAACATGGCGGAGCTAGACCACAAAATATGTGGGTGGCCTCTCAGGCCAGGTGCGCCTGATTTTGTTTCATCTGGAGGTGCGCCCGACGGAGGGTTAAGCAAGGTCCCGCAGTGTAGACAACTTGCAAAGAAGTAGATATATATATTTCAAACAGTTTTCAGGTTTTGCCCTTATTCGTCATCAACCCACTGTATTGTGAAACTATTTGTTATCTATTCAATTCATAATGAATGTTACACAAGGAACTCCGTAATGTTAACATTAAATAAATTTCACTTCGGCATACCTTTTTAAATGACTGAACCCCTCTTTTTTTATGGTCGAAGTAATGCCTCCTGCGACGGCGACCTCCCCGTCCCCGGCAAGACGTTCCGACCCTCTGGGGTCGGTTGAAAAACACTGGCCTAATTGTTTAAGGCGACCTCTGGCCTGAAGCGGGAAATCCGGGTTCGAATCCTGGTCTAGCACAAAATTTAAACATTGTCATTGAATTTATTTCAATACCCTGAAACGGTCGAGACATTTTAGTGTTTCTAATTCATCTCTCTATAAGCGCCGTCAGTCCCAGTTGGTGGGGAAACCGCAAAGCGCAGCAATACTCTAAAACAGGATGCATACGTTTTGTGTATGCAGTTTCTTTAGTAGAACTGTTGCAACTTCTAAGCATTCAGACAATTAAACGTAACCACTGATTCGCTTTCTTTCCAATTAAAGTTTTTCTTATTTGTCACTCGTAGCTATTTATATAATTTTACGGCCAGTAGATTTCACTGATTTATGGTGTACATAACGTTTAACGTATTTCTTTTAGTGGTAATATGATGACTTCACTCTTTTAATTACTTAGTGTTCACTGCCAATTTTTGCCCCATGCACGTGCTTTACCCAAATAGTTTTGCAGTTTCTTTCCATCGTCTGGTGACTTAACTAACTGATAAATGGCATCAGCAACCGCGAAGAGTCTAAGTGAGCTGCTCATATTGTCTCCTAAATCGTTTATAAATACAAGGGACAGTAGAAGCCCTGTAACCCTTACGGGAGCAAATGAAAAAATTATAAGATTTAGTTGGGGTGGGTTTAACTTTGACTTGATATTAGGATTGAGAGAAGTAGCTGGTGGTTCTCTTTCACCATAGGAGAACACCCTTACCTATTCTCTTCTTAAATTTCTTTTAACAGAACCTCTGCCATATTACTATCTATATCGTGAACCCATTGTAACAAGACTACGGATCACGTGAGGCACCTAATTGCTGCTACCGAACTGAGTAGCATGTGTGAGACCTAGGAGTTATTTCAGTAACATGTCGTCTTCTTCAGTAATTGTCCCAGTGCAGAAAAAAGCACGCAGGTCGTTGGTTCTTGCTCTTGCGGCTGAAATTATTGTGATAGGAGCCGCGGTGGAGCAGTCGAGCGCTTTGAGGCGCTATGCTGCGATGCGCGAGGCCGTGCCCCGTCGGGGGTTCGAATCCCCCCCCCCTCGTGCATGGATGTTCACCTAATCGACTATATTCTTCCTTGTCTCTGCATTAAAGTTAACGATTATTAAATAAAATATTAGACTGCTGTCAATATTTCCAAACGGAACTGCTACGTGTTAACAGGCTGGCTGCCCGATTTCCACTATTACGTAGTCATAGTCTGAACACAGGATCTGAACTGACCTCGTCAGTACGACCCGCTCTGGCTGGCGCGAAAACATGGCAGACACGCATCGTCTACCCTTTCGTTACTGTTCAAGTGATTGTAAATATATCGGACCAAACTGCGTGGTCATAAGTCCGTAGCTACTTAAACTAAGGACAAACACACACACCCATGCCCCAGGCAGGACTCGAACCTCCGACGGCGAGCAACCGTGCGCTCCGCAGCGAGGCGACTTAGACAGCTCGGCTACTCCACTGCGGATTTTCCTATTTTGTTCTCATCTACAGTTGAGTCTTATACATTTCATTTTACTATGACGTAGCTTAACAATTAGGGATTCCCTACTTACCATTTTGCCTGGATTCAATAATAAATTTATTAAATATTACTTAAAACATGATCGAGTTATGACAGCCGAATATATCAGCCAATCAGCGTGAGGTACAAGCAAGTAGGGAACTTCTACATTCTTTCCCATGGGAACCGAACCTACTGGTAGCACCTGTTATGCTCCTCACACTACCTGTACCATCTCTCGGTTACTGGTTCCAACCTGCAGTACGGAAGCGATTCTGAATATTATGGTTTTGAACCAGAAATATTACACCCTTTCCTTGGGAATGCCAGACCACTTCTGTTTCACTATATGACTTTCCGTCAATTCCTGCGCATTGTGCCCTTTCTGACAGGAAATTGCGAATCCAATCGCACAACTCTGAAGATACTTCAAAAGCCCCAGACGATTCTTAAAGGACTGTTGTTTTCTCATTATACATAAATCGCCTGGTAGATCACATCGGAAGTTCAACGATGCTGTTTGTGGATGATGTCGTAGTTTATCGAGAAGTCGCAACACTGGAAAAGAATAGCAAAGTGCAGGAGAACCTGCAGCATATTTGCGCATGGCACGTGGAATGGCAATATTGGAGCCTTAATGTAAACAATTCCAGATGTGACATGAAGGCCCTAATCAGGTACGTGCCCATTTTTGAGTTTTAGTTATTAGGGAGTGCTATTAGGGACGCTGTAGGAATAAAAAGACCACACAGGTGGTGATGCGGCTGTTCATTTACTGACGCCTTTACAAATAATCATCATCAGAATCTAAACCTGGGGAAAAGTTCTATAGTAATCGGAATATCATTACCGGCCAGCTGAAAAGCGTCAATAACTGAACAGCCGCATCATCACCTGTGGCCTTTACATTTCTACACCGTCCCTAATAACTAACATAAACAAGTATAAACTTTTGAATTTACATAAAAAGAAAGATCCTTGATTATGTAACTACCCAATAGCAGGGTAAACACTTCCACATAATCTGGGATTAGACAGAAGGGGCGGTTTGAAATGGAACGACCACATAAAATCAATCGTCTTTGTCTTGGTATAGCTGCTTCGTGAAAGGACCATAGCACTTCTCTAGTACACAAAGTATCGCGCAGTTTCCGACATGTTTGTGCATCAACACAATGTGCCGTCGATCAAACTCAAATAGATCACCGGCCTTCCCCATTCTACATATGGACAGGACGCTCATTTACATGCAACGTGACTAGCGGCCATTCCTCGTCAGGTGGGACTGCTATCGCCAAGACGGGTTTATATCGGTAGCAATATTCTGGCTGACCAGTGTGTCTCCCTTTGCAATCTCCCTTGGCAGCAATACTTGTATGCATTTACCTTACAGTTGTGTGTCAGCCTGCCACGAGAGTAGCGCTCTACATGAATTGCGATTTTCATCTCGTCATTGCTACATTAAATTTGTCAGGCGAAAATGGATAACATCTTATCAGCCTTGGTAACAAACACAATGACAGCTAGAAAGGCTATAATTGAAACAATCGGACGAAGATAAATCCTACATCTCAACACTAAGTGCAGATTATATTTCCTAGCCACTCCCTTTCATCTTGTATGTGCTGAGAACCGATACGTCTGTGCCTTGTCGAATACTACGCCACCGGATGAGAAAGCTTATGAAGTATTTTTATTTCCGTTTAGAAACCAGAGCGTCGACAATTAATTTAATCCACGTTTCCGTTTTTCTTTTATTTCCTTTCGCTTATTTTTTTTTTTTTTTTTTTTTTTTTTTTTTTTTTTTTTTTTTTTGGTCTCTATCCGTGATACTCACCAGCTTAAACCCTTTGAAAATCTATCTGTTTGTATAAACACCATTACTTGAAATTAAATTTCATCTCTTACTGAAATAGACTATTTTACTATAGTATAATGCAAGCTAGCGCGTGTGAGAGAGAGAGGGAGAGAGAGAGAGAGAGAGAGAGAGAGAGAGAGAGAGGGAGAGAGAGAGAGAGAGAGAGTGTTTTCATATGATAGACAGAAATGAAATACCAGTAACATGATAACTAGCAAATACTTCATCTACTAGGGTTGTTAAATAAAGAATGATATTTTTTTGACAACGTACCTTTCTTCATGCTCACTATTTTGATGGACCTTCTCAACATTGTCTCCCGTGAATACGATGGACTTCTCCTGGCGTTTCTACCAATCGTCAAACACATGCTGGAAACCCATTTATGAGAGGTGCTTAAAAATCGCCTCCGCAGCACTCGCCACTACTTCTGATGATGGTGAATGGCTCCCACGAATGCGTTCATTCAAGATAGATGATAGAAAAAAGTCACCTGGTCCTAAGTGCGGAGTATACGGAGGGTGAGGAAGGCACTTCAGTTGATATTTGCAAGATATTCAGCAACAACATTGTCCATTATCGTGGTGTAGCATCCAACCTGCTTCACGAAAATATGACACCCAGTAAAAATGTTCAGTGTTTCAAAAAGTGATTTTAGGGTAATACGTCGACCCTCTTTCACTATAACAAAAACAGTGTTGGTGTTTCCTCCCGCAAGAGAAGTAACTGTACCACGTGGTCCACTTTCCTTTGAATTTGATTGTCTCTCCTCTTTAAAGATTTTTCAAACACCATTGAGCTGTGCTGCAGTTAAGAATGGGGTCCCAATATTACTCCTGTAACAATGTATAGGCCTCATTTGAGACTTCTTGAGGCCGAAGCGGTATTTCAGATTCGCGTATTCTCATCGCGCATTACCTCAATTGTGGTGGTAGGCGATATTGAACAATTCTGAAATTAAATGGTCGTTTGGCACTTTTTGGCCGGGAGATACCTCGGTGGATTGTTCAGCCGCCTATTCACTTGACGCAACTTCGGCGACTTGCTTGTGGATGAGGATGGAAATCATGATGAGGACAATACAAAACACCCACTCCCCAGCTGGGAATCGAACCCAGACCCACAGCATGGAAGTCAGCGACGCTGCCGATTGAACTAATGTCTTGTCTGCCTCTCTCTAACACAGACTTAAAGCGAGAGTCCCAACAGTGAAACTACTACAGCCTGACTGTTTCATATTAAGCTAACAGAATAAGAGTAAATATTTTAGCGCGAGAAATCATGAACGTGAAAAAAAAATCTACAACAAACATTCTATCTTGAACAGCCCTCGTGTATGTGGCATCAACAGCTTCTCATTCTTCGTTAACACATCCGAGGGTTGGAATTTAAATAGTGACAACACTGCTGTGGACACACTATGCAATGGAATCTACTATCGTCGCTGATAGCACACGTTGTTGACGTACCTACCTTACCTCCGATCAAATGAACTCGCACGTCCCACGTCACCGGCGTGCGCGCAGCCGAGGGAAACACAGTCACTAGTGAGCGAGCGGTCTAACGTAACCGTGTCACTGCGTTTTCGAAACTGGAACAAGGGAGTTGGATGAAGGTTGAATGAGGCAGAGGTCGTACAGCACGACAGTGTCATCGAGGTCTTCAAGAGCCCAGGATGGTGAAAGTTACGGTGATTCTCGTGCACGACTGTGATGGTGTTAGCCGTGTCGCGTAGCTGAATATCGCACGCTGTCGCTCGCTTTTATCGCTCACGTAGGACGCGGCCTTAGGGCGCATGGCTATTTCGCCGCGGCAGTTGCCACGTCCTGCATGTACCGCTCGCGAGATAACGTTTCATTCAACTCGCTCAAACTCGCAAACTACTCCCTTTATAAATATGGAACTAGTATCATTTTCTTCTGCAAAATATTGTATTTATTTGAATGAAAGTATTAAAATATAAAAATGATCATTTTTTATTTTTCCAATTATTTCACCTGCAAAAATATTTAAATTCTGTTACAACATTTTTAATGTAGGTGTAACTAACCAATTTTAATTCTCGAAACTACTAAGGACTTCCAATAAAATTATTACTCCTCTTTCTTCTTTCACAATATGGCTTAATCAGATAAAGGTCTACTGCCAAAAATGCAATGTGATATCGTTTTACGTTTCTTGTCAGTTTGTGAATCGGTGAGTCATGAAAAAGAACTAGTTCATCCCAGTGAGTGACTATTTCTGATCCGATCTCTGAAAAGATCGGTTTTGCCCATCTGTACTATCTATTAAATAATGATAAATTATTATCCTTTATATATCACCTCATATTATGAGACAAATCACACTCTCATATAGTAATCCAGGTAGCGCGTGATAGACTATTCCTCTGAATCATTCGTTTTAATTATTCAAAGAACATTTGTTGACTGAGACAAAAGCAGCGCTTTCTGCTAACTTTTTACAATTGAAAAAAGTGACGATCATTCAATGATAAAGAAAGGAGAAGGAAAGCAATGATTACTTATCCTGTGAGATCGCCAGAGACCGCTCGTAATGCTTCACCTCCCCTGCCATCACATCACATCAGTTCCCACAAATCACCTTCGATACTCAACCCAGTCCTCACTAACTTCCAGATTGGCTCCTGGCAATATAATTAGAGCTCATTGCTAGGCTTACTGATACCTCAGTTCTAATTTTATCGTCATCAACTATCTCGTATGCTTTTTTAAAGTTCTTTTTTGTTATTTTCAAACCCCTGATGGGGCAGGCTGGCAGCCTGTATGCCATACTTCAGTATACCGTTTACACGAATTGTAAAGAGGTATACGTACACAATAAAACGGTGGAAGAAATGGAGAATTAGCAAGATGCATGATGGTAGTATTTAAAACGAGTCCGAGGCGACGACACTGACGAAGACACTAATAAAACATATGTATGGAACACAATGTTTTGCCGTTGTCAGCGGTTGCACTGTTAACGTACACATACACTGTAGGATGCAGAGACACTATATACACCTATGACACACCACGTTAAAACTAGAAGACTATGTGGACCCTGCGGGGGAACAGGGGAAAAGGGGCGGAGCGGGACGGAATTTGGGGGGGGGGGGGGGCAGGTGTGTTGAAGGAGAACGCAAGAACTCCGAGGGAGAGGGAGGGATATCCAGAGGGGGACGGAATGGAGGGGGATTGGAGGGGATGGGGGGCACATAATATATGAGGAGGGGAGGGATTGGAGCTGATAGGATGGGTGAATATAGGGACGGACGGCGTCATCCTGGAAAGGGAGGTGGCGAAAGTTACCCTGGGAGAGCATGTGGAGAGTGTGAAGATGTAGTAAGGGAGGAAGGGATATGGTGGAGAGACAAGAGGTTTAAGGGATTTTATTTTGTGGGTAGTGTCACAGAATAACTATACAGAGAGGAACCCCCTCCCCCTAAACCACTGTCAGACGCTCTCTTTGTAGTTCCGTAAGATGCTAGCAGATGTCAGGCGGTTCCCCAGCTTAGTACCGGTAGACCGCACTAGAGCCGCTTTTGAGGGTGCGTCTCGCACATCAGATGGCAGCGTGGAGGGGAGGCTGAGGGGAGAGCTCGTGCCGCCTGCCACGAGGCCACGGATGTGTCCAGTAACTCTGTGACTGGACCACAAATGTTTAAATGTTTGTATACCTTATAGGACTTAACTGTGGGGTCATCAGTTCCTCAACTTACAAACTACTTATGAACTAGCTAATACTAAGGAGGACATGCCCGAGAGGGGATTCGGACCCCCGACCGTAGTGGTAGTGCAGACCGTGACTGGAGCGCCTCAGTCCCCTCGGCCACCGCGGCCGGCGACTGGACCACAGACAAATATATACAAACGGAAAATCTCCGTAAGGGCCTGGTCACACGCTCAGTGGTGCGGGAGGGGGGGGGGGGGAGGGCGGTTTAAGCAGTTCCGTAAGATGGCTCATGATGGCGCTGACGTCAGAAGCAGCCCTTTAAAACTGGCCAGAGCAGGCGGCAGGTAGCGGCTGTCCCCACCACCACTTTCCCTCAAACACCGGCTCACTGGACACAGCTGTGGCCTCATGGCAGGTGGCACGAGCTCTCCCCTCAGCCTCCTCTCCACACTATCCTCTGACGTGCGAGAGGCACCCTCAGAAACGCCACTAGTGTGCTTTACCAGTACTAAGCCGGGGAACCGCCTGATATCTGGTGGCATCTTATGAAACTACGAGGGGAGCATAGGACAGAGGTTTAGGGGGGCTTCTTCTCTGTATGTCCAGTGTGCCGGCGTTTGAGGGGAAGTGGTGGAGGGGACAACCACTACTTGTCGCCTGCTCTGGCCTGTTTTAAAGGGCTGTTTCTGACCTCAGCGCCATCATGGGCCATCCTAAGGAACAGCTTAAACCACCCTCCCCCCCCCCCTTCCCTCGCCAACAACATTTTGCCTGTGAGCGGGCCCTTGTGGAGGCTTCCTATCTGTTTATTTTTGTTTGTGGTGGTATAAAAGATGTATGTTCAAGGAACTTTAGAAGTAAGAGAATGAGATCATTGAGGATCCGCGTGGAGAAAGGGCTCTCGTATGTATGAATCTTGTAATGAACATGTAAAGCACTTTTAATCAAATTGCGTGGTTATGGTATATCGCCCCAAATTTGCGATTGGATAGGGGGATTTCCTGCCAGAGAGGACACAATTCGTAGTAAACGATGGTAAGGCATCGACTAAAACAGAGGTGATATCGGGCGTTCCACAGGGTAGTGTTATTGGTCCACTGCTGTTTCTTATTTACATAAACGATTTAGGGGAAAAATCTAAGTAGCTCTATTAGATTGTTTGCAGTTGATGCCCTCATTTACCGTCTAGTAAAATCATCTGAAGATCAAAACCAACTGCAGAACGACCTGAATAAGATATCAGTATGGTGTAGAAACTGGCAATTGACTCTAAATAATGAGTGAAGTCGTCCACATGAGTACGAAAAGAAATATTGTTTACAAGATAAATCAATCAAAATTGAGGACTGTGAACTCCACAAAATACTTAGGAATTACTATTACGTCATACTTAAATTGGAAAAAAAAAAAAAATGTTCAAATGACTGTAAATCTATCTGCGTGGTCATCAGTCCGTAGCTTACAAACTACTTAAATCTAGGTAAACTAACTTACGGACAAACACACACACCCATGCCCCAGGGAGGACTCAAACCTCTACGGCGAGCAACCGCGCGCTCCGCAGCGAGGTGCTTTAGACCGCTCGGCTACTCCAACGCGGATAAATTGGAAAGAACACGTAGATAATGTCGTGGGAAAGGCGAACCAGACACTGCGTTTTATTGGCAGACCCCTTGAAACATGCAACAGAACTACAAAAGAAACTGCATACACTACGCTTGTCCGTCCATTTTTTGAGTATTGCTGCCCAGTGTGGTATCCTTATCAGGTGGGTTTGACGGAGAACATCGAAAGAGTCCAAAGAAGGGCACTCGTTTCGTATTGTCGCTGTACAGGGGAGACAGCGTTATGGAAATGATACAGGATCTGGGATGGGAATCGTTACAACAACGACGCTTATCGCTGCGGCGTGGGCTACTTTCGAAACTACAATCGCCAACATTCTCTTCCGAATGTGAAAATATATTGTTATTTTCCACTTACATAGGTAGAAATTATCATCAGAATAAAATACGAGAAATAAGAACTCGAACGGAGAGATTTAGGTGTTCCTTCTTCCCGCGCCCTATTCGAGAATGGAATGGGAGATGAATAGTATAATGGTGGTTCGATAAACCCCAGGCACTGAAATGTGATTTGCACAGAAGTGATATCTGGCATTCCACAGGGAAGCGTTATAGTTCCCCTACTCTTCCTCGTGTTTATAAGCGATTTGAATAGCTCCCTTAGACTGTTCGCGGATGATGCTGTTTATCGGTTAGTGAAGTCAATTGAGGATTAAAAGCAACTGCAAAGCGATTTAGACAAAATTTCTGCATGGTGCGAAAATTGGCAATTGACACTAAATAAAGAAAAGTGTGAAGTAATACACATGACCAGTAAAAGAAATCCGCTGAACTTTAATTATGCGATAAATCAGTGAAACCTTAAGGTCGTAGATTCTACCAAATACCTAGGAGTTACAATTACGAACAACTTTGACTGGACAGAACACATATAAAATATTGTGGGGAAGGCGAACCAAAGGTTACGTTTCATCGGTAGAACGCTTCGAAGATGCACCAGGTCGAAAAAAAAAAAAAAAAAAAAAAAAAAAAAAAAAAAAAAAAAAAAATGTTCAAATGTTTGTATAGCTTATGGGACTTAACTACGGGGTCATCAGTCCTTAAGCTTCCAAACTAGTTATGAACTACTTACGAACTAGGACGGCACAAATATCCATGGCCGAGGTGGGATTCGAACCCCCGACCGTAGTGGCCGTGCAGACCGTGACTGGAGCGCCTCAGTCCCCTCGGTCACCGCGGCCGGCGCTGCACCAAAAAGACTGCCTACATCACACTTGTGCGTCCTCTCCTGGAGTACTGTTGCCCCTTGTGGGACGCTCAGCAGGTCGGACTGACGGAAGACATTGAGAAGGTTCAGAGAAGGGCAACTCGTTTTGTTTTATCACGTTACGCGGGGAGGGGGGGGGGGGGAAACGTCACGGAAATGTTGCACGAATTGGGGTGGAAATCATTAAAATAAAGACGTTATTCATTGCGGCGTGATCTGTTTGCGAAGTTTCAATCACCGACTTTTAGTTCTGAATGTGAAAATATTTTGCTAGCAGCCACCTACTTAGGCAGACATGACCATCCCAATAAAATCAGAGAAATCAGAACGAAACCGGAACGATTTAGGTGTTCTTTCTTCTCGTGCGCTATTAGAGAATGGAACGGTAGAGAAAAGTAATGAAAGTGGTTAATGAACACTCTGCTAGGCACTTGAATGTGATTTGCTGAGTATCTATGTAGATGTAGATGTAGATCCCATGTAGATGTAGATGCTTGACAGTAAGCCTTTATCGTTCCTGTTCTTTGTGTATTTCACAGATCACCCAGCAGTGTTTACCATTACGCTACTTGCTGGCGCCCGCGGCCGGACAGGAAGCGCGGCCGGCAGACGGCTGCCGTCATTACCAGCGGCGGTGCGACACGGCCGCGGCATTAGGCGACACGCGGCGGCCTTGTATCGCGTATTTGGTTGCGAGCGCTGTCCCGTGTTCGAGTTGCCACTTGTCACCGTTCGCGCTCCCCTGTAACGTATGACCGGCGGCGGTGAAATAACCGCTGCATCCGACACGGCGCTGCACTGCGGACTTGCACCGAGTCAACGGCGCACAATTTATGTCGTCCTGAGCTGCACGATGACTGGAAACACAGCACGCCTAGGAGCGGGCATGATTAATGGCCAGGTCGCTCGTCGTGTGTTTCAATTAACTCGCCTGCTGACGGCGCAAGCGCGATATGTTTCCAAGGGTGCATTCAGATGTAGACAAACATGCAGTTCCAGTGTTTACAAACCACCAGAGAAGAGGTCAAAACAGCTGAACCTTTTCATAAATTATTACAAAGTGTGGATATTAACGCTTTATTACTTCATAGCGTATCTTTAGTTCAAAAATGTTCAAATGTTTGTAAAGTCTATGGGACTTAACTAACTTACAAACTACTTACAAACTAGCTAATACTAAGGACGGCACAAATATCCATGCCCGAGGGGGGATTCGGACCCCCGACCGTAGGGGTCATGCAGACCGTGACTGGAGCGCCTCAGTCCCCTCGGCCACCGCAGCCGGCGCGTATCTTTAGTTAAGAGCCAACATACGATTTACAAAACGACATTGTGGATATTGAAGTATTTATTAAAATGTAATCACTAGAGATCTAAAAACAATTATCCCACTGTTTAACGAGCGAGAATTTGTCTGGCGGTGACGAGAGCCAGTCATCGTCTGTGTCCTTCACTTCTTCGTCCGAGCTGAAGCGCTTCCCTTTGAGATGTTATTTTAGCGGACCAATCAGATGGAAGTCACCGCGTGATGCTCCCACTTAAACGTGGCCACTACACTTCGTGTGACCTGGAGACGTGCGGACGCGCGTTACCACGGAGCAGAAACACTCCCTCCCTAAGCATCCCAGGCCGTTTCACATTGACAGACTTGCGTAGACGACGAATTCTCGCAGAACACGTCACTGTTAATAATTTTTCCGTTTTCGAGGAATTGGATATCTTGCTCGAAAACGGAAAACTTATTAACAGTGACGTGTACTGTGAGAATTCGTCGTCTACGCAAGTCTATATATATATATATATATATATATATATATATATATATATATATATATATATTCGTCGTCTACGCAAGTCTGTCAATATATATATATATATATATATATATATATATATATATATATATATATATATATAGGGTGAGTCACCTAACATTACCCCTGGATATATTTCGTAAACCACATCAAATACTGAGGAACCGATTCCACACACCGAACGTGAGGAGAGGGGCTAGTGTAATTGGTTAATACAAACCATAAAAAAATGCACGGAAGTATGCTTTTTTAACACAAACCTACGTTTTTTTAATGGAACCCCGTTAGTTTTGTTAGCACATCTGATAATATATTCAAATTCGTAATCAGTGCCGTTTGTTTCGTTGTAAAATGTTAATTACATTCGGAGTTATTGTAACCTAAAGTTGACGCTTGAGTACCACTCCTCCACTGTTCGATCGTGTCTATCGGATAGCACCGAATTAAGTAGGGATCCAAAGGAAACGGTGATGTACCTTAGGTACAGAAGAGACTAGAACAGCACATTCAGTCCACATGCTAACACCTTTATTGGTCTTTTTCACTGACGCACTTGTACATTACCATGAGGGGTGAGGTACACGTACACACGTGGTTTCCGTTTTCAGTTACGGAGTCGAATAGAGAGTGTCCCGACTTGTGAGGCTAATAGATGTTCAAAGTGATGGCCATCATTTGCTGCACACAATTGCAATCTATGGCGTAATGAATGTCGTACACGCCGCAGTACGTCTGGTGTAATATCGCCGCGGTGGCCGAGCGGTCAGCGGCTTGCCAGTCTCAGTCTGCACGGCTGCTGCGGTCGGGGGTTCGAACCCCTCCCCCCCCCCTCGGGCATAAGTCACATAAGCTCTACAAACATTTGAACATTTTCAGACGTGTTTGTTTTTGTTTTGACTGAGTCTGCACAGTGTGGTATTGGAGGGTTGCCAACATCATGAATGTAGTTCTTTTGTATGTTTCATAATAAATTATGTTTTAGTGTATTTAGTTTTGATGTAAGCGCTTACATTAAATCTAAATACACTAAAACGTAATTTATTATAAAACGTACAAAAAGAACTACATTCGTGATGTTGCCAACACCCCAATAGCACACTGTTCAGACTCAGTCAAAACAAAAACAAACACCTCTGATCTGTGTAAAACAATTATGGACAGCGCAAAAGTGACTGTGAAAGTAGTGGAAAAAAACAATGACACAGCATGAAGAATCGGCGGTACCACATGAAACAGACCGGCATTCCATGATATGAGGCGAAAACAAGACAAAATTTCCGTAAGTAACAAAACATTAAGCCTACTTCTCATTTTTCGTTAACGAACTGTTTTCGGTCTAAAAACAAAACAAACTACATTTATGTTATTACAGACCACTGAAGATGTTTTACCGTCATTAAAACGAAACGCGTCTGGTGAGAAAAATCGCATTTTATTTGTAGCTGCATAGACGGACAAACACTGCCATTCATAATTCTCTACATTAACTTTCATCACCAAGATACGCTACACTTTAAATAACGATTTTCACATCCGGTGTTTACTTGAGATAAGACTAATGGGTCAAGGCGAGTGTATGATGTAAAACAACTTTCACTAATTCGTACATATCGACGAGAGAGAACTTCAGAAATATCTCGACAACTATCAGAAGAGATTAACAGTCTTTTTAACACGAGAAAACCGATATACTTAAATGAATTCCATTCTTCCATAAGGGAAATGTGTAAAAATTCAAGCCGTTGAAAATAGCACCTGGAGAAGTTATTTGAAAATCATCTTTTACATTTTTTGTGTCTTATATATTCATACAGGAATGTTGTTTCAATGACTAATGAAATTACGATCTGGGGAGAGCCTGGCATTTTCCAGAAGAAATCAGAAAATTATGGTCTGTCGTATCCCGTAACTTTTGTCATCTCACTTGTGTTTCATATCATTTTGGAATCTGAATCGTTCAACTTATCTTATTTTCTTGGCATGAGTCAGCGTGCCAAAACACAAGTGCTCGAGTGACTCACAAGTTCGGATCAAAATTTGTCTTATAAGATCGACATAATGTCAAGGCTGTTTGTAAACTACATGAGAATTTCTGTCAAACCACTAATTATGGGTTTCAAGAATCTATTTTCCTTTTACACGAAGAGAGCTGATCGTTGATAACCTCTTAAACGGGGATAAGCACTGGAACACAACTGCTGCTTACGAGATTTAAATAGTGAACATTTTTGTTTCCTTTTACTAGTAATTATATGTAAATGAATAACGCAAAGGAAGTTTAATTTCTGTTTAGTCTTTTTATTCTGAGAACGCGAATTACTGGAGCCGATATAAAGACATTCATATTATTCAGCCTTACATTCGTCTCCGGCGAGAGGACAAACAGCTCACGAAGAGTACAAAAATACATCGTTATCTTGCTGTAGATCGCTGAGGACAAATTTTTAAAAATACAGCGTAATAACAGGAATAAGCTATGCTGGGGCGTAAAAATGAAATTGAGATACTAAAAGTGGAACCAATGTCTAGTTTGTTAGAGATAGTAAGAAAATGTGTCGTGATCCTGAAAAGCATTCCGTCACAGAAAAAGTGCTAGGTTTTACTGTGATGAGGGTTTCTAGTTATGATAAATAAATAAAACAACGAATAACAGAATAATATAGGTTTCTAAACTTTTGATTATTAACGGAGAGTGATTTATTGTTTTGTTTTGATTTATCAATATCTTCTTACAAGGAGGTATGAAATATTGTATAGTGGTTTCAACAACGGATGACAGTGAAGTATATTTCTTTGAGACATTATTTCTTGTTTTCAGACAAAGCATCGCAAAGTTTGTGGTAGTTTCTCGAACATCTTTCACTAGCACTGAGTTACCAGACTGTTTGGCGAAAGCCACTGAGTCGCTATACCAATAAACTCCTCGAAAACGCGACGGAAGCTTGGCTGTCCCCTGGGCTTAGGAGATTGCCACTTCAGTCCTCCTCCGTATCGGATACCTTTAATTGCGTTTCCCTCAGATTAAGTTGTTCCTACTTTTTTGCAGTAAGTTTTCCTTTCGGTGGCTTTCAGCACTCGGTGCTGATTTATGTCTCGAGGAGTACAGGCAATGGCGGGATACATTGCAACCGCGCGTACTATCCGAGCACGCCTCCCAGGAGACGCTAATTCTCAACTTAGCCACACAGTACTGACGTAGAGCCCGTGCCCATTACCACTAATTAATCGGGGAATTTAGCCAATTCCCTAAGACTTCGGGCGTGGTGTACTGTACATCGCACTGACGAATGGATTTCACTACGTGTGTGTGAGCTGGTCATAAAGTAAGGTGACGGTTCAAATTGCATGGACATCGTACATTTGACTGTCGATTTTTTTTTATGTTGCTACACATGTCACGAATATCTGATCACTGTTTCAGTGTAGAGCATACTTCGTTTTATGACAGATAGAAAGGTTAGACGTCTTGTAGTATGCTTGGCGATTTTCCTTCCTTAGGAAGAAAATAGCTAAGAGTTTGCATCAGATTTCGTGTGAAAAATGGAATCCAATGCCTTAAAACACTTGAAATATTAACAGTAACATACGGTGAGTCGTTGTAAATGAGTCTTTGTAAATGTTTACAAATGGTGCAAGCTCTTCCGTGATGGCCGAGAAAATGCCAATGACGAACCTCGGTCTGGAAGCCCCAGCATATCAACAACACTTGATAACGTCGAAGCTGTGAAGATAATTGTTTTGGAAAATCTATAATTACCGAAAGAGAAGTTTCTGGGGATATTGACGGCTCGATTAGGTGCGTTATGCCTTTTATAATGTTTTGGGCATGAAAAGTGTGTTTGCAAAGATTGATTCGAAACTTCTCAATTTTCATCAGAAGAACCGTCGCATGAGCATCTTGAATGATATGAAAGATGATTATTGATTTACTTAAAAGAGACACACGCGGTGACAAAATATGGGTTTAGGGCTCTGAGATGGAAACCAAAGTTCCATTGCAAGCATCGTGGAGAGCCAAAGCTGAATAAAGCACGCGAAGTTCGGTAAAAATTTTGCTCAGTGTTTACTTTTTTTTTAATTACTGTGATTCAAGGTTGTACGGTCAATATGGAGAATTACCTTGAGGAAATGAACAGTTTGCGAGAATCAGTGCTGAAAAACGTTTGGAATTGTGGCAAAATAACTCATAGTTTCTGCATCACGAGATTGCTTTCTTATTCATCGTTGGTTGTAAAGATTATTTTGGCCTCAGCTCCCACATTCACCCGATTTGGCCTCCTGCGCCCTTTTCTGTTCCCATAACTGAAGAGACCTAAGACATGATGAGGATTTTCAACAAATAAATAAATAAATAAAAACTGCATTGCTGGAAGTACTCAAGGCTATACGAAATGTGTTTATGTGAAGTGCTTCGAGGATTGGAAAAAGCATTAGTACAAGAGTGTTGTATCTAAGGGCGGATACTTTGAAGGGGACACTATCAATAATGATGATCGTCATGAAGGAATGTACGACCTCTGCAACCAGTGTACGATACTTCTTGGCAGTCATGGTCCCTTACATGTCCGAAAGACACAGTCACAAACAAACACACACACACACACACACACACACACACACACACGAGGTATGTTAAAAGGCAAGATGTCTTTATATTATTATGAAAAAATATATTTTTATTCATCATTATTAAAAATGTTCAAATGTTTGTAAATGTTTAACATACCTCGTATGTGTGTGTGTGTGGGGGGGGGGGGGCGTCTGATGTCTGTCTTTCGGACATGTAAGGGACCAAGAAGTATCGTACAATGGTTGCGTACGTCGTACGCCCCTTCATGACGATCATGTTTCCCAACAGCAGTGGCAGTTTTGAACAAGACAATGCGTAGTGTCATAAGACTAGGAGTGTGATGAGTTGTTGGGCGAACAGAGTGGCGAGTCGTAAATGTCTAGTGGCCTCTCACTCACCAGACCTGAACTCGAATGAACACATTTGGCGTGACGTCAGAACTCATCACGCTGGATCCTGAGGGAATTAGGTGACTCGTGTGTGCAGATGTGGTTCCACTCCGTCCACTCACCGTCAAACCCCTTATTTTCTCCACGCCTATTCACGTCGCCACTGTTATGTGTCCCTGATATGAAAATCTCACGTATTTAAGTAGGTAATCATAATGTCCTTAGTGACACGAAATATCGAATGACACTCTGCAGTCATCTATGCTAATTCCACATTGCAACTGCTTCTTTACTTCCACCCAATTCCATTCACTGCATAGAAATAATGGTAACGAAATCGTGGCTAAAATTTCATAATAGTTCCGCGTTTTTTTGTTTTTTACTTGCTTATAACATAACGTCTCTATGTTATTTCGTGGGAGGTCTTCATCTTTAAGGGGACCTGGAAGTAAAAAGATTGAAAAATCGTATTTTTTTACCTCCATCTGAACGACAAATTACTTTCCTAAATGTATGGTTTAATTTTTTTAAATAGTTTTTATAGTCTTAACCTCTCTTTAAACAAATATCCGCACACGGGCCACGCTGAAGTTTCAGGCAAGGAATATCACCATAAAGATTCTATCCCTGCCACAGTCATGTAATCAATAAAGCCAATATACAAGGACCTTGCACATAAAAAATTACTTAGCAAATGTCTACATGGCCGTACACAAAATCGTAATGAGAGTTTCAACAGGGGCGTGTGGCAACGAATACTGAAAACAGTGCTGCTGGATGGGCAGTACTCAATATATGTGTGATGGATGCTGTTATTAGCTTCAATGACTGTGTAATGAGCAGGACAAAAGAAATGGACAAATTAGGCATACAACCAGGAAATAATACGATAGCTACTCTGACTGCCATAGATCGTCAGGAACTAGTTGAAGCTGAAAGGGTTGCGGAAGCCAATACTGAAGTGTGCAGAGTAAGGAAAATAATCCTGAAAAAGTCTGCAGAGGATAAACAAGCAGCTGGTCAGCAATATTATGCCACTGGAATTTTCTGAAAGAGGCATATGGTGAGTCAAAAACACTGCGAACATTCGTTTCCCATTTTCTCGAAACTACATTTGCAGTACAAGAGGTACATATATCTTCATAATGGTTTTAGCTATGTTCACGAAATTTCTCCCAATTGAAGAATGGAACAGTATCTTTGTATTATGCCTAATACATTGCACAAATGATCTATGTTTTTAATTCTGTATATAATTATAACGGTAACGTTTAGACAA
This sequence comes from Locusta migratoria, assembly GCA_026315105.1. Lineage (NCBI taxonomy): Eukaryota > Metazoa > Arthropoda > Insecta > Orthoptera > Acrididae > Locusta > Locusta migratoria. Next base: position 130,858,686 of record CM048750.1, on the reverse strand, counting down.
AATAAGAATGAAGTGTAATAAAGGTTTCTCTATTTCATCAGATACACTCCAAACTGCAAAACAAGAGTCATAATGTTTTGCTACGAATGTTGACAGCAGCCTGCCGCACATTAAATGCTATTAGACTGACGATGCACAGGAAAATGGATCCAGAATGCGATATCTATTAGGCAAAATATATTAACACTTAAACTATAACAGATATTTCAATAAATTTCCTAATAAACCTTCAGTTAATGTCATTCATTGTTGGTACAAAATCGCGACTTCCTCCGCATTGTAGACCAAGAGTAATATGCAGCGAAAGCCAGGTGTGAAATTGCAGCCCGTTCACGTACATGTCCCCTGAAGGATATGCATAATAGGGAGAACCGTAATTAACAGTTACATTTGACTATTGTTTGACTGCATTGTGTCCTGTTCATAGCGGAAATGGCAACATATCAACTGTTTACAGACACTTATGTTCCTCACATACTTAGGAAACAGACGGTAGGAAAATGGAGAAATTACTACCAACGTGCCTGCATGACGCACGTGGCTTACAGAGCATGCAACAAACTACAGAGATCCACGATAATTTCTTCCTCTAGTGCAGCGGAAAGCTACAGCTCCTCTAGGAAGCTGCGGCATAACTCTGTTCCATCTACATCTACATGGGATACTCTGCAAATCACATTTAAGTCCCTGGCAGAGGGTTCATCGAACCACCGTTATACTATTTTATCTCCCATTCCATTCTCGAACAGCGCGCGGGAAGAAAGAATACCTCAATCTCTCCGTTAGGGCTCTGATTTTTCTATTTTATTATGATGATCATTTCTACCTATGTAAGTGGGAGTTAACAATATATTTTCGCATTCGGAGGAGAATGTTGGCGATTGTAGTTTTGTAAGTAGCCCACGCCACAGCGATAAGCGCCGTTGTTGTAATGATTCCCATCCCAAATCCTGTATCATTTCCGTAACGCTGTCTCCCCTGTATCGTGACAATACGAAACGAGCTGCCCTTCTTTAGATTTGGACTCTTCCGATGTCCTCCGTCAAACCCACTGATAAGGATTCCACACTGGGCAGCAATCTATATCTATAAATGTGAATGTCTGTTCGGTGTACGATTATCACATCTGAACTACAAGACAAAAAGAGCTAAAAATTTGTATAGTTACTGTCTACCCTGGGAAGGCTTTAGGCACGGTTTTATGGCGATCGGATAGCTATTTATCTATATATATTGATGTAAATGTCTGTTCCGTGTACGCTTATCACGTCCGAACGACAAGACGCAGAGACTTAAATATGTGTACAGTTACTAATTTATACCTGAGAAAGGTTTTAGGCACGGTTTTATAGTGATCTGATAGATATTTATTTAATATAACGCGAAACGCGGAACAATAATTACTCTTTGAAAATTATATTTACTCTTTGAAAATGATTTTATTGGTTGCATTGTTCCTTGAGGGTTGATAATGATAAATGGGTGGAGTGTATTGGGATCGAAAGTTAACGGTGTATATAAAATTCTACGTGTGTGTGTGTGTGTCAATATATCGCTCTGAAGCGAAAACTACAGAACGCAAACGAATGGTCTGTTGTAATTGTTGTCCAAAGTGTCCCGCTGTACACCATAGCAGTTCCATGCCGATAGCTGTAAGGGGGTGGAAGATATGGTGGTTGAAATTCGTCAAATGTAGTAATACATTAATGATTTTTTTTATAACTTGTGCGATGCTTGTCGCTGACTTCTGCCCTCTCTCTGCCAGCGTATCGATAAACATTGGCCTGTTCGAACAAGTTGTTAACAACCTACTACTCTATTCGACACCATATACACCAACTGACCTAGTATTACAATCCAAAGAATCGAATGAATGGGTAAAACCAATACCGAAAATCCCACGAAGTGAAGTAACTCTGGAAGAAAAGGTAAGGAGAGTTCTTGTAGCTCTGACTGATGCAGCATTTAAAAGAAAGTCCTATTATGATTAACAGCTCAAAAGAACACAGACCTTCAAAGTTGATGACTTCGTAATGCTACGAAACCAAACAAAACCAAAAGCCATTCTTAAACGGAACAAAAAGTGGCAATATCTGTACACTGGGCCCTTTAGAGTAATTAAAATACCGCACGAGGGAAGTTATCTATTATCTGCAGTCCATTCAGGGAAAATACGAGGTTTATACCCACACAAACATTTAAAGAAATTTTATGCATAAATCCAAGCTGATCAGCTAGTATCTAGTCCTACTTTCACTAAAAATACTAAGACAGTGAGCAAAAATCATTTTCTACAAAGGTAAGTGCAATGCAATTGATGTTGGCTCATAGAAACTGCTGTCACGCGTAAAATTTAAGAATCATATAAGAAAATCTCACCTAAACACTTATGATGACACACACATTCACAAAAGGAGCATTAATTAGTATAGTATTTAGTATTATAGGGTATAAGAATATTTACAATTTTTTATATGTCAAGGAGATGAATGAAGGAAATGATATTATTGCGGGGTGGAGCGCACTAGCACACCTTCGTCTACGATGAGAGTTAAGTAAAAAAAAGAAAAAATATTATATTATTATATGAGAAGGAGGTGATGAAGAAATATTTATATTTTAGTTGTCTGTGGCTCTTAGTACACTCACACACACACACACACACACACACACACACACACACACACACACACACACGCGCGCGAATGCTGACATTACGACGCGTGAGCAGTAACAAAAATAAAAACATTACAGTTAACTCTGATCAGCTGACCGACATTACAAATCTAACGATTCCTTAAATTGTTAAGAAGAATGTAATTTATACAAAACAACGAAGCTTGAATTATTCTATCTATACTGTAGGGTACTGACAACCGCTTAAAGGTTAACGTAATATTTTACATTATTGCCAGTAAACACACACACCAGTTGGTGTGGAATATCTTTCTGCCCATGTGCCACTTTCAGATTTAGTCACCAAAACATTACACTGAATGTAAACAAATCTCGTAGCGCTGCAGCTCATACAACATAATTATGCACCAATCTAAAAACATCAACGTCTAGTTTAAATAGTCTGTAGCATAAGCTGTAGAATAAGAATTCATTTTCAGCTGTGAATGAGCAGAGAATTGTGTCGCCGCCGACGCTACGAAGATCTACGAGTCGCTGCAGAGGAGGATTCATACGAACAATTTATATTAGACTAGATATGACACTGTAACGAACATTTTATACCCGATAAGTATAAGGAGCTAGATAAATTAACATACCATCCCCTAAATTAGTAGGCACAGGAACATTTAGTCAGACACCAATATTTGCAACTGAACCCGCACATATTTTCATAGTCAAATGCGGACAGAACACACGTGAGCGAAAGACGACGAAGGTGAGAGAAGGGCAAAGAATGCTAATCTAGAATAGACCCGCTGTTAATTTTATGAAATGCAATATTTTGTAGTAGTAGAAGTGTGCAGTAATTTTTGTAGTAATGCGTCAATATGCTGAATTTGTGTAATGCCCTATTTTTTCTTGCGACTATTCTCTGGCTATTTTCTCTTTCTCTCAAACTGTATTAAAAACTAACAGGCTGTTTTGCACCAGGTTGACTAACGGGTCTGACCTTGCCTGTGTCTGACAAAACTGTATTTATTGTCATTTTATTTGTCTCGGGCTGGTATGCATGATTTTATCACTCAAGTCGTTTAGTCCAATTTTATGAACAGTATAACATGAAATGTTAATTTTGACGAAGCGTACTAAAAGCTGTAAACCGAAATTTAGTATTGTGCCAAAAAACTGCCCAAGACGTTTCTAAAAGTCATTGAATGTTTACTTACTCATGTCAAATTCAGTAACTTTTTTAAAAGATATAATATTGCTGAGAATAAATAACTTTCCACCCAATAACTGACATGAACATAGGCCACGCCTTAAAAATAAATATATAACACCCAATGTTGACAAATAATCGTTTAAAGCAAAAGAATAATGTGATCTGAATGTCACTCGAAAGAAACTGTTACATAAAGTTTTACAAATGAAATAGCCATTCTCAATGATCTGACTTTGTATATAGCCTTGTACATAGTTTATGTATAGTAAAATCATTACGAATTGTAAAAAGACAGAAGTTTGTGTATGAAACTAATAAGACAGTGAACTATAGAGAGAACAAAAACAGTGACTGATAACTATCGAAAGGACGCAAACCCGCGACTTTCCTAACAAGTAGTGATTTTGTGATTAAATAAACTCTGAAACTATGTATATTCGCAAGCCACATGTTTGAGTGAAGTGAAATATCAGTGACGAGTATAAGCGTGGACTACGATACGTAGCAGGCAAACTAACAGAAATTTTGAACGGTCAGCATATAGATACGTTATAAAGTGTTCGTCGCTGTAAACTTCTCCGTGCTGGACACTTTAAAGAGTGCGACGCATGTTACTATCGCAAACCATAAGTGCTACACACTGTTACAAACTGCTAACTTTGAACTTGTGCAGTGCAGTGCCCTACCAAGGTATGCTACGAACTTACAAGTCGTATAAAGCCCAAATGCACCAGTGTTGTTTTAGCGGATAGACTATAATCGTAACTGCTGAGATAGCCGGACGGTGCAATGAAGGTCGCGCGGCATACGGACAGACTTAATCACTATGGTATACGGGAAGTGTACTCACCGCGCTGCGTCGATTTTAGTAGTAGCGCTGTCCAAAGGATGAAGTGCAGAAATCACACACGACTGAACAAAAAAAAAAAAAAAAACCAAGTGTAATGAAAACTTATGCAAATTCACGTGTTGCCACCGCCACGGACACGCAAGCACTGGCGAGACTGGCGCGCGTTTACTACATGCCCATTATTGAAAACTTACTGTTGCGTCACGCAGCCGGCGGTCGACCCGACGCGTGGAAATTTCAAACTGACAAAGTCAACGACTCCACAAACTGAAAAAATAAAATGTTTAAAAGTGATGTTAAAGAGACTGACTCTTCAGCCTTGTCACATCAAAAGACTGTGCTGTAGCACTTGCAAACGCACAATCCCTGAACTAATAAAGTAATGACCTTGAATGAACCCTGTATATATGTATATGTAATATCTAAATATGTGTATAAAGTGAAAGGTTAGATTTGAAAACAATTTTTTTTACTAGTCAAATAATAATGCTTCATCTAATGAGAGTTAAATAATTTTCAATTCACATAGTGTATAGTAAGAAAACTTTCGCAACATATGCTTTGTAAATAGTTAATTTAAATTACCAAAATTAGTTTATGTAAAAGACGCGACACATGTTCATGTCAGATTACTCAGATATTTGATTTCACAGAAATAAGCTCACACTTACAAGTCAATAGTAATGTAAAATTCTTGCTAAACAAACAATGACAGAGACACTCGCGAGAACAAAAGTGTAAAAAAGTATAATAACTAACTGTGTCTCTCTTTCAGAAGGAAGGACTGTAACATCTGATTAAGTGTCAAATTGTAATGCCTTTTATGTGATCTTTATTTCATGTAATCCAAACTGAGATGGGCCGGCCTAGCCAAAGCGAGCGGGTGCGCAATCCTGACGCCACACCGGCTACACCGTCGGCGCTGGGGGCCAGCAGCGTCATCTCCCCACCACAACCACCGGGGTGCCGCCTCGCGTCGCGCCACCGCCCATGCTTCAACAATCGAGGCGCGCTGCGGAACCGCCTCCTACCACCTCGCTGCACCGCCGCGCTACTCGCCCACTCACTTTGCGTCGATTGAATTATAATTTAAAAAAAAAAAACAATGCAAAAGAAAAAAAAATAATAATTTGTGATGTAATAATGGGACTAATTCAAAAAGTATATACCTCAGACTGTGTTGTTAAAAAAACAAGGAATTTGAAAATTGTCAATATGCTATAAACAGAAATCAAATATAAGCTCACACAATATTAAGATAAAATGTAATGACATAAATTTCTTCTTGTGTAAGGTATACGAAAATTATAGTTTTTTCTTTTGACTTTGAGTAGGAAATCTTCATTTGCCCACTCAAAGCCAGAGGGGGCAAATGTAGTAATACATTAATGATTTTTTTTTATAACTTGTGCGATGCTTGTCGCTGACTTCTGCCCTCTCTCTGCCAGCGTATCGATAAACATATGACATTTGTCACGTTCAATTTTTTTGCAACAAGCTGAAGGGAGAGAGCGGAACTGTTCGTCACTTACTTTCTTCTTCTTCATGTGCTAGGACGTGTCATGTAAGTGCGAGCTTAGTTTTTTTATTAATTGCAATAAACCCCCACAGTTAATTTGAAATATCTTACTTACTTACAATCCCTTCCCCATTCTCAATAATTTTAAAGTTATTTATTTTCAGCAGATCCAGTACTTCATAAGGTGATGCTCGGGTATTGTTGCGATTTGTTTCGCGAATTGTACTAGAACATTCTCAGTGTAACTTTTATTTATTTCGTGTCTATGAATGGTTTATTACATTTTAATGCCTGCAGAAAAATCTTTGTAATGTTTATGAAGTCCGATAATTTTGCAATTTTTGGCGACTATCATGATTAATTTTCAACACGGTCATAGAACAATAGTAACCGAAACGCACAATCCCAGCATCAATTTATCGAAGTAATATTCCAGTCATCTCAGCTAGAATCACTACAGAACATGACCGAAATGTTTGTATCAGCTCTCAATAAGGTAAAATTTAGATTCCGCCGACTTCTTCTGTAATGTTGCTTCTGGTGTTGTATTTGCTACCGAAATTACGATCGCTACCATTTAATGGCGGAATCCAATAATTTTGCTTAAATTGTCCCTTCCTTGCCAAAATTGCTTAGTAATCTCATTTAAAAATATTTCACTACCTGGTAAAATTTCATTTGCGGTCCCCAAACTTAACTTTAATACTCAACACCTATTTTCATACGAAAGCAGCATTATAAAATTATAAAAAAAAGTCGGACTAAAGGCCAGCTATGACGTTTGCGACTCTATAGCAAAGAGGTTACATACAGCGAAACGTGATGCCACAGACAATATATTTGGTCTATGCGTGCTACAATGTCTTCAGCTCTTTCTCTGTAAGGATAAGCATACGAATAAGGAAATACAAGAATAAATAATGCAGTAAAAAAGAAATTTCTTTTAATACATCTCTTAAAAAAAAAATCGGTTTGACGTTTCGCGCATTACAACAAGTGATCGATCTGTATTATTATTACAATCATTATTGTTGAATTTCGTGAATGGATTCTTCGAAACGAGTACATTTTTACGTATGATTTGATCTGCACTACTTACTTTCCCGTTGAACGGTAAGTGCATAGACGTCTGCAATCTGATAAGAATATTTTTCAGTTCCGGTTTTATCAGCGACATTTTCTCAAAAATGAGTGAAATTAATTACATTAATTTAATTGTTATAATTCAATAAATATGACATCTTACGAATTTTATGTCATTTGTATTTTGGTTACTATCTTTCTTTGTTTGGATATTGCAATTATAATTTTGTACATTATGCAAGACAGCGTTATTTCTTATATATCCTCCAAGAAACATAACATCATTTTAGAAAAACGAGAAATGCACAGAGAAAGACGGGATAAGAGAAATACTAACTCAAGGCAGGAATAAATAAATAAACACCGGGGCAACGCCGGGTTTTCAGCTAGTACTCCATGAAAGGACGGACAAGCGTAGTGTACGCAGTTTCTTTAGTGGTTCTGTTGCATCTTTTAAGGGTTCTGCCAATAAAACGCAGTCTCTGGTTCGCTTTCCTCACGACATTATCTACGTGTTCTTTCCAATTTAGGTCAGAAGTAATTGTAATTCCTAGGTATTTTGTGCAGTTTACGGCCTTCATATTTGATTGATTTATCATGTAAACAAAATTTGACGGATTTCTTTTCGTACTCATGCGGACGACTTCACACTTCTCATTATTTAAACTGCCAATTCTTACACCATACAGATATCTTATTCAAATCGTTCTGCAGTTGGTTTTGATCTTCAGATGATTTTACTAGACGGTAAATGACGGCGTCATCTGCAAACAACCTAAGAGAGCTACTTAGATTTTCCCCTAAATCGTTTATGTAAATAAGGAACAGCAGAGGACCAATAACACTACCCTGTGGAACGCCTGAAATCACCTCTGTTTTAGTCGATGCCTCACCATCGATTTACGCTGTAGAGAGTTTGTTACATTTCAGTATGTGCACATCCTAAACCGTTCTTAATATTTCAGTTCCAATTTCAATACGTTTCAATCCTATAAAGTTATACAATTCGTATAAAGTGACGTTGCAAAATTTAACGGATTCCTTTTCGTACTCATATGGACGACTTCACACTTCTCATTTCTCATTATTTAGAGTCAACTGCCAATTTTAGCCACTGCATTCTGCAGCAAGCTGCAAATTAAAGTGACGTATGCTAAACGGAAGTTGACATCTCTTCTACGAAACTGCAGGCTAATTGTTGTAATGACTGCATTTCGACTTATTGATCTCGTGACTAAGTTTCGACCGCTGGCCTATCCGTCTGCAGGGACGCGCGCGCGATGCCCTATCGTGTTTCTCAGTTGGAGGAGCGTCTGTGGGTTTAATCAGCGGTTCAGGCCCAGCCGCGGCGATTACACAAAACGCCGTTCCGAGGCCTTAATTTACTTTCGCGGCGTGCGGATGCGGTTTATGAAATACGTAGACGGGCGGGCGGGCGGACTGCCGCTGGTAATGGAGATTGGTGGCCGCCGCCGCCGCCGCCAGACGGCACATTAATCCAGGCGTGCGTCTCTTTGCCGCAGCTCCAGTTCCGCGACCGCGTCGTGACACTAGCCTTTACTGCTCTCCCGCCATCAAATATCTACCCGTCATTCAGTAGCTTGCTGTAACAGGCCGCGCTTTGCTGTGGCTTCTTACATATTAAATGCTAAACGAAGATATTCGGAATATCAAAATGCTTTGTAAATTGGAACTGGACATATGTCCTACACTCCCAGCTCTCAATTTTCTGTGTCCTCTTCTCCCTGACACTCTGCGTCCATATTCTCTCCTCCCCCCTCTCTATGTAGCACCTCTTCCTTCTCTCTGTCCACACCCTCCCCATTTTCATCCGAGACCCCTTCCGCCTCCTTCTCTCTATTCTCCATCGTTGTTGTTGTTGTAGTCTTCAGTCCGGAGACTGGTTTGATGCAGCTCTCCACAATACCCTATCCTGAGCAAGCCTCTTCATCTCCACATAAGAACGACAACCTACATCTGTCTGAATCTGCTTACTGTATCCATCTCTTGGTCTTCCCCTGCGATTTTTTCTCCACACACTTCCCTCCAACGCTAAATTCACAATCCTTTGATGTCTAAGAATATGTCCTACCAATCTATCCCTTCTTTTAGTCAAAGTATGCCAGAAATTTCTTTTCTCCCCAATTCTGTTCAGTACCTCCTCATTAGTTACGCGATCCACCCACCTAATCTTCAGCATTCTTCTGTAGCACCATATTTCAAAAGCCTCAATCCTCTTCCTGTCCGCACTGTTTATCGTCCATGTCTCACTCCCATACAAGGCAACACTCCATACAAATGCCTTCAGAAAGGACTTCCTTAGGTTTAAATCAATATTCGATGTCAACAAATTTCCCTTTTTCAAAAACGCTTTTCTACCCATCGCCATTCTGCATTTTATATCCTCTTTACTGCGACCATCATTTGTTATTTTACTGCCCAAGTAACAAAACTCATCTACCTCCTTTATTGCTTCGTTTCCCAATCTAATTCCTTCAGCATCACCTGATTTTCTTACACTGCACTCCATTACCCTAGTTTTGCTCTTGTTAATGTTCATCTTATATGCACCTTTCAGCGCACTGTCCATTCCGTTCAACTGCTCTTCCAGGTCCTTTGCTGTATCTGACAGAATTACAATGTCGTCGGCAAAACGCAATGTTTTTAATTCTTCACCCTGAACTTTAATTCCTTCTCCAAACTTCTCCTTGCTTTCCTTTACAACTTGCTCAATGTACAAATTGAACAACAATGGAGAAAGACTACAACCCTGTCTTACTCCCTTTCCAACCACTGCATCCCTTTCATGCCCTTCAACTCTGACAACCGCTGTCTGGTTTTTGTACAAGTTGTAAATAACCTTACGCTCCCTATATTTTACTCCTGCTTGCTTCTCCATCGTATAGTCATATTATCCATCTCCACATCACCCCCTTTCAACACCTCATAAACTCGTTTAGTTTTACGTTCAAAATTTTATATCTACGAAAGTTCGTGAGAGAATGTTTTGAAATTTTGACAGATCGTTTGTGACATAACGGACAACTAGAATGAAACTTTCACTTTCCAGCGGAGTGTGCGCTGATATGAAACTTAGTGCCAGATTACAATTGTGTGCCGGAACCGGGATTCGAACATTGGACATTTGCCTTTCTTGGGAAAGTACTCTACCGTCTGAGCTATCCCGGCATGCTTCACGGTCCGACCTCACAACTTTACTTCTGCCAGTACCTCGCCTTCTACTTTCCAAATTTTACAGAAGTCCTCCTGCGAATCTTGCAGGACTAGCACTCCTGGAAGAAAGATAATGGTCGAGATATGGCCTAGCCAGAGCCTAAGGGTTGCTTTCAGAATGAAACTTTAACTCTGCACCACCACCACGAAACTTCCTGGAATATTAAATTATGTGCCGGATCCGGGATTCGAACGTGGGAGATTTGCCTTTCGCGGGCAAGCGCTCTGCCGAATAGGCTATCCCGGCACGCTTCACGTTTCGTCCTCACTTTACTTCTCACAGTAACTCGCCTCCTACTTTCCAAACTTCACAGAAGTTCTCATGCGAAACGTGCAGGACTCGCACTCCTGGAAGAAAGGATGTGGCGTTATGGCGGAGACATGGCTTATCCACAGCCTAAGGGATATTTCCAGAATGAAACTTTCTCTCTGCAGCGGAGTGTGCCCTGATGTGAAACTTCCTGGAAAATTAAAATTGTGTGGCGGAACGATTATTCCAATCTGGGACCTTTGATTTTAGTTGGCAAGCGCTTTCCTCCGAAAGGAAAAGTTGCCAGATTCGAATCCCGGTTCCGGCAAACTATTTTAATCTTGCAGGAAGTTCAAACGGACAACCATGGTCAGTGCTTTGCTCCATTCCATCACGTTCATTCTGGGAATTGAAGGCTTATCTCAGAGTCCCACCCCCACCCCAGGTCACCAGGCTACACGTGTGCGTTCTATCACGTTCATTCTGGAAATTCAGAGTTAAACTATTGGCTCAAAAGTGCTGCTTACGTCAAGGTTTCCCCCACCCGAGGCCCCAGGTCCCCAGGTTCCCAGGCTATTTATGTCCAGTTCTCCAGTACGTACACATTGAGAATGACGTATGGTGTGTTTCTCGACTGCCAAGGTTTTCACATCATCGACAATCGATTCATCCCAAAGGATGGAGGAGCCCAAAGTTCGCTGGTTGCAACAGGTGCTTTCATCATACGGTGGACAACTCCATTCTACGATGTGGTGTCCTAACCACCAAGGCGAGGTTGGCACCACACAACGGAAGAAGAAGTAACAGACGGTCACTGCCAGCGCCCCCAATGAGATCGCAAGGTGGCCGCCACGCCCTCCTGAAGTTCGCAGCGCCACCGCCAGCCGACGGTAGCTACGTGAACTGAAAAGTGAGTTGTGTGGTAGACGTGCCCTGGAAGAGTGGACTACAGGAAAAGTTGTCTCTATTAGTATGTGGCCCGCTGCAGACTTTTTTAAGTTTTATTGTATATACTCAAGTCACGGAGATCTTGTCTATTATTGAATGTCCAGTTAAACAAGAACAGGACATTGTACCAAGATTGATTTTTGTTACTTTTTTCATGATACAGCAGTGCCGGTGAAAAGATAAGTACTGTTATGTTCTTTTGTTTCCACTATGGAAGAATTTCTGTGTAAAGTAAAAGTGCGTTCTGTTTTGAGTACACCGTGTCTCAGCCAGCGCACTTGCCAGCCACTTGCACCTTCCTCAAATTGCCAGTATCCAATCCGCGCCAGAACGATAATAGGAACTGACGGACGATGAGAAAGCACAAATACATTATACGAGTTGGATGTACATTCAGAAAAATGGTTAATGGAAAATCACCAAGGTCACACTCCATGGGTTCAGCACGTGTACCTTTGGAGACAGCTATGAGTGGCATACGTTCAGTTATCCCTCCTGCATCACATGTGTTCCTAAAATGATTGGAGAAAGTAAAGTGCATAAAGGAATTGCTGCCTGAGTACAGTGTACATAATATTGAGGAGAAAGGTTGTCCATCACTTCCAGCAATGCGGGAAGGGAGTGGCATTCGTAAAAGTAACCCAGTGACTGGTGACTTAAATATTAGGCTGATGGAGAAAGAAAGAAAAAAAAAAGAAACAGTAGAGAGAGAGAGAGAGAGAGAGAAAAGAACTGTATTTGACAAGGCATTATGTAAGTGTTTGGAAATAAGCGATTATGGAAATATGTATTCGTCTTTCTTTCTATATAAAACCACCTGTAGATATATGGATGCTTGTAGTTACCGAAATGGGTGAGTGGAGTAAACATCCAGGGTTCGTAGCAACCGATTGGTCCTGCAGTAGTATTGGTAATCAAGTGAATAAAAGAAGAGAAATGGGTCCCTGCTCCCGGACAACATACGAGCACTTATAGTTGGGCCATTAGTCTGTGGGAAGACGAACCTTTTTCTGTCTCTGTTAACACACCCCGAGGGACTTCGCTTTGAACACGTGTATATATTTTCAAACACACTTTTTCAACCGAAATACCAGACGTTACAGGAAATTCTACACATTATTAATGGTGTTAGATACAAGACCTTTATTGAAAGCAATGACATACCAACTCCTGAGAAGGTAAAACCGAACAGTGTATTTATATTCGACGACGTTGATGTGGAAAATCAGGATCAGATTCGCAAATTTTTTGCTTTGGCCGTCACATGAATGTCGATATTTTTTACTTGGCACATTCGAGGATTCCCAAACAGTTAATAAGAGACAATGCAAATCTCATTATTGTTTTCAGGCAGGATAACACTAATTAAAAGCATATTTACCAGGCTCACGTAAGATTTGACATGGCATTTAATAAATTTATATCTGTATGGAGTGATTGCTGCAATCATGCACCACATCCTTTCTTGGTTATCGACAAAACGAGGAAACTGAATAACGGCCGGTATGTGCGCAAATTCCAGAAAATTCTCCATCTTAAAAAAGACGGTGTTCGTATGTAATTGCGTCAATATGCAATGGATATGTTTGCGCGAATGACGTGTAGTCATTGCAAGGTCGAGGTGGCTGAGCTTTCTGCGACGCGCCAGTCACAGTCTGCATGGCCACGGCAGTCGGGGGTTCGAATCCCCCCCCTTCGGGCATGGATATTTGCACCGTCCTTATATTAGCTAGTTCATAAGTAGTTTGTAATTTCAGAGACTGATGACCCCTTAGTTCCATAAGCTCTACAAACATTTGAACATAGCAAGGAAACAACCAACGCAATGAGAACGCAAATAGCTGCATTAGACGTTCGTACTATGGACCTCGAGAAACGTGGAGTATATGTTAATGACAAAATTAACACTAACGCACGCTTAGCCAAGTTCTCGAGGGCAATAAGACAAATTGCCACAAAAGTCGATAAACTGAAGAAGTGAGGGCACTATGTCGAGCATAAGCAAACAAATTATTGAAGCTCACAAAGCGGAAATTACGACTACTCAAATTAGATCAGCAGCAGCGAGAAGTAAAGCTATCAGAAACGTTTAAGCTGATAGTCAATAGTCTCAAAAGACTCGCAAACGTTAGGAATGCAGAAAGAAGAGCTGAAGAAGAAGATGAAGATGACGCAAATATTACTGAATACATTAATCAGCACGGTATTACACAAATAGACGACATATATGAAGTACGTAAAGAAAAGCCGTACAAACTCGGCAAATTACCAATACGTTTAACGCAAGATAAAATACAGGTCGGGGCAGACACATACCCACGCACGTCTGGTTTATTGGAATTAATATTTCTGAAAATATCGAATCCAGAGAAGTTCAACTCAAAGGATCTGCAAACATGTGCCAAAATATTACTAATAACAAATGCACACAGGAAGAACAACATAAAAAAGGGACGTATAAAAGCGGAGGCAGTGACAAGTTCAAGAATATTATTAAACCGGCTTTAAGCGGTAAATTCGACTATGGTAAAGGTATTGACATTCAGAATAAAAGACTGACAATTTTCCCCTGCAGTATGTATATTTTGACGATCCGAACGAAATAATAGAACGTCTACGGCTGCTTATGGTTTCATCAACAGCAGGTACTACTGCCCACACGAATGAAATCATATCAATAATTTCAGAACTTCGACAAAGATATATCATTTAGTAACAGAAATGGAAACAGTTGTTCGGGAACCACATAAGCCAGCACGCAGAACATTTCCACGAAGGCGTGTTATAATCAAGGTCTCAAACGACTTATGGCAGGCAGATCTCGTAGATATGAGAAAGTATTCACGCGTCAATAAGGGATTCAGTTGCAGTCTAATGGTTAGGGATACATATTCCAAATTTGCCTGGGGCTTACCAGTGAAGGAAAAAAAGAGAAAGGAAATTGCACGTGTGTTTGAACAACTACTACAAAAAGGTACTAATCGATGTCCGGACAATCTACAAACCGACCACGGTAGCGAGTTTTACAATACACATTTCGCTGCAATAATGGGGCGATATGGAATTAATCATTACTCCATATTCTCCCAGATAAAAGCTAGTATTGTGGAGCGATTGAACAGGACTATTAAATAACCTCCGTGGGTCATATAAGTGGATTGATATTCTACCGAAAATAATTGATCAATATAATCGAACTAAGCATCGTACTACAAAAATGCGTCCCATCGATGTCAGAGACGACAGCCTTCTAAATACCGTTTACAGTCACATAAACATGACTGATTCACGCAAACAGAAATTCAGAAAAGAAGATGATGTACGAATTTTGAAATATAAGACTGTGTTTGAGAAATCGTATTTACCGAACTGGTCAACGGAGATATTTACAGAGTTCAGCGAACAAATCCTAGAACCTACATTTTAAAAAGCAGTGATGGAGAAGACATCGCGGGGGCTTTCTATACGTAAGAACTACAGAAAACTTCTGAACTGAGAGAGTGTTTCTCGTAGAGAACATTCTAAAACGTCGAGGTAAGCGCGCTTTCGTGAAATGGTACGGATTTTCATCGAAGCACAGCAAAGCATGCAGGTCTCAAACAAAGCAGTAGACTGCTATACCTGTTCGGAAACACATCACATTGGAATTGAACATGGCGCCCGTTGTTGACAAGACAATTAGTGGAAAACTTAAGCATGGAGCCGGGATATCTTTCAAACGCGCTACCAGGGACATTCTAAGCGATAAGAGGAAGAAAGCAACGAATGTAAGGAAACATTGTAATCGTGCGGTAGTAGCTGTTGCTAAAGGTGTTATGCAAAGGAAAAAAAAAGGGGGAGAAAAAACAGTATTACGGGTCCCAAAATTTTGAAAATACCCTCTGTTCCTGGTGGTATACTCCCCTTTTTGCTTCCACTGATTGCAGGGCTATCAGCCGCTGGATCATAGGCAGGAGGCTCAGCGACGATAACGCAAGCCGTGAAAACGCAAAAAATGCGGAGAGACAGCTTCAGGAAGCACGGAGACACAATTTGACAATGGAAGCCACTGCAATTGGAAAGGGAATGTATTTAAAGGTATACAAAATGGACTTGGAATAATCGTAGAGGAGAAAAAATAAGCTAGTAGCAATATTGCCTGACAGGCCTTTGACGAGTATAGATATACGAGGCGCGTCCAGAAGGTAAGTTCCGTTTGGTAATAAAATGAAATACAGATACAGAAGAAATTTTTTTTGCACAAAATTCTACAACTCTTAAACTACTTTTCCACATAAGCCGAAATTTTGTGGGCACTTGTCATAGCGTACCATAAGTTTTTGCATGCATCCTTCACAGAAGGTTGCCGCCTGTGTATTCAACCATGTGGTAACAGCTCTTTATCATCGTTGAAGTGTTGACCACCAAGGACAGATTTTAGGTGTAAGAAGAGAGGAGAGAGTTCCGAGCTGTATGGAGGATGATCAAACAGGTCCCATTGAAATTTCAGTAAGAAGTGTTTGGTCACATTCGGTGTGTGAGGTCAGGCATTATCGTGAAAAAAAATCTTTTGACAGTAATCCTCTTCTTACACCTAAAATCTGTCCTTGGTGGACAACACGTCAACGATGATGACGAGCACAAAAAAAAGTTACCACGTGGTTGAATACACAGGCGGCAACATTCTATGAAAAACGCACACAAAACCTTGTGCCATGCTATGACAATTGCCTACAAAATTTCGGAAGCTATGTAGAAAAGTAGTTTAACAGTTGTAGATTTTTGTACAATCAATATTTTTTCTGTATCTGTACCCGTTCGTTTTCTATAGCCACATGGAACTTACTTTCTGGATGCGCCTCGTACTTTTAACTAGTTAGGAAATAGAAAATCCCGAATTTCCGCGATGTATTTATGATAGATACATTACCCCGTAAAATGTGGTCTGGCAGGGAGTGTGGAATCGTTAATCTACACGAATCGGGTGGACATGGTACGCATTGGACGGCCTACGTGAAATAAGAATATTAAATTGTATTTTGATGCTTTTGGTGATCTTAGGTCGCCTGATGAATTACAAAAGTATATTACAAAAGACTGTGATGTGTATTACAATTTTAATAGCTTCCAGGATTTCAACGCATATATCTGCGGTCATCTGTGCTTAATGTTAATTGTGGAGAATACAACGGCATGGTGGTGTCTCTTAAACTATCGAAGGATACCGCTGACATTATCACAGAGGAATCTGCGTGCTTAGCTACAGCAGGGAGCAGTATCGGCCACAGCACGAAGATACTCCTTTCGTATAAAATAAGCACACAGAGGTGCGTGTAATCCATTTATCATTTACTACACGTAACTTGATGTCATATACACTGACTCTAAAAAGCCGGGATTCATCCGCTCTAACAGAAATTTATTTTCCACCAATTAACTTATCAGGAAGCGACTGGAGCATAGCACTGGTGAATTAGGAAACGTACAACAGCATTTAAAACATCACAGAGACGCCTAACATGCTACATTTAGGGACTGTGGAAATTGTAACAATTCCAACGGGGACGTACAGTATCGACAATGTTTTTCCAAAAATAAAGCATTCAGTAAAAGGCATTGAGTTACGTGCTAACATCAACACATTTAAAACGGAAATAAGAACAGCTTAAAACACTATTGACTTTAACCACAACGGATCTATCGGACCAATACTAGGCTTCACTAAGAAAGATTCTGGAAAAAAACGCTGAAAAGTTTTATGAATCGGATAATTTTGTGAATATTCATCCCGTTAGCACCATACGTGTGGAATGTAATGTGGTAACAATTTCTTATCTCAACAACAGACTCGTACATACAATTTACGAATTTTTTCCCAAAGTCCCGGCAGGGCATAAAATGATCCAGATACCTAGCAACCCAATATATTTACCAGTGATTGTGCAGATATTGGATCATATTGAATGCGCAATTGTAGACTAGTATGGTGTATCCCTCGATTTTCGCGGGGACGAAATTGTTGTATGGCTACATTTGAAAAGTAAATAAAATATTGCGTTAAACCATTGAGTGCGTCAGTTCACCGTGAAGAAGCAGCTGGATGATACATGAACGAAGAATGAAGTACGGTAATTAAACATAAAATAACGAGTCAAAAGTGTGTTTCACTCAATCCACGGGGGAAAGTCGACCAGCTACCAGAAGAGAATTACGACTTTCTCATATCAATAGGTATAAAGCCACGAGATGACATCATATCTAGAAATAACTACTGAAGTTCTGGTCGAAGACCGCGTTATTCGTGAGGAATATTTC
This sequence comes from Locusta migratoria, assembly GCA_026315105.1. Classification (NCBI taxonomy): domain Eukaryota; kingdom Metazoa; phylum Arthropoda; class Insecta; order Orthoptera; family Acrididae; genus Locusta; species Locusta migratoria. Next base: position 130,840,667 of record CM048750.1, on the reverse strand, counting down.
TCTCACAAACCATATGCGTCTACAACGTTCAACAACAGCGACGAGATAAGAATCCTTATTCAGAATCAGGACAGTGACCTTACCATGTAAAAGTTTTCTACGCCTGACTGGATAATTTGTGAAAAAAGATGGTACACCAGTCGTTTCTTCACGTCTTACGAGAAATGCTTCTGCCTTCGTGTTCCAGTAAATTCGCTTCGAACTAAATGGTGTGGAAATTGATAAAACTAGAAACTTCGGCATCACCTCAACGCTTAAAACGTACGCTTCAGCACCGTCCACAGAGCTTAATAGTCTGCGAAATGCAGGGTGGTTCTTAGACGGTTCAATAAGTAATACATTTAGCGTCTACATGCCGCTAAAATTGCTTATGGGTTTTTTTCGAAGATAATCGAAGAATAATAATGAATGCGAGTGACAATAATTCCTTCACAAAAATAGGTGAAGAACAAGCGAGGATCGTGCTCCATAAAATAGTGTGGAAAGTTCCACATATAAGCGTATCCGATGAAGAACGCCTGAAATTACTACGAGCGTTAAACACATCTACAATTCTTCCACTAAGCTTCCGGTCGTGGGAATTACACGAATTCCCGCTTTTGCCTACGTCGTCATGACACACATGGTCAATTAAAACATCTGTATAGGTAGAAACACCTATATTTGTGATCTTGGCTCTACAGACGCATCGAAGACGAAATTTGTAGAATGATTCCAGCGAAATCGATCACTGAAAACCTAACCAATGTGAAAGTATTTTTAAATTCTGAATATTATGCGTACGACTATTTACAACTGAATTGGAAGGCTAACAATACAAGTCTTCTATATAATATATACGTACATTTTCATTCAGCTTATTACGACAACGACGATGATGAAATGAACTGTATGTTCAACCCGCAACAGTTTATTGATCTCGCTCCGATTGCTGTGATAAACTGTGCTCACCATGAAACATCTCTGTACAAATTCAGTAATATAGTTTCGCCTGTCTTGTATCGATATTTGGATGTAAAATGTTATATGAACTTCTTTGATTAACTACATCTTTGGTTTACTCTGTTGTGTAACATCTCTGTCAAAGATTATGTATGTGAGTAGTAGGTGAACAGAAAGGGAGAGTCGGTGTGTAGCTCTGGTATTGATCGGACGTTCTTTCGTTTTCTGCTTTTGTACGAGCTGATGCAATAATTTAGAAATCTGATTTTCACAGACACAGTTCTGTCTTTTTATAAGATTTTGTATCATTCATATCAGTCTGAGAAGATTTTTTTGTTCTTAAATCATAAGGTAATGTAATCGTTATTGTTAATAATAATTGAGAAAGTTGAACATCTCTAGCTGTTTCACTTTTTTAGTTAGCTAACCATTACCTTTCATTGAAAGTTATTGGCTATTAAAATCAAAGCATAATATTGACTAAGCTGAGTTTAATTAACATATTTTTTACTGGTGTGACGTTTAATAAGAATAGTGATTGTTGTGCAATACTTCACAGATGATCAAGACACCAAGTTTCTGCAATCAGTCAGTTAGCGAAATAAATTCTTGCAGTTGCATTATTAGAAAATGGTTTGTGTTTTTCCAGATTTCTCTCGCAGTCAAATTTATATTGTAATCATTTAGCATTATACAGACTACGTATTGTTCTTGCTGTGTTCAAAATATCCGTTGCCCTTTCAAGCAGTCGAAACCCACTGTTTCCTAATTAACTGTGCAAGTATTATTATTAGGGCCATAACTAAACAGAATTATAGTGTTAATGAAAAAAAAGTGTTCAACTAATCTTTAATCAGCTTGATTGGAAAGTTAGTTATTGTGAGGTTTAACTACCTGCTGATGACAATTATTAATGCTGCATTTAACACCAGATTACTTTTGAATGAGTAGTTTTTGAAATAGGCCTCCTTTAGCTGGCTCATTATTGCCAAATTCTTGTAGCGACGCTGTTTTTCCAATCAATAGAATAGCCTTACCTATATCCCACCAAACAACATACCAGTTTTAACCACCAGAATGAACGTGTGAAAACAGGACCTGTGGACAACAAAGTGGAATTCCAGACAGCTGATATTATACCAGACTTTACGGCTGCTTATGTTTTGCTATTACACGATCGGCTTGTAAACTACTCCCCACTTACGGGACTTGTTATATAAATGAATGAATGAATGTTGTTATATAATTAATAAAACAATGAATGAAAAATATGTTTGTTTTCAAATCGTTATTATTCCCACAAAAAATCGACTTACAGTTTGCTGCTCATTTCTGGATTGCGGATAAATATCGGATTGCGTTTCGATGTTCAAAAGGAACGTACGCCAACTATTTCTCGCTACGCAAACGCCCGCGCGATGCAGCAATAAGCTCTGGGCGGTAGCGCACACGTGTGTGGCCTTGCGCATACTTCCGAAATTGATCTACTATGCAGCTGGGCTCGGAGCGGGTGGGCGTCTTGCTGTCAGCGAGCAGCCACGTGTCCTGCAGCCGCTACCCCACCGTATTCACCGACGGTGACGCTGACGCCTCCGCAGTACCGCAGACGTCTACAGCAGAAATTGAAGACGACTGCAGGTGGCAGGCAGTGATATCACTCCATCCACCTGCAACCCTCTTCCTAAGAAAATAACGTAAGTGGAAGAACATCTCTCTTTCTCCTTAAGAGACGGCACTGAGCAAATGGCGAGCAGAAATGTTTACTCACAAAATGAATGTGTTTTCATTTTTTAATCATATTGTTCCCTTATAGTTTGCAGGTATTTATTGAGAACCGGTTCGATAATTTTCGCTAATTGAGTGCTTCGATATTCAAAACGAACGGCGGCGGCCTGTCGCCATATCACCCCATCACGAGAATCTCTATGTTGATGCAACTACCCACATTGTAAATTGTGTTGTGAGCAGCCGGAGCGAACCTAACTTTCCGCGATGAGAGGCCACGTGCCTATTCAATGCCAGCTCCGCGGAGCAGCGGTGACACCGCTTTACCAGAATTTCCGTTGTCGTCGCTGAGCTTTGAATTCTCGGGAACACAATCGGCGCGCTCTGACATTGCATGCACACCCAGCTTTGATTAAATGCTGTGTGCAGGTGGCTGAGAAACTTTAGCGTCGGTGGTTCCCACCCCCTGTGCTATGCTTTCACAGACACGCTCTTCGATGGAAATGACAAGAGCAGTACTACGTCGGCTGCTTTTCATACGTCAGTTTGCGGCCCAGGAAAATAATATGCTCTTTTGCAAGACTGGGCTATATCTCACACGATATAAATACGCCACACGGCTCTGTGCCTGGCCATACCATCGCCGAGTGTTATCTGGAGACGCAGTATCAAACGCCAACAGTCTTGCACGAATGGAAAATGGTGCTAAACGCATTCGTAATGATGATGATGTGCAAACATTGTCAAACATCATTGACGAGGACATGGAATTTATCCGAGGTGAAGGTAAAGTTTAATTTTTTTTCATATGCATGGTGATTTTATTCTTCTTCTTTCCCATGTTCACGCTTGCAATGGTACCTTTCTTTTTTTCCTCTCTCTCTCTCTTTTATTTGGTGAGGAGAATTTAGATTCTTTGTGGGATAATTTTAATCCCTCACCAGAAATATCACCAAAAATGTTTGTATAGCTCATGGGACGTAGCTACGGGGTCATCAGTCCTTAAACTTAGAAAACTACTTACAAATTAGCTAATAATAACTAAGGACGACACAAATATCCATGCCCGAGGGGGGATTCGAACCCCCGATCGCAGTGGCTGGAGCGCCTCAGTCCCCTCGGATACCGCAGCCGGCCAGGAATATCTCCCTTTTCATCTCAGAACTCCTGGGGCTAGTTATCAGTTGTTGAGGAGCAGATAAGTGAATAAAAAAAACTACCCTCCTCCTCTTTCGTTAATATATAATGTTCCTTTGTTATTATTATTATGTTCATTGTTGGTGCATTCAACGGTGATCTTGCTGTGCAACCCGAGTTGGATGAGTCTATAAAAGACTATGCCAAATCAGCAGAAAGATGAATGTTTGAGGGTAGGTAATTGTAAACGTGGAATGGAGGAGGAGAATAAATTATCATGTGTATATATAAAGAAAAAAACAAAACGAAAATACTGAAATATTTCGATCCTTTTGTCTGTGCAGACATATCGCAGCCTCCACCATCGGTGATGCAGGCACTACGTGAGCGGGAGAGCGAACTGGACGGAGCTATTCAACACCATGCAAAGCAACAGCATGGCGCTAGTGATGATGATGAAATTTACATCTGGTTGAAGTCGCTTCTTCTGCCACCAGGTAAGTAAATGAGCAAATGGAAGATTATCATGCATATAAAGATAAAAAACGAACTATTCAATTATAATTTCGTTCCTTTTGTCTGTGCAGAAACACCACAACCTCCAGCATCGTTGTCATTGGAGGCTCAGCCGGGTCTGGGGCATCCTCACCAGACAGCACCCAAATCGTCACACTGGACACATTCTCGTCAGATAGCACCCGACTCACCACAGCCATGGCCATTCTCTCAGGAAACAGGTAGGTCTAGCAGCCACAGCCTACTCCCACCCACCCACATAATGCGAATCAGGTAGCACCATTAAATTACACTGTAATTGCTGGTGCTTTCGAGGATATGATCCAGCAATCCTGCATTTATAATACAAATGCCGAATGTCTGGATCCTGCTACCTTTCTAAATGCCTGTAAAGCGGGTTTGGAGAGGGAGCTCCTCGAAATCGTCAATGACCCACGGTACCCCTCCATAAAAAGCAATGCAGTTCTTTACTGTGAGCTGACGCATCCCCCAAAGGAAGGCAGCGTTGTTAGAAGACCATTGTTAAAATTTGGGGGAAGACTGGTATGACATCACGGGGCTGTTCAACTTCAGAGTGGTTTGGAACTTTGGCTGGGAATCTCATACTCGGACATTTTGCGGATATGAAGGAAAGAGGGTCGGGCGGCATTAAGTCGTGTACTCCACCTCGATGTCTACTCACATGTTTATGATCTAGTAAATGGCACATTGTAAAGGTGATCTCTCTGCCTCTCACACCACTGACCGACATGTACCATTTGCGGCAGCATATCAGGTTTTGTGGTCATATGACTGTAACCTGAATATATTTGAATCATATGTTGGGGATGCTTCTGCGAGATGGTTGCTATCTGAGCTCGAAAAACTTGTACAGGAAGATGATGTTTTATATAGCAACAATATTCCCATGACCAACTCAAAGGAGAATGATGCCTTATATGAGCAAGCAGTTGCCTTTCACATTTGTGGACTGCAACTTGATCGGGAAGCAGAAACTCCTCGTAGGGATCACTGCCACCTAATTGGTATGTTCCGTGGTGCAGCTCACAATACATGTAATTTGCAGTATCAACTACCGCGGCACATACCCGTCTACGTTCACAATTTGAGTAGATATGATGCTCCTTTCTTGTTGAGCACTTGGATGATTTCGGTTTGGAGTAAGAGTGAATATCATACCTGACAGTGTGGAACAATACATCTCTTTCTCCAAGCGAATCACGCCACGAATCACACTTCACTCTCTAGACTCATTGCGTTTCAGGCAGGCACCTCTCCAAAATCTTGCTGAGACATTGCGTCAGGAAGATATGCACATCACTCAAGCAGCATTTCCAGATGAGTTTCAGCTAGTAACGAAGAAGAGAGTCTTTCCTTACGAACCCACGTTGCCCGACATTTCTGCATTCACTAGTAAACTTACAGGCACTGTCATAACTAATGCAGAGTATGAGCACGCGGTTAATATTTGTCAGGATTTTAACATCTCTGATTTAGGGGAATATGCCAAATTGTATACGGATACCGATGTACGCCTGTTCGCAGACATCTTTGAAAAATTCCGGAGTGTATGCATGGACACACACACACTCTAGATCCTGCCTTTTATTACACCGCGCCGGGTCTTTCATGGGATGCATATGAACCTAGAATTGTTGACAAATGTTGATATGCTGTTGTTCTTCGAACGCGGGATTCGTGGGGGCCTTTGCCAGTGTGCACATAGATATGCCAAGGCAAATAACCCGTGAATGAGTGAGGAAGAATACTGACCACCTGACAATTTGAGTTACATCCTCTACCTCGAGGTAAATAATCTATACGGGCATGCCATGCAGCATTCTCTATGAACTGGCAACTTCCATTGGCTGTCCGAAAAGCAAATCGTCAGATTTACGAGTGATGTTAAGCGTTTGGCTGCTGATTCTGGCGTGGGGTATGTCCTAGAGGTAGACTTCACATATCCCATTCATTTTCATGGTGTGCATAGTGACTTACCACTATGTGCAGGACACAAAGCCCCCAAGCTGATGCCAACGCTGGGGGATAAACAGAGATATGTTATACATGACCGTAACCTCCTGTAATGTCTCAGCTTGGGGATGGAACTTGTGAAAATTCACTGTGGGATCTCCTTCAAACAACGACCCTGGCTGAAGGTTTATATCGATTTAAATACTGGAAAGAGGTCACAAGAAACCTGTGAATTTGATAAGGAGTTCTACAAATTAATGAATAACTCTATTTTTGGAAAACTAAGGAAAATGTCAGGAAGCACCAAGAAATTCATGGGGTGGACGTTATGGAGCCCAAAATTATATTGCAAAACTAAATGTCAAGCGTGCCACAATTTTTAATAAAGAACTGGTTGCAGTGTAGATGCCTAAGGTTGTAGTGGAGTTTACAAAGCCTATCTATATCGGTATGTGTGTTCTGGACTTCTCCAAACTCCATATGTAACGGTTTCATTACAAGTTCGCAAAACTTTGCTGATCCCAAATTGCTTTATGTGGATACGGATGTTTCATTCACTGGGTGAAAGGCCGCGATCCATATGAAGAATTAGGGGCAATCACGACGAATTCGACACGTCTGGATTTGCGGCTGAGAATCCTTATGGTATAACATGTCAATAAGGTTACTGGCGTGATGAAAGACGAGGCGAATGGGTTGCAGATTGTGGAGTTTGGAGGGCTCAGGTCGAAAATGTACCCATACCGTACAGGTACAGGCGCCACCCAAAGACGAGCTAAGGGTGTGCATCGTGCAGCCTCACGAGTCCTCACGATCGAAGGATACAAGGAGTGCCTGCTTAATTATGGTGCTCCCCACATGGTGTGTCAAGTAGTTTCCCGTTCGCGAGGCCATGAGTTGCATCCAGCACTAAAACTAAAGGTTGGGCTCTCACATAATGATGATAAGCGCTTTATCTATGAAGATTGGAACGCACCAATCCTTACACTACCTGAATAAGGACTGAATATATCAACACTCTTTTCTTCTTCTGGCTGTGTGCTGCTAGACCTCCCTATATGCTGAGCAGGGCAATACTAATGGAATAGAAAATTTTTTTATTTTTATTTATTTATTTTTTTGTAAATATTTCAGTAGTCACATGTGTATCTTAAAAAATAGGTTGTATGTGTGTATGTCTCTATGTATGTATGTATGTTCCACATCTTCTCCTAGTCTACAGGACCGATTTCAACCAAACTTGTTACAAATATTCCTTAATATCAGGAAACAATCGCTGTTGGAGTAAAAATCACCTACTACACATACGTAAGGAGATATGACATCATAAACAATGAGATGCGCAAAAAATTGCTGCGTCAAACGACAATGTTGCACATTTTCTCCTAAAACACTGGACCAATTTCAACCAGATTTGGTAGGAGTACGAACTACATACGACACATGGTTCAAGAGATATAAGGTCATGTACAATAGGAATAGCAAAAAAACTGCTACATAATGCGATGAGATTTCATGGCGACTTGCGACAAACTTTCAACATAATTTCAAACCTTTATTAAAATTTTTCTCGCAGACAACCACATCAAAATAATGGAAGGAAAAAAGTTTCTGGCTTACTACTCTTCCGCTGTTCATGGAGCAAAACTATGGCATTCGGTATAACATTACAATTTATAATTTCTACACTACCAAATGTACTCGCAGTAAATTTTGGAGACAGGTTACACACTTAAAGCCGAATGTACGTTCGAAATTGTATCACAGTACGACATGTAGTTCACGGGCTATGAGGACGTAAAGAGTAACGTTCATAGAAATTCACCACATCGAGCAACACGTTTCAATCTATTACTTCTTTACTACTAACCATATTCGCAACAGATTTTACCGACATACAGCACTTATACAAATCAATATATTCTTGCATAATTTTACAGTTATACTACATATCTATACTAATACTAAATCTGTAAATGTAGGCCTGTCGCTGTTCGCTGCAATCTTCAAAACTACTGGACGAATTTTCATGCGGTTTTTACAGGAAACATGAGCGAAGATTGGTTCAGGGACTAGGCTTGATTTCATCAAACAAGCATCACGAAGTGTTTTCATTGACTGTCGTGTCTGTCTGTTCATCTATTAGAAACGACTTCTCCAAAACTACTTCACGAATTCGCATGGATTTGACGCAGGTAACTTCAGCGTATTTTGGGACAACATACAGACTTAGTTTCATAAAACATATAATTCAGAAGATATGACGTCATAAATAATGAGATGCGTGAAAAACTACCGCTTTATGAATGACATTTAAATGTATTACTTCTTTTTTACTTAATGCATTCGAAACATATTTTGTAAATAGTATAAATTTATGTCAGCCAATGTACCTACAAAATTATTTCTCTTTGTACTACTTTTAGTTTACGAGACATGACGTCATAAGAACTGAGACGCGTAGGAAACTGTCGCATCATGTTTGTTCCTCTTGTATGCGCTGCCGTATCATTACTGTGATTGCGATTAAACTTTCCATACTGAATTTCAAAACAAGAGGATAGACACAACTTACGTAAAATTTTGTATGGTGGATAGCAGAGAGTACTTTTCCAATGAAATTCGACAATATTTACGATTTCATTCAGATCTTGACGAAATTTTGTGCACTTAACCTTCAAAATAGAGGAAAATAAATATCTAAGTAAGATTCCATACGGTGCATGGCTGAGGGTACCGTGCAGTATACTTAGGAACCACTTCACTGTAACAGAGTTGTATGGAGGAGGAAATAGACTGAGGAGGTGGAGGAGTTATGTAGAGATGAGGAGGAGATTGTCAGAGGAATGGAAAGATGGAGATGGTCAGAGACGGACCACCAGGATATGAACAGAGAGAAAGTGCATTCAATATATACCATGAAGACGTCGGGTTTTCAGCTAGTTCTGAATAAATTAACCAATATAGCGATCTGGGTTATGAAGTGTGTCCCTTCTTCTGTGAAATCATGCATCACAAACCAGTATTGCCGCGGCGGAGCGGCCGAGCGCATTGAGGCGCTATGCTACGATGAGCGAGGCCTTCCCCGTTGGGGGTTCGAATCCCCCCCGTAGGGCATGGATATTTGTGTCGTCTTTATTATAAGCTAATTCATAAATGGTTTGTAAGTTGAGGGAGTGATGACCCTGCAGTTAAGTCCCATAAGCTTTACAAACATTTGAACATTTGAAACCAGTATTCTCCAACTGTATGATCGAATGGCTGTCAGAATCAATACCAGAATTGCCTCCTATGGAGAATGCACCACGCACTAATATCGGCGATTCAGTATGGTTTGAGATCTGTTACTTCAGTACCACGTATGTCATTTGTCTGTAAACGCTATCAATTGACCTATTTCATACACACTATTTAAAAAAATTAGTGTTGAGTGTATACTAATCTTTATTTTCGGAAGTATAATAAGATATTCTGTTTGAAAATAAAAAGCAAATAAAACGCGAGAAAATAATGTGAGTTGGCAGCGTTTTCATGTTCTTTTGTTGCGCATGTGCTCAGTAATTATTAAATTGATTCATTTCGAAAATCGGTATGGAAGAATGAAAAAGCAAAACTAAACTTGCATATTTCCGCGTCCAAGTTTCATTTTGGGAGAAAGATGCCCTGCTTAACTTTACTTGTACTTCATATATACCGAATGACGCAACTGTAAGAGCACGTGTTATTTTATTCAATGTTAGATTACAATTTTTCAAGGAAGGGCGTATATGGAAGAGGCTTGTGTAACACTCTGTGCATAACGAGGTAAGTAACGCGATCCACAAGAACTCAGTGCCTTGTAAATCATAGCTAATTACGTCTTGGAAACTCGAGCAAAATAGCCAACAGGGGCCGATACTTTACCACAACCATGTAATAATTAGCATACTGGTTTCTAAGATGGGTATCCCGACACTTCAAGCTCTTTTACAGTCGGGAAATATAAACCCCGTCGGTTCCCCAGGAATATAGATCAAAATGTAGGTAACTTGAGAATGTCTTCTTTTATTATTCCAGAAAGCTTTTGTTAAAAACCCTTCCACCTACCCCCGTCTGCCATCCTGTTGACGCAGTCTGATATCGGAAGCCGATGAGCAGGGAAACAGTATACAGCACACCAAGGACTATGACGTCTTGATAAAAGATGGAAGACGGAAGGGCGAAGAGAAACAGAGGTCTTTTCACAATAAACCTTTCCAGCAGCCCCAAAATCATCCGGCGTCAGTTAAATGAATCATGGGATTAATTTTATGAAAATTTGAGGTATTACAGTTTGTCTTCGTAATCTAACTCTAGCAGTTTGAATTGCCACGATATTCTCAGATAAGCATCCATAACAACAAACAATGTGATTTAAAACATCTTCTACTTTTGATGCAAGCGACCATTCAGAACTGACACTTATTAAATGTATTGTAAGGTCTAGGTCGCAGTAATTTTTATTACATATTACTCGTTTCGGTTTCTCATCTTAAGATGTAAAAATGTAGTTCTGGTGTAAAGCTCAACAGAACAAATGAAAATAAATTACAAGTATTAGTCACATGCTTATAGCTGATGTTACTATTCAGGTTGCATGCGCAAAATTTAGGTTTAACATAAACCTTTAAATCACTCATTGACTACATATGTAATATCAGTGTTAGTAATATTTTTGATTTATTATCGATAGCTCATTCCTACTACCAAAGATTGAACAGTAGTAAAAATAGCAGGTCATAGTACTGTTGTGTGCAGAGAACCTGAGTGTAAAGGCGTCTTGAATAAGAAGGGTGGCACAGGGCGTAGTTGACACAGAATTAGTGATGAAATATACATTTACAATAATGTTTTGGATAAAATACAGACAAGAGCACATATGTTTTGAAGGAAACTAACATGTGTGGAACAACATTACGACGTTAAATAATTCTGATTTATTTTGTGATTGTAGATGCACTGTAGCCCACGTTAATGGTGTGATAGAGAGGATTTGTATAGATGAAATAATACTAAGAATCTCAATGGTACTCTCCACTCTTTCGAAAGCTTCTATCGTTTGCTCCACGATTCATTGAAGACTGGATAAAATGAATATTTATAATATTGTTGTAGCCACCCCCATGAACCACAGACATTGCCGAGGTGGGGTGGCTTGCGTGCCTCAACGATGCAGATAGCCGTACCGTAGGTGCAACCACAGCGGAGGGGTATCTGTGGAGAGGCCAGACAAACGTGTGGTTCCTGAAGAGGGGCAGCAGCCTTTTCAGTAGTTACAGGGGCAACAGTCTGGATGATTGACTGAGCTGGCCTTGTAACATCAGCTAATGTGGCTTTGCCACACGGTTACTGCGAACGGCTGAAAGCAAGGGGAAACTACAGCCGTTACTTTTCCCGAGGACATGCAGCTCTACTGTATGAAAATATGATGATGGCATCCTCTAGGGTAAAATATTCCGGAGGTAAAATAGTCCCCCATTCGGATCTCCGGGCGGGGACTACTCAGGAGGATGTTATCATCAGGAAAGACAATACTGGCATTCTACGGATCGGAGCGTGGAATGTTAGATCCCTTAAGCGGGTAGGAAAATTAGAAAATTTAAAAAGGGAAATGGATAGGTTGAAGTTAGATATAGTGGGGATTAGTGAAGTTCGGTGGCAGGATGAACAGGATTTCTGGTCAGGTGAGTACAGGATTATAAATACAAAATCAGTTGGGGGTATCACAGGAGTAGGACTGATAATGAATAAGAAAATAGGAATGCGGGTAAACTACTATGAGCAGCGCAGTGATCGCATTATCATTGTCAAGATAGATACGAAGCCAACACCGACAACAATAGTACAGGTTTATATGCCAACTAGCTCTGCCGATGATGAGGATATAGAAGAAATATATGAGGAGCTAAAGGAAATTATTCAGACAGTTAAGGGAGAGGAAAACTTAATTGTGATGGGAGACTGGAATTCGGTAGTAGGAAAAGGAAGAGAAGGAAAAATAGTAGGTGAATATGGACTGGGCAGAAGGAATGAAAGAGGAAGTCGCCTGGTAGAATTTTGCACGGAACATAATTTAATCATAACAAACACGTGGTTTAAGAATCACAAAAGAAGGTTGTATACGTGGAAGAGACCAGGAGACACTGGAAGGTATCAGATAGATTTTATAATGGTAAAACATAGATTCCGGAATCAGGTTATTAACTGCAAGACATACCCAGGGGCAGATATAGACTCTGACCATAACTTGTTAGTCATGAACTGTAGGCTGAAACTGAAAAAACTGCAGAAAGGTAGGAAAATAAGGAGATGGGACCTAGATAAATTGAAGGAAAGTGAAGTTCTGGAGAATTTCAGAGGGAGATTTAGGCAACAATTGACAGAAACAGGGGGAAATAAAACAGTAGAAGAGGAATGGGTAGCATTGAGAAATGAAATAGTGAAGGCAGCAGAGGACAAAATAGGTAGAAAAGCAAGACCTGCAAAAAATCCTTGGATAACACAGGAAATACTAAATTTAATTGATGAAAGGAGAAAATATAAAAATGCAGTAAATGAAACAGGCAAAATGGAGTACAGACGACTAAAAAATGAGATTGATAGGAAGTGCAAAATGGCTAAGCAGGAGTGGCTAGAAGCCAAATGCAAATCTGTAGAAGAATGTATAAGAAGGGGAAAAGTAGATACCGCCTACAGGAAAATCATAGAGACATTTGGGGACAAGAAAAGCAATTCTACAAATATCAAGAACACAGATGGGAAACCAGTTCTCAGCAAAGAAGGGAAGGCTGAAAGGTGGAAAGAGTACATAGAGCAGCTCTACAAAGGAAATGAACTGAGAGACGATGTTGTAGGAAGGGAAGAGGAAGTAGATCAAGATGAAATAGGAGATGATATACTGAGAGATGAATTTGACAGAGCCCTGAAAGACCTAGGTCGGAACAAGGCTCCAGGAGTAGATGATATACCCTCAGAGCTACTAAAGTCTCTGGGAGAGCCAGCCATGACAAAACTATTTGAACTGGTGTGTAGGATGTACGAGACAGGCGAAATACCCTCAGACTTTAAGAAAAATGTAATAATCCCCATTCCAAAGAAATCAGGTGCAGACAGGTGTGAAAATTACAGAACCATCAGTTTGATAAGTCATGGTTGCAAAATTTTAACACGAATTATCTACAGGAGAATGGAAAAGCTGGTAGAAGCTGACCTAGGGGAAGATCAGTTTGGATTCAGGAGGAACGTAGGAACACGGGAGGCAATACTCACTTTACGGCTTATCTTAGAAGATAGATTAAGGAAAGGCAAATCTACATTTTTAGCCTTTGTAGATTTGGAGAAAGCGTTTGACAATGTTGACTGGACTACACTCTTTCAAATTCTGAAGTCAGCAGGGGTAAAATACAAGGAAAGGAGAGTTATCTACAACTTGTACAAAAGCCAGACCGCATTTATTAGACTCGAAGGGTATGAAAGGGAAGCATCAGTTGGGAAGGGAGTAAGACAGGGTTGTAGCCTTTCTCCGATGTTATTCAATTTGTACATTGAGCAGGCGATGAAGGAAAGCAAGGAAAAATTTGGAATAGGGATTAAAGTTCAGGGGGAAGAAATAAAAACATTGCGTTTTGCTGATGACATTGTAATTCTGTCAGAGACAGCGAACGACCTGGAAGAGCAGTTGAATGGAATGGACAGTGTGTTGAAGAGAGCGTACAAAATGAACATTAACAAGAGCAAAACAAAAATAATGGAATGCGGTCTTAGAAAATCAGGCGATGGTGAAGGAATTAGATTAGGTAACGAAACAATGAAGGTGGTAGATGAGTTTTGTTACTTGGGTAGTAAAATAACATGCGATGGTCGCAGTACAGAGGATATAAAATGCAGAATGGCAATGGGGAGAAAAGCACTTTTGAAAAAGAGAAATTTGCTAACATCGAATATTAATTTAAGTGTAAGGAAGTCTTTTCTGAAGGCATTTGTGTGGAGTGTTGCCTTGTACGGGAGTGAAACATGGACGATAAGCAGTGCGGACAGGAAGAGAATAGAGGCTTTTGAAATGTGGTGCTACAGAAGAATGCTGAAGATTAGGTGGGTAGATCACATAACTAATGAAGAGGTACTGAAAAGAATTGGCGAGAAAAGGAGTTTTTGGCATACCCTGACTAAAAGAAGGGATCGCTTGGTAGGACACATTCTTAGACATCGAGGAATCGTAAATTTAGCATTGGAGGGAAGTGTGTGGGGTAAAAATCGCAGAGGGAGGCCAAGAGACGCGTATAGTAAGCAGATTCAAATAGATGTGGGTTGTCGTTCTTATGAGGAGATGAAAAGGCTTGCTCAGGATAGAGTAGGGTGGAGAGCTGCATCAAACCAGTCTCCGGACTGAAGACCATAACAACAACATTGTTGTAGAACTATTACGTGTGCGAGATCGGGTTACATTCCGCATGATAATCACAGCGAGCATTATTTCACGTCACTTAATGACAGCTATAATAGTGGCCGGTCGCTTGCATGAGATAAGTGCGATGCCGTCTGCGCTAGGCTACAAATAAAATATGATTAAAGTTGACATTCCTTACAACTTCAGTATTGTTCGGATACTTTTGTTAGAGTCAAATGTTAATAAAATTTTTGTGGCTATCGCTAGTTCAAAGTATTCCATGTAACTTATTAAAAGCGCCAGATGCAAAGAGTTATAAGTTCTTTCTATGATGCTGTTCCATTTGCAATGCAATATATGGGCACTGTTGTACAATTAACATATAGACTACCACAGTACTGATGAGTATCACATACCAAAGTGAAAGTCCATGAAAATTGTTTACTTTTTCGCAGATAAATTACTTATGGCAACGGTCGGATGTCGCTCCATATCGTGTGACATGCATCTTCTACATTGGTGCCAGTAAGTTTTATCAATACTTTAAAGGAGTAATATTAACAAAACAGCTATTTAACTGACGTTCACAGTTATCTAGTGCAATAATCTTTAATGATAGGCTGAAACACGAGAACATGTACCTGGACCATTTTCTCGCCAAGTTTAGACCTACCCATTTCACAATGACATATAATAAATTCAGATAACTCTTTTCCTCAAATATTGAACAAAGAAGCTAAAAGGCCGGCGAAAAAGCACTCATACACAGCAAGTACGAAATCTTTATTGTCCCGTCGGCGTCAGGGCCACTAGATACGCAGAACAAGTACGGAGTTTACTCAAGGATGAAAAGGGAAATCCACCGTGTTCTTTAAAATGAACCACCCCAAGACATGCTTTTAACGACTTACGAAAGCCATTACAATCCTATATGTGGATGTGAGGGCATTTGAACTGCCGTCCTCCCGATCCCAGTGTATTTCGTCTCTACTTTCTGTTCGTCGAAACCATAGAGGTGTCAAACGATCTTTAAGAGATAATTCTAAGGAAGTAGCGACGTTGTTTTCTTTTTTCTCTTTTTTTTCGCTCCTTCCACGCGTGCGATCACACGCCACATCAAAAGTCAAAAGTAACAAAACAAAAAATTCCGTGAAACGTAACATACATGCAACACTTGCATATAAACATGGAAACTTCCTCTCTCACAAAGACAAAAAGCCAAATTCTTTCGATAAAACAACAAAACACTACAATGTAAACCAAATACATATTCAGAAGCGGAAACATTAGCGAAACATACAGGGCGCAAAGGAAAAAGAACTGTTACAGGGATATGCCGCAGCTAACCATAAGGGGGCTACACCTTCTTCGTAATGGCCCGATAGTGAGAAGAAGAAGAAGACACACATTGACCCATCCAATAGATCTTAAAGTAAATGGAAGGACCACTTTCCGCGACATATAAAG
The DNA here is from genome assembly GCA_026315105.1 of Locusta migratoria. Lineage (NCBI taxonomy): Eukaryota > Metazoa > Arthropoda > Insecta > Orthoptera > Acrididae > Locusta > Locusta migratoria. The sequence goes on along the minus strand of CM048750.1, from coordinate 130,824,502 downwards.
AAAGAAACGAGACAAAGAAAGAACATTATAATTAACGGTTATTCCATTAAATGACTCAGGTGCGAGTTCTTGTCTGATGGCTCGTTGGTGGCCATGGATAAAAACCAACGTGAGATATATCATGTACGCTACACCTTCCCCGAGGCGGAGGGCGATTATTGCAAAAGCAAAGTGCCCCAGTTAACCACAGAGTGGAATTATGTCTGGTGCAGGGGTGCAGCTTCGCGTCTCGCATGGTGAACCACTTCACCGTCACACTCATTGGGGTGGTTTTGTTAATGAGAGCAATCATGGCGCGGCATAGTTCTCATAAAGGTGACACACGGGGACAGTGGAGCCATGGAACAATGCAGTTTGGCGAGGCCATTTTATGTATTTTGGCGAGGCGCTGATTTGTCTTTACGACGTTATTAACCAGGCGACATCAGAAGTGACGGACGTCTGTTGGTAAGAGAGGATTAAAGATGTTCTCTCCTACTCGCCGTCAATTGAAAGTCAAGTGTCGAATCTCGTGTTTGTGGACTGGTGTGAGTCCTCGGAGTTTTTCATATATCAGCCTAGCTGTGCGGTTCCGGTCGGTTACTGTCCGAACCCGCATAAATGACAGTTTTAAGGGGATACTAGTGACCATTCTCGGTGCCTTTTCAGACTGAGGTCGGTAGTGCGCTATTATCGCCGCCGTCGAGCCCCGTGGGTGGAAAGCGTCCAAGGCGTCAAAGGCGCGGCACATCCACGAGACCCAGTCCTTCTACTGAGGTGTCCAACACGCACGTCTTCGCATTGACTTTGAAACATTCATAGTGCCTAGCAACCACACAACCGCCTGTGAGACGGACTGAGCTAGCATTTTAGAAACGGAGAACAGCTGCGTCACATACCAAGCTCAGATTGAGGTCAATTGTGCGCCAATATCGCCGTCGACGCCCCCGGTGGGAGTTTGGTCTCCCAGGCAGCATTTGATTTGTTTGCATTTGCTTCTGACAGCCAGTAACATTCAACCCCAAAAACTTGTGTTCCTGCACCACTTGATTCCACGGTCGGGGGTATCAACAACGGGCTGCTCAGTGGGAATCAGCCAGTGGCGCCGCCAGGATTTGGTTCTGGCGGGGGCTAATTTTTTTTTTTAATAAAGCCTATTGTATTTGAAAGTAAAAGAGGAACAACGTGGTGGAAATGGAGTGTATATAACCAGGTTACTTTTCATGCTTTGCGCTCCACGACTCTGATATGTTTTCAATGCTCTGAGAATTTTCAGCTATAAGTCGATCTTTTTTAAAAATTCTTTATTGGCAAATCATGATTTCGGCCAGTAACTGGCCATTATCAATGCATGTGTTTAACTGTAGATGTTATTAATGTGGAAAAACTCACACCACGCCAAGTATGACAACTTGGCGTGGTGTGAGTTTTTCCACATGAATAACATCTTCAGCTAAGCACATGCATTGATAATGGCCAGTTACTGGCAGAAATCATGATTTCCTAATACAGATTTTTTTTGAAAAAAAAGATCGACTGATAGTTGAAAATTGTCAGAGTATTGGGTGTATATAAACCGTCCGTAAAATATTTAAGCAGCTTCTATGTTACTATCCATAGAGAAAGTTCTTTACAGCTTAATTTTCATGAGTCTCTATGTGTAAAAATTGAATTAAAATAACACTGTTGTTGTTCATAAGATTCCACTAGTTGGCACCGCTGACCTGCTAAGCAGCATAGCAGTAACAATAGCGGCATCATCAGAGCTGGTCTTGGCGGCATTAAAACTGCTCACAGTAACAGCAGCACACGTTCTCAGTAGCGACATCACGTTGGCGGCCCATTATCACGTTCACTTGTGTTTGGCCAATTTTAGTTACGTTATGACTTATTACATGTTAACTGTTTCAAAAATTAAAAAATCTTTTGGAGGTGCTGGGGGCTTCAGTCGCATTGCCCCCATCCCCCGCCCTCCTGTGGCACTGCAAGCAGCACACAATCTTGCGCTGGTTTAGCACAGTCCCGGAGGCCCGTTTGTATAGCCTGAGAATTCCTCGGACGGTGTCAATATCCGGACTCCTAGTGACACACTGACATCATCCGCATATGCGAAGCGTTGAACTTGGACAGCCGGCCGTGGTGGCCGAGGGGACTTCGGCGCGCCAGTCACGGTCTGCACGGCCACTACGCTCGGGGGTTCGAATCCCCCCTCAGGCATGGATATTTGTGCCGTCCTTAGTGTTAGCTAGTTTGTAAGTTTAGGGACTGAGGACCTCGTAGTTCAGTCTCATAATCTATACAAACATTTGAACATTTTTTAACTTGGGCAGCATGTACAGGCACACCATCAATTACGTTGCCTATAGCCAGTAACGAGGGGTCAATGGTGAGGACAAACATGGATGCCGAGCATCCTTGGCGGGCCGATCGACACACCGGTATGGGCGTGGTTTTGTAGCCATTGACGGTTACGACCGAGCTAATAGAGCTAATAGAGTCATAGAAGTAAGAGATGTGAAATATTGATTTGCAATTGAAATTGGTGACTCACTTCCATTTTTAATGTATTGCTACTAAGAAGTAAAACTTCTGTTATGAATCCCCAAATCTGGTACTGAATGATCAGACACAATTTCCATACTCACCACTTGTGTGTGCAGGTGTGCAGAACCTAATCATAATATTGTGCAGACAATCTAAAACTACCATCTCCTACCCACTTGTCTCATACCTCTACTACTCTTTCAGAGCCACGTTATAAAAGCCTTGTGTAATCTCTACTGTTTGGCTGCTTACGAGATATAAATTGTAATGCCTTATTTTACTAGTTATAAAATTCGTGTTTAACCACAACTGTTTTACCTGCTTATGTGATATAAACAATAATGTCTTGCTTTACTAGTAACCATAGCTTAATTTAACTAGTAAAAAAATTTACAATTATTTACAGATTTTCATTCAACTTTGTCACATGCTTCCATGTTCCAGACATTTGACCTGTTTAAGATAATTTTTTGGTCAAGTTTAATGTAACCAGTTAAAACTGTAACATATATTCACAACGCTTCCTTGTTTCTAGACATTAGAACTAAGTAAGATAAGATACGTTTTGACTAATATTTTTCAGTCAACTTATATTATTTCACTTTATATTCCTTAGGAAAACGTCATAATTTATTATATTGTCAGAAATTTAAACCACAAATTGAAATGCAATAATTTCCCGCAGGCTAGTTATAAACCAAAACACTATTTCCTGTAGAAGTATATCTAGCAAGTTAAGATCTTTGACACTTAAACTTGTAATGTTTACCTGAGGATGGCGTAACAGCCAAAAACCGGTTCGTAAACCAATAACTTGGCAGAATATCTCAGTTATATTTTGTGTTTCAAACATAAACAAATAAAAATAAAGTTTGTAAATGGCTACTAGCTCCTAGGCTTACAAACTAGTGAAACTAAGAACACCACACACACACACACACACACACACACACACAATAGTGTCCCAGGTAGGACTCGAACCTGCGACTGAGATCAACCGCGCTGTTCTCAGTAGGGTTCCTTGGAACGCTCGGCTACTCCACCACGACAGACGTACCTCTCTCTAGTCGTACGGCAGTTCCATCCCGAGTCTGGAAGTACTTTATAAAGTGCGAAAGTAATGAGGTACAGTGCTTCATTTGCACAGAAAAAGCTGAACATGGAAGTATCTTTAAGGAGAAAGCATCCAGAACGTTCGTTCTATGATGTTACTGATGTACTATATGCTTGGGATAAAAACCGAGCCCTTAATTTTATGACTGATTTAGGGTGCAAAATAGATAACTACTGACAGTACTGAATATTCAAAGTGCTCAAATACTGATATGATCGTTGATTACAATATGAGTTTGCAGCCGAAAATCAAAATCAATAGTAGATAACTGGTGATTTATTGCGCTATTCAACCCCACATTACTTTTCCATAAAAGCGACGCACAGTAGACGGATTAAGTTCTGTTTTAGTTAACTACTTACCAGCTATTTTGATGTTACATATCTTGAAGAAAAGTATTATGAGAAAGTCTGAGAAAGTCTTAAAATTTTTAACTTTTGATTTCTACATTTGTTACTAGAAATAATCTGATATGTTTAAAGGAGCAATTCTTCTATATAAGCTTCTCGGAAACGGCTCTAACGATTTCGAAGAAATTCTGTATTTACACTGTTTTTTTTTTTTTTTTTTTTTTTTTTTTTTTTTTTTTTTTTTTTTTTTTTTCCTTTTGAAGTTCACCTACATAGTCGTATTTTCGTAAAAATACGACTATGTAGGTGAATTATAACAGATCTCAAATACTGCAGGCAGAAGAAGACTTCAAGAAAACCAATTCAAGAGAGCTCTATAAAGGACTCAAGAAACTACTTCATACACAGACCCAACATTACATCTCAGAGGGCCAGATGGGAAGCTCCATTTAAAAGCAGTGACTGCACAATGCAGAATACTGTCGGAAACTCTTCAAAGCAGAACAACCTAAAGAGAGACTTGCTTTCGCCGAGCCCGCTATCAGGAACCAGGACTCTGTACCACCCAACAGGGAAGAAATAGAGAATATAAAGACCTTAAGAACAACAAAGCCCCAGATGAAGATGGTACAGTTAGAAATGTGAAAGCATGTTGATGAGCAGTCCCTACAGAGTATCATCCAGATCACTGAGGACATTTTGAGAACGGAGGCATTGCCAGAGGTATGGACCTCAGATGTGATCCATCCATTACACAAGTAAGGTAGTAAGACCGACCTCAACAACTATAGAGGCACCTCCTTTTTGCTTATAACCTACAAGATCTTCTCTAAAGCCTTGCAAACCAGAGTCACCCAACAGCTAGACTCACAACTAGGCGTATACTAGGCTGGTTTTCGGATGAGTAGGTCTTGCACAGAGCAGATTCAAAACCACAGCTCTCATATAGGAGCCGAGGGTAATATCCCTGGGTAGCCATTATGGTAGATTTCAAAAAGGCATGCGACTCAATAGATCGACAGACCCTCTTCTGCACCTTGTGGGAACTAGGCCTAGATGAGAAGACTACCAGACTGGTCCAAGCTACCCTGAGTAACACCACCTCCAAAGTTTAGGGGCGAACTCGCCGCGAGCTTTCCCATGCAGATAGGAGTCAGACAGGGGGATCACTTCTCGTGCATCCTCTTTGTTCTGGAGAAAGTCATCAGAGAATGGACTTCCACATTGTCACTAAAAGCAGGATTGAAGTTAGGCTACAAGAAAGATAACCTCAATGTACTATCTCTAGCCTTTGGTGATGATCTCACCCTATGGGCCAACAGCATGGAGGAGGTTACTCATCAACCACAGAGCCTCTACAATGTTGCAGTAAACGCCGGCTTGAAAATCAACACATAGAAGACTGAGTTCATTACCAATATCAAGCAGGCATCTTCTACAATTCCACTAGGAAACAATAATATCTGTGAAGTTCCTGCTGTCAAGTACTTGGGAGAATGGATTTCAGCAAGTGAGAGCGAAACCTTGGCCACAGACGCCAAGTGCACCAAGTTAGAGAGGGTCTATCATTCCTGTAAGAATCTATACCCCCAAGTACATATCCAAGAACTTAAAACTGAACCACTACAACTGGGTAGCAAAACCCTCAGCACTCTATGCCTCCTAGTGGCTCCTGATGAAAGGGTCCACTCAGGAAACTAGAACATAAAGAGAGAAAGATCATGAGGAGAATAATAGGACCGATAAGGGAAGAAGACAGTAATTACAGAATCAGGCACAATAACGAGCTGTATGAACACCAGGAAGACATAGTTACATGTATAACGAAAAGGCGACTGACTTTCTATGGGCACATGATCCTCCTGAATCACTCGAAGCTCACCAAGAAGATCCTCACAGTAACAAGCAGCGGATAGGCGTCCAAAGCGAAATAGTTCACCTCTGTTAGATCAGACTTAGAGGAACTGCGGATCCCATTACAGACAACCGATAACCGAACTGAATACCGTCAAGCCATCCTACAGGGTCTTCCCACTGTCTCTCCAAGCACCACCAGACCTAAAAGGAGCCGGCCGCGGTGGCCAAGCGGTCTGCGGCGCGCCAGTCACGCTCGGGTGTTCGAATCGGGCATGGATATGTGTGCCGTCCTTAGTATTAGCTAGTTCATAAGTAGTTTGTAAGTTTAGGGACTGATGACCCCGTAGTTAAGTCCCATAAGCTATACAAACATTTGAACATTTGAACCCAAATGGACGGATGAGAGGAAGCAGGCTCACAGCCAAAGTATGAAGGCGTACTGGGCCAAGAAAAAGCAGAAGACCCTAGCTGAGAATTACGACGAGCCTCGTGGTCTCTAGTAAGTCGACACGAACTGAAAAAATATGCAAAAAAATTAATTTCGTGTTTTTCGGATCACAGAACATATGTTAGCCTCGAAAACGCGGCGAGTTGCACCGTCGCCATTGCGGCACTACGTCCCGTGACATTACCCATCTCAATGACGTATAGTTATCATTAAACGAGTATGTGATGACGTTTTGCAGTTTTACAATAAATGTTAGATATGGTTTTCTTCGGCTACACTAACGAACTGAAACAGTTTCTGCATTTGTAGCTAAACTGTGCACTTCGAAATATCTAACAAATTTGGACATTTATGGTTATTTTCGTTTTAACGGTTGCAAATCCTGCGTAGGTAGTATTGCCGAATCTTAATATATATAAAAATTGAGGTGTTCGTGCCTATATTTCACTCTGCAGCCAAAACTACATATCGTAAACGAATAGTGTTTGTATGTTGTAGTAAGTATCAGTCTCCCATTGTACACTGTGTTGGTAGAGGGTTGATAACGATAAGGTGGTGGAAGATATGGGAGTTGAAAGTTTCCTACTTATATAAAATTCTCCGTGTAGATGTCAATATTTTGCTCTTCAGCAAAAATTACACAATGGAGACGAACGATCTCTCTGTGTTGTAGTACAAAGTCTCCCGTTGTGCACCATAGCAGTTCCGTGTCGTCAGCTTATATAAAATTTGGATTGGAATCAGCGATGACTTTTCACACTATAATAGGAAAGAGGTTATATACAGCGAAACATAATGCACTTTCATTATTTTTCTGCAACAAACGTACGAATAAAGAGAAATAAGTGCATATTACAGTTTTAAAAGTAGAACTACCAAGAAAGAGGCCAAAGCGTAAGAAAGAAATTTCGCGTTCACGTCCGTTTCTAAAAGATAGAATACAGCGCTGAAAAGTGGATCTACAGACGATAGAAACTTGAAATTTGTAGACGTTGTTTATCTTACACTGTAAGCATCATCGATTTTTCGATATTCCCATCCCTAAGGGGGTGATATAGAGGATGAACGGTTTTTGAAAATACGTTGCTATTCAGGCAATTTTGAAGCAAGAATCACAAAACTTGGAATTTACATTTCTCATTGGAATTTGAAAGACATGTGTTCCCATATTTTTGTAAATTCCACCATTACGCGGGTGAAATAAGGGAGAATTTTTTAAGGGTGCTACTAAGACTATATAGATGCTACAAATGGAAAAATTTGGATTTGGAACCATGGTTAAAATTTAAAAAAAAAAGTGTGTTTCTGAACGCTTCGGTCTGCTATCAATGGTGCAACAGGGGGTGGCAAGTTGTATCAAAATACTTGATTAGGAAAGAAATATTAATATACATGTGGCGTCTGTTCCGAAAGAACAGACGTCACTTCTGATCCTGCAGTTGTTATTATTTAATATTCACAGAATATATGACATCAACTGCGATTGGGCAAAGCTTAAAATGTGTACCCAGGCGGTGACGGGCAATGATGCTATCGTTAGTGGGGAGGGGTGGGCAAGTTTAAAGCCCTCACTCTTACGGGAATTAGTTTCATAACTACGAGTTTGAGTACTGTGGGCAGGGCGAAGCTGGGAATTTATATCGGACGGGAGGCGTGCTTAGGTAGTCCTTGCAGGTGCGGTGATCACTGTGTCCCCAGTGGTGTTGGGGTCAGCGCAACTGCTTGGAAAGCAGGAGACCCGGGTTCGAATCCCGGCTGGGTACACATTTTCAGCTTTGCCCAATCGCAGTTGATGTCATATATTCTGTGAATAAGAAATATTAACGGTAAATCTATGAAAAAAATATATTTAGCAGTAGATGGATCCAGTCTACGCGTGCGAAGCCAGTATTTATATAACAATACCAGAATGTAACAGGAAAAAATTCCGGACAACGCTCGGTCAGTCGATATTAGTAATAAAACACCGAAACCAGTTATCTTGAACGGTTTTACAGTAAGGTTAGCCGGCCGCGGTGGCCGAGGGGACTGAGGCGCTCCAGTCAGGGTCTGCACGGCCACTACGGTCGGGGGTTCGAATCCCCCCTCGGGCATGGATATTTGTGCCGTCCTTAGTATATGGTAGTTGATAAGTAGTTTGTAAGTTTAGGGACTGATGACCCCGTAGTTAAGTCCCATAAGCTTAACAAACATTTGTACATTTTGAACAGTAAGGTTAAACTGGAGATGAAAAATACCGGTATAATAGATACCGGTTGTTTGCTGGGTAAGCGTAATCCCCGCGGCGTTCCTGCGGCTGCGCGGTACGGCGCCCCTCCCCGTGCGCCGCCGCATCCCCTTTAAGGCGGCTCCTTGTGGCGTGGCGCGGCGCGGCGCTGGGTCGCGCTTCATAAATCGTGCTGCGCACCCTCCGCCACGCACCTGCCGCCGCCGCCGCCGCCGCCGCCCGCCTGACAACTTCCGTGGCGGCACCGCCCCAACTTCTCCACCCACCCCACGTCCTTCTGCCCCGCACTGTGCCCACGGAGTGCAGCCTGCTTGCGGGCCGAACTATTCTGCACATTTCCTCCGTTCAAGAGGGAACTTAACGGTCTGGGAAACCCATTTCGGGATGAGAGGCTACAGGTCAGCAGTGTACCTTCAGCCGCCGGGGCACGGAACGCTTCTGAACGTGTGCTGCAAACGAGCCAACTTGTGACACAACGCTCGGAGACTTTCCAACTCGTGCCTGGGCTATTGAAATCGGACGAAAAATGATATAACTGACCTCGTACTTTTTAAAAATAGTTAATAGTATCTATATGTGCAATTTAATCATAAAAACAAGTGTCACCAATTTATCCCTTAAATGTTTACTATTTTACGAGACCCCGGCGCCTCACATTAGGGTCCTGGAGAACCCAGCGAATATTTGATTGTGCATTTACGAAGAGTACGTTGTCTTTAATATTTTGGAACTCCAGTGTGTATTAAGAGTGCCTAAAAGTCTGCGATTGTTTGGTTTGAACCATTGAATTGTTGTTGTGGTAGTGATGCGTTTTATTGGCAGAACCAGTGGCGTAGCTATCATAGGGCTAGCCGGGGCAGTGCCCCGGGGCCCCCGAGCTCAAGGGGCCCCTCGGCGTCCGTGACGTTCGGAAAAAGTTACAATATAGCGTCGATTTTTTTTAAGTCTACCATCCTACCGTTCATCATCTCCCCATAACTTCAATCAAGTTTCCCACGTGTGGAGGAACATTGCTTCTAATGGGGCCTACACACGACGCCACTCTGTGGCTCTGCTGACCGGCCAAGCCGCCTGTCGCTGTGTTAGACAATCGGCACACTTCACTTGGCAGAAGTAGCGGCAGCATCAAAGCTCCTCACAGCAACAGCTGCGCCTTCCAAATGTTGCGGCGTGTGAAGGATAGCGCTCTTGCCAGTACTGTATAAATAATGTTATTGTACTTCTTATTGGCAAATACAAGTGTACAATTCGATTATCCGAATAAACCGGTTTTCCGAATATCCATGTCCCCCAATTACTTCGGATAATCGACGTTCTACTGTATATAATATTTGAGTTGAATGAAGCATTTTCGACTTTTAACTTTTTGAATCCTGACCAACAAACCTCAAACGCACGAACTGAAATCCAAAAATTATTCTCCCATCAGAATACAAATACAAATGCTTGTCCGCTAAGACGTGGACCCTGCCATCGCTAGTGTGTTGTCGGTTGAAGTCTGAGTTGCCGTGGCTGTCAAACTTTGAGAAATAACAGTGAATGGCGCTGAATTACAGCAATGTGTTTGACGATACACGGTGTGACCACATTTGAATATGATGTCTCTACAATGTATTATTACAGAACGTTATTATTACGGCAACTCATTTGTTTATGCAGTGAATTCCCTCAATGAAGTTCTCCTTACTCATAGATACCAATGAATTGCTGTTTGCACTCTGAATTTCTAACAAGAGTAAGAGAAAATATGGATCGTGGATGATTTTGTGGATTTCATTACTGATCGGTGCGACAAATATAGTGTACGATTTTTTGGAGATAACTTCCTGGTCCATTATCTCAGAAAGTACGAAAGGTACAGTTTTCTCATTATTACACTGGCTTGCCCAGAGGAAAATATGCACAAAAGCATAATAAGGTGTAAATAGGCTTTGCGTTTAATATTGAATTACCAAAGTTGACCTTACATTTGTCACGAAATTTACCCTTTGAAAAAAAATTAAAAAAAAAAAATAAATAAATAAAAATAAATAAAATAAATTACTGTTCAAACTTTTCTCATTGTAATGATATTTCGGAGTTCTCTGCATAAAACTGATCTAGAGAGGTAGATTTATAGATGTAAAGTACCGCACCTTACATGCTTAGCAATGAGAGTACAAACTTAGCCGTACAGAAACGTGTGGCCCATTTCTCTTTTGGTCTCATCAAACGCAGAATTTATTCCTCTACATCGTTCATGTGAACCACGTTATTGATAGATGGGTTAGTTTCAACGATATTGCTATATATATATATTTAAAAAAAAGAAATAAAAAATAAAAACCAGAGGTTAAAATGGAAATTTTTCATGAACATGTAAAATTTGTCCAATTTTGAAGAGCAGTAGTATGAAAACAGGAGGTCAAAAAAATATGCGGATGGTCTCTTCAATGCTGAATTTCATGCGCCACAACTTTTAATTACACTATGTTTTCGATATTGTGCGTCATTTATGAGGTATAATCACAAAACCGAAAAATACCCTTTTCGGATACGTTTTTGCCCTCCACCACTTTTGCACCACTCCACAGAGGAGGAAAACCCTCTGTCGCAATCTGGTCGGTTGTTCTAAATGAGAAAACAAAAAGAACTTCACTGTGGTTTCCAATAATGGTGAGAATTCAGCGCTTCACGCTACTTTTTAAGGTACTTATCTACCCGCGCACTTTGTTTATTCTGCTATTTAACGATTGAGATACATTCACGGGTCACATGTTTAATGTAATAATTGTCACAATAGTGAATTGTGCATTGAAGACGGTGCCCTCTACCCACTGTCACGATGATAATCGAAGTTGCCGACTTAGTTATTTCACTATTTACTGGCCAGACAATAACATAATATACTTCATAAAGCCTGGTAGGGGCACGGCTCAATCAAAAGTACTTCAACAAACAAAATCAGGTAAATTCATTTTTCTGAAACTGTCCTACACGAATACTTAACTATATTATTCTTCTTAGACTGGGATTTCAATTAGGCTGATCGGTACGGACCAATGAGGTAACAGCGCAGTAGTTTAGTGGCACAGTGAGTTGTCGGCACTGACCACAGTCCGCCTGCCGCCACTGCGGACGCGCGAGTCCGACTTAGCTATTGCCGATTTGCTTTGCGGCAGGGGTCCATGTTTTCGTGGGTGAGTAATACTTCCTCATTGTTTATTTTTACTAGATTCTGCCTGGGACTTCATTCGCCTAGTATGGAACAAATTCGAAAACTATCCAATGGGTTCGTTTTATCTGTTTGTTCTACCCAGGTCCAGCTCTATCCATATGCAAAATTTCATCCAAATCCACCCAGTAATTTTTGTGTGAAAGCATAACAAACTAACTTTCATAATTATAATTATATTAGAGAGTATGATTAAATATTATCTACTGCATGGCACATAATAAATTAGTAGTCTTTAGGTTTGTCTTATTGTGTCTTCCAGTGGAAGGTAAGGAGCCCATGATGAAGTAGTTTTGAATCTGTATATTTCTAGTTTAAAGAGGGCCCCAATGTCAATTTTGCCCCGGGGCCCTTGCGAACGTAGCTACGCCACTGGGCAGAACCTTTAAAACATGCAACAGAACTACAAAAGAAACTGCATACACTACGCTTGTCCGTCCATTTTTTGAATATTGCAGCCCAGTGTGGGATCCTTATCAGGTGGGTTTGACGGAGGACATCGAAAGAGTCCAAAGAAGGGCAGCGCGTTGTTTGTATAGCTTATGGGACTTAACTATGGGGTCATCAGTCCCTCAACATACAAACTACTTATGAACTAGCTAATACTAAGGACGGCACAAATATCCATGCCCGAAGGCCGTGCGGTCCGTGACTGAAGCGCCTCAGTCCTCTCGGCCACCGCGGCCGGCCTTACTTTTGTGGCCAGTAAAAATGAAATAATCCAATAATTTTAATTTATACAGTCATATTCGATCCGTGTGGTGTTGATGCGTGACAAGTAACAGATGTACTCATTGTAATAATCTATTTTTCTAATTGTAATTATAAAATAAAATCAAGTAAGTCAACCTGTTCATTATAAACATATGTGTATGGAATCTTAGCATTACAACCACACAAATCTACTAAGCACAAAAAATGTTCAAATGTTTGTTAAGTTTAAGGGACTTAACTGCGTGGTCATCAGTCCCTAAATTTACAAACTACTTATGAACTAGCTTACATTAAAGACGACACAAACTTCCATGCCCGAGGAGGAATTCGAACCCCCGACGGCGAACGGCCCGCGCGCCGCAACACGGCGCTCCAGTATGCGTGGTTAATCCGCCGCGGCTACTAAGAATAATAACTCTTTCTTGTAATAATAAAAATAGCATCACAAGAAGCTATTTATCTATTTACAATGTCCCACATTCTAATCTTAATGTAAATAGTAATTAGCTTAAAATATTTTACAGAACCTTAATGGGGTGTAGTACACCCCTATTGTGAGGTGAAATATAGTTTAAATAAGTTTAAGGTGCGGGGATTAAAATTCCGTGAAGTTGGCGTTATTTTCCGAAAGCGACACGTTTTCGGCTGTGTAACGCAGGAACCTCATACAGGATTTCAGTGAAATTCAGTTCATTTTGAAGCTGAATATGTAAAGCTGATGTATGTATATAACAATATCATGCTAAAATTACTTTTATTAAAATAATTTCATTTTTCATTTATTTATGTTACTACACATTCCTTATACGTAGCAATATGTTACACATTTGGAAGAAATAGTGATATAGTTTTAACATTAAAACTACTGCACAAAAACGATTTCATTATACACTGTTGTCCATTAAAATTGCTACACCAAGAAGAACTGCAGATGATGAACGGGTATTCATTGGACAAATATATTACACTAGAACTGAAATGGAATTACATTTTCCCGCAATTTGGGAGCATACATCCTGAGAACTCAGTACCCAGAACAACCACCTCTGGCCGTAATAAAGGCCTTGATACGCCTGGGCATTAAGTGAAACACAGCTTGAATGGCGTGTACAGATACAGATTCCCATGCAGCTTCTGCCCATGCAGCTTCAACACGATACCACGGCTCATCAAGAGTACTGACTGGCGAATTGTGACGAGCCAGTTGCTCAGCTACCATTGACCAGACGTTTGCAATTGAAGAAAGATTGGGAGAATGCGCAAGCCAGTGCAGTAGTCGAACATTTTACGTATCCAGAAAGACCCGTACAGAACCAGCAACATGCGGTCGTGCATTATCCTGCTGAATTGTAGGGTTTCGAAGGCACCGGATGTAGCGTAGAGCCACGGGTCGTAACACATCTGAAATGTGACGGCTACTGTTCACAGTGCTGCCGATGTGAACAAAAGGTGACCGAGACGTGTAACCAATGGCACCCCATACCATCACGCTGGATGATACAGTATGGCGATGACGAATACACACTTCGTACGTGCGTTCACCGCGATGTCGGTAAACATGGATGCAACCATCCTGATGCTGTAATCAGAACCTGGATTCATCCAAAAATATGACGTTTTGCCATACGTGCACCGAGGTTCGTCGTTGCGTACGCCATCGCAGGTGCTCCTGTCTGTGATGCAGCGTCAAGGATAACCGCAGGCATGGTCTTCAAGCTGTTAGTCCATGCTGCTGCAAACGACATCGATTTGTTCGAGCAGATGGTTGTTGTCTTGCAAACGTCCCCATCTGTTGACTCAGGGATCGAGACGTGGCTGCACGATCCGTTACAGCCATGCGATTAAGATGCCTGTCATCTCGACTGCTTGCCGTTGGGATCCAGCATGGCGTTCCGTATTGACCTCCTGCACCCACCGATTCCATATTCTGCCAACAGTCATTGGATCGCGACCAACGCGACCAGCAATGACTCGATACGATAAACCGCAATCGCGATAGGCAACAATCCGACCTTTATCAAAGTCGGAAACGCGATGGCATGCATTTCTCCTCGTTACACGAGGCATCACAACAACGTTTCACCACGCAACGCCGGTCAACTGCTGTTTGTGTATGAGAAATCGGTTGGAAACTTTACTCATGTCAGCACGTTACAGGTGTCGCTATCGGCGCCAACCTGGTGTGAATGCCCTGAAAAGCTAATCATTTGCATATCACAGCATCTTCTTCCTGTCGGTTAAATTTCGTGTCTGTAGCATGTCATCTTCGTGGTGTAGCAATTTTAATACTCAGGAGTGTATAAAATGTGTTTCTCGTCTCCTGCAGAAATGCCAACAAAGTAGGAAGTATAAATCAGTTAAACATTTCTTATCAACTGAACTTTATGTAATTTTTATTTAAACACGACACTGTGCAGAAGTTGGGGGTATTTGCAACAAAAGAAGTGATATATCTTTAACCATTTACCGGAATCGTGGGTCAGTTTGAACCCGTCGGTAACAATAAAACGGCTAACAATCGAAACGCGCGGGTTTTAGTTTCACGTGCCAGGCTAATCTCAGTACGTTGGAAGGTGCCCCAGGATCCTTACATAATGTAAGGAGTGGTACGTGCCATCTTTGCGTCCAATTTGACCCGTTATTCAAGATTGGGATTCTTTTTTCGGTCAGAGGACTGAACGCCCTCTGTAATAAAGAAGCTGAGCCAAGTACACATCGAACAAAACCGAACAAACAAACAACCGCGACCGCAAGGAACCAAACTACCTATTGAGCATAAAAAAATGTATACCGAGTTATGTAGTAGTGTTTGAGCACAATGCAGCGGGCTCTCACTGAAAAAGAAATATGTGGAATATTATTAGATGAAACTTATTCAGTCACAGAATCTTTAAGCGATTTTCAACACAAGTGAGAATGAAAATACACGACAAGACATTTCTTGTGACTCGAATAATTATTCGTATGATGACTCAGTACAGGCAGATAGTCAGCTGTCAAGTAATACATATTTTTAGGTAAAAATTTATTCAATTAATCTACTCATCCACCAACTATTAGGTCCAAATATTAACAATATTTGTGAAATTTCCATGTTTCGCTGTCATTATTTTTGTTTGCGATTGATGTTCAGGGGATGTTATGATAAAGACTATACCATATGTAGTATTTTTAATCTAATCCATTTTGTAATCATTTATCATGCCAAAATTATTCTCAAATACAAGACCTAGGACCTAAGTCTACAATTTACAAGCTGATTTAAATTTGAAATAAAGTTTGTTTTAATACATCCCTCCGGATCTAACTATTAATTATACCTTTTTATAGGAATTATGTGGCGTTTTTAATCTACGGTCCATTTGGAGCCACGAATCTAGTTATGTTAATAAAAATAACGATTCTGGTAAAGGGTTAACAGTGTATTCCACAAACAAATCTGTGTGTGGCACTTTATAGAGCATTGTGGGAAGGAGGGAAGATCATACCGTTCTTTGTCTCGTATATTTGCTGTTGTTATTATGGTTAAGGTCTTAAGTCCGGAGACTGATTTGATGCAGCTCTCCACAATACCCTCTTCAACTCCACATAAAAACGGCAACCTACATCTGTCTGAATTTGCTGCCTGAGTCCATCTTTTGGTCTTCCTCTGCGGTTTTTACTCCTCACACGTCCCTCCAACACTAATTCCTTGATGTCTAAGAATGTGTCCTACCCATCGATCCCTCCCTTTAGTCAAGGTATGCCAGAAATTCCTTTTGTCCCCAATTCTGTTCAGTACCTCTACATTAGTTACGCAATCCACCTACCTAACTACCTAATCTTCAGCATTCTTCTGTAGCACCACATTTCAAAAGCCTCAATCCTCTTCCTGTCCGCACTGTTTATCGTCCATGTTTCACTCCCATACAGGGCAACACTCAACACGAATACCTTCACAAAGGACTTCCTTAGGCTTAAATCAATATTCGATGTTAACAGAGTTCTCTTTTTCAAGAAAGCTTTTCTACCCATTGCCATTCTGCATTTTGTATTCTCTGTACTGCGATCACCTTTTTTTATTTTACTGCCCAAGTAACAAAACTCATCTACCTCCTTTATTGTTTCGTTGCTTAATCTAATTCCTTCAGCATCACATGATTTTCTTAGACTGAACTCCATTATCCTAGTTTTGCTCTTGTTAATGTTCATCTTATATGCACCTTTCGGCACACTGTCCATTCCGTTCAACTGCTCTTCCAGGTCCTTTGCTGACAGCATTACTATGTCGTCGGCAAAACGCATTTCTTTTAATTCTTCACCCTGAACTTTAAATCCTTCTCCAAATTTCTCCTTCTTTCCTTTATACATTGCTCAGTGTACAAATTGAATAACATTGGAGAAAGGCTACAACCCTCTCTTACTCCGGTTTTTGTACAAGTTTTAAATAATTTTACTCCTGCCTGCTTCAGAACTTCAAATAGTTTATTCCAATCAACAATGTCAAAAAGCCTTCTCCAAATCTACTAAAGCTAGATATGTAAGTTTGCCTTTTCTTAATGTATCTTCTAGGATAAGCCTTAAAGTGAGTATTGCCACCCGTGATCCTACATTTCTCCTGAGCCCAAACTGATCTTCCCCGAGGTCGGCTCTTACCAGCTTTTTCATCCTCTAGTAAATAATTAGTGTTAATATTTTGGAACTATGACTTATTAAATTGATGGTTCTGTAGTTTTCACACCTGTCAGCGCCTGCTATCTTTGGAATGGTGATTATAACATTTTTCTTAAAGTGTGAGGGTACTTCGTCTGTGTCATACATCTTACATACCAGGTGAAACAATTTTGTCATGGCTGATTCTTCCAGAGACTTCAGTAGCTCTGCGGGAATGTCATGCACTCCAGGGGCCTTGTTTAGACTTAGGTCTTTTAGTGCTCTGTCAAATTGATCTTCAGTATAGTATCTCCTATTTCATCCCGATCTACTTATTGTCCCCTTCATATGTTTGTTTCCTTCGTGGAGCCCCTCTATATACTCTTTCCACCTTCCAGCTTTCCCTTCTTTGCTAACAACTGGTTTTCCATCTGTGTTTTTGATATTCATAGAGCTGTTTTTATCTCCAAATCTCTTTTATTTTCCTGTATGGTGTATGTTTTTTTTCCCTATTTATACATTCTTCTACATCCCTGCACTTGCCTTCTAGCCACTCCTGCTTAGCCATTTTGCACTTCCTGTCAATATCATTTCTTAGTCTTCTGTACTCCATTTCGCCTGTTTCATTTACTGCATTTTTATATTTTCTCATCTATTAAATTTAGTATGACCTGTGATATCCAAGGATTTTTTGTAGGTCTTGCCTTCCAACCTATTTGTCCTTTGCTGCCTTCACTATTTTATCTCTCCTCTACTGGTTTATTTCCACCCGGTTCTGTCAATTGTTGCCTAAAGCTCCCTCTGAAATTCTCAAGAACTTCAGGTTCTTTCAGTTTATCCAGGTCGCATCTCCTTATTTTCCTACGTTTATGCAGTTTTTTTTCAGTTTCAGCCTACAATTCATGACCAATAAGTTATCTCAGAGTTTATATCTGCCCCTGCGTATGTCTTACAGTTTAAAATCTGGTTCCGAAATCTTATATCTTATCATTATATAATCTATCTGGTATCTCTCGGTGTCTCCTGGTCTCTTCCACGTATACAACCTTCTTTCGTGTTTCTTAAACCAGGTGTTTGTTTTAATTAATTCTACCAGGCGGCTTCCTCTTTCATTCCTTTTGCCCAGACAATATTCACTTACTATCCTCCATTCCCTTCCTTGTCTTACTACCGAATTCCAGTCTCCCATAACAATTAAGTTTTCCTTTCCCCTAATTGTCTGAATAATTTCTTTCAGCTCCTCATATATTTCTTCGATCTCCTCATCATATAAGCTAGCTGGCATATAAACCTGCATATATTTGCTAGTAAATGATTATTTCTCTTTTTAATAGGCAGTGATTCTTAGGTAATTTTAAGTGTCCCAGTCAAAATCTGATACTTGAAAAATGCAGGTAGAAGAAAGTAGCACTCCTTTCAACTAATGTATGTATCACAAAGACTATTATAAAGAACTGACATGATTCCCAACCTTCCAACATCTTGTAAATATCTTTCCCGAAGACTGCTAATGTTTTCTTTGTACTTGCTTAAAACGTATAAAATGAAGAGTTCAACTCCACGACTGGCAATCTTCTATTGTCACAAGGCATGTCATCACATAGTTTTCTCAATATATTGGGAATTATTAAGAGAGATGGTGTAGGGCCCTGTGAATATCTGAAGATGAGACAGCTTATATTTACTCACATGACCCCAGCAACAAATCAACGTGGTGTACAATGGCGTGTGTGGTTGCTCATTACGATTAATCTTACATAGGCTTGAAATTCTTTTTATTACATGTTGATTTCCGGTTTAAGCGTTATGGAGTCCATTTTCATTTACGTGGAAAAAAAGTAATTACGTAATAAATACGCAAGCTCGCGCTGGACTATCAAGTTACACTGCAGGGGTCTGTCGTCTGCCACTCAACAGGGGAAGAAGCTTCGCAGCTGGACACGGTCAACGGAGGTCATAAGGACTGACCGGTAGCGTATAAGACGGCCTAGCACAGTCGGCGTATTACGATAAAGCATAACCGGCAAATTTGGCACAGTTTCTAGATGCATTTCATTTTATCTACAGTTCTCTATTCAAGACACCATATAACTGTTTACTGATACTGTTTTTGAATCAAATGCTGACAGATATGACATATTTTTATAGACATAAGGAAACAAATGATGAAAAGTACTTCAAATTTAAATTCTAAAAATACTCATAAATAACATATCAATCTTTACAATAGCTTGTAATTTATTCGGAAAATTTACGGTGCATAGTTTTCGTGTTATAAGTGCCAATAATCGCATGATTTCATGTTAATACGTTACTTTCGCTCCTAAAAAACAACCGGAAGCGTTTTCGTGTCACAGCTGCGAGTCTGTCATAGATATCCACTTTCTATGACAGAAAATTGATACCCCCCCCCCCCCCAAATAAAATGCGATGTTTCCTGCTGTCCGATTTGAAACTGAATGGCACACAGACGAGACGTGCGTATCAACGAGCTACAAGCGATCAGAACGCGCTCCAGCGTTACTTGTCGGCGCTATCAAGTCCTGGAATTACGCTGTTTGCGAAATCAAAGGTGTGGAATTCCTGCTTTACCTGTATTAAAACGCATATTTTCGCCCTTGTGCAGTTGTTCGCCATGTTCTGTTTGTGATATAGGCCTACATTTGTAACAATATGAGACTTAGAAAAGTTGCACGTTATGTCAGTAAGAGCAACGACATATAATAGTCCCATGACAAACTGTGCGGTATAAAATGGGAATGAGCTTTGCCATAACACAAACATTATTGCAACAGTTTCGCTTTTTAGTAGAACTTGAAGGTAATTCCTCCTCGATCACTGTTACTTTACGGTAGTAGAAGATTTATAACTTGTAAAATACATGTGCAAACTGTGCGAACTGTCCTGTACATAAAACTAATCCAAGAAACTCACTCCTCTGGGAATGCGCACATACGTTTACATGTTGTTGTTATGGTCTTCAGCCCGGAGACTGGTTTGATGCAGCTCTCCACCCTACTCTATCCTGAGCAAGCCTTTTCATCTCCTCATAAGAACGGCAACCCACGTCCACTTGAATCTGCTTACTGTACGCGTCCCTTGCTCTCCCTCTGCGATTTTTACCCCACACTCTTCCCTTCAATGCTAAATTTACGATTTCCCGATGTCTAAGAATGTGTCCTACCAAGCGATCCCTTCTTTTAGTCAGGGTATGCCAAAAATTCCTTCTCTCACCAATTCTGTTCAGTACCTCTTCATTAGTTATGCGATCTACCCACCTAATCTTCAGCATTTCAAAAGCCTCTATTCTCTTCCTGTCCGCACTGCTTATCGTCCATGTTTCACTCCCGTACAAGGCAACACTCCACACAAATGCCTTCAGAAAAGACTTCCTTACTCTTAAATTAATATTCGATGTTAATAAATTTCTCTTTTTCAAAAATGCTTTTCTTCCCATTGCCATTCTGCATTTTATATCCTCTGTACTGCGACCATCGCATGTTATTTTACCACCCATGTAACAAAACTCATCTACCACCTTCACTGTTTCGTTACCTAATCTAATTCCTTCAGCATCGCCTGATTTTCTAAGACCGCATTCCATTATTTTTGTTTTGCTCTTGTTAATTTTCATTTTATACACTCTCTTCAACACACTGTCCATTCCATTCAACTGCTCTTCCAAGTCCTTTGCTGTCTCTGACAGAATTACAATGTCATCGGCAAAACGCAATGTTTTTTATTTCTTCCCCCTGAACTTTAATCCCTATTCCAAATTTTTCCTTGCTTTCCTTCACCGCCTGCTCGATGTACAAATTGAATAACATCGGAGAAAGGCCACAACCCTGTCTTACTCCCTTCCCAACTGATGGTTCCCTTTCATACGTTTACATAGCATCCAGTATTAACCAGTATACTTCTATCAAATTAATAATTTGAGCCTATTAGAGGACCTAATACGAGGAAAAGTATTTGAATATGGCGTGTTTCAAACCACTGTCGTCTGCCATCGACAATTTCACATTCCGCGACTTTACTGCTTGCGCTACGCCAGTCTGCCTTGCTACGTATCTCCGACGTAGGTGTTAGACTTTTTCTGTGTACTACTCGTATATATGTCGGTTACTGACATGTAATTGCGACAAATAATATACACAGTAATATTCGTTTTGACGGATCTTCAGTACGACGTTGCCGTGAAACGAGAGATTTCCACAATATGGAAACTTTTTTACCACTTATGTTTGCAGTTATTTATTCCAACAAATAGTATCTATAATGGCCGATCTTCAGAAATTGTCAATTTACTGACATCTTATTTGCTTTGAAATGCCATATGTTGATAGTATAAAAGTCATGTATTTAAAATCCCAGCCGGCCGCGGTGGCCGAGGAGACTGAGGCGCTCCAGTCACGGTCTGCAAGGCCACTACGGTCGGGGGTTCGAATCCCCCCTCGGGCATGGATATTTGTGCCGTCCTAGTTCGTAAGTAGTTTGTAAGTTTAGGGACTGATGACCCGGTAGTTAAGTCCCATAAGCTTTACAAACATTTGAACATTTTTTTTTAAATCCCATCAAATTCGGGCTTCTACTAACGACCAATATGGCGTCTTCATCTCTACCGAAAAGAGCTACCTCCTCCCACAATAGCCATTTGGTGTGACGTGGGTGGCGTTCTACCATCTTCTTGGTGAACTTTCAGACGTTCAGAATTTCTGGCATGCTTGATATTGCCCCTTACGTTGGGAAAGCTCCGCCAATTTGAGGTTCGCATGCCGTGATGTCAGAAACTCGGCAAGTTGACCACAGTCGTTGAGATGCACGCCGACGGATTTAAAGTGTCAAGTCGTAAAAGTTGTAGCACTGGTCAAAAGATTCCGAGAGAAATATTACTTTTACGCATCGCTCATGTATTTTGGTCTACAGTCCGGAGACTGGTTTGACGCAACTTTCCACCCTACTCTACCCTGTGTCAGGCCAAATAAGAACAGCAACACCCTTTTGAACCTGATTACTATATTCGTCTCTTGGCATCCGTCTGCAATTTTCGCTCCCAGCACTTCTCTAAAATACTAAATTGAATATTCTTTGATGTCTCACCGATAACTTCTTTTAATCAAAGTATGAAAGAAATTTATTTTCTTTCCAATCCTCTTCAGTACCTCCTCGTTAGTTATACGATCTACCCACCGAAGCTTCAGTATTCGACTGCTGCAAAATATTTTAGAATCCTCAATCCTCTTCTTGTCTAAACAATTTATCGTTCATGTTTCACTCCTGTACAAGGCTACACTCCACACCAATTCCTTGAACAAAGCCCTCCTAAAGCGAGTACTGATATTCGATGTAATCAAATTCCTAATTTCCGGAAACGCTTTTCTGCCTATACGTATCATTTGTATAGCGAAAGTTGGCAACGCTATACTGTCTCACTGTCACTCTCTGGTAAGAGAGGTGTGAATTGTGAGTCGGCGGTAGCAAGTAGGAGGCAGAACGAGTTTGAAAGTGGAAGTAGACAGACGTAGTTAGATGTTGGTGGAGAGCAATAGACTGAGAGAGCTGCTAGGATTGTTGATAACTTTAATTTTTGCTTTGTATTTTTATTGTAATTGTGATATTTAGGAAAAGATAATAATAAGAGTCATAAATCATAATTTGGTTTCACTTAGAGGACAGCATTCTCTCTCTTTTTTGTTTAACTCAGTATTATTATTGGCAAGTAGTCTTAGGCGAAAATTTTCAAACGGTCGGCTAGATAGAGTTTCAAATGTTCAAATGTTTGTATAGTCTATGGGACTTAACTACGGGGTCATCAGTCCCTAAACTTACAAACTACTTATGAACTACTTACGAACTAGGACGGCACAAATATCCATGCCCGAGGGGGGATTCGAACCCCCGACCGTAGTGGCCGTGCAGACCGTGACTGGAGCGCCTTAGTCTCCTCGGCCACCGCGGCCGGCAATAGAGTTTCAACTTTATTTATATTTCATCATCAATATACTGCAAGTGACGAAGATGCTGTATACGGATAGGATGTGGGTGAATTTAAAGTTTATTATGATTCATATTCCGAGTAGGGAAGTAATTTGGTGAGTCTCTGTTAAACATACTTAGTACCGATATTTGTTAGGCTCTTACATTTTTTGATACAAGAATCGTAAGGAACTAATTTATCAGGTAGCTACCAATACTACTTATCTATCGTCTGTCGCGCCTTTTTCATACAAATATGAATACACCACTTGCTGACAACACAATAATTAGTTCATTAATAAAATTAGGTTACACTTTAAGAACGTGTAGGTACACGCAATAATTATTCCTAAGCTCGCAAGCGAATCCATACATAGTCAGTTTTGGCATTTAATAGACTAAACTTTAATCTTTAAATAGTTACATAATTATCAACTTAGACGTTTTTGCACTATGATAGATTGTACAAGTTCCTTTTGTTGCTATCAGTTACTGTTATAGACTCTGTCATTCTACGCATGAGCACATTTGCACTCGGTATTACTTGGTATGCACCCAACTTAGCTAAAGAACTATTTTGACAAGATAACACTTTGTTTGTTAATGAGGTATCAATCTTACCCACATATAACAAGCATTTCTAAGGTTGCAATAGAACCAGTGCTCAATCTT
The DNA here is from genome assembly GCA_026315105.1 of Locusta migratoria. Classification (NCBI taxonomy): domain Eukaryota; kingdom Metazoa; phylum Arthropoda; class Insecta; order Orthoptera; family Acrididae; genus Locusta; species Locusta migratoria. The sequence continues at coordinate 130,800,775 of CM048750.1, read as the reverse complement.
TGTCACAGTAGTAATTTAAACTGTGATCTTGTTGAAGCTGCAGCAAGGGCCTGGGGGGAGGGGTATTTGGAGGGTCGGGGGGGGGGGGGGGGGCGGGAGGCTGCAGCCCGACAGCCCCTGGGTACGCAACTGACTAAGGGATTCATAATTGTCAACTTTAGCGTTTTCACTGCACCATAGCCTTGCATGTTATTCTGCTGCTATCACTCGCTGTTCGAATTTGTCAGTTACTACACCCATGATCACATTTATTTTGGACAGTAAATTTGTGTCAAACATTCGCCAGTATTTAATTTAATTAATGAACTATTTGTCTGTCTGATTAACGAATAGGACCTTGAGCTACAACCGGACTTGTTATTCATTGTATAACCAGACTCGTGTTCTGGATAGCTAAACGCACTAACAGGATTACACATATTGCTATCAGTCGATACCAGGCTGATTAACTATATTAATTACTCATACTTTAATTACAGATAATAAGATCAGTTTTTGCATTGACAGTGCTATACATATCCTGATAGGCACTTTTGCATCAGCACACAAACAGAAGCACACTCATGCACAAGCCAGTTCCGATCCACAAACAAAAATTTTATTTTATTTAAACATAACTGTTTCAGTGTTACCCAAATAGAAAAACGTACTACTATCATTACCTCGTCACCTAATCTGATTCTTTCAGTATCGCCTGATATATGTGAATACATTCCATTACACTTCTTTTGATTTGTTAATGTTCATCTTATACCCTACTTTCAAGACATTTCTCATTCCGTTTAATTGCTCTTCCAGGTCCCTCGCTGCCACTGACACAATTACATTGCCATCGGCAAACTGCAACGTTTTCATTTCTTCTCCTTGGATTTTTATGTTTTCTCCAAATTTCTCTTTTACTTCCTTCATACCTTGCTCAACCCACAGATTGAATAACATTGGGGAAAGGCTACAGTCCTTTCCCTTTCCAACCAATACCTTCTTTTAATGCCCATCGACTGTTATAGCTATTGCTGGTCTCTGTCAAAAGCTTTATCCGAATCTACAAACAAGTAGAAATTTAGTTTTTCCTTTCCTTAGTCTAAGATAAGTAGTAGAGCAGTATGCTTCAAGTGTTCCTACATTTCTCTTAAATCCAAATTGATCAAAAAAAGTTCAAATGTTTGTGTAACTTACGGAACTTAACTACGGGGTCATCAGTCCCTAAACTTACAAACTACTTATGAACTATCTAACACTAAGGACGGCACAAATATGCATGCCCGAGGGGGGATTCGAACCCCCGACCGTAGTGGCCGTGCAGACCGTGAGTGGCGCGCCTCAGTCCCCTCGGCCACCGCGGCCGTCTGCGAATTGATCTTCGTCGCGGTTGGAATCAACATTTTTCTATTCTTCTGTAACTGTCACCCCTATCTACCTGTAAGCTCATACTCGGAGCCTCGAACAGACACGTGTCTGCCTGCGGCTGCAGCTGACTCGTTTGGCACTCAGGCGATCCAGGTTCAATCCCACTTTCTGGTACCTTTTCCTTATTTTACGTACGAGTCGCTGTGGACTAAGATGATTTCAACTGTTTCTCCCTTTTCTTCTTCCACATTTAACTCATTTCTCAATGTTCCTTTTTTCTTCAGCTCGTCAGCCTCCACTCTCCTTCTTCGGTTTTTCGTAGAACCTTTGGCGTCCTATAATTTATTTCTTTGTAGCAGTCATTTCTTAATATCTTGAGCAGTAATTTGGAGGTCATCCAGGCCTGTTCCAACATCTTTGCATAATGTGTAAACCATTTTTATTTTATTTTAGTATTTTTGTCAGTCACTTGCGATTCATCCTTTGTATGTGTCCATGGTGACAACTATTAAATAAATTTAATGACAAGAAATATTATCAATTAGATCATAAATGAGTTCATTTTATTTTTAAAATGACTGTTACAGCTACTAAAATATGAAGCAAAATCAAAACTTTTTATTATAAGTTTAATGGTTTTATATTCAGTCATATTTAGTCCAGATCGTAAATTTTATTCTTTTGGTAACCAATTTTGGCCAGTGAAATGGACATCTGCAGACCACAACAACCATAGTGTCGACCACCGGTTTTGTTCAGTTGCAGCTGTCTGGAAGATTGAATGTCGATTGATCAAACCGGCTACTTGACACGATACATAATATTACATGTTTAGTCATATGACGTGACAGAACATGATGATGTACTATGTGGACCGAAGCGGCGTATTAATTCTTGGAACTCGATGTGATATATTGTCCTATTTTATAATGTTTAACATTACAATGTGATGTCATGTGTCACGTCATAACACATAGTATAATGACATTATACGGCACATATCGCACGTGTCGCATGAACTGAGATATTAAAGGCACACGATGTTTCAGAATGGTATGGTGTGCCAAGACTTTCCATGAGGAAAAATGTAACATCCAATGTAGCATGTGAGCCTGATGTGATAACATTATATGACCAGGCATGATGTGAAAAGACCTCCCAAAAGCGCGACTGTGTGTTTCGTGTACATTACACACCTCTCAGCGTCTAGTTAATTCAACTGATACTGAATAACAACTCAGAAGTACACATAATCCATCATTAAACGATGTCATGTTCTTGAACATTTCAGTGACCTATAATTACGTATTCTGTGTTTGAGGAAAGTAATGTTGAAAGCTTTCTGCTGGAACCACAAGTGTAGGACATAAAAAAAAGAACTTGGTTACAGCAGACAGCAGTGGCGCACATGTGACGCGACCGCACGCGCTCTGCCGCTCAGTCTGCCAACAGCCTTTATCTTTTCTTAGCCTCGTTTTGAGAAGTCCATGTGAGTAGATATTGTTCATGGCTATTTCACAGGTCTTGCGTGCTGTAAAAATGAGTATTTTGCGATGGCATCTTCCCTCAAAAGAAAACGTTATCTTGTATATAGAGCAAAAACTGTGCGCAATAGACTCGATAATGGAGAAAGTGTCAGTGCTATGCCTAACTACTAAGATAGGAAGAAGAAGCGCACGGAAATCGAGTCTCCGAGTGTTATACGAATTAGCACATAAACACTGAAAGAAAAAAAAAAGACATGAAGTTTTATGAGGAATTAAGAATGGACAACGACCCTAAATTTGTCGCCAGCACTGGCTGGCTTGATCACTGGAGAAATCGTTATGGAGTAAGACAGTTTACTATTTGTAGGGGAAAAACTATCTGACTTCACGAAGGTTTTGCCTCGGTTTAAGAACAAGTTTCATAAATTTATCGTAGTTATACGTTTGACTGGAGATCATTTGTACAGTTGTGATGTAACAGGGTTTAATTATAAACTCTTGCTATCTAGAAGCTTTGCTTTCAAGGAGTAAGGAGAGGGACCCGATCCTAACATTCAGCAATGAAACAGGTGAGCACAAATTAAAACTTGGTCTCATTGGAAAAGCAAGGTAGCCATGTGCTTTTAAGCACAGTCCAGTTTGGTATCAAGACCAATGTGATACCTGGATGAGCGGTGTAATTTTGAAACGATGGTTTCATTTAGCATTTGTCCCATCGGCTGAGACGTTTATAACATTTAGATAACTTGTCAAGGATGGCTATTCTGATTCTTGACAATGCGTCTTCGCACCCCTACAGTGAAGATTTTAACAGTGGGGACATCGACGCGTTCTTTCGTTTTTCCACCAGTGTTGCAGCATTATACCAGTGCAGTCGCAGTGGAGTGCCCGAGCGTTCTAAGGCGCCTTGCTGCGGAGCGCCGGGTTGTTCGCCGTTGGAGATTAGAGTCCTCCCTCAGGCATGTGTGTGTGTGTGTCTTTGTGTGTGTGTTTTGTCCTTAGCGTAAGCTAGTTTAAGTAGTTTGTAAGTCTAGGAACAGATAACAGCAGAAGTCCCTTAGATTTACAAACTTCTGAGTATTTTTGCCAGTCCATGGATCAAGGAGTTTTTTTTAGTCTAGAGGGAAGATATAGCAACTGGCTAGTATTCTCTCCTCTTTCTTAAAACGCTAATAGTCAAGAACGTATGGAGAAGAAAATAGATCACGACGAAGAAAATGTGACCTTAACCCGACTGTGAAAGAGTCAGTGAAAATGAAGTTGCAAAGTGGTTCCAGAGTAATATATAGGCAAACATTATGTCCGATGAAGAAATTACTTCTGCTAATGAAGAAATTCGAGAAAATTATGACGGCACAGATTCCACTGCAATACAACCTAAATATCACATAGTGTGAGACAACGGGCTGTCGAAACCGCCCTTCAGTATTCTGAACAACAACGAGCGCCGGTAATGGACTGTTCCTTCGACGATACATTTTGCGTCACCTACGTATGTCACAAACACATTCCTCCTAGTCCTCAGTTGAAATGACCAAAACGAACCTTGGTGTGCTGAATTCACATCGTTGTGGGGGTGTTACTGAAAGGCGACGTAAGTAATTTTTTTAACCCTTTAACTGTTATCCTATCTTGGGTTTAAACGTTTTGTTGGGAAATGTTATCCCAAGATAACTCTTTCTCCCAAATTTTTCGTGTCCCTGAAGCATTATTCCGATTAAAATCGTTGTAGTTGCCTCTGCTGCTGATAGTGGGCAATTTTTTCTTTTTTCATTTTTTGGGGGATGGAGATTCGCGTTTTCTTTATATAGTTGTTGGAGCATACTTCTTCTTTATTGTCATTTTTGTGATGTTGCAGCGCTTCATCTTGAAGTTATTCGAAATGAATACTGATTATTACAGTGTCGAAAATCAGTAATAACGTGATTTAACGAAACTTTGCATATATTTTTGCTAAACCTGAGGTAGGGCGCCACTTTTTATCCATTTCAATCTTAAAAAACTCCTTACATATTCAAGATAGCTAATACAAGTTTCATTGACGTAGATGAACTAGAACTGCAGTTAGTTTACTGTCCTTCGAAATAGTGAACTCCCATAACTATGCACCGTAGAGCGTAATTACGTCGCCTTTCAGTAACACCCCCACAACGACAATTAGCACTCCAAGTTCTTTTTCGGTCAGTTTAAGGAAGGCCGAAGAGCAATGTGTTCATGGCATACATAGGTAATGGAAAATGTATTTTTATTTATTACCCTGTGACCTTCCCCTAGGTTTGGTTTCGGCCTAAACCCTCCTCACAGTCGTCTATTGTGTTCACAGGATTTGGTGAGAGTTTTTTTCAATTTCGCAGATTTTCCCAGAAAGAACATCAAAAATTAAAAAAAAAAATATGTCACTTACCTTTGGTCGGCTGCTCGGTGTAGTCTTGTCGAGTCTTGCAGATGTGATCCCCAGCGCCGCTCTAAATTTTCAGGAGACGGTATTTCTATTTTCAGTCTAAAAATAACTTTCTCGACGTAGAAACGTTTTACTTTCAATTTTTATGTGTATCTGTCCTAATACACATTCATAAAAGTAAGTAATAAATCTCTGTACTTTGCTCCAAGACACCAAAATTCGAGCGTTCTGTTCTACGCTACCGCTTCAAGCGCCTAAACAACTCTTGTGATACACCTTACAGTGATGCTCTTCGTTCGAAAATAAACCTAATGTTATGTAACAAGTTGTTACACACTCAAAAATTAAATAAACATGTCAAACACTTTCAGTACAAACTAAGCCGCGGCGGCATAGCCAAGCGCATTGAGGCGCTATGCTGCGATGCGCCAGGCTGTTCTCCGTCAGGGGTTCTAATCCCCCCTCGGGCATGGATGTTTGTGTCGTCTTTAGTATAAGTAGTTTGTAAGTTTAGGGACTGATGACCCCTCAGTTAAGTCCCTTAAGCTTAACATACATTTGAACATTATTTGAGTACAAACTAAATACTTCAATTTCTTATTCTTGCGTGTATGTGTCGTGGTATATAGACTTGCGCATACTAGTTCGCGATCAGGAGCACTCGCTTTAGTTCTCGGCTCTGCCGCGAACTAGTTCGTTCTTTAGTTCGTCCGCTCCCAGTGACGGCTGAGCGGCGTGGTCTGCGCATGAAATTGGAGGGAAAAGTTCCCCCACGTAGCTGCGGCATGCGCTTGCTGCGTGAGCCGTTAACGATGTGTCATTTTAGCGAATTTATTATGGTGTAACTATATTTTTGGTTTGTGATCTTTTTTAATCGCTTTAATCGCTTTGTTAGTATTTAATTCGTTATCACTGCTTCATAACGGTTCTAATGAAATATTATGTTCCATTGGCAGTCTTTTATGTTACTTTCTAATTTTCACATATATCAACATGAATTGAAACACGTAATTTCGAAACTTCGAAAAAATAAATAAATAAATAAAATGTTTATGTTGTATCTGTATGGTATGTTTATGATGCGGCAAGTTACATTTAGGATATTTGGTTGCTATAAATTATAAAAATCTAAGTAAAGGTAATATATGAATTGTCTATATGGAAGCTTTAGTACAGGCTCCTCGCTCAATACAGTCGATCAGTAGGTTTTTATGTGTGCAATGTCAGATTAACACCGAAAAATACAGCTCATTGGTTCAGCCTTCATCAGAAGTAAACATTTCTTTGTTATGTGAAATGAATACTGGTTCTTGAGCAACAGAGCACACGTCCAAGTTAGAAATATAAAATAAACGTGTCAAGATATAAAAAAGAACATATTTCATGGAACTAAACAGAGCCAATATGGGTTCGTGCGTGGCCAGCACTTTGGGTGACATCTAACATCAGTCAGATACATGATATATGTTATACTTTTGGTATCTCGACATGAACGTGAGCTCTGTTGCTCAAGAAACAGTATTCATTTCATGTAACTAAAAAAAAAATGTTTTCTTCTGATGATAGATTCCGTAGTTGAAGCCGAAACCTTGGTTAAGTAATCAACCTCTAGCTTTTCAACCGATGCTCTAGCTTTTCAACCGATGAACAGAGTATTTTTGAGTGTTAATCTTTCACGAACGGTTTCTGTCTCAACAGCCATGTTTAAAGTTGTTGCAATGTCACTTTATACGAATGGTATAACTTTATGGGTCTGAAACGTAATGAAATTGGAATTGAAATATTAAGAACGGTTTAGGATGTGCACATACGGAAATGTTACAAACTCTCTATAACGTAAACAGTTAGTTGTGAAATCTCAAAACTCCAGTTTCAATTTATTGTGCCTCACTTTGCGATCGTTCTTCGTATATTTCCAGCCTTTAAAAGTGAGAGAGGCAGTATTGCAGACTGTGGAACGGCGTCGCCCACGGCCTCGGCCGCGGCCGTATTGGCGCTCGCCCGCCAGCTGGGAGCTGACTAATTTACATTTGGCGGCGCAGCTGTGCCGCAGCCGCGTCTGAAACCTCGTTACGGCTTAAGGGCCTTTAAAACCTTGTTAGCGCTGGCGGCAATCCGCGGAGAGCGCGCGGCGGCGAAGACGTCTGCGGCTAAGCTGCGCGCCTGCTCCCGCCCACCAGGAGGTGCGGCGTAGTACAGTGCGACACCGCTTTGCGTGTGCGTATGGGAGCACTCGGCGGTTAATCGTCCAACTTGGCTGCAGTTGATGTTGGAGTCATTGCTGCAGCAATCACAATAATATGCCTCTAAAATGTAACCATAATGGATCCTGTAGAACTTCGAGTCTGTCCTTCATAGAGTACGGAATAATATCCAGTAACAACTAAAAAGTTTGTACCTCTTCTACAACATGTTTCGGTGTTGTGCCCATCTTCAGCTGCTCATACATTTATTTTCATGTCTCCTTGCTGGAGTTCATTGCTTACATAGAAACAAGTTAAGTCGTTAGTATTTAACCCTAGATCACGAAGCCTATACTTATATCTATATAAAATCGAAAGGACACCCATATAGACTCTCTCACTGACTAAGCACAAAAACTCGGAAACAACTTCACCTATGAAGCTGAAATTGGGCAGGAATGTACTTCATCGGTAGAAGACGTCAGCTAAGAAAGTATTTTGCGATAGGGCTGGTAGTTCAGGAGATATGACTTCATAAACAATGAAACTTTCTCCGTATTGCGGCACGTGACAGTGTGACTTTACCAGTTCACTATTTGTGAAGGAGAGGACTTAGCGACTTGCAACAAACTTCAAACATAATTTCAAACCTTTAGGAAACTTTTTGTCGCTGACAACCCCAACAAAATTATGATAGGATAAAAGTTTGTCGCTTACTACTTTTTCGGCGTTCATGCAGTAAAATTACGGCATTTGGCCTGATGTACTACTATTAATTGTATTCGTGAGAAATGTTACAGACGGTATACACACAAACCACTGAATGTACGTTCGAAATTTTATCATAGTACGACACACAGTTCATGAGATATGGAGTAATAAACAATTACACAAAACAATTCATTGAGCCAAGATCGCTAAAAAAAAAAAAAAAATTTCCATCACAGGGTGGATTGTCATAATGAATGAAAAAAGGAAGTTTAACAAGATGTTTACTTGCGTTAGAAGGTTATGTCTCTATTTTGTTACATTAACAAATCACAGTCATTTTAATTCAATGCGATGCACATCTTGTTCCACCGGCTAAATATTCGCAAACACACAGTAGCGCTCGATTCAACTTGGTGCAGTCTACGACGAGCAACCACACGTGGCGATTGCCACACACAAATCTATAACCTCCACCTGGAGATCCACATGCCGACTGATGCCGAGCGACGCCGCCCGGCCAGCTACACCACTCGCTCCCGCCTCGTCACTCCCTGCCCACGCGCGCATGCGCGCCAAAAGCTCAACTGCTGGGTTTTTCCCTACGTCATCCATTCCCCATGTGAGCTGTTCTAACCGATTTGCCAACGTACAGCGCTCAGCCAATACATTTCTAAAACTTTACTTAAAATCAAAATAATTACACTACACATTAAATAAATGTTTTCTTAGGTTTTTATATTGGTATAAACATCCTTTGTACTATTTATCATAATCGTGCAATTTCTTAGATCGCAGATAAGTGATTTAACTGAACACTTCAAGATGAAATACACTAGATTAATTGAAAATAAAATGAGAAATAGTTAATATATTATTTTTATAAACAAACATTGCCATGCTAGTTGTGTAACTGTCTTGTATTCATTGGTAATTTATTATTTTTCATTGTCAATTAAGCATATTACGCCAGATGTGACTATATCAGCTAATGTATTGTTTATTTATCAACAGGATATTTTGTAATGAGGGCCTTAAAGGTTCCTAACTGCGTCGTATTACTTCAAATGCCAGTAATATTAGAATATTTTATTTCACGCTGTGCACTGCACTGTGCCTGGCACTCGCCATTGTCCCTCTCTCCCCTCACCGGAAACGAAACTGGAAAATCCTAAGCTGGAACAAGCCACCAACGTCGGCCTGCTCGCTGGCCTCCTGTCAGCTCAAGCACACAGCAAATCTCAACGAGGAGAATTTCTACCTATGGCCTAACTATAAATGTTGTCACCCAACTGTGTACATACATTGCTACCATAATTAATAAGATTAAAATTGTGTAACATTTAGTGCATTGGCATGGTCAATGTTTGCAGTGAACTTCATACTGTCATACTGTTTAATTATCAAATGCTATTAATTATCAGTATTTCTATTGGGCGGTAATCTCACAAAGTGACAGAAATAAATAAATAAATCTTGGCTCAATGAATTGTTTTATATAAACTGTTGATCGCTCTCCAGTGGCGTAAATGGCTTTTAACTATAAACAATTACGTTAATGAAAAACCGCCACATCACACATGACGTTTTGATTTGTTGCGTCTTTTCTACTAACTAAATTCGCGACGTATTTTGCAGACGTTTTAAATATGCACCACTGGATGTACCTTCTAAATAATATCGTATTACGACATATAGCTCAGGTGCTATGACGTAAAAGACATTGAAATACATGAAACTTCGCCTTAAAAAGCATGAGGTTGTAATTTACTACGTCTTTACTACCAAATCAATTTACAACACATTTCGCAGGTAGTTTCCTAATATTCCTCTCTACGAACGTGGTAAATAATGTCTTTGTAAGTCCCATAATTAAGGAGATATCTCTCTTTATATAAAAGCTAAGGTCACTCACTCACTCACTGAGGAAACACGAAATCTCTAAAACTACTGCACCAATGAAGCTGACATTTTGCCGGTATGTAGTTTAAAGGTAGAAGATATTAGCTAAGAAAGTATTTACGATAACACGGAATGAAAGTGCATGGCGGAGGATACTTTTCCTACAGACCGACGAAATCTACAGTTTCATTCCGACCTTCACGATACTTTGAGCGCTTGACTTTCAAAAGGAAGGTCACCGTCTACCTAAAGTTCCATACGGTGCATGGGGGAGAGTATCTTGCAAGATAAAAGAGGATCCCTAAGTATTTTGGTCGCGCCATAACTTGAGAACGGCTCGACCGATTTCACAGATCCTTTTTTGTTGTTTTTGTTATTCTCAGATCACAGTTTGTATGAAAAAAAACTGGAAAATTTGAGAACAACAAAGTCCGTTTTTCATTGTGACTCTGTGCTTCCATTGCATACAAATCTGTAGTTTTGTTCCGATATTTATGAAATTTTACACATTTCACCATAAAACAAGAGGAATGTCAATGTCTGTATAAAATTTCGTTCGATGCACAATGGAGGGTGCTTAACATACTAACTTTGACAAAATGAAAAGGTTTTCTCAGATCTTGATGAACTTTTGCACACACGACAATTATACCAAGAGGAAGGTCACAAGATACATACATGCAGGTATGATACATAACAGAGGGTGCCTTGCAAAAAACATTACCGACAAAAGGGAAAGGTATAAATGAACAGAGACATGGAAAAGGAAGAGATGAATGCAGATAGAGGAGGGGAGATGGACTACGAGAGTGTAGAATAAATATACACCCGGGCAACGCCGGGTTTACAGCTAGTAGTACATAAACACAAAGTATCGTAAATTTTACTACTCTTTGTTATATTCAAATAAACATTGCAAGAAATTAAAATTACAATGAAAATGGTACAAAGCAAAACAAAAACACATCTTTAAGAATTCTCTTTCATTTACACAGCTGTTACTAGATCATTTACAGCAGTTTGTGCACAAGTTTGCTCGGTGTCCCTTGTGGTAAGCTCAACGGCGTTCTGTGAAATATGTGACTATCATTCTTCTTTTTATAGAAGGGCAGATGTGACCAATATTTGTTTTGCCAGTTCTAGGTTCTTGCTGCCTTCGTAATGGTGACTCTTTAGTTAGAACATCTTGTATAGGTATTCAAAGGTGTGTTTATGAACTAGGAGTATCTTGATCGCCTCCTGTCTATCTCTTCATTAGTAAATACCATTGTGACCATCTCATCCGTAAAAAACAATGTCTCCTAGGAGTCTTTGCTGCCTTAGCCTGATGAATGGCTGCCTTCACGAAGTGGATAATGCTTCTGCTTGGCGTGCGACAGCTTGAGCGGCTGGCAGATGTTGCAGACCAGCGGTAATTGTTTTTACCTCTTAGAACCTTTCTTGGTGAAAACAAGATATTTGTGTTTTATGATGGCGATGAACTTCTATCATGACATTTACTTTCAGGTGTGGGTGTGTTAGAATTTTCAGATGCAAGTCGATTCCGTTTCCGTTCGCATTCCCCAAGTGCTAGACAATCTTCAGGATTGCCATCCTTATCAACAATTGGCCCCGTAATATCTTTCCTATCTGAATCACTCATTACTATTTCATCAACGTCTACACTATCGATTTCTGTCAAATCAATTTTCACCCACTTCTTCAGTCATTTTAAAAATCTTTTCTTCACAATTAGGGTTGTCTCCACGCAGAATACTCTTCCAAACTCATATAAAATAAAAATTAATACACAAACCGTAGTCGGTCTTCGCCCTCACCAATCAGCCTTCTGTAGCGTCCTCGGTTCATGTAATCTTCAGACTGTTCCAGCATATTCATATCCTCTCTGATCTGGTCAATCCATCACAGTTGTGGTCTTTCCCTTGGTCTTTTGCCCCTGGTGTCTTCTTCTACTACCTACCTGATGGTCTGGCCTTCTCGCTGCATTATGTGTCCATATCACTTCAGTCTTCTATATTTAATCACTATCACGATATCCATTAACGTGAATAAGTCCTGCAATTCACAGACATTTCTGTTTCTCCATTCGTCTCCTTCATTCGTATAAAATTCTTTCCGAGAATGGTATTTTCAGATCTCAAGAGTTTTCTTTCCATTTATCCGGTAATAGTGCAGATCTCTGCTCCAAGTAAAATTAAAAACTGTACAACTGCCTTGCAGATGTTGCTCTTTGAGGATATCGATAGTAGCCGGAACTTCAGTTGTTTCCAGCTTGTATTCGTGCGGTAATTTCCTGGTTTATCTCGTTCCTATCATTGAGTATTGCCCCAAGATATTTAAATTTTCTCCTTTGAAATACATTTAGTGGTCCGTCATCATTTTTCTCTAAATATTAAATTACAGGCCTCTTCTATTAACGTACTTGTCATCTGAACCACGTCTTCCTTTTCTCTGATATCAGAACGATATCATCTATACAGGCCAGGGTGTTGCTCTTTCTTCCCAGCTGTGTTCCTGTCTATAGGCTATGGTCTCAGAACTCTCTTCAGTACCAGGTTATCCTTTTCATACTAAGTAGTTACAACTTTGTACATAATTTTTACGGTTTCTCAGATGGATCAGAAACATATAATCTGAATGGAAATTACATGAATACGACTGACAATACTCAATTTTTTATCGAGCACACTTACTGCCATCTGCGGAAGATGTCTATGAAAAGTATCAACAAGTGAGTGTTTGTTTCACTGCGCAGCAGTTTGTGAACCATGTAGAACACGAAAGTTGTCCGTAACTTTTATTACATTGCATAACTAAAAGTTGTAATTCTGTTTTTCGTCGTAATTATTAAATGATCAGTTTATTTAGTACAACAGTTAGTACTGCAAATTTAAATATTTCAGTCTATTAAAGAACCCTTGTTTTTCTCTATATGACATTTTGTAATATGAAAATTTGTGCATGACTTTACATAAATCTTGCTTCTGAAATCATCAAGAGAGTCACAGAATAAAAATTATTACCTTCATCGAGAAAAAGATCAGGTCTGAATGGGTTAAAGAGTAGGGGAGAGAGGCAGACTCTGGGCCGCACTCCAGTCCCAACCTTGATCGTCCTGGCACCTTTCGTTCACTTTCACCACGCAGCCATGATTTTTAGATGCAGATTTATGATTTTTGAGTCCTTTCTGTTGTAACTGGTAGTATAAATTAATCCAGAGAAAAATGCACATACATTACGCCCTACAAATTCAGTTGCATCTTATTTCGGGGTTCAATCTGTTTGTGTAAATCACGTAACCATTAATTACACTTCTTTTCAGACTGAACGCATGTCATCATGTACAAGTAATATCCCGATGCCCCTTGCATAAAGTCACGGATAAGTATATACTTTTTCTTTCGTGTTTCTTACGTTATTCCCTTGTGCCTCTCCTCTCTTCCTACTGTACTACCCTACCCTCTCAGTACTCTCTCTTTATCTTTCATGTCTTCGCAATGTCCTTTCACGGAGGAGCGCTAGTCCTCCAATGTTCACAAAACTTCTGTTTACATTTTAAAGTGGCAGAAAAAAAAGTTCAAATGTCTGTAAATCTATCGGACCAAACTGCGTGGTCTTCAGTCCGTTGCTTACAAACTACTTAAACCTAGGTAAACTATCCTAAGGACAACACACACACACACACACACACACATGCCGCAGGGAGGACTCGAACCTCCACGGTGAGCAACCGCGCGTTCCGCAGCGAGACGCTTTAGACCGCTCGTTTACTCCACCGCGGCAGTGGCAGAAAGGGTACTAACACTAAATTGATCAGGATTCCAATACAAAAGGTATATGGCTACAAGGATAGAAAGGGCTATGTGAGGTGTACTGAACGGTTTCTAATGGTAGTGGACCTCCTGAAAAGAACAATCTTCTGTCTCAAAGGGTGGAAGTACGAACTTAACATCTAAGAACCATCAGTGTAAAGGTTGTAAATTGTGGTATCTGTGCTGGGTAAGCATCATAATTCAATGTAATAGATGAAAGTATTGAAGCAGTAATCTGTTAAGGCTGTGAAGGTGGCTAAATCGACAGATAATAACAGCCGAAATATTTGCAAAGAAACTGACAGTGTTTGTCACTCTCCAAACTAGTAGCGTAAATGAAGGTAATTGTATTTTTGTGCATGTATGGGCAGAAGTCGTACCCAATAATCGTAATAGATTAACTATTTGACCTCCTGAGTCATATGAAACCATTGCAGAAAGGGCCAAAGACAACCTCGATCTAATTTAAAACACATATACATATACACTGAGGAGCCAAACCAACTCCTACTACTGCTTAGTGTCGTGTAGGGCCATCGAGAGCCCGTAGAAACTTCTCAGCATGTCGTGGCATGTACGCGACTGATGACTGAAATAGTTCTGGAGGGAAATGACACCATGCATCCCGTAATGCTGTCCATAAATCCATAAGAGTGAAGAGGTAGAAATCTCTTCTGAATAGAATGTTGCAAAGAAGCCTACATATGCTCGATTATGTCAATGCCTGAGTAGTTTGTTTACTGGCGAAGGTGTTTAATCTCAAAACATTGTTCTTGTGCCATTCTGTAGCAAATATGGGAGGCGTCGGAGTGGCCAAGCACATTGAGGCGTTATGCTCTGATGTACGAGACCATTCCCCGTCGGGGTTCGAGTCGCCCCCTCGGGCAAATATGTTTGTGTCTTTAGTATACGTTAGTTCATACGTAGTTTGTAGGTTTAGGGACTGTTGACCACATAGTTAAGTCCCTTAAACTTAAAAAAAATTAACATTGGAACAAATATGTTCATTTGGGTTGTTGCATTATTTTGCAGATATTGCCTAAGTCCATCGAAATGCACGATGGATATGAATGGATTCACGTGATCGCCTTCGTATATGCCGGAGTTGTATCAGGGGTTCCACTCCAACTGCACACGACCACCACTGTAGCAGAGTCTCTACTAGCTTGAACAGCCCCCTGCAGAGATGCAGGATCT
The DNA here is from genome assembly GCA_026315105.1 of Locusta migratoria. NCBI lineage: Eukaryota > Metazoa > Arthropoda > Insecta > Orthoptera > Acrididae > Locusta > Locusta migratoria. The sequence continues at coordinate 130,785,738 of CM048750.1, read as the reverse complement.
CCATACATCCGTCGGCTCCATACAACTGGAAACCAGACACATCGGAACCGGCAACATGTTTCCAATCATCAACAGCCCTATGGTGTTGGTGATGGGCCCCGGCAAGAAGCAACGGTTTGTGTTGTGCAGTCAGCATGGGTACATGAGTGGGCCTTCTTCTGCGAAAGCCATCAATGATGTCTCGTTGAATGGTTCACCAGCTGAAATTTGTTGAAAACCGCAGCATTTTGCTAAAGGATTGCGCTTCTGTCATACAATTCTGTTCAGTTGTTGTTAGTCCCGTGCGAGCAGGATTTTTTTCCCGCCGCAAGTCGGAGATTTGATGTATTACGGATCCCCGATATTCACGTTGCACTCATGAAATGGGCAAACTGGAAAATCACCGCCTCATCCATACTTCGATGATGCTGTGTCCCGACTATAATACTCTCTTATATCGTAACAAACTGCCATTGTAGTAGCAGGAACAATCTCCTGCGCAAGACGTGTGTTGTCTTAGATTCTCGTTACCGACCAGAGCAATGTCCTCTGAGTGCTTCAGTATCTTGGGATAGAGAGATCTGTAAATTGTGAGCAGGTATATCTGTGCGATGTCACCTTTGATCTGTTGGCAACAAATAATTCAGTTCTCTCTAACACCGGATTGGATACGGGCATTAGTGATCAGTGATTTTACGGTCGGGGGTTCGAATCCCCCTCGGGCATGGATATTTGTGCCGTCCTTAGTCTTAGCTAGTTGATAAGTAGTTTGTAAGCTTAGGGACTGATGACCCCGTAGTTAAGTCCCATAAGTTCTACAAACGTATGAACATTTTTAATCAGTGATATCCCTGTGAGACAACACAGAAACTCCAATAATAATAATAATAATAATCCTGTTCATGAGACTTTCCCACACTAGCAAAGTTTCCACAGAGACGTTACCGTACCCAGGTCCACGAACTCCCTGGAATTTTCGGACAGGTCCCAGACCTCAAAATACGTAAATTTTATGGCTTTTGGCGCCAGAACGAACGACTCTGTGTGCAGCAAACTGCTCAACATTCGTCACGCAAAAGGTCGTTTCCGCAACCACCCACATCGGCAAATCTGGAGAAACCGTCATTTGTAGCTAGGGGCGAGGGTGCTATTAAGATACCGGCAAATTTCACCCTGAGGCGAAACGGCCTATTGTCTGGCTGTCGCGTCAGACTGTCGGACATTCTGTAGGACGCACGCAGAGCCTTGTCCTGCTCTACCAGTGATTCCAAACAGAAGCTCTCAGGCAGCCGCGGCCAGCCCTGGGAGACCACTCTCTCCATTCACTGCACGCAGTCACGACAGGGCGCCCCCCTCCCCTTCCACGGCCGTTTCAGCAGCAGAGAAATTCTACAAAGGCAGGAGTACGAACACGCTAATTTATCGACCCCAGCATACCAAATGCCGAGGCTACATGAGAGAAGGTTGCCAGCCGTCCCCTTGCCATCGCCTGCCTGACCACTGGGCAGCAGGTATTAGAAAGCATCGTAGAAAAATTAAAAGAGAAACTGCTGCAATTGCACATTTACCTGACCAGGAAACACTGTCTTAACATAAGTTCAACAAATATACAACAGAAGGCGAATGTCAGATTTTTTAAAACCAATAACGAAACACTCCTCGACACCCCTGGCTGTCGTTAACGACATCTCACGCTAAAATAAATAAATAAACTTAACGAAAAGGCGAGAAAGTGGGCGCGTGAGTCTTCTGGAACTCGGCGTGGTTTGACGAACCATGTATCACCGCGGGGCTGGCCTCACAAACACTGCAACCTGTTAACATAATTACAGCGAGACCAGTTTCTTACCAGGAATAAGATAACCACTTATCCACCCCCCCCCCCTAAAAAAAAGAAGAAAAACAAATTCAAAAGTGCAGGTACAGTTAAGTCGGTTATCAGCTCCCTTAAGGGTCTCGAATCCTCAAGTAGAGGCTATTCATAAATATCAGTTTACTGCTGAATCATGATTTTGACGTCCGCGGTGGCCGAGCCGTCTGCGGAGCGCCAGTCACAGTCTATGCGGCCGCTACGGTCGGGGTTCGCATTCCCTGTAGGGTATGGATGTCTGTGTCGTCTTTAGTATAAGGTAGTTTGTAAGTTTAGAGACTGACGATCCCGCAGTTAAGTCCCTTAAGCTTAACAAACATTTAAACATTTGAATCATGGGTTTTCTTTTTCTTTTTTTTTCCAGCAAGTCAGCCACTATCTTTAATGCCATAACATTTTTCTTAGCAAAATGAGATGGTAAATATACTGCAAGGATAGTGCTTGGCAAAGTACCGTGTTATAATAGTAGGAGACAAATTTAAATAATGTTCAAATGTTTCAAATTCTATGGGACCAAACTACGTTGGTTATCAGTCCCTAGACTTATAAAATACCTAAACTAAGTTAAACTAACCTGAGGACACCACACTCATCCATGCCCGATGAAGGATTCGAACCTTCGACGCGGGAGGCCGCGCGATCCGTAACGTGGCGCTCCAGACCGCTCGGCTACTCCCGCGCGGCGAAACAAATTCAGTTGATTTGAAATCAGAGCCGAGCACTTCAGAGAATCAAATAGTGACAACCTGGCACCAATGCTAGCAACAGTAAATAACATTCGCAAAAATTAGTTATTAAATTTAATATAGATGTAACACAAGAACTGATAAGACATTCATGTTCTGTAAGAAGCTTCGTGGAATCCGGGGAGCCGCTCTCACTCAAAATAACGCTCCTCACTTCCAAGATTACATGGTTGACCTTTCATCAGAGCTGGCGAATGCGGTGGCACGCAGCTACAACATTCGAATATGGCCACAAATTCCCTCAGTATCTTGACCACTGTTCGGCGACAGTCATGCATAGCGAACATCACAGGTCCGCCCAAACAAACACACTCGCCCAGATCCGCATGTCGGGCAAAACGCCGCTCTGAGTCCAAACGCCAACTCACAGCACTCGTCAAAAACGCTCGGCGATCAGGCAAAGATAGCGCACTCACAAGGCAGGTCCATCGATAGTCGCGGCAAGTAGCGCCGGCGAAGTCACGCTCTTTTAACACGTCCTCACGCGGGACGTGTTGTCCCAACGTGGCACAGGCCAGACGTGCTGTCTACCTAGCTACAGCACGCTCTGAAACGACCTGCTACATCCCACGTAACGTGCTGCTCATCGTGATTTGCGACCGCAGCGCTCTCCACCGCCCGTTGCGGGCTGGCGCGTAGATCATTGTCTTTACGAAGATGGATGTGCGTAAAAATTACACGGTCTGTTAGCGAACGCCAGAAAAAAATTAATACTGTAACTTTCTTATGCTTGTAGGCTGCATGCAATACTCTTCCAGAAATTTAAATTTTTTTCTTCAAGAAACACAAAGACGGTACATAAACTGAAGGCGATTGATAATGATAACAAAATATGCGACTCAATCACTTTTGTCAAAATATCATAAAAAGAAACTGTGAACGGTGAAATCCTTCATCTGCGCCAGCTCCACTTGTCTTGCTCTCTTACATTGCTATTTGTCACGATGTACATATTTTGCAAATCCAAATGTTTACTTTGGCATTCCTTCGAAGATACTAAGTTCTGCCTGATGCAGTCTACTTGTTCATACACGCGGGACGACGCCTCAGTTCGACAACGTTCGTTATGATAAAAATTGTTCAAATGTCTGTAAATCTATCGTACCAAACTGCGTGGTCATCAGCCCGTAGCCTACAAACTACTTAAACCTGGGTAAACTAACCTAAGGACAAACACACACACCCATGCCCCAGGGAGGACTCGAACCTCCGCAGCGAGATGCTTTAGACCGCACGTCTACTCCACCGCGGCCGCTGTGATAAATTTTGCTTTTAGTACTGTATGTAAACACTTTTGCTCCTTTACTTCATCTGCTTCCATAACCACATTCTCTCTGCACTGTGAAACTGAACTATTCCAGCACTGTACTGAACTACAAAAGAATTCAAACACCGTGGCGAAAACCGAATGACGTGGGGTACTGTCTCGAAATTTATTGGTACCTGTGCGCTTACACGAAATGCTCAACAAGTTCTCTCGTGGGCAGAGTTCGTTCATGTTTGTAGTAAATATCGTCGAATATTGGTTATTATTAAATTAACAAATAAATTACATAAACCATAATTAAACCAAATCGTTAAAAAATATCTCCGAGAGTGTAGATGCAAACTTGTTATTTACATCTTTTCCTCCATAGTTCGTAACGATAACCACCATGCTAATCCATCGTCTTAAAATGAAATAACAACAAATATCGGATATTACAATTAAAGTAATAAGAAAGAACAGAAACATTGAGGATTTTTTTTTTTTTTTTTTTTTTTTTTTTTTTTTTTTTTTTTTTTTTTTTTTTTTTTTTTTAAGTACGGGATCGCGAACCCAAGTTACTCCCAAATTCTGCTCCACAGCTCAGCACCCTACCAACTACGCTATTTCTCCTCGTGGAGAGAGTGCTATATTTGTGATATACGATGCACCTGAAACATGTTGTAATATTTATCTATGACAAAATATCATAAAGATGCTCCTTTGACAGAATGGCGTTGAACAGAAGCATAGGAACGATATTATTTCACGGTATACAAATTATAACACTGACTAACGATAAATGCGATACCCTTTAAAGCTGTGAATATATAGTTTCCGGTAATTTATTGTAACAAATCATACCTAAAATGATGCGTTTTGAAAAGTTCTTCAATTTTCCAGCGTTTAAAAAATATTATATTTATACATCGTACGCTAAAACGAAAGGTGGCACGAAATATGGAGTTCCGTTTGCAATCTGGCGAATGAGAAGTTCTGCTTGTCACGTGAAAGCCAGGTCGCTTTTCATTGGCCAAGTTTCCCTTCACGAAGCAAAAATCTAACATGCTGGATCCTTCATTCCACGCATCGCAGGGCAGTGGCTGCAACGTTATCACGTCCCGTGAGAGGACGGCATAAGGAAGGTGCGCCGGCACGGATCACTACGGACTTATGGTCATCCCTGCATAACGCATGGTGTCAGTTCCCTCTTGTACTGCTTCAGTCGAATCCAGGCGACGTCGTGTTGTGCAACTTCTGCGTTCAGGGGTCTTACACGATATTAGGCAGGAGTATAGATATAAGGACCCATTTCTTCCTTTACGAATAAATTATTTATGTGGGTACATGTTTGTGTGGAAAGTATTAGTTACGAGTCATATAGCCCCTTCAAATTATTTCTGAGCGGCGTTATACTACACACGTCGCGCGTCTTGTCGCTAGTTATGTAGTAGTCTTCGATGTTCTTATTTTTAACCCTCGGGCAGCAGCGCCAATTATTATAACTTCAGCAGCAGCGCAATGCAGATTTGCTACCACTGTGTATTCCGTGTTATAAAAACCTAGACTACAGCAAGTAAATGATTGTAATGACAAAAATAGGTCAATGTACACTAGAAATATCACATAGGATATTCTTTTTCAGTGGTTTTGAGTGCTGCTTGTATACAGTGTTACTCCACAGAGTCTTCAATATCAGATTCATTGCGTCTGAAATCTTGTTCGGAATCGAAACTAGGATTTACATTTGCATAATAGCATCCTATTCATGATCTGATGAGGAATCTAGACAAAAATCACTAAGATCTTCATTAATTGTAGAAAGAAGTCTATTTCCTCATCTATTTGACCCATACCACGTCTAGGAGAACTGACGATTAAATTATGCAGTAGAATAACAATCCTTTTTGCATTGTGTAAGGCTTAAAAAGGGTTAAAAATTAGATTGACGGAAACTGCAGCATGGTTAATCAGGAGAAACAAGAGGAAAATTTACAGAAAGTTGAACTTCTTTTTACGAAATAAATTTAGATTTTTGAGCAGCCTAATATGTAGGGTAAAATTTATGCAATAAATATTTACTAGAAGCCGGCCGCGGTGGCTGAGGAGACTGAGGCGCTTCAGTCACGGTCTGCACGGCCACTACGGTCGGGGGCTTGAACCCCCACTCGGGCATGGATATTTGTATCGTCCTTAGTATTAGCTAGTTCATAAGTAGTTTGTAGTTTAGGGACTGATGACCCCATAGTTAAGTCCCATAAGCTATACAAACATTTTGTTTTACTTACTAGAAACTGCCACAAATACATTGGCAATGAAAACTAGACGTAACAGAAAACAATTCAAATCTACTTACATGTCAGGCAGCGCGGTGGAAATCTGCTACCAGTGATGCACTCGCTATCAAAACGTTTTTTGGATGGACACTTCCGTGCACAACAAACTCAGAACCTTCACTGACATCATTGTTAAGGTTTAATCGAGGAATAGCTAAAGCGGAAATACGGCATCTCCATCATTACGTCACCAGTGAGCTTTTAAAGAAAAGTGGTAGCAGATCTACACCAGCGCTGCAGCTCGAGGGTTAATTAACACACAAGCACTCTTATCAATAGAACATACGTGATTAAGTTAACAATTAGTACAAGGTATCCTTCAATTCTTACTTGGGTTTAATCTAGCAGTTTCATGCTTGTGTGGCCATGAATTTAGTCTGAAACTTGTCATCCCATATTCTGTGCAAGCCTTCTGGTTTGCGCAACCTTAGCTGAGAGGATGCTTGTGTCCCGTCTCCCAACCACACCCATTTCCGCCGCGACCTGTTTTCGCACCCACTCCTCTGACAACACTCGAGCGGCGAGACGGGCTCCCAAATGACGATGACGTCGGCGACAGCAGCGCCCCTGGCTGCTGTTCGTTAAAACGGCGCGGCCCAGTGGTCCGTCGCTACAGGAATGTGGCAGCCGGCGCCAGCGACCGGAAGTGACGCCACGAGGCGTTGTCTGCTCTCGCCGCAGCGCCACCCGCTGTCGCGCCCGAGGTCGTTAACGGCGTCGACCACTGGAGCACGACGCGACGGCTCCCGCATCCCGCAACTGGAATTATGTCATCGTTTTGCGGCCGTGAGAAGTAGGTATGACACAGCACACACTGCTAGTTTCTGCATTGAGCGCGCAATGAGTATCAACAATTAGTATCAACAATTACTTTATGTTTCTTAAGTTGAAGTATTTTATCCATTTCAGCAACTGTTCAGATTATAAATTAATGAAATGCAGCAACCAGTTGCTTGTGTTTATTTATTTTTAAATTCAACGACCGGATTCGGACGCTTGAGTGCCCTTTAAAAAAAAAAAAAAAAAAAAAAAAAAAAAAAAAAAAAAAAAAAAAATTCGAACCCCCGACCGTAGTGGCCGTGCAGACCGTGACTGGAGCGCCTCAGTCCTCTCGGCCACCGCGAGTGCCCTTCTTCTGGTCTCTATAAAGACTGGTATACAGTGAAGGCTATAGAACGTACAAAAGTCGGTTACAGAAATTTGAATCAGTTTCGAACCAAATAGATTGTAATAAAGATAAGTTCATATAATGGGATAAAATTAACACTTACATTTTTGTACTGTTTAGTTTCTTAACTTTTTGAGAAGAATTTGGAGTGGATAATATTCCGACTGCTGATTTCATTAGGAGAGCCAGTCATGAGAAAACTGTTCAACCCGGTATGCAAGTTGTATGAGACAGGGCAAATACCCTCCGACTTCAAGAAGAGTATCGTAATTCCAATTCCAAAGAAAGCAAGTGCACACAAATGTGAAAATTACAGAACTATCAGTAAATAAGTCATGGTTACGAAATACTAACACAAATTGAAAAACTTGTGGAATCTGACCTCGGGGAAGATGAGTTTTGGTTTAAGAGAAATGTAGGAACACGAGAGGCAATACTCACATTACGACTTATCTTAGAAGATAGGCTAAGGAAGGGCAAACCTACGTTTTTGGCGTTTGTACATTTGGAAAAGTCTTTTGACAATGTCGACTGGAATACACTCTTCCAAATTCTGAAGGTAGCAGGGGTAAAAAATATGGAGCGAAGAGTTATATTCAACCTATACAAAAACCAGACAGCAGTTATTAGAGTCGAAGGGCAAGAAAGAGACGCAGATGTTGGGAAGGGAATAAGACATGGTTGTAGCCTTTCCCACAATGTTTTTCAATCTGTAAATTGAACAAGCAGTGAAGGAAAGGAATGAGAAATTTGGGGAGGGAATTGAAGTTCAGGGAGAAGAAATAAAAAAATTTGCAGTTTGTCGAAGAGATAGTAATTTTGTCAGAGACTGCAAATGATCTGGAAGAGCAATTGAATGTAATGGACAGTACAAGAGTAAAACGAAGGTTGTGGTGTCGCACAAGTACAAAGTGCGTGCCACCTACTTTCGCCGCGCGCCGCCATGCACGCACGGCGCGGCATTCTCACGACAGCCACGAGCGCCCTCTGCTGCAACCCCGCTCGTGGCCACCACGGAAAGACATCGGTGACTTGGGACTGAGATAGCAACCAGTTAGGACCTTCGTAATCAGATAGGCACCAGTGAAGACTCTGCTATCGTACAGGCACTAGGCAGGCCCCTAACAACTATGTATCCACATTCTGCAGTACTATGTAAAAGTTAAGTATTGTTACATTCTTTGCAATATATATCTCTTTCTAATTTACTCGAGTGTTTATAGTTTCTGGCTGCTCCCCTCCGTACCTGCACCAGCGTGCTATTTTTGTTCTTGTGTTGGTCTCATTCCACTCGGCCACCGACACCTACGACGAGGCTGGGACACAAAAGCGGCGACGAAGTTGGGACACAAAAGTGGCGACGAGGAGTGATAGAACCTTGGACCAGCCCGCTTACAGCAGCCAGACAGCAGCAGTCGGAGCACGCAAAAATTGCACCCGCCCACCCACCCTTATTATAACAATTTTGGGGAAAGATATTTTGTTACGTGTTTTGTGGACTTTTTTGTTGCAGAGCGTCCTCTTTCATATTGCATTTGTGTTTTGTTATAATTTAGTTGTATGCGCGGCGCCTAATCGGTCAGCATGGCCACTACCCCGAACCCAAACTTAATGGAAATTATTCAGTTACAGACGGCGCAAATCACTCAACTACTGCCGGCCGCGGTGGCCGAGGTGACTGAGGCGCTCCAGTCACGTCAGCACGGACACTACGGTCGGGGGTTCGAATCCCCCCTCGGGCATGGATATTTGTGCCGTCCTAGTTTGTAAGTAGTTCATAAGTAGTTTGTAAGTTTAGGGACTGATGACCCTGTAGTTAAGTCCCATAAGCTTAACAAACATTTGAACATTTGAACTCAACTACTGCAGGCCGTGTCGCAGTTGACGGCACAGGCTGCTCACCAACAACAACAGCCGTCACATCAGCAGCCCACACCTGCCGCTGCACCGCTTCCTACATTTCGCCAGTACAACGAACGTGAGGAAGAATGGAGCGACTATTTCGCACAGTTTCAAGAACTCGTCGCGGCTCATCAAATTACAGGTCAGAGAGTGAAGAACCTTTTCTTATCGATTGTGGGCCCCCAGACCTTCGTACTATTGCAAAAACTTTTCCCTCTCGCATCTCCTCGTGATGTAGACTTTGAACAAATTGTAGATGCACTGCATGCTCATTATGAGAGAAAAGTTCTTGTAGCCGCTGCACGATACCGATTTTTCAGACTTAAAAAATTACCGCAGCAGTCACACCAAGAGTGGATTACGGAATTGAAGGGCTTAACCCGCCAATGTAAATTTACTTGCTCTTGTGGACTTTCGTATGGTGACGTGATGTTGAGGGATGCGATTACGCAGAATATTCAGGACCCCAGAATTAGAGCAGCAATTCTGAAACAGTCTGACCCCTCATTAGACAGTGTACTGCAGCTTATTGAAGCACATGACACTTTTGACTTATCAGATGTAGAAATGCAAAGCCACAGTGTAAATTCAGTGCGCCGTAACGGACGCTTTCCTGGCCGTAGTTCTCAGTGTAGCACTAGTGGTTCTTACAATAGTACAGGCCGTACTGAACAGACAGTGAACAGTGGCCAGTGTAAAAGTGCGACGCAAAGGTCGCCCCGTCGTGTTAGAAACAGTGATTTGAATAACGGGCGCCAACGCTCATTTCAGAAAAATGTACGTAAATCGTGCCCCCAGTGTGTGTCTCGCCACAAGCGTGCTCATTGCCCTAGTCGCAACGCGACCTGTTATCAATGTGGCAAATCGGGACATGTGCAGTCTGTGTGTATGCAAATTAAAAACTCGAACAGTAACGTTAGAAACAGTGCTTCACAAAGTGCGAGACCCATGCATACAGTCAATGTTATACACGCTGTGGACTTGAACAGAGCTTCTCTTGATTCTAAAATGCAAGACAATATTTCTGTGCCTACGGCAAAACTATGTAGTGCGCCACGCCGCAAGCGCCGACGAGCGCGTAAATCTGTGCAACGGAAAAGGGTTCGGGACAAGCAAAATGACTATGAACAGTGCATTCCTGTAGTGAAAATAGTGCCTTCTGCAACTGCTCCTTGTAATAGTGCCCAGTACTGTGTAGCTAGTGACAGTAAACATCAAGTAGCTGCTCAAGAGTGTAGTGCAGTAGTTAGTGACTCTGTAGTAGCCTCGCATTGCGCGGACGCCGATCCGGCGGTAGTGCCATCTAGTGACAGTGTTGTTAATCCGCTGCGTGCCGAGTCTGCGCCACTTACTTCACTACGCGGCCCGCGCAAGCGCAGTAAACAAACCGTAGCAGACGTTGCCCACATTCGCGCACCTGTCGAGCGCCGCAAGCAAAAACTGTTTGTGACTCTCTTCATAGAAAATAAGACGGTGCAATTTCAGCTTGATACTGGTTCCGCTGTCACATTAATAAATAAAGATACTTATGAACTTCTGGGTTCGCCAAAATTGTCGCCGTCACAGCAAGTGTTAACAGCTTATACAGGTCAAAATATTCCCGTGCTAGGAACGTGTAGCCTGCCCGCCTCTTTTCACGGTGTCACAAAGACAGTTTCTTTTGTAGTTCTTCAGGCCAAATCTACACAGAACATTTTTGGACTAGATGCATTCGACTTATTTGGTTTATCAATTCAAAGAGATGTGCTTCAAATTTCGTCAGTAGTGCCTCAGGACAAAATCAATGCATTGTGTGACAAATATAGTGACTTGTTTTCGCCGGAACTAGGTTGTGCAAAAGACTTCGTGGCACATGTAACTTTAAAAGAATCTGCAGTTCCAAAATTTCGTAAAGCTAGACCAGTGCCTATCGCCTTGCGTGATACAGTTGCCGAAGAACTTAAACGTTGGCAAGATAGTGGGGTGATTTCTCCTGTTTCTGCGAGTCAGTGGGCCTCGCCTATAGTAATTATACCCAAGCCGTCAGGAAAACTTCGTCTCTGTGCGGACTTCAAATCAACAGTCAACAGTCAAACAATTGTAGACACTTATCCCCTGCCCAGACCTGACGAACTGATGGACAAATTAGGACAGTCTCGTTTCTTTTCTAAGATTGATTTAGCAGAGGCATACTTACAGATTCCACTTGATGACGAGTCAAAAAAGTTTTTCGTCATTACTACTCACATGGGCCTTTTTCAATTTCAACGACTACCCTTTGGCAGTTCTTCCGCCCCCGCTATTTTTCAGCGCTTTTTGGAACAGCTGACAGTTTCGGTACCTTGTTGTTCGAACTATTTAGATGACATTGTGGTATCCGGACGTACAGTTGAAGAACATTTAGCAAACCTGGAGTGCCTTTTCAAAGTTTTGACTGCAGCAGGTCTACGTTGTAATAAAGCAAAGTGTTCGTTTTTTCAAACTGAAATAGAGTACCTAGGCCATGTGATTAATGCCCAAGGATCCATCCCTTACAGTCACATCTTCGAGCAATCAAAGACTTGCCTCCTCCTAAGAATGTGCAAGAATTGCAAGCAGTAATGGGAAAGCTTAACTATTATTTCAGATTTATTCCCAATGCCTCTCAGATTGCAGCTCCACTGCATCACTTGCGTAGGAAAAATGTTCCTTTTGTTTGGTCTAAAGATTGTCAGGTTGCCTTTGACAAACTAAAGTCTGCACTACTCAGTGATGCATGTTTGATTCCCTTTGACCCACAGAAGCCTGTAGTGCTAGCAGTCGATGCCTCATCGTACGGTCTGGGCGCAGTAATCTCACATCGTATTGGTTCTCACGATCGTCCTATTGCCTTTGCATCCAAGCTACTGACGCCAACGCAACAGAATTACAGTCAGATAGAGAAGGAGGCCTTAGCAATCGTTTACGGCGTCACAAAGTTTCATCATTATCTCTATGGCAGAAAATTCTATTTGTTGACAGACCACAAGCCTCTCACGTCGTTGTTCTCACCCACAAAGCCGATTCCGCCACGTACGGCACAAAAGCTTCAGAGATGGTCCTTGATATTGTCTAATTATCAGTATGAGATTTTGTACCGACCTACCACTAAACATGCTAACGCGGACACACTTTCCCGACTTCCGGTTGGCCAGGATGTATCATTTGATTCTTCAGAAATGGCAATGTGTCAGATAGACTCCAGAGATGCTTCCGCTGTCGCAGACTTTCCTTTGAACTCTCGTCGGGTTGCACAGGAAACAGCTGCGGATGCAGACCTAAGTGTGGTAGCACGTTTTGTTCGCTCAGGGTGGCCTGCCAGAGCCAAAGACATTGATCGGCCTCTGGTTCGACGTTATTTTGCACAACGTCATGCATTATCTTTAAGTCAGGGTGTACTGTTGTTGCATACCGACAACGACCAAGCAAGAGTGATTGTTCCTCGTTCCCTGCAACGAGAAGTGTTACGCCTCCTGCATCAAGGACATTGGGGCATTGTTAGGACAAAGCAACTGGCCAGACGTCATTGTACCTGGGTTGGTATGGACGCTCAGATAGAGAGCATGACATCACAGTGTACAGTTTGTGCGGAGCATCAGGCGGCTCCTCCGCAACGTTTCTCAGACTGGCCACGCCCCAAGGGACCATGGCAACGTTTACATATTGACTTTGCCGGACCTTTCTGGAATACGCGCTGGTTAATTGTTGTAGACGCTTTCAGCAAGTTTCCTTTTGTGATTGCCATGAACTCAACGACAGCTTCTAGTACAATCAGTGCCTTAACATCAGTGTTTTGCATCGAAGGCTTGCCTGAAACTATCGTCAGTGACAGTGGACCTCAGTTTGTTAGTGCGGAATTTCAACAGTTTTGTCGTGTGAATGGCATTCAGCATATTACCACTGCACCTTTTCACCCTCAGTCCAATGGTGAAGCAGAACGTTTCGTTCGAACATTCAAGTCTCACATGGAGAAGATGAAAGGTCAGCACTCCAGGCAGCAAGCTCTTCAAATTTTCCTGTCTACGTATCGATGCATGCCACGTGACGGCCCGTCTCCTGCCGAGCTGCTACACAGCCGCCGTCACCGCACTCTCCTTCACCTGCTGCAGCCTCCCACGCACCGAGTCGGTTCGTATGGCGCTACGCGTTTTCAGGTTTCCACACCGGTGCTGTACAGGGTGGTTGCTGGAAACAAGAAGAAACTATGGATGCCGGGCATCATTCAGAGCGTGCTCGGTCGCAATATGTATGTTGTACGTTCTTCCACAGGGTCGGAGCTGCGGCGCCACGCAAACCAATTGCGCCTGCATAGGCCGCGCGGTCCTGTCTCCGGTTTCTTGTTTCCAGACCCAGTTCACCGCCAGGGAGCACAACCACATCGTTCGTCCCCGGACTACGAGATCGTCCCGATGGAGATCGACGCGACGCCGCCGCTGTCGCCGCCGCAGATGACAGCGTCACCGAGAGGGACTCCGGGACCGTGCGTGCCGCCGCCGCCTGGGCCACGCACCTCAGAAGAAGATGACCTGCTCCCTCTGGGCGGGGGCGGGCGCCCTTCCGCTGGTTTTCGCGGGTTTTCCAGCGGATCGCAAGGTGTATACCGGGGCGCGGACGGCGTCTCGATCCCAGCCTCAGCTACGACGCCCGTCCCACCAGTAACGCCCCCGCCCAGGCCCTCCTCCCAGTGCCGTCGCCGTGGCCCTCAGCCCTACGCCACGACGGCGCGGCGGTTTGGGGGGGGGGGGGGGAGGGGTGTGGTGTCGCACAAGTACAAAGTGCGCGCCACCTACTTTCGCCGCGCGCCGCCATGCAAACACGGCGCGGCGTTCTCACGACAGCCACGAGCGCCCTCTGCTGCAACCCCGCTCGTGGCCACCACGGAAAGACATCGGTGACTTGGGACTGAGATAGCAACCAGTTAGGACCTTCGAAATCAGATAGGCACCAGTGAAGACTTTGCTATCGTACAGGCACTAGGCAGGCCTCTAACAACTATGTATCCACATTCTGCAGTACTATGTAAAAGTTAAGTATTGTTACATTCTGTGCAATATATATCTCTTTCTAATTTACTCGAGTGTTTATAGTTTCTGGCTGCTCCCCTCCGTACCTGCACCAGCGTGCTATTTTTGTTCCTGTGTCGGTCGCATTCCACTCGGCCACCGACACCTACGACGAGGCTGGGACACAAAAGCGGCGACGAAGTTGGGACACAAAAAAGGTAATGGAATGTAATGTCATAAAATCAGGTGGTGCTGAAGGAATGAGACAATACAAGACAAGTAGTAGATAAATTTTGTTATTTGGGCAGCAAGATAACTTCTGATGGCCGAAGTAAAGAAGATATAAGGTGCAGAATGTCTATGGGGAGAAAAGCGTTTCCAAATAAGCGAAACTTGCTAACATCCAATATTACTTTAAATGTTAGGAAGTCCTTTCTGAAAGCATTTGTCTGCAGTGTATCATTGCATGGGAGTGAAACGTGGATGATAAGGAGTTCAGATACAAAGATGATAGAAGCTTTTGAAATGTGGTGCTACAGATGAATGATGAAAATTAGATGGGTAGATCACGTAACTAATGAGCAGGTGCTTAACCGAATCGGGGAGAAAAGGAGTGTCTGGCATAGCCTGACTAAGACAAGGGATAGATTGGTTGCACACATTCTGAGACATCAAGGAAGCGTGTGAAAAGGAGTGTCTGGCATAGCCTGACTAAGACAAGGGATAGATTGGTTGCACACATTCTGAGACATCAAGGAAGCGTGTGAGGTAAAAATCGTAGAGGGAGACCGAGGGACGAATATAACAAGCAGATTCAAAATGATGTAGGTTGCCGAAAGTATTATCAGATGAAGAGATTTGCACAGGACAAGGTAGCGTGGAGAGCTGCATCAAACCGGCCTGCAGACTGAAGACCATAACAATAACAACAAGTTTATGGGACTTAACTGCGGGGTCATCAGTCCCTATACTTACAAACTACTTATAAACTACCTTATTCTAAAGACAACATCCATGCCTGAGGGGGGATTCGAGCCACCGACGGGGAGCGGCCTCGCGCATCGGGACATAGCGCCTCGATGCGCTGCCGCTCCGCCGCGGAAGTGTAGTATCTCTTCGCCACACAGCATTTAATGGCTTGCGGAGTTTGGGAGCCGGCCGCGGTGGCCGAGGGGACTGAGGCGCTCCAGTCCCGGTCTGCACGGCCCCTACGGTCGGGGGTTCGAATCCCCCCTCGGGCATGGATATTTGTGATGTCCTTAGTATAAGGTAGTTATAAGTTTAGGGACTGATAACCCCGTAGTTAAGTCCCATAAGCTATACAAACATTTGAACATTTTTTGGAGTTTGGGAGTAGTTTGAAAAGTTTTCGGAATAGCCAAGAGAGGTCAGCTTTAGCACAAGTTTTTCACATGACAACCATTCAGTTGTTATCTGGACGTGCCAACTTAGTTCTCTTGGAAGAGAGCTGAGGTGGTGACGTCTGTTGTTCCCGCAAAGTGATTTGCAAAGAAAAAAAATTGACGTTCGATCAGTGAGTAAGTACCCTGTAAAGAAAGGTTTGAAAACAAAGAACATTCATCCATATTTTCAAGCTACAAGGGGGGGGGGGTATCTTCTCCTTCATATACAACTGTTGCCAAATGCAGATATGAATTTAAATTTTGTTACGAGAGCTTCGATCATGATCCGCGCAGTGGTTGGCCAAGACATGTCATACTTCAGAAATCATTGAAAAAGTGCACAAAACGATCATTAAAGGTGCGTATAATTTCTCACGGTTGCCAGTTGTCATCTGAAATGGTGTGTCACATTTTAAATGCATTGGAAATGAAAAAAATTATCTGTAAGATGGGATACCACGACTCTTGATGCTGGGTCAAAAGAGAATGAGAATGGACATATCGGAACAATGTTTGTCTCTTTTTATGAGAAACGAACAAGATCTTTTGCGCCAGCGTGTGACCACTGACGAAACTTAGGTGCACTACTGTACCCCAGAGGCAAAGCAACAGTCAAAGCAGTAGATACACCGAGAGAGGTTCAAATGTTCGTAAATCTATGGACTCAACTGCTTGGTTACTAGTCCGTAGCTTACTAACTACTGTAACTAAGGTAAACTAAACTAAGGACTACAGATACACTCATGCACGAAGGGGGGGGGGGGACTTGAAGCCCCGGCGAATGGCCACGCGCACCACAGCACGGCGTCCCAGTTCGGACGGCTAATACGAAAGTTGCTAGGGGTCTATATTCAGTTGGATTTAATATTTTGTAATATTCTGTTGGAATTATTATTATTTTGTGAATAAGATTCCTGTAAGTGAAAGAGTATATACTGCATAGTTATCTTCCTTGGTCAGAGAGGTAGCATTATTGCTCTGTCTGTTAATGGTGGCGCGGGTGGTGCGCTGGGTATCGCAGTGTAACGGTGGGAATGGGCAGTCGTGTCTTGTAATGTAGCGAAAAATGTTCAGATGTTTGTTAAGCTTATGGGACTTAACTACGGGGTCATCAGTCCCTAAACTTACAAACTACTTATGAACTAACTAATACTAAGGACTGCACGAATATCCATGCCCGAGGGGGGGGTTCGAACTCCCGACCGTAGTGGCCGTGCAGACCGTGACTGAAGTGCCTCAGTCCCCTCGGCCACCGCGGCCGGCGTAATGTAGCGGGCGGAGTAGGAGGATGAACTGTAAGCAGAGGATGTCTGATAGCTAGACTGCTGAATAGGATGAAGATGTTCAGACTAAGAATGTATAAGGTAATATGTACATGTTTTCGTAATGATGTTGCTTTTTAATTTTCAATATCAGTGTGATAATGAAATTTCTCTTCCATTACTTTGTAGTGTGTAGAAACTTCCATTTTTCCTCAAATAAGTTTTACGACCAGTTAATTGATGTGAGTTGTTTTGAAGTGAAGTAAAAGTGTTAATCTCAAACGTACTTGCACATGGTGGCCCTGTGAGTGTATGTTTTAACAGATAACTTTCACTAAAATAATTAGGGTCAGGTTAGGATTGTTGAAAACTATGTTGAGAATATGATAATGATGAGGCAGTTACAATGATTGAAATATCAAAGGTACAGTGCTTATCTGTGGGTTAATTCAAATTTGTGCTTGTATTATCTGTGAGTAGAGAATTTCAAGAGATCATTTTTTTGATAAAGTAATTAGGTCATTAACAACGCTCGATAATCAAGTGTTTGACTTAGTGTGATGAGACAACCACAGACCGTTTCAACTGTTGCAAAAATTCAATTTACTTCTCAGTAAAGGTAATGGCATCATTGAAGTGCCACAAGAATTCACTTCATTTCACAGTAAAATATTTATGTGCATAATCGGTTGCTTTTCTGAAACGAGAACGTCTCCATACACAAAAGTTGAGGTTTTTCATTTTTTTGATACTGACGTTGAGAATTTACAACACGGGATTAAAGTGATGCATTCATTTTGAAGTCATTTATGGAAGTAATTAACGGATCAGTCAGAGCTTCTTTCCATAGCAATGCACGACTGAGTTATCCGTTGCGCGGGCCTGACGCTTAAAAATATCATTTATTCGCATAATTTGCTATCAGGGCTTAGTTTTTGATCCAGTGTGTGGAACAGTCACAAAGAATTTGATGTGTTTTTCTTATGTGTGGAAAATATGCATTTTACGTAACTATCGTTTGTTATCAACAGAAATTACTGCTAGTCAGACAAACAAAGTCACCCATACACATTCACACGCTCAGATAGCAAATCCCAGTTCCATCTCCACGACCAATCCAAAATATAAATATCATAAAACAGATAACTTTCAAAGTTACCGGCGGAGAGCAGTAGATCTTTCTTCCTAGCTACGTCAGAACGGGGAGTAGCTCCCTCGTTTCTCCTTGGAGAGCGAAGGAGTCTCAATGCGTTTTGACTTGTAGATTTCATGCAACTTTCATGGCTTGCTCTGAAAGTTGAACTTTCGCTGTGAGTTCTTGTTCTACGTTAACAAGGTCAACCGAAGCACTGTTGACGATTTGCTTGGCATTCTGGAGTCCTCTTTGTGTAGCAATACAGGCATTTTGGACTGACAAGGACTTAATACTATCGCCGAGGTCGTTTGGAACTGTCGTCTGACGATGTCGCAGCGGCTGATTTGCAGAACTGATAGCTTCGGAGTTGCGAATCGAATCATTGTTTTTCCACGTCCGCGAATGTTTCAGCAGGCAGCAACCAGGCGCCACTCTACAGCAGCACTTGGAGAGCACGCCGCCGGCACACATTTTGGTAACGTACCGCCTGCATTCTCGTGTGTCCGACAGCAACTACGACTGGGTCATAAACTTGTGGGAAGTACTTAGGGGCCGCACTGAGATACCGAGACTGCGGCACTCTAGTTACCAGTTAGTGTAATAGTATCTGACAACCTCTGGGGAGTAGGAATCGACTGGCCAGTCATTGGAACTAGAGAGTTACACAGTCTTCATTCATGTTAGACTTATGTACGATTTTATTAATAATTGTGTCATTCATTATCCTGTTTTTTACATAATTTCTTCTTGCACTTTAATTTTGTAGGTTGGTAATCATATAACGGAAATTGATCCGACGCAATAATTTTATGTTGTTCAATCAATAGGGTTTCATGATCATTCTTATTAACTATAGCTCACTGTCACATATTTTGGAGGAGTTTAATTGTATTCAAATAGAGTTCCTTACAAACATTTGGGCCATATATTTTTTTATTGATATCATTAATTACATTATAGAGAAATAGCATACAGTCGACCAGTAAGTAAAAGAATGCAGAATTGATAACAGGTATTGGCGGGTCGGCTACACCTATCATTTGCCTGCCATCCTCTCCATCCCCGTCGGGGTCATCAGTCCCTGCGGGTTATCAGTCCCTAAACTTACAAACTACTTATGAAGTACCTTATACTAAAGACGACACAAACATCCATGCCCGAGGGGGGATTCTAACCCCCGACCGTAGCGGCCGTGCAGACTGTGACTGGCGCGCCGCAGACCACTCGGCCACTTCGACCGGCTCACTCAGCATCCAGCACGGCAACTCACAGCGCTAGCATCTTCAGAATACGTATTTTGTAAAATGTTGATATCTCTTCTTAATAATTTCTTGCTAGAGATAACACTCAAAATGAGTGCAGCTTTTGCAGACTACATTGATACTAGTCCCATACTTATACTGTGCGTAGTTGGCGAGTTGAGCAAGTTCAGTGAAACGTGAGATATCGCGACAGTCCCGTGCGGATTGCGACAACTCTGTTCCGGGACCCCACGTGTTCCTCCAGAACTGTCAGTCCTGATGTTACCTTGAACAGAGTATGGGACCGCTTCGAGAACATTTTTACCCACAAGCTGATGCCATTCGTCGCCTCCTTCCCCGTGTTCCCTTGTTAAGACTTAATGAAAAATCAAGTGAAGGATGTATTTGAGTTGTGTGCGCATTTTTCACCTTCTAGGCAAAACTTTTCATGGCAGACCAGTGGATTTTATGCATGGGAGTAACCTTGAGTCACGCATTGTGCACCAGTGTGGTACTTTCGTGGTGGGTGAATTGCTGGTTGTGGAGGGGAAAATATTTTAATGGAATATTATACCTTATTGTAACATATGTGTGCGTCAATGTGCCGTTTTTATTGATTATTTCTCTTTTAGTAACTGTATTCATGATCTGCAACATTATATCGTAGTAAGAAAACATACGAAAATTTCGTCTTTTATATCGGATATGAGGCAAAAGCAAATACTGTACGCATGCGTACAAGAATTTTCTGGTTTTAAGTTTTTATATTTTTTATTTTATCTATTTATTTATTTATTTACAAATTCCCTGGGGAGAACGTTAGTACATCTGATATACTAAATTAAATTTACATAAGTTGTGCAAGTTGATAAGCATTCATTATTATGGACAGCAGGCAGGAGCGCTGAGTGACTAACGTTATAGTCAAATACTGGTGCTTCAACAACAGAGCCTGGGAAAAAACTTAAACCTAACAATAACGAATTACTGGGCCGTTTCTTTCGGATTCTCAGCCTTCGCTATACTGAGGTACTTTCAGCTCACCTTTTGAAAATATTGTAACCTAGTAAATTATAGTTTGGAATTATCTTAATGAAGATATTTTATACTATCTAACAGACTACACAAAGGTTTAAATATTTAACTTTTACATATCCCCAAAACTGAAGTTTCTGTGGTATATGTGACCTCTACTTTAAGCGTCACTTTCAACATATCTCTTTAAAAAGTTTATAATATTAAATTTCAACTACAACTAACGAAAGTATTATTTTGTACATGTTTTGTGCCCCTTTCTTGGTAACACATACTCAACGAGAAAGAAGGAAGTTTAGAGTTTAACGTCCCGCCGACAGCATGATCATTGGCGAACAAGAACACTCTCGGATTGTTTTTCGAAGGATGGAGAAGGAAATCGAACGTTCATGGCATTTTCTTGGAGTGATAAAAGAATTTACGCACCAATTAATGTCGAAAGTTCGTTGGCATATCTACGAGTGTGCACTGAAAGACTTTAAAGATTCTAGATCTTACTTAAACATCAATAAACTTTTAAAAAGTTTGTTGTTTGGTGAATCAACATTTAACAAATATTTGTATTCTTTTATTAATTATTTTATTAATTAAGTTCTCTCCCCCCTGCTCTCCTGTCAACATTAGGAAAAATACGGTGGTGTTGTGAGGTTAGTGATGTTTCATAAATCGAGTGGCCACCTGAATCACAAAGTGCGAGAACGAATTTCTCACATAACTAAAAGCTAATTGAGCAATTGTAGTCTATACTATACCACGTGTACAATATTTTTCATTTTTTGAAGTTGAGACAAAAATCGCTTGCTTTCGATATTACAACACTGGTATCGATGACGGTCGATATGCCTATGAAAGTTTTCGTTCAACATAAACCTTTCAAATACATATTTTGTAGCCTATTAATGCATGCAAGTATCTTTGCAAACTACAACGCACATTTTAAAAACTGACTCTAGCATAACAAATCCAAGAGTAATAATACATATTTCAAGAGAAATGTTGTAATATTTGAGAAAATGACAGGAACATGAAATAACGCACATAGTACACAAGATATTTTGCACTTTCCCTTTCTGTTCTATAACAGATATGCATGCAGTGCTTGTGGCATTGAGACAGACGCCTGGTTACAGCGCATTTATAAATTTGTAGCTGGATTTTTGTTAAGCCTATAAAGTTTGGCGACCTGTAATGCTTCTTATTTGATTACAAACTATTTGCGGTATCTATTAATGAAAACGCACTAATAAAAATCTATTTTTAAGTAAAATTCTGGTGACATTTTAGAAACGATAAACTGAGTTTGCTAACAATGAAATGAGATAAGCACTTACATACACACACAATGATTCTGCTCTTGAAAAGGTATTTATAGTTCTGGGGTCATGAACTAAGTTCCTGTAGTATTTCTATTTGGAAAATGTCATCCTTGTAAGATTTTACGCTGCTTATAGAGGACGACGTAAAAAAATAAATAGCCACAGCATGCTTTTCATTTTCCTTCCTTTCCTGTGGTTTTATTTTTCTATATTAACTACTAGATGGCTGGTACGTAGTCAGAATTCCGTTGTCGGTGGAAGAGGGAGAGGGGGGGGGGCTGAATCAGACAATAAATTAAAAATAAATTATGACTTATATTACAACTTGTAAAGCATTAATACATAATGTCGGGATGGGACTGAGCCTCTTCAACCCCCCCCCCCCCCCTCCACCAACGCTTGGCAGCGGGCCTTATTTTCGTCACTTGATTCGTTGTTACTAACATGGAAAGTAATGAACAAGCCGACACAGAACAATGTAGTAGCCCTTTATGAGTCGGTACACTGTGGTCTGAAATCAAGTGTTATTACGCATTGTTTGGATGTCATAGTCGTTCTCTACATTGTAGATACGATGAGAAGGACCATGACACATCTGGCTAGGACGCGTCATTGTGTGTCTGTGTACAGTCAATTTCTCGCATTTCAGTTTTGGCGAAAAGTTTCGTATTTATATACGAAGAGCAGTTACGGTTTACTAGTCAAAATGCATAATAATCCCTCCGCAGCTTAATGGGAGTAGATTTTACGCTTGAATTAAACAGACACGCAGTCACTGACATGAGATCAAATGGAAACTTGCAGCAAGCTGTGATGGGCAAACAAGAATTGTTTTCGACATAATTGCCAATGTGTGCTTACTGACCGTCTCTGCTTTCAGTATCATGTTAGTTCATATTATTGTATTTGAAAGGAAAGCTTTTCGTTAACTGAATTTTCCGTCGATCGTTGGCAGAACGCAACAGCATTAATAAATATGAATAACTTTTCTAATGTTACGCTAAACTTTGTTTTATTTGTTTAGGAACTGCCTTTGTAAAATTTTAACCTTCACGGGCGGTAAGTCTTGCTCACTAGCGGCGGTGGAGTAGCCGAGCGGTCTAAAGCGTCTCGCTGCGGAGCGCGCGGTTGCTCGCCGTGGAGGTTCGAGTCCTCCCTGGGGCATGGGTGTGTGTGTGTGTTTGTCCTTAGGTTAGTTTACCTAGATTTAAGTAGTTTGTAAGCTACGGACTGATGACCACGCAGTTTGATCCGATAGATTTACAAACATATGAACATCTTGCACACTGCACGTGCATACGCGTCGTCTAGTAGACCACGCCTCAAGGCAACAGGTGCACTGATGCTTCGACACCTATATCAGTCGTAAAGCCATGTCTATGATCGCATTTCCTAGTTATTGTGATAGCCTAATATTTCGCAGCAGGAGAAATTTACTTTAGGAGTAAATATTACTAGTTTTTAATTTTCTTTAACTATTAAAACATTTAGAAGCACTACTACAGAAAATAGTTATACCGACATTGTTACCTGATTACAACCGACACCAAATAAATATCGAGGTGGACTTGCGCCATCGGGTGGTGGGTTTCCGGGTTCTGCTGAATAGGTCAGGAGTCCACTATACGCAGGAAGCGGCTACACGGGTAGCGGGGGCTGTGTGCGTACCCGACTCATACGATAATAGTAGGCGGAGATTTTAATGTACCCTCAATCTGTTGGCGAAATTATATTTTCAAATCAGGAGGTACACATAAAACATCGTGTGAAATTGTACTCAACGCATTCTCTGAAAATTACTTCAAACAATTAGTTCATGAGCCAACTAGAATTGTAAATGGATGTGAAAACACTCTTGATCTCTTAGCAACAAACAATCTTGAGCTCATAACGAGCATCAAAACGGATACAGGTATTAGTGAACACAGAGCTCTCGTAGCGAAATTGAATATCGAAAGTCCCAAAGTTACCAAAAATAAACGAAAAGTATATTTGTTCCGGAAAGCAAATAGAAATAAAATACATTGCTTCTTGAAAGATAGCTTCCACTCTTTTCTAACACTAAAATTAGGTGTAGACCAGGTGTGGCTCCAAAGAAGTGGTATCGACAGCAATTGACAGTTTTATACAAAATAAATTAATAAAAGAAGGAGGCGATCCTTCTTGGTACATAAAACAGGTCAGGACACTGCTGCAAAAGCAACGGAAAAGGCATACTAAATCTAAACGAACCCAAAATCCCCAGGATTGGCGATCCTACACAGAAGCTCGAAATTTAGCGAGGACTTCAATGCGAGATGCCTACAATATTTATCACAACACAACTCTTTCTCGAAATTTGGGTGAAAACCCTGAGAGATTTTGGTCTTATGTTAAATATACTAGGGGCAAAACACAAACAATACCCTCACTACGTGGTAGTAATGGCGATCCTGCCGGTGACAGCGCTACTAAAGCAGTGTTACTAAACATAGCTTTTAGAAACTTATTCACCAAAGAAGACGAAGTCAATATCCCAGGTTTCGAATTACGAACAGAGGCCGTAATGAGTAACGTAGAACTAGAAATAGTAGACCCTTTTAGTCACTGAAAATTTAGGATTCTACCGTTATTCCGCATGTCGTGCGGGAGTATATACAAGAATTATTCGTTTAATGATATATGATTGTTTACAGTAACAAATGTAAAATGAAATGAAAATGAAAAGTTAAAAAAAATTAAGAGTTCCTCATACTTTTTCATTACAGTTTTCTTCAAGATTTGTTGAATCAAACAGCTGGTAAGTAGATACCTAAAACAGAACTTCGTCCGTCTACCCTGAGACTCTCTTATCGAAAAGTAATGTGGGGCTGAGTACTACAATAAGTGACCAGTTTTCTGCGATTGATATTGATTCTGGACTGCAAAATCATGTTGAAATCAACGGTCACATCACTCTTTGGCACCGCGAATAATTATTACTTTCAGTTGTTATGAAGTTTGCACCCTAAGGCAATGATAAAATTAAGGGCTCGGTTATTATTCCAAGCTTATAGTACATTAGTATCATGATATGAATATGAATCAAATTTACTTTCTCTTCCAACGAACATTGTGGATGATTTCTCCTTAAATGATTTTTCATCTTTGTAGTTCCTCGCCGAGCGCTCTGGAGCGCCACGTTACGGATCGCGCGACCTTCCTCGTCTGAGGTAAGAATCCTATCTCGGGCATGGATGTTTGTGTTGTTTTTAGTATAAGTTCGTTCATAAGTACTTTTTAAGTTTAGGGACTGACGACGCCGCAGTTAAGTCCCATAAGCTTTACAAACATTTGAAAATTTTTATTCGCATAGAAGTTACACTAGAGTCGATAGTACCCTGAATGGCTTCAAGGAAATGCTGGCACGGCTCTCGGTGCTGCTGTTCGTTTGCTTAAGCTCGGCTTGGCGGCGGTATTTCCGTGCCCCCAGATTATGGCCTACTGGCAACTTCATAAGTAATCGGGAAATATCATTAATATTCGTCATTATAGATTCCTGTTAGGGTGGAAAAAGCATACTAGCTTCTTCTTATTGTTTGGTGAACTTTCAAATGCTCAAATGTTTGTAAAGCTTATGAGACTTAACTGTGGGGTCATCAGTCCCTAGTCTTACAAACTAATAATGAACTAACTTATAGTAAAGACAACACAAACATCCATGCCGAGGGATAATTCGAACCTCCGACGCGGGAGATCGCGTCATCCGCAACGTGGCGCACCACAGCGCTCGGCTACTCCCGCTCGGTGGTGAACTTCCAGTATAGTGTATGGTGCATTAGTCCTGTCTGCAGTCCCCACATTGACAATGGCCATGCCATATTGGATGCACCGGTTTCCGTTAGATCAGTGAAGTTATGCACTGACGGACTTGTCCAGCACTTGGATGAGCAACTGCCCTAGCATGCCTAGCGCTGTTGGTATGTGCGGTGCATGCAGCCTTGTGAGGGTGAGAAGTAGCGCCTCCGTTCGCTGACCACCTCTCCCTCCAAACCCCATCCGGTGACGTCTTCGGGCGGAGGATGACAAGGCGTCCGGTGGGTACCTGATGGGTCTTTCGAGGCCTTTGTAGGACGGAGTTTTAGTATACTCACCACATTATTGTGGGATACATACCAATAATTTCTGTTTGAGCAACATCTATAATAACTGCACGCTGATCCTCTTTGTCAAATCTGTGATCCTTTGTTTGTTCTTCATGTGCAGAATACATTCACATTACCAAAAATAACTTCTGACATGTTTAAAGCAAATCAAAAATGAAACGCACAGCAACAAAATTTACAACTGAAAATATTTCACTGTTATGTGAGTCTAATAAATTAATTGATCACTTTATATGTAAGTTATCAAATGTTCGGGTTTGTAAGCTTCTTATAAAGAAAGTATTTGTCAGAGGCAATTGTTGACACGTCTGAACAGTAATTGCGTTTAAGTCGTTTAAGTCGTTTGTAATCAGCGGTTGCGGACTACCGAGCTTTGACACTAATGAAGCCGTCAGTATTTATATGTAATCTTTCCCGACATTTCACTCTCGAAAGTGCCAAGTAGTCTTTACTGTATGCGAACACTGAACTCATGGCTTCCGTCAGGCTACAATTTACAGAAAAAGTTTAACGTGGAATTCAAACTACATGTCGTTCCTGAAGAATCCTCAAATAGCAGTGGCGTGAAGGCTAACTTAGAACGAACAGTGAAAAAAAAAAAAAAAAAAAAAAAAAAAAAAAAAAACGAAGTTTACCATAGGAATTAAGATGTTAGATATTTTTCTTTCGTAACAGGCTAAATACAAAATACAAAATTAAAAGATGCTGTGTTTGCTAGAAGTACCTTAGAAAGTTGATGATCAAAACGAAAGCTAAAGATTTTCGGCTGGCAACATTTCTGAAACCTCAAGGAGTAAAATAGCATAGTTCGGGCATACAGCTAGTTACACTACGTCCTCTTGGTCACTGAAAATTCAGACGTCTAGCCTTATACTTAATAAAGATATGGGGGATGGTACGTGCCGCGAAGGGAAAGGACGGCATTGCCGTGGACTCAGATGGGGGACCGCTGTGGCTTTAGATTTTCGCAAACATGTTAACTTTTCAGCAGGAGGCTCAAGTATTAGTTTCACTGTCAATTCGGAGAAAGTAATCGTAAGGTTCAGAGTGTAATATTTACTTTCGTAGATAAAGTCAGTTACAATAAGCGCGGTATCTAAATTGGTAAATATTTAAATAAGTGTCAAAGTACTTTGTGACAATAACAGAGTATACATCAGAATTCAGATTGAACTGGCAACTTTTATATGTACGGTCTGCTTTGGATATCTCCGTTTCATGAAATACAGCGCCACTTTCGTTCTAAATATCGCAAAAACGATCAGTATCACATCATGTAATTTATACTCCCTCCGACAGCCTTGAAGAGTCAGTGGGTACTGACCGGCCACCGTGTCATCCTTTGCCGAAGCCGTCAACGGATGCGGTGTGGTGGGGGACGTGGTCAGCGCCCCGCACTCGCAGCCGTTATGTCAGTCTTCGTGACCCGAGCCGCTACTTCTCAGTCAAGTAGCTCCTCACTTGGCCTTATAAGAGCTGAGTGCACCCCCGACGGTAACCCATCCAAGTACTAGCCAAGCCCGACAGTGCTGAACTTCGGTGGTCTTATGAGAACCGGTGTATCCACTGCGGCACGGCCGTTGGCGAATGTAATTTATAAGGGCCAGCGAATTACCAGTAAGTAGCATCTTATGTGTTACTGAAACTTCCGCTAAAATTATTTGTGTGAAAGGTCAGGATTTCTGCACATGGAGTATAATGGAAAATAAAATTTTGACATGTTTTCGCTTTTGATATGAAAAGAATGGGAATATATACAAAAGAGTTCTTGTGAATCACCGAGAAAATACACTAATCTGATCAATACACTGCTTTGAGTTGTTATTCCTAGGTGTAATGAAAGAAAATTTAGAAAAAATAGTTCGCCAGATACCATCATTTATCTTAAAGGCACTGGAATGACTAATTTTTTTGTCCATTGTTTGCGTTAATATACTAATCAGGCAGTTTACTATGTGCCGCATACTTGCTCTTGAGATTGGTTTTTCTTTACGTTCTGTCCATCTGGCTTCCATTCCCTCTTTCTCGCCCACTATCTACGCCCTTCTCCTTCATTTGCTCATTCCCATCTCTGTCCCTTAGCTTCCCCTCTTCTTTCTGTCTAACAACTTCCCCTATCTCTGTCTATCTTCTCTTCTCCTCGCATCTCTTTGCCGATCTCCTCGTTCATATGTTCTATCTCTCGTTGTAGATAGTCAAAAGGAGAAATTTAATTATGGGATTGTACCTTAAATTTGTAGTAACGGAGGAGTATGTCCACAAACTTACTCTTACAGAAAATAAAATAATTTTGCAATTAAAAAAGTAACTTAGACTTTTTTAGTATGATTTACATTGCTGTTTCTATTATCGATCTAGCTGTTGTGGCATTTTAGCTTACCAGTAAGAGTGTGTTACTGCAAATAACGCATTTAAACATGAACGTTCCTAGAAATCGACTTCAACGCTTTAGCTTTCGTGCATAATTTTTACCATAGCAACTAAAAGTCTCTAATGACCACGCTGTCTACGGGACGTTAAAACCTAGGCTTCCTTCCTTTCTTTCAGAGCAAGTTATACGTACGCAGGAGGGAACTTAGTAGCTCTTCAACTACCAATGTTTTCATATCATGACTATTGCAAATTTTCATGCGAGATACGAAAAGTAACACCGGAGTGTTAGATAAAAACACATTTCCCACACTTAAGACGTCCATAAGAAAGAAAGAAAAAAAAAACTGACTGAAGCTGCAACTCAAATAAATCTTCTGAAAATCATAGCAAATAGAACTGGCCTCAAAATTTCAGCTGAAAAAACTAAAATCTTTACAAACATAAAAGTAGCAGAAAAATACATGGAAACACAACTAGGTAAAATAGAGCAAGTTAGTCAATTTAAGTATCTTGGAGAATTTATACAGCAAATTTTGGCAAGAAAAGTTTGCAATAGATGTATGAGTCAGAAAAATGGAAGAGGATATGGCTTGACAAAAAATATTTACAATAATAAATGTATATCAAGGACAACTAAACTAAAATACTATACCACTGTAGTAAGACCGGAATGTTTATATGTAAGTAAATGCTCAACTATGCACTATAAGATGAACAGAATAGGGGTACTTGAAAGACGGATTATTAGAAAAGTAATGGGTTCGATACAATCAGCAGATCGTTGGAAAATGAGAAGGAACAAGAAGATTTGTGAAAATATAAGGAAAATATCTGAAGTAATGCCAAAACGAAGATTAATCTTCTTTGTGCATCTCTTTCAAATGAATGAGAACAGGCTTATGAAACAAATTTTTCATTTCTTTTGGAAAAAGAAATCAACAATAGCCTGTATCACTGAAGTAAAAGAACAAGATCTAGAAAGAAACAACATTAAAGGATCAGAAATAGCAGACAGGAACGCTTTTAATAATAAAATACTATATTTAGAAGCTTTCAAAGCAGAAAAATAAGTAAACAGCTACAATATGGACAGCAGAAAGAAAAACGACAACATGGAGAGAAAATGATTGAGAACTGGAACAGCAGGAAACAACAAAGAAAGAAAAAGAACTTAAGCAGTTTCGTGATCCTAATTGGCTAATTTGAAGCTTAAAAAATAAAAATTAATAAAAAAATTTTTCACATCTCACAAACCAGCTTTCGAATTTTCAAATTTTCATTACCCTCTTTGCATAATTAATGTTAACATTTCAACACTTAAATTTTCGTAATCATGCATTGTTGTTGTTGTTGTTGTGGTCTTCAGTCCGTAGACTGGTTTGATGAAGCTCTCCAAGGTACCCTGTCCTGTGCAAGTCTCTTCATCTGAGACTTCGGCAGACGTTCGGCAACCTACATCCTTTTCAATGTGCTTACTATATTCGTCCCTCGGTCTCCCTCTACGATTTTTACCCCACACACTTCCTTCTAATGCTAAGTTGACAATTCCTTGATGTCTCAGAATTTGTCAAACCAATCTACTCCTTCTCTTAATCAGGATATGCCAGAAATTCCTTTTCTCTCCGATATGGTTAAGCACCTCCTCATTAGTTACGTGCTCTACCCATCTAATTTTCATCATTCGTCTGTAGCTCCACATTTCAAAAGCTTCTGTCATCTTTTTATCTGAACTCCTTATCGTCTACGTTTCACTCCCATACAATGCTACACTCCAGACAAATGCTTTCAGAATGGACTTCCTAACATTTAAATTAATATTGGATGTTAACAAGTTTCGCTTCTTTAGAAACGCTTTTCTTCGCATAGCCATTCTGCATTTTATATCTTCTTTACTTAGGCCATCAGAAGTTATCTTGGTACCCAAATAACAAAATTCATCTACTACTTTTATTGTCTCATTTCCTAATCTAATTCCTTCAGCATCGCCTGTTTTTCTGACATTGCATTCCATTACCTTCGTTTTACTCTTGTTAATGTTCACCTTATATTAATGTTAATGTTGTGATTGACGGGAGATATGGGTTCTTGGCATCTAAAGAACTTTTTGAAGATTCTGGAGGCGAGCAGTAAGTGATGTAATGTACTTAATACGTTTGCGGTGCAACCTTGTCTCGGCACTGGGAGACCGCTTAAATCTAGTCATAGCCTCTCTGCGCACCCGGCCAATGAGGTGGAGCGGGCCAAACCGGCGGTCCAATGCTGTTACGCGACCGCGCAACGGCAGCGCTGGGACACTCGGACATAAACTATTTACATTTATTACTGCGGACTTGTAATTATGACGGGTCAGCTCATGCAATATGCATCGCGCTCCCTAATGGTGGCGTGCCACGGCCGGAAGCTGCACCCCAGCTGCGGGGGCGGAGGGGGTGGGCGCTGCGCCCTCACACCACGTGGGCCAGCAGAGCGCTGCGCCGCAGTGTGGCATACCTTCAGGCGCTGCCTGGCTGCTTAGCAGGAAACAGCATACTGCAGACTAAGGGCCGGTTTGTCAATGTCTCGTTAAGTTCCAGTTAAGATTTTAACTTGTCGTTAACGGAGAATTGCGTTTGTCAATGTGTCGTTATGAGTTAACCTGACGTTAAAATACCTCAAACTGGCCGTTAAGTTGACGAGTAAAATTCTGTTCTTTACATGGCTAACGACCAGTTAAGTGAGAATCTGTGTGAAAATGGCAGGATTCCAAAGCGCTGATACACCGCAGTATATTCACGTCATAAAGACCGATTTATCGAACAAAATAACAGAGGCACTACAGCATTTACTTATGCTTGTTGCGCCCAGTGTAAGGTTTAAAATGTGATTTCTTTCTCCGATCTACAGAAACAATGTACTTTGGCCTATGTGCAAGTTATTGCTTGCACTAAGGTACTATGCACTTGGTAGTATGTTAGCGTACTAGGCCCTAAGCACTTTTGCTGTCCTACATGTTCCATGGGCAGCACTGAAGTCATTTGCCACAATGTCCCTTCCTTTGCCTTCCGTCGGTTTTTTAAAAATCCAATGTGTCCTTATATTTCTCTAGTAAGGACAGAAGACTTCTGCACTAACTTCTTGTAAAATTCGAGCTACTTTCATGTTTGTTTGCCATAGCGCCAAATAACAACTGTCTGCTACCCTCCTTCCTGATTGTCAAATATGGCGAACAGCTATTTATTCAGGCGGCACTTTCGTTTGTTTATATTGCCAACATAGTCCAAATACATCGCACCTTTTTGTTTTTTCCCGGTTAGCAAATGAGAGGTGTGTCTGACAATGACAAATGCAATGCACTTAACGAACACATTGAATTGGACGTTAAAGACATCTTCTCGTTTACTAACGAGAAGATTAACGAGAGATGGACGAACCGGCCCTAAGAGGTTCATTTTTGCCCAGAGGTACTAAGGTACTAAGGTACTATGCACTTGGTAGTATGTTATCGTACTAGGCCCTAACCACTTTTTCTGTCCTGCATGTTCCATGGGCAGCACTGAATTCATTTGCCACAATGTCCCTTCCTTTGCCATCCGTCGGTATTTTTAAATTATTATTATTTGCATACATTCCCCTTAAGGAGAGCGCTAAAAACACTAAAATCTAGTTTTTATTCCCGTCTTTTTTTTTCCTTTTATCTTTCCAAAATCCCTTCAATCTTTTGTTCTTCTGTCCATTTTTGTCTTCTTTTTGTGCTGTGACGTCTGTGAGTTAGTCAGCTTTAGGGTTTATTTTTTCCGTATAGGTTTTGCAGTCTTTTGTGTCTTCTATAGAGACGTCTAATGTTTTCAGATCTTCTACGGTTTCTTTGCACCAAGATGTGCCCAATTTCTATGAAGAAATTATGCTGAATATTATTTGAGTTAGACACGTGTGATATTTTGGTGATATGAATGAAAAATTTGCTCTGCGTTTTCTGATATGTATTGTGATTGTTTCCGAGTGTCTGTATAGTTTTTCTCGTAGTCCTTTTTTTGCCAGATATCTTCTCTACAATTTGCACCGTGGATTCTTCTCAGAATTTTCCATTCTTGTTTTTCATTCTGCATGATTTTCGTCATTCCTTTGGTGCTCATGGTTTCCGATGCGTAGAGAGCTCACGCTAAGACTACTGTGTTGCAGTTTCTTAGATTTGCCGCCATTGATATACATTTCTTATTGTAGTGGAACCAGGTGAGTTCATAAGTTTTCTGTAATCCTGAGACCCTTTCTTCCGTGCTTTTGAGTTTTGGACAGATGTTTTGCGTGATTTCTTCCTAAATATTTAATTTCAATGACTTGTAAAATTTTTTCGTGCTTAGTTAATAGTGGGCGTTTATCTGATAATTTTGTATAAAAAATTGTATTGTTTCATAAGAATTTTGTATCCTGGTTTTCATAGCAATCTCGTGGAGTTTTTCTAGTGCATGTTGTTCAAATGTTTGTAAATCTATCGGACCATACTGCGTGGACATCAGTCCGTAGCTAACGTATACTAACCCAAGGACAACACACACACACACACACACACACACACACACACACGCACACACACACACACATACACACACACATTGCTCCAGGGAAGACTCGAACCTCCGACAGCGAGCAACCGCGCGCTCCGAACCGAGGCGCCTTAGACTGCTCGGCTACTCCACTGCGGCTAGTGCATGTTGTGCTTCCGTTCTGGTATTCGAGAGTATGGCGAGGCATTTTATGTGTGTTTTGTTTTCGTTATTTCCGCCTAGTTCAATTCCGTTGACTTCTCTTTCCCATGTACGAATAATTTCCTCCAAGACAGCATTGAAATTACAGGCCAAGTAATATTCCGTTCTGAATTAATGAAAATGTAAAACTTTTTTTGTGCAAAACCCGTAATCTCCGAAAGTTATGACCGATTACTTTCAAATTTTCACACAACAATCCATTCTAATACAGGAATGTTTTAGCTACATATTTGTTTTGGTTTATATATTCGATTAACAACGTTTCCCAATTATAAAATATTTATAAAAGTAAGTTAGATATATTAAAGTGTGTCAGTACACATGGACAACGTTATTTCAAAATTCCAAAGTATTTGGCTAACGACATTCAGATATCTGCGGTTAGAAACATCTACACTTTCTGTGTAAGTACAAATGTAAGTTATTGATATGGTGTCCTGTCGCCGCAGTACAGTGACCGAGCGTTGTAAGGCGCCTTACTGCGGAGATCCCGGTTGCTCACCATCGCAGGTGCGAGTCCTCCCTCGGGCATGAATGTCCTTAGCATCAGTTAGTTTAAGTAGTTTCTAAGATTAGGGACTGATGTCCACAGTAGTTTTATCCAATTGGTTCGCAAATATTTGAACACATTTTTTGTAAATTTTCTCCGAAAGGTTTGATACTCTTGACCCATTATCCTGAAAATTACTTGCTTGTAATTAATATAAAGACTGATGCGGAAGAGCAAGAATCTCTAATGTTATGTACTCACTAGCAACTGACTGTCAGCTCTGCACAGCGGATTGTGGGAGAATTACAGGTGTTGGCCATCTTTTCTGTATGGCTGCTCATCACAGACTTACGCTATGTCTACGACTCATAGAAGAAATGTAAGTTGGTTGCAGAAGAAAAGTTCTACAGTGTGCTTCAAATGTCTAAATTTTCGTATTAGTGTCGCTAACAACGTCGTCTTTTCTCCATAGATTCCCATTTGAGTTTCCGAACCACCTCCGTAACACTCGCGTGTGTTCCCATGCTCTATTTGTCAGTTGACCGGGGAAGGAGATGGCTACCCTTCTTCACCCACCGTACGGTGCCTTGTGCAGTATGTATGTACATGTAGAGGTAGATATAATGTCACGTTCCCCTCACGCACGCTAGCCCAGTTTCGTGGTATCTCCCTGTCTAAGAGGCAATGGGTGGTGCCTGAGGGTCTGTAGCCAAAACTCTAAGGCGGCTGCACGTACCAGTATTCTGTATTATCGTACCCGAAACCCATACCGTTTGCAGTCATTCCCTGGGCCTTTTCTGCTGATCTTTGTTCTTAGATAAAAATAGGAACACCTACAGCAGAAATTATTATACATACCAGCTAATCATAACGGTAACGCCGTATAGCTTTTATCCACTATGGATGAAGAACACTGCCGTTGTGATTAATAAAGATATCTTGAAAAACAGCAACCATTAGCCTTTAATGTGTAGCGTTTTATTCATCTTTTCCATAGCCTGTTCCGATATGCCTAGCATCTCATCATCGATTGGAAAGACAAATTTTGCAATGCATTTAATGTACATTGAGATTGAGAAATCTTTGACACTTACACAGTAACTCAAAATAAGTTAAGTATGTGGCGAGAATTAATAACGTTGGGAAAATTTGATATACGCTTGCAAAACTTTAAAGTCCCATAATGCAAAGATAAGCTTCAACACAAACAAAAAAAGTCCAAAATAAAATAGTTCTCAACACCAAATCAACGAGTACACCTTCAAAATGTTCAAATGTTTGTATAGCTTACGGGACGTAACTACGTAGTCATCAGTCCCTAAACTTACAAACTACTAATAAACTGCCTTATACTAAAGACGGCACAAATAACCATGCCCGAGTGGGGATTCGAACCCCCGACCTCAGTGGCCGTGCATAGCGTGACTGGAGCATCTCAGTCCCCTCGGCCACCGCGGCCGGCGAGTACCCCTTGCCACAAATTAGAGATATATAAATTAACTTTTACTACATAGGACAAACGGAACTAAACTTCAATATCCGATATAAAGAACACGCCAATGCACTCGGCTTAAATAACTGAACTACGAGTAAATCCATTTTTCCGCCCATCTGGCACAAAACAGACATTCAAGCACAGACAAAAATTACAGTTGAAAACGGCAGAGAAATGCACCTTCTGTAACAACTAGACATGACAATAAAATCACCCCACACCATCTTAAAGGAATGATTTGATTTAGCCGTTTAGCCGATCCAATAACCCATTTTTTCTAAATTTCAAATACCTCTAACTTTCAAAATCTTAACAAACTGATTAAGGTGCTTCAGATACCGAGCAACAGGCAGACACACACACACTATATCTTTTTTTTTTTACCCTTCCGCAAACTATATTTCCAGAACGTAAATATCCATGCTAATCCATCTTAAATATAAAAATACCATAAAATAACAGAAAAAATATGACGCTGTTTTAGTATGCCAGTAAAATAAAATTAAAAGTTAATTGTAGTTATGTAGAGTAATTGTAACATAAAAATATAATAGTAACTTGTTACGTATTCAATCAAATGTATGATTTTCAAAATAATGCAAGTGTTCACCAAAGCTTCAGGTACAAATGCAAAATCTGTCCATAGCATCTTTGCCGAAAATCTTTGGGCAGAGTACTTCTATATTGATTGTGGGAAGTGTTTATCGTGTAGCTGCAAAGTAGAAAGTGTAATGACTAAAATGGAGAAGTGGACATTACCAACTTGCTGCAGTGCCCACGGCCGTTCGCTGTGGGAGGGAGGGGGGGGTCGAGTCCTCCCTAGCACATGGGTGTTTGTGTTGTCCTTAGCATAAGTTGCTTTAACTAGTTTGTAAGCATAGGTACTAATGACCAACGTAGTTAAGTTCAAACGTTCAAATGTTTGTATAGCTTATGGGACTTAACTACGGGGTCATCAGTCCCTAAACTTACAAACTACTTATGAACTACCTTATACTAAAGACGGCACAAATATCCATGCCCGAGGGGGGATTCGAACCCCCGACCGTAGTTGCCGTGCAGACCGTAACTGGAGCGCCTCAGTCCTCTCGGCAACCGCGGCCGGCCGTAGTTAAGTCCCTTAGATTTACAAACATTTGAATTCAATTTGGAAGTAATATCACATCAGAATATATGTAATGATGTTACGAATTATAAGTTCAAAAAATGTTCAAATGTTTGTGAAAGTTATGGGACTTAACTACGGGGTCATCAGTCCCTAAGCTTACAAACTAGTTATGAACTAGCTAATCCTAAGGACGGCACAAATATCCATGCCCGAGGGGGGATTCGAACCCCCGACCGTAGTGGCCGTGCAGACCGTGACTGGAGCGAATTATAAGTAGCTACATAAAGTCCATATTATTATCTGATTAATTCTCACCACAGAGGTAACTTATTCTGTGTTGGTAACTGTCATAGATCTGTCAATCACACCGTACGCCAAATATAATGCAAAATTTGTCTTATCTTATGATGAAGACATCCTAGGCATGTCGAAACCGGTTATGGAAAAAGATTAATAAAAACACTGGTTGCTATTTTTCAAGATACCTTCATAACACTATACACTCTTCCATACCCAAATCATAAGACTCAGTTAATGCACTCATAACCAAAGATTAAGTTAGAAGTTGGGTCGCGTCCTCTCTGACCCGCCTCTTCCATAAACGAATACCACCATTTAACCTCAGGAAAGAAATGCTTTCTTCTAAAGAATAGCTTCTTCAAGCTCTCTTCTTCAAATGTATTTCTTCTTCATGTTATCAGTCTTCCGCCCTTTCAAGATCTCAACGCCTTTTCCACCGAAAGTAAAAATTTCTTACATTCTTTATATATCTGACGCTTCTTAACTGCCCGTGCTAAATTTACCATTTTAGGAACATTTCTACATATACATCCACCCACCGCAAGCTGTTTCACGGTGTGTGGCGGAGGATACGATGCGTGACATTTTAACTTCCTCCTGTTCCAGTTGCGTATAGTTGCCGGCAAAAACGATTGCCTGTGTGCCTCCTTTGGCGCCAGTCTCTTTGATCTTACCCTTGTGGCCGCTTCGAAGGAGGAAGAAATATATTGGTTGACTCGTCATGAAACGTACGCTCCCGAGACTGACGGCAATCCGTACTGGGATACAGAACGTATCTCTTCCAGCGTTCGCCACTGGAGTTGCCTAAACATCTCTGTCACGCTTTCCGGCTTACTAAATTAGCCTGTAACGAAGCGTTCTGCTGTTCGTTGCAACATTTGAACATTTGAATGGTCATGAGTTCCTCTTTTTTTACGTCAGTATTATGTCTGTCTAATTTGCCTGCAAAATTTAGAGTTACTACTTTGGCCCCAGCTGTAAGACATGAGATACTCAAATGTAAAATACGTAGAGGATCAGATACTCCACGAAACAGTACAACTTTTCAAATTGTAATGCTACAAAGCTTCAAGGAAACAAAATTAAGAGAATAACTTTAAAAAATGAAAAAAAAAAATACCCGGAAGAGCAAGGAATGTATTTTTTCTCGTCGAACATTACATCTATGTAGTATTGTAAAGTCTCCTAAGATTATAAATTATTAACGGCAATAAATAAAATGTTTATAGTTCTGTAACATGAAACTCACGAGAGTGGTGAGCGTTACATCATTATAAATTTGCTAGATGTAGAGAGAGTGAGAGAGACTCTGACTCTGATTCACACACACACACACACACACACACACACACACACACACAAATACTTGAGGCTTGACACCAGACAAATGGAGAAATGTTCCGCAGAAGCTAATGCGAAACAAGGTACTGGTAACATAATTACCTAAATAAGTGAATTTATGTAGCTAAAAAAAAGGTTTGTTTAATCTGTTTCACTATGCTTCTTATGGAGTGCTGCGAGGCCCTTTTGCATCTCTGTGCTGTATAGTCAACTTGATAATTCACAGAGTAAACAAAAGCTAAGACATTGCCCCTTAATATGAGTATTAAGGATCACTGACAAAATTTTGGAAAACATAGTTGCAGATATGTGCTATTACGTCCATCACTCTTCACTTAGTTTCCGTTTAATGTGCTGATACTAGACTTTTCCGAAGTTTCTTGTCATTATCCAACAGTCATCCTAATTATCGTGTCTGCAGCAGAAAACAAAACTGAATAACCTACTTCCACATTAAAGTGACTCATTTGTATTAGTAGCGATAGTATAAAAGTAGACTATGCAAACATAGGAAAACTAATTCTCGCTTCGAAAGAGCTCCGTTTCATATAAAAAATCCTATCTTCGGTGTCCTAAATATTCTGTTGTAAAAAAAAAAAAAAAAAAAAAAAAAAAAAAAAAAAAAAAAAAAAAAAAAAAAAAAATTAAAAATAAAAATAAAAACCTTTCAATGTTTCTCGCAGTTATTGGCACAATTTAAAATTTTTATATGCAGCCGCAATCTACTTTTTACTAAAGTCTTGTGTGAAGTTTAACTCGTTGAGACAGGTACTTCAATTACAAACTGAGTGTTTGTACTGACGTTATCAGCATGCAAACATTCCATGTTTAAGCATCCATTACTCAAAGATTACAACACTTTGCGACTTCCAATATACTTCACATGTTATTTGAAACGTACTTCAATTACAAACTGAGTGTTTGTACTGACGTTATCAGCATGCAAACATTCCATGTTTAAGCATCCATTACTCAAAGATTACAACACTTTGCGACTTCCAATATACTTCACATGTTATTTGAAACTCTCACGAACTTTATCCTCACGGCCCCCACCGCCACCCCACTCCCTTTAAACACACACACACACACACACACACACACACACACACACACACACACACAGAACATAATGAAAGGATAAGCGTTTATCGCTTATTAGATTTTCGCTGTTTGTGGTCAAACGTCATCACCTGCATGATTTTTTCATTCATAACTTATTAACTACAGCCTCGATTCACAACACACGTTGCAGACATTATCTACGAATATCACTTAATGCTCCAGAAAAATTATATTTCAGTACGGCACATAGTTCAGGACAAATGTCATGAATAATGAGAAGCGCCAAAGACATGGTGT
This sequence comes from Locusta migratoria, assembly GCA_026315105.1. Lineage (NCBI taxonomy): Eukaryota > Metazoa > Arthropoda > Insecta > Orthoptera > Acrididae > Locusta > Locusta migratoria. Next base: position 130,746,764 of record CM048750.1, on the reverse strand, counting down.
ACTTACATTCGTGCCAGCTGTTGGAATGCGCCTTCGCGTATCTTAAGGGCGGTGTTCTAAAGAAGCCATTTTTGTTAGAGGTTGTCTAGATGTAGACCTATGTCTCTGTGAAGGGTCCCATGTTTTATCCATTTGAAAGCCGCCATCCCGATTAATCAGGTCTTCGGGCAACCGTATTTCAACGGACTCCTTCATAATCTAATCTCTAAAGGATCTTGTCGTTACAAACCTTTTTGTGGTGGCATCTTGTCGCTTACCGTGGAGGTCGAAAAAGACGGATGTCTGCCGTGTCTGGATGTCCTTGTCACTCGAAGACGTTATGGGTCTCGCGGTCACTCCGTCTACCAGAAGCCCACGCACACAGATCTATATCTGCAGGCGACAAGCTGCCACCACCCTGCACAAACCACAGGTGTGCTACGAACTCTGGTGCACCGGGCACATGTGCTATCTAATAAGGACAGCCTTCCTAAAGAAATAGAACGTTTGTAATCAGTCTTCAGGGAAAATTGATATTCTTCACGCCAGATCCGCACAGCTGTAACGAGAAAGAAATGTAAACAAAAACAAAAAGAAGATTTGGAGGTAATCAGGTTCAGGGCGTTCCTTCCGTATGTGGGCAACATCTCTTCTAAACTAGGAATAATTCTAAGACAGTATTGTGTAAAAGTGATATTCAGATTACCTGCGAAGATCTCGGCTTTGCTTGGCTCTGCGAAGGATGATTTGGGATAGAGGAAGGCGGCCATTGTCAATGTGGTCTATCCTACATTGGCCAGACTACTCGCACAGTACGAGAAAAATGCGTGGAGCATGAGCGCCACACACGTCTACTGCAGCCCAACAAATCAGCCATAACAGGACACTGCATTTCCACAGGTCACTCCATGCATTATTGTGGAACAAAAATTTTGGGAACAGCAAGATCCTTTTGGGATTCGACTGTTAAGGAGTCCATTGAAATACGGCTGACAGAAGACCTGATTAATCGGGATGACGGCTCTCAAATGGATAAAGCAAGGGACCTGTAAATTCTTTAATCACTGCACAGAGACATAGGTCAGCTATATCTTTTGTCCAAGTTTCTTACATTGTCACACCTAACAGAAAGTACTCTCTCTATTGTATGTCAAGACGTATGCACTTTGCAACGAGTTTTTGCAGTTACTTATTTGCAGGGTCTAAAATGGATACCATTCCCGCAATATTGTACTTTACGCATTTGTATCCGCAAGTATGCTAAATAATTCTCAGATTTTCTGTTTTCATTCTTTCTTTCCTGTCTTGTATAACCGATTTCACCACGTGCTTTCGTAATGGTCGTTACTTCGGCCTTCAGCCATGGTTTTTTTAAATTCTCGCATGTGCTCTGTTCGCTTATTCTGAATTAATTTCCTTTGTAAATTCTATGTAATTCACCATGGTAGCACACTACGTGGTACTTAAGAATTGTTCTATACAAAGGGAAAAGAAATGATACATATCACATTCTGTTATGCTGTACATTTCGATATTATTGTGACGTGATTTCTTTTTTTCTTTTCTTTTTTTTTCTTCCACGTAACTTTTATGAAGTTACTGATTTTGACATTTATTTGACAGCTCTCCAGAGATGTATTATGTTTACATTATTTGCACAGAGAATATATATATATATATATATATATATATATATATATATATATATATATATATATATATATATAAGGAAGGAAAAAAAGAAAAAATCACGTCACAATAATATAGTACTGTACAGCATAACAAAATGTGATATGTATCATTTCTTTTCGCTTTGTATAAAATAAATATGCAGCATAGTACTAAATGTCATGAAAACTTATGCTTTGCAGGCGTAACACCTGAAGATGATTTTTAAGTCGAAATAAGCTTATAGTGTGACTAATACGAATTATGAATATACAGTGTTGAAATTATATAATTCTTATTATTAAAATGTGGGTGTACGGTGTCACTAACACTGTGGGTCCTGCAAATAAGAAGTTAAACACATTAATTGAAAGTATTGTAATGAATCTGAATATATTAATACTACGTCCATAATTGCTTAATTACATTTAACAACTATATATAAAAGTTAAGAATTGAACATAACGAAAAATGAAAGAAATTGGGGGCAGTGGGAATGGAACCCATTAGCTTAAGCTCGGAACTCCAAGCGCTAACAGAGTGTGCTAATTTTACTTGTACCAAGATGCCACCTAAAACGGGTTGTAATACAGAGGCAAAAATTTGGAGATTTTGGCGTGTCATTCTAAATTTTTTTTCTGTCTACCAATCAGAACGGCTACCTGTCCATATAATTTTTATGACAACACAAAGGATTCTAAAAAAGCTGATTGGCTGCGGTAATGAAGGAGTTGTAGATGTTGTAAAATCCTTTATTTTTCTCTTTACGCTGACGCGTTTTGGGCCCAGCCCATCATCGGAGCGCCTGGTGACTAAGTACACGATACAGTATATATAGATTAAAAGTAGTTACAAAGACTCAAAAAAAATTTTTTTATAAAAAAAACAATAACTGGCATTTACAGTTTATAAAGTACATACCTCTCCTGAATGGAGAACGGAAAAAGATGCATGTAAATACTCATAATAGATTAACAGTCAACATCAGCTGTACTTGTAGAAAAAGTTGCTAGCTCGATGGATCACATGCAAATACCACTGAATGGAAAGTATGCTATTGAGCAACTTAGGCGAAGCATAGGCGCCCTCTATGTATGGCCGCAGAAGTGTCCACAATTTACAAGGATAAAAAGGACTCAACAGCGAGTTAGTTAAAAACATTTTCAATAATGTAAAATAGTTGTCAAAGAATAAAACAACATATTTAGAATCTATACTTATAATAACAGAATAAACAGGAAGAGAGCACAAAAATCGGTCATTCAAGAAAATCTAGGTTGTGAAACAGATCGTAATACCACTGTCTGGAACAAAAAGTTTATTTATTATGATAACTAGTCCAAATTTCTAACTCTTCGAGAATATCTAGGGTAATACCCTTCGTAACAATATGCAAAATAGATAAATCTGCCTCTATATTTCGTAGCTTATGATTTCTTTCCCTTAGGTGATCTCCTAAAGCACTGTTGTTCCCGGTATCTATTGTAAAACTCCTTTTCCGTTTGTCCAATATAAAATTTATTGCAAAGCCCACATACAATTTTGTATACACCTGATTTACAGAATTTATCAGGCGTTGGTTCTACGCTATGCCGTAAAATTCTCCTCAATTCATGGTTCGTTCGAAATCCTATCTTGACATTAAATTTGCGAAAAGCGTAAGCGATTTCGTCAGAGAGAAAACCGTAGTATGATAAGGAAATGTATTTTTCTGTGCATGACTTGTTCTGGGGCGCTGTTGCATTAGTCACTTTTTTGAAAACAGATTCCCCAATCTTTCTTATATCCCCTTCAGAAAATCCGTTTGCCATGCCATCTTGGATAATAATATCGGTATCTCTCTTTATTATCTCATACTTGATACCGAGCTTAGCTACCCGATATAACATAGAATTGAAAAATGCACGTTTCTGCATCATAGGGTGACACAAATATTTAGATATGAGATCAGTAGCAGTAGGCTTACGAAAGGCGTCAATCTGTAATTTCTGCTCATACCTATTGATCTTCAAATCCAAAAAATTATATACTACCTGCCTGTTGCATTTCAATAGTAAACGCCAAGCAGCTTTTTTAGAATCCTTCGTACTGTCATATTAATAATGGCTGCCTACCTCTACTAGGACTTCGATTTGCAATAATTTTTATATTCGCAACATGTACGACAAACCACGTTTCGAATTGGTCTTCTTGTATGATTAATATTAAATATCTGTACTCTCAATTATGTGTTAGCGTATTTATATAATGATGACCAAGAATTGCTCGTTTAAAGATATAAGATATGCAAATTGCAGACAAATCGGAGAGTGAAAGGTAGGTTTACTTGTCAGTGTACGAAACATAAAACGTGGAAACATACCACGTACCAAGGACATACCCCCCTCCCATCACCTAAACAATAAAATACTACTCAAACTTATGATAAGGACACACACACACACACACACACACACACACACACACACACACACACACACACACATGGTCGATAGTGGACTCTAACCTCCGCAGGGACTATATGAAAGAAACCACGACCTAGCTACCGTGTAGTGAAACAGAATGATATTGTTATAATCATACGACGAAAAAGAGATGCGCAGTATCGACAATCAACAGAGCCATCTATAGATTTTAATTATCGATAAACCTATAACAGCATCGGATATTGCCCAGTCCTCCTTTAGCCTTTGTCCATTGTTGGTCTGACACCATTATTGCTATGTTAAGCCCTAAGTTCTTAGTTTCAGTGGAATGTAATGTAACTGCTGCCATTTATTTCTTTTGTGGTTAAAATAGTTTCCAATTATGGATAACTTTATAACCAGAAAAAAGAGAAAAATCGACTTTCATTCGTCCACTAGCGTTATGGTAAGTTAAAATACGTACTATTATAGTAGCTTATTTATCTATTTAGAGCAGTTTAATGTTAGCAGTGGAGTCGTTATTTGGAGTGGCAATATTCCATTATATCATAAGGCACCGCACTCAGTACGTGTAATACTTTTTAAAGTTAGGTTTTAGAGTAACATTTTATCCAAAGGATGGATACGTTTAAATGACAAGAAAAGTAAAAGAACCTATAAGCTTAGAAATAAAATAAATGAGCATTAACCGATTATAGACTTACACTCCCTAAATTAATATGCAAGGTATTTATGCTGATGCAAAAATTAATGCAAAGTTTGCGAAACACCGAGCTACAGTTGTGGCAGCGAGCTTGGTGACAGGCAACCGTGTCGTTGCCAGTGTTCAAATACAAAGAAACACTTCTCTTTTTGATAATCTGAATTCTTTTGGAATAACAACTGAAGGTTCTGCTGGCGTATATTGAAATTATTTTTTAGGAATGTTTTCCTCAATTTTGTATATAAAATACTGTAGTATTTATAAGAAGGTCTAACAAACGCAGACTATGTACATAAAATATAAATATGTTAAATCTGTTTTTAGAATAAACTAACTTAAACTCGCGGCTCCGCTCGCGTATTGGTTGAGTAAGATAAGCTATCTTTCAGTAGTGTCCTATCAGCCTGGTTTTGAAGGATGAAATGAAATACCTTTTCTTTTTCTAAAGAGATGTATTAAAAGAAATTTCTTTTTTACTGCTTTATTTATTTATTCTTATATTTCGTTATTCATATGCTTATTCTTATAGAGAAAGAGCTGAAGCCATTGTAGCACGCATAAGACCAAACATATGGTCTGTGGCATCACGTTTCGCTGTATGTAACCTCCTTGCTATAGAGTCACAAACTTCATCGCTGGCCTTCAGTCCGAAATTTTTTTTATAATTTGACAACTTTGAACCACCATATCTTCCACCCCCTTGTAGCTATCGGCATGGAACTGATATGGTGTATAACGGGAGACTTCGGATAACAATTACACGCAGACCATTCGTTTGCGTTCTGTAGTTTTCACTGCAGAGCGAAATATTAACACACGCGCACACCCAGACACACACACAGACACACAGACACAGACACACACCCACAAACACGCGCGTAGAACTTTATTTACACCGATAACTTCCCAATATACTCCACCCTGTTATCATTATCAACCCTCAAGCAACAATGCAACCAATAAAACTATTTTCAAAGAGTAAATATAATTTTCAAAGAGTAATTATTGTTGCGCATTTCGCGTTATATTCTTCAAATTACTAAATATCTATCAGATCGCTATAAAACCGTGCCTAAAACCTTCCTGAGGTATAAATTAGTAACTGTACAAATATGTAAGTCTCTGCGTCTTGATGTTCGGACGTGATGTGATAAGAGTACACCGAACAAACATTCTATATCGAACAGACATTTATATATATATATATATATATATATATATATATATATATATATATATATATATATATATATATTAATGTGAATGTCTGTTCGGTGTACTCTTATCACGTCCGAACATCAAGACGCAGAGACTTATATATATATATAGAGGTAAATAGCTATCCGATCGCCATAAAACCGTGCCTAAATCCTTCCCCGGGTAGACATTAGTAACTGTACAAATATTTAGCTCTTTATGTCTTGTGGTTCAGACGTGATTAACGTACACCGAACAGATATTCACATTTATAGATATAGATGAAAACATGAGCCTTTGTAAATTTCTCTTTAACAAGTCGGACCCTCCATTTGACAATATCCTGGCTACGTCACTGCACGTAGAGTTAGTCAGGTGCGCCCTCCCTGTCTTGTACCGAGTTACAAAGCTTTACAAAGCACTTCCAGAGGGGGAACGCAGCCGCAAGTCTTGGCACTTCGGTGGCTGTTTTGTACAAGTGTCGGTGTAGTCGGCCGGCAGGGGAAAGTTGGGGCAGTAAAAAGTGTGGCAGGAGCGCGGGACGACTTCCCAACTGCCGGCGCGGTGGGACCGCGTGCGGGGCGCGCTTGCTGCGGCAGGTATCCGCAAAGTGGCAGCTCGGCGTTCTTCCGTTACCTCCGCGAGAGGCGCGGCCGCGGCCACAACTTTTTAATCCAATTAGGCGGCCGTCACCCCGCGCCGCTAACGATGTTTACAAACTGCGCCTAACGAGATTGCCGGCCGGCCGGCCGGCGCGGGTCTCGGGTTGCGCGGCGTCCGCCGGACCACGGACCAGTGGCCGCCTTCCCTACTCCCCTCCCCCTCCCCCCTTCCCCGGCGTTCCTTTCCTCCGGCCTCCTCTCGCCTCCGGCGCGACAGCCGGCCCAGCCGCGCGCAACTTGCCGCTAATTAAGGCAATTCGCAGACTCGCATCCTCGCCTTATCTGCCACCGCCGCCGCCCGCGGCTATCGCAGTCTCATTAAGCACTGGGCCCGCTCCTTCTTCGCACCGCGGAATCGCAGCTAAGTGTCCGCCTTGTCGGTAACCACTGCGACCGTCTCGAATTTACTGAACCGCTTCAGACTCGTCCATTTCCTGTCATCCATGTGATATGTAGGTATAGTATTTTCGTGACGAGCCGTGAAATGTTGCCGAAACTGAAAGTGGAACTTACGGGTAGATAAAAGCTGTCCACGGGCCACGAATTCGAACTCGGGACCTTTGCTTTTACATGCCCTCCATTGAAAGGCAACGGTTCCGAATCAAAATGTTCAAATGTTTGTTAAGCTTATGGGACTTAACTACGGGGTCATCAGTCCCTAAACTTACAAACTACTTATGAACTAGGTAACACCAAGGACGGCACAAATATCCATGCCCGCGGGGGGATTCGAACTCCCGACCGTAGTGGCCATGCAGACCGAGCCCCCGACTGTAGTGGCAACGGTTCCGAGTTTGAATCACGGTCCGGTGGACAGTTTTAATCTCCCAGTACGTTTCACATCACTGCAAACTCCGCTGTAGACTACTTCTTCATATACAGGGTGTCCCAGCTATCTTGTCCACCCAAAATATCTCTGGAATAATAACAGCTATTGGAAAACGACTTTCACCGGTATCAATGTATGGCTGGGGCCCATGAATGTACATATTTGGAAACATTCTAAAACGAAAGCAAATGTGTTTTTTAACACAAACTTATGTTTTTTTAATAGACACCCTATATTTTTTCTTCAGCCATCCGTAGCATGACAAATCACAAACAATGGCATCGCAATATTCCAATTACATCCCGAGATATTTGCTACGGGACGTTGACGCTTGAAATACGCGAAACGCGCGGCTAGCGCACGTCCAGAGGCACAGGCGAGAACCACATGCTGCTCAGGTAGTGAGCTTTTTAAAGTAAACGTAAATTTTGTTCTGTATATTGCGTCCACAAGCTTGCATGTTTTATGTCCGTTTGTGTGCAGGTTTCCTACCCCCCCTCCTGACCCACCATGTGTGACATTGAATAGTGCACAGAGTAGTTAAAAGCAGTAAGATGCCAGTTGAACCATATTTATAGTAAATTGTCTGAAAAGAAAAATATCAGATTGTTTTTTGAAGTAATATTTGAGTCACAATGTTTTAATATGGGCGAATTAAATTGTTTCTTTACCATTCAAAATCAACTTTCTAATTTCAAAACTTAGTAGTTCCTGTAATGATTAGGTAAAATAAACCCTTTATGATTAAATTTTGTGTCAGAATAACTGATTTACCTCTCAGCTTCTCCTTCTATGCTCCCCATTTTGGACGGGAAACAATCTCACAATCAGTATGAGGATTGAAACTGGTATTTGTACGAACTTACCTTGGGGGTATAAAACTAGACGTATCTTTTCTTGAGGTGGATGTGTACTGGTTCCGTTAATTCTAAAAAAAAAAAAAAAAAAAAAAAAAAAAAAAAAAAAAAAAAAAAAAAAAAAAAAAAATTATATATATATATATATATATGCGTTATCCGTTGCGCGCCATTTTCATTTTCAAGTTTAATCAAGCCGGTATGTTCATGTGAACATAGAACGACATAAGTGTGAACCAGTATAAATGTTCAAATGTTAGTAGACTACAGGGTCATCAGTCCCTAAGCTTACAAACTATTTATGAAATAGCTTGAGGACGGCACTAATATTCATGCCCGAGGGGGGATTCGAACCCCCGACCGTAGTGGCCGTGTAGACCGTGGCTGGAGCGCTTCAGTCCCCTCGGGCACCGTGGCCGGCGAACCAGTATAGATCCATGCTCAGGATAAGGCCTACGCGAAATTACCAAGCCCATTTCATACTGTGTATGGAAGCCCTTGCTGTCAGTTGAACAGCGCTTGGGTAGGCCCACCCAGTGGTAAGAGAAAAAAAAAAGGTTAAACTGTAAAGAACAAACAAGAACGAAAGAATGTATGTATGTAGATGTAACACTGTAACCTCCACGCCTCTGTTTAAACTTTGAGGATATGCATACTGTAAACCATCTGCTGTTTATTATTTATCAATCTTCTATTGGTTTCGGTTATAAATCATCATTACGGAAGAGAACTACACAGACTGATCAAACAGGTGCATTATGTGCCTCCTTATGCATACTGGCATGCATGTCACACAATAAAAATAAATAAGACGTCACTAAGCGTCAAGTCTTAATTGTTGTTGTTGTTGTTGTGGTCTTCAGTCCGGAGACTGGTTTGATGCAGCTCTCCACAATACCATATTCTGAGCAAGCCTCTTCATCTCCACATAAGAACGGCAACCTACATCTGTCTGAATCTGCTTATTGTATCCATCTCTCGGTCTTCCTCTGCGGTTTTTAACCCACACACTTCCCTCCAACGCTAAATTCACAATTCCTTGATGTCTAAGAATGTGTCCTACCTGTCTATCCCTTCTTTTAGTCAAGGTATACCAGAAATTTCTTTTCTCCCCGATTCTGTTCAGTACCTAAGTCTTAATTAAAAACATAAAATCAATGCCAGGCTGTGTGATGGTGAACCAAGGTCTATTGTAAGAGAATCTAACACAGCTATTGAACACATCAGACTTTTTTGACTGATGTGTTCAATAGTTGTGTTAGGTTCTCTTACAATAGACCTTGGTTCACCATCACACAGCCTGGCATTGATTTTATGTTTTTAATTAAGACCTGGTGCCTAGTGACGTCTTATTTATTTTTATTGTGTGACATGCATGCCAGTATGCATAAGGAGGCATATAGTGCACCTGTTTGATCAGTCTGTGTAGTTCTCTTCCGTGAAGATGGTTTATAACCGAAACCGGTAGAAGATTTATAAATAATAAACTGCTGATGGTTTACAGTATGCATTTCCTCAAATATCTTACGGCTGTTGAACCACATCTCAATAAAAATTTGATCAGTTTAAACTGTTTTTAAGCCGGTCTAAATGCTGGCCCCCGCACCTGAGGAGAGTTGCATGTTCCTGCTGGCAGGAACTCGTTTCCCTGTCGCCGCGTGTTGGAGCAGCGTGCTTCGCGTGGGGGGCGGTCTAAATTTAACATCGGTGCGGAAGCGGCGCGGGACGTGGGGTGGTGGGCGAGGCCCGGTGTGTGGGCAGCAGGGTGGCGGCAGCAAGCAGACATCAGGCGGAGGCGGCAGTGGCAGGCGGCAGTGGCAGGCACCGCACGCCCTCTGCCGGCTGTCCGCGCCGCCCCCGCTGCCGTCCCACGCCACTCCGCGGCCGCGACGCGACAACAGCCGCAGGCAAATGTTTAATGGCGCACACCCCAACCCCACAGCATAAGGCGGGCTCCACCCGGCGACGAAGCGGGTTCTCACTATCGGTTACCGATTCGTTCGCAGCCTCCTTCGTTAAAAATAGAAAAGGGGTCGCCAGAGGGGTTTAACGCGACAGGAGGAGTACCCTGTACCCTATCTTACTTTTCATTATTTTCTATTTTAAACATCAAGTGTGGCATCACAACGATCCTAGGTATATGAATAAAATGATTCCGTGAACTGTCGTATTGTTTTCTATAACGAAAACAATCCGTTTTTGCGCCTCACTGCGTTACCAGATTGTGATTTCTAGGTTACGGTACTAACACTAAAAGCGGGCATTTGCGATCGTCTTTTGACAGCTCGAAATTTAAATGAAAATAAAAGGCTTAACTGTTCATGTGACACGAAATTTGAAGAAACTAATTTGTAAAGGATGACATTCTCTACAACTTTGCTCTCTTATGTCTTTTTTTTTTTTTTTCATATCTCGTATTATATCAGAGACATTTGCAAAAATAACGGCGATTTCAGGATGTATGGCTGTCTGTCTGTCTGTCCGTAACGTGATCCCTCTTTTTAAGACGAACCGATCAACACCAATTTTTACAGACATAATTGTAGGCCGCCATAGACCAGAACCTCCCCTTTTCAAATTTTTCGGACAAAAAATACGGTAGTAATACAAAAAAGCCGTTTGTAATATAATTGTAATTGAAAACGAAACGTTCATCTGACACAAAAATTGAATAGCCTAATTGGTAGAGGGGAAAATTCTCTACAACTTCGCTCTATTATGTTTTTTTCATATCTTGCATCGTTGCAGAGATATTTGCAAAATAACGGCGATTTGACGATGTCTGTCTGGCTGTAACGTGTTCCCACTTTTTAGGTCGAACCGTTCAACCCATCAGCACCAAATTTTACAGACATAATTGTTGGATACCAGAGATCCGAACGGTTAGTTTGCAATTACAATTATATTACAAACGGCTTTTTTTGGTATTACTACCGTATTTTTTGTCCGAAAAATTGAAAAAGGGAGGTTCTGGTCTCTGGCGGCCTACAATTATGTGTGCAATGTTTGGTGCTGATCGGTTGAACGGTTCGTCTTAAAACAGGGAACACTTCACGGACAGACAGACAAACATACATACATCCAGAAATCACCTTTATTTTTGCAAATATCTCTGAAACGATACGAGATATGAAAAAAAAGAGTTCAAAGTCGTAGAGAATTTTCTCCTCTACAAATTCGGTTTTTCAATTTTCGTGTCAGATGCATGGTTAAGCCGTTATTTTCACTTAAATTTCGAGCTGTCAAAAGACGATCGCAAAGGCCCACTTTTAGTGTTACTACCGTAACCTAAAGTGGGCTAATAACGGAGTTTTGACACCCTCCATTCAATTAACTAAAACCAGGCGTTCGCATAAGTCACGAGACACACCTCGCCAAGAACTCTCTGTGGCATACGCCATCTTGCGTTGGATATTTGATGATTTTCTAATTGTAACTTACACGTTGTCATTTCATACCAATGGGGCACTGAAGAATTAACAAAAACATGTCGATCTTCGTAAGATAAATGATAATGCAGTGTCTACAAATGCCATATTATCATAAGTTAACAACGGTCATCATTAGTATGAGATTAAAGAAGACATCTCCCAACTGTTAACTGTAGCGTAGTGGGCAATGTGTATGAGTGCGATTCTAAAGGTCAGTGATTCGGAATCCACCACTACCCAATTTTTTTTTCCTAAAAGGGTTTCAGACACTCTTATTAATTAATTTTTATTATTTAGATTACTACTTTGCTCCAAAACGTTTGCAAGAACTTATAAAACTGCAAATATAAAGTGGGCCGTAAAACACGTCAGTGTGTGTGTGTGTTTTTGTTTTGTTTGTTTTTTGTTTTTGTTTTTTTTCATCAGTATTAGCAACATGAAGAGGCGAAATTATGTGTCCAGCGCTGCAAAATTATCGTACATATCAAACAATTGCTAGTTTATATCCTGCTGTGCACTAAAAAAATAAATAAATAAATAAATAAAAATTGAAAATAAAAATAAAAATAAAAAATTAAAATTAAATTAAAATTTAAAAAAAGTTTAAATGTTCGTTAATTTCCTAGGACTTAACTGCAGGGTGATCAGTTCCTAAACTTACAAACTACTTATAAACTAACTTATACTAAAGACAAACATCTATGCCCGAAGGAGGATTCGCACCTCCGACGGGAACGGCCCTGTGCATCGGAGCATAGCGCCTCAATGCGCTCGGCCACTCCGATGCGGCAAGAACTCTTTCCATCGTGTTCAAAATATATATACATGTGGCGTCTGTTCCGAAAGGACAGACGTCACTTGTGATCCTGCAGCTGTTATTATTAATATTCATAGAATATATGACTTCAACTGCGATTGGGCAAAGCTGAAAATGTGTACCCAGCCGGGATTCGAACCCGGGTCTCCTGCTTTCTAGGCAGTTGCGCTGACCCCTACACCACTGGGGACACAGTGATCAGCGCACCTGCAAGGACTACCCATGCTCGCCTCCCGTCAGATACAAATTCCCAGCTTCGCCCTGCCCATAGTACTCAAACTCGTAGTTTAACTAATTCCCGTAAGAGTAAGGGCTTCAAACTTGCCCACCCCTCCCCACTAACGATAGGATCATTGCCCGTCACCGGCATATTATATATATACATGTGGCGTCTGTTCCGAAACGACAGACGTCACTTGTGATCCTGCAGGTGTTATTATTAATATTCATAGAATATATGACTTCAACTGCGATTGGGCAAAGCTGAAAATGTGTACCCAGCCGGGATTAGAACCCGCGTCTCCTGCTTTCTAGGCAGTTGCGCTGACCCCTACACCACTGGGGACACAGTGATCACCGCACCTGCAAGGACTACCCATGCTCGCCTCCCGTCAGATACAAATTCCCAGCTTCGCCCTGCCCATAGTACTCAAACTCGTAGTTTAACTAATTCCCGTAAGAGTAAGGGCTTCAAACTTGCCCACCCCTCCCCACTAACGATAGGATCATTGCCCGTCACCGGCATATTATATATATACAATCGCAGTTGAAGTACTATGGGCAGGGCGAAGCTGGGAATTTGTATCTGACGGGAGGCGAGCATGGGTAGTCCTTGCAGGTGCGGTGATCACTGTGTCCCCAGTGGTGTAGGGGTCAGCGCAACTGCCTAGAAAGCAGGAGACCCGGGTTCGAATCCCGGCTGGGTACACATTTTCAGCTTTGCCCAATCGCAGTTGAAGTCATATATTCTATGAATGTGTTCAAAATATCTACACATAATCTTCCAAGGATACTGTGCAAATCACAATTAAGTGCCTGGCAGAGGGTTAATTGGACCACCTTTGTGCTAGTTATCTCCGATTCCAATCTCGAATAGCGCGATGGAAGAAAGAACATCTATATCTCTCCGTTCCAGATGTGATTTCTCATATTTTATTCTGATGATATTTCTACCTATGTAAGTGGCAGTCAACAATATATTTTCGCATTCGGAGGAGAATGTTGGCGATTGGAGTTTCGTAAGTAGCCCACGCCGCAAGGACAAGCGCCGTTGTTGTAATGATTCAAATCCCGGATCCTGTATCATTTCCGTAACGCTGTCTCCCCTGTATCGTGACAATACGAAACGAGCTCCCTGGACTCTTTCGATGTCCTCCGTCAAACCCACCTGATATGGATCCCACACTGGGCTGCAATACTCCAAACATGGACGGACAAGCGTAGTGTGCAGTTTCTTTTGTAGTTCTGTTGCAGGTTGTAAGGGTTCTGCCAATAAAACGCAGTCTCTGGTTCGCCTTTCCCACGACATTATCTGCGTGTTCTTTCCAGTTTAATTCTGAAGTAATAGTAATTCCTAGGTATTTTGTGGAGTTTACGGCCTTCACTTTTGATTGATTCATCTTGGAAACAGAGTTTAACGGATTTATTTTCGTATTCATGTGGACGACTTCACACTTCTCATTATTTAGAGTCAATTGTCAATTTTTACACCGAAGTGACATCTTATTTAGATCGTTCTGCAGTTGGGTTTGATCTTCAGATGATTTTTACTAGACGGTAAATAATGGCGTCATCTCCAAACAACCTACGAAAACTGCTTAGATTTTCTCCCAAATAATTACAGCCTAAATTAAGCCCCGTACAAAACTTAACATCGGTAACTCGTAATGGAGGAGGAACAAAAGCAGTCTCTTATGTTGCGTACAATATCATCTGGATATTTGTCCTGACCACATAATGCCAACTATGCAAACAAAATTCTAAAATAAGGTTTATTTCTTAATAAACGTAAAAAAAAGTGCATACTGGTGTCTCACTTACCAACAAACTTCTAGACACCTTCTACACTCACGCTCAATTTTGGAATCGAGTCAGGACTTGTTACCGTAATTGTAGCGCAATGATGTTTATTATGTGTGTTATGAAGGTCAAACACCGAATACGTATTTATGACTTGGGACATTTTAATAGCAACAGAAGCAAACAAAAATGGCGCTGGAACGATAATACCGAAGTCGTGACGACAGACTAAACCAGAGAGCGCACTGTGCCCATCGTTCCTGATCAACGAGTGTGAAAGATATTCTTGTGTGTTTTCAGCATTGTGGTCGGGTCCGCTGGTTAGCACCACCTGGTCCTATCCGCTACAGGTGCTTCAGAGACCGAATCAAATTACTTCACCAAAAGGAAAATGAGTCTAAAAACTTCAGCAATCCATTACGATTCATACATAGTTACGTCTTGTGTAATGCCACACAAAACAACGCGGAAACTCTCAGAGCCAGCTCACAACAAATAAAATCACAAACCAGTAATCAGTACCCAACCTGTCTTCGTATCTACTAGGTACTGATCTCACCCAATAAGCAATTTTGGAATGGTATGATCACCTACAATGAGATATCTTCATACATGCATTTATCCAAAAAAAAAAAAAGTTAAATGAAATAGCTGATTTGTAGCTCGTTGCACAAGACTGAAACTCTGGTTTATATCAAGTGTCGTACCTGGACACCATAGAAATTCAGAAACTTACCAGAGGCAGTCGCCGAGTGGCCATCCTCCAGTGCGCACCTCTCCAGCGGCACCACATTTTCAGTTGAAGTGTAACCGTATTCTCACCAGAAACCACAGATTTTCAGTTTTCTGTGCGCTTTCCCTTAAATTAATTAAATTTATCGTGTGGTCGTGTTTATATTTTATACATTTTCGCTTTAAAGTGAGGTGGGTTTTCGGGATACGTTAAATAGGTCAGGTGTCCATTACAGCGGCTACACGGGTAGCGGGAGCTGTACAGGAGAAATGTAGATCTAGGAACTATCGGAATAACAGTTGTAAATTGTCGTAGCTGTGTCGGAAAAGTAGCAGATCTCCAAGTGTTAATAGAAAGCACCGAAGCACACATCATTATAGGCAGTGAAAGTTGGCTGTAGTCGGAAATACGTTCAGGCGAAGCTTTTGCATAAGATCTAACTGTGTTCAGAAAGGATAGATTAATCAAAATAGGTGGAGGCGTGTTTGTCGCCGTCAAAAGTAGTCTTTCGTGTAGCGATGTTGAATTTGATAGTCCCTGTGAGCAATTATGGGTATAAGGCGTATCCGAAAACCGTAAGAAGTTAATAATTGGTTCCTTTTACCTGCCTCCCGACTATGACGACACAATATAAGGTTCAAAGGAAACCTGTGTCAAACTGTAAACACGTACTCTACTAATACAATAATAGTAGGCGGTGATTTCAATTTACCCTCAGTTTGTTGGCAAAATTTTATGTACAAATCAGGAGGTACGAATAAAACATCGTGCGAAATTGTACTCAACGCATTCTCTTATAATTACTTCAAACGATTAGTTCATGAGCCTTCTAGAATTGTAAATCGATGCCAAAACACACTTCAGCTCCTTGGAACAAATAATCCCGATCTCATAACCAGCATCAAAACGGATACAGGTATTAATGAACACAGGGCTGTCGTCGCGAGAATGGCTATCAAAGTTAACAAAAGTTAACAAGTTAACAAAGTTAACAAAGCCTCAAAGTTAACAAACATTGAAGAAAAGTATATTTGTTCAGAAAAGCAGATCGAAATACACTAAACTGCTTCTTGAAAGACAGTTTCGACGCATTACAAACTCCAAACGTGATGTAGACCAGAGGTCGCTCCAATTCAAAGTAGTATCGACAGCAATTGACTGTTTCATACCAAATAAATTAGTAAAAGAAGGTGATGATCCCCCTTGGTATACAAAGCAGGTCAGGTCAATGTTGCAAAAGCAGAGAAAACGGCATGCAAAATTTAAACGAACACAAAATCCCCAGGATTGGCGTTCCTACATAGAAGCTCGAAATGTAGCTGTATGCTTACAATACTTTCCACAACGAAACCCTTTCCCGAAATTTAACTGAGAACTCAAAGAGATTTTTGTGATACGTTAAATATACTAGGGACAAAACTCAAACAATACCCTCACTACGTGATAGAAAATATGGCGATCCCACCGATGATAGAACTACTAAAGCAGACTTACTAAACACAGCTTTTCGAAACTCATTCACTAAAGATATCGAATTACGAACAGAGGTCAGAATGAATAAAATGTTCAAATGTTTGTTAAGCTTATTGGACTTAACTACGGGGTCATCAGTCCCTAAACTTACAAACTACTTATTTACTACGTTATACTAAGGATGGCACAAATATCCATGCCCGAGGGGGGATTCGAGCCCCCAACCGTAGTGGCCGTGCAGACCGTGACTGGAGCATCTCAGTCCCCTCGGCCACCGCGGCCGGCCAGAATGAATAACGTAGAAGTAGATATCATAGGAGTAGTGAAGCAATTGAAATCAATGTTCCAACGACGATCACCAGAGGAGAACGCACAATGTAGGATGTGGCTCTCAGTACAATTATGCCGGGTATCGGCTCCCTGTACCTCTGTCGTATAAGCTCCGGATTTTCGAGTTCATCTGCACAACGCTACAAACGCGTATAGCCACCATTGGCACCGAGGCAGAAGTGACACTCATCACTGAAGACGACAAGTCTACATTACTCCTTCCATAAGCTTCTAGCGCCTCCACTGGAGGCGGGCTGAACCATGTTCAAGCAGGAGTTAAAGAGTCCCAACGGCACGAATGATCGTGCATTATGTGAGGAGCCATATACTACACTGGCCCTTGACCTCGGGTGATCGTTGAGGGAACAATGAACAGTCCACTATATATCGAAATGAATTGAATGCACTTTACTACTGTTCATGCACCAACATGGCGATATGTTTTTCCAACAAGATAAAGCACTTCTACATGTATCCCGTAGCAACAGCGTACTGCTCAAGGTGTACGTCAAGTACCATGGCCAGCACGACATGTTTGGGACCGTATGAAACGGCATCATGGGCGGTCTTCGGCACCTCTACGATCGTCTCCATGGGAGAATTGTAGCTTGCGTTTCTGTAAAGGAGGGTATACACGGTACTAGTGTCGACGCTGCACACGTTCTGGTGGCTGTATTCACGTGCATATGGCCCTGTGTGATCGTGCGTTGCGTCCATCCTCAAGTATGTGTCAATAAAATTTCCCTCTCCGTTTAGACGAGTTCATGGTGTCTTTTTTTTCATTTTCCAGGCGTGTATGTAAAACTATTTCTTTTTCTGTACCGTAGCTTTCCGATCGTTTGTCATCAGTGCCACAAAATTTGAAGTTGTTACTGATTTTTAACCACATAAGTTTGAATAACTATGACGAGGGAAAGAGGAAATGGACAGAGACAGTCAGTGAGAGAGAGAGAGAGAGAGAGAGAGAGAGAGAGAGAGAGAGAGAGAGAGAGAGAGAGAGAGAGAGAGGGAGAGAGAGAGAGTAGGGAGCGACTGATGGAAGAGAGAAGGAAGGGATGCAGGAGATCGATAGAGATGGGGGAAGAATAGAGAGGGCATGAGGAGAGGGGAAGGACGAGTTGGACGCGGAGGAATAGGAAAGGAAGAGATTGGGGGGGAGGGGGGAGGAGTTGGAGTGATGGTGAGTATAGTCGCAGAATATAGAAACCGAATATATATCTCAAGGGCAGTTATATGTTTCATGCTAATAAATCCGTTAACAACAAACTAATTTCATACAAATAAAGATCAAACAAAAACTTTAATAAATCCACTGGGTTTACAATAAATGATTTTCTGAAAACGCTACATTTCTCTGACATAAAACCTGGATACTGATACGACTGACGTATTCTCTCGGTGTCTTGAAAGACTTATTTCACTTACATTCTTAATCACATCATATCAGACTGAGACACTGCGAAGTCTGCCCTAGAGTGGCTGATAAATAATAAAACTGTACAGTTGGAAATCACCCACAGTGCTGGCCACACCCCCGAGTCATAGTTGTGCGTTTTAGTTATATGAAATATGTTCTGCTTTTTAATCTTGACGCATGTAATTTTACATTTGTAACTTGAACGTGAGCTCTGTTGCTCATGAACCATTGTCCGTTTCATGTAACTATATTATTGTATTTTGGTACCATTGTATTTACTCAATTATAGCAGATTTTACTCTGAGCAAACTGTTAATTTAACGGGGAAATTCCCAACAATAAAAGTAGCAGAGATTATCAACTAGAAACATCATGAGGTACTGACGCTTTCAAACTATGCTCACATGTAACTTGTATGAAATTTTAATGACATAGAAGAGTGTTAAATAGCGTTTCCTACAGGCTATTCAAAAGAGGTAGAGTGGCTGGCCAGTGTCCACCTCAGCTCAGGTTAGACGATATTAAACTTCAAAGAACTATAGGGGGCTACTTATTTAAGTAGTGGCCAGCCTCACAATCATCTTCGGATAATAATTTTTTCACATCTCTGTGAAGAATTCCCCTCAGATTACTGAATTCCTGTATGGTATTAGACGTAAAGATGTTAATTTCAGTAGATACGAATTGCGATTTGTTTTTCATTTCAAATGCATATAGACACATGTTGGTATAATATGTTCAGAAACGTTCAGTTTAAGAGATAACAAACGTAGCAGCTGAGTAGTTTAAGAGAAACAGAAGCAGAAAGGAAGGAAGGAAGAATGGTAGATTACGGTTTAATATCTAGTCGACATCGTAGTCAATACAGACTGGTTACACACTCGAAAAGCTTTTGTCTGGGATGTGGAATGAAATGTGTCGCGCCCTCTGAATAAAACCATCCTAGTATTAGCCTGCAGCCGTTCATGGAAATCACGGAAAATCTAAATCAGAATGACTGGAGGGGAGTTTAAACCGGCGCCCTCCCACACGGGAGCCCTGTATATTACCATTGTTCGACATCGCTGAAAGCAGCAGAGAGAAAGAGAGACAGAGAGACGGGTGGAGAGGGGAGAAGTGTGTGTGTGTGTGAGGGGGTGTGGGAGGGGGGACGCAACCTGACATTAAATACTGTGTATGGGTGAATTAATGGCCTTATTATTACAGACTGAAGCGTAATAGAATAACAAAGTTATCGTACACTATTGTACGATTTATGGACAGTTTATAATGCGACACGGGCCAATCTACTGTCATAGTAGCAGCCGATATTTGAAAAAATCTCACATACAATAGATCTCTTTACTAGTTATACCACTGAATGAGTAACAGCTTTATTACGATACTCTTCTATACCTTTTCTTTGCCTGCTTTTGTACAGCTGATAGTGATTTACTACATCGAGAGCTCAAATTACTCTGTAACACAAAATACTAAAAGTTCTTGTAGCGAAACAAAAATCTTTTGAAAGGTACTCGATAAAGTTCGGACTCACCCTGAAAATGGGGCGGGCAAGAGCTACTATGATTATCCCGGCATCGGTGAAACGGAAGAGTCTGAAGACCGGTATATACAGACTCAGCAGTCTCTTTTAAGCTCCCAGAGAGCATATAATCTGATCGCGTTCGTCCTTAATAAGGTCTGCTTTGAGGGAATTACCGAGGAGAGAAATCTCTGCTCCTCGTATATTATCTCTAAATCTGATTTATTCTCCTACTGCACCCATTACTGGGAGCTTAAGTTTCCTTTTTACGGTGAATTTATTCTTAAGCTGCTTTCTGTCCAGTTGATACTATCTCCTGAATCCGTGTCTATGTAGCAACGAAATGGGCTTTGAGCATCTAATTCACTTTCTTGGAGACTTACGATATTTGCTTCTAATTATAACTTGTGTGAAACCTCAAATTCTACTGAGACGGTCCCATATTCAGTACCGTAGAACGGCTATTTCAGAGCACTTTAGAATTCGCTCCCCTTTTATGAAGCAAGTTATCGTTTTACGAAAATACCGAACAACCGATTACCTTGGCTATTGCATCAAGATTTGAACTGTGCGAAATATAAAAACGCCAATTATAAACGTTTTTTTATTCTAATATTTTATTGTTACAAATATAAAGTGCATTGTCTGTGTGATGAATATCAGAAATCAGTATGGACACACTTTTTGCAATGCTTCACAAGGACATCTTACAAATATCTTGCATCATCTGAGTACCGATTTGTTCTTTTTTGTACTGTAGTACTGTTGTGCTATCTCTGATCCTGCTTTAATCCAAAAATCCGTACATCATTTCCAATTTCAAATATTTATAGCGATGCAGAAAATAAATCAAATTATTTATTAGGCAGGAAGATAATTTTTATTAATTTCAGTTTCCTTGTAAAACAAAAACAAAAATCAATCGATGTGGCTAAGGCCGTTACAATGCAGTCGCTTTATAATTAAAGAGCACTTCGAGGAAAACCTCCGCTGAAGACAGGTAGCGACCAGAAAGAGTCATAATTGTATACCTGCAGAGCGATCCCTCCGGCTACTGAGATTTAGGTTCTCCACTATTTCAACAAATATTTCCTGGCAAACACCTTGATTTATATATATATATTTTATTTTTATTTTTATTTATTTTTTTTTTTGTGAATGTAAGGCCGATTTCCTTTCCCTATTCCTATCACGCAATAATCGGAACATATGCTCCTTCATGACAACGGTGTTGATGCGACATTAAACACTAAGCTACCTGCTTCAGAACTCCATTTGAGCAGACATTTTAGGCTGTTCCGTTTGGACATCCCGACTGTATTCCTTCCTATTGGCTTGAACAGGATTTTAGTAAAATTTTCGGGATGGACAGCAGATACTTTCATTTCTCGTAATCACAGTGCACCACTCACCGGCATGTTATCGAGGGTCTTCTGAAGAGAATACTGGGAGCTCTAATACTGATCGTTTATCGTTAGTGAAACGTAAATTGTCTTCACACTCATTCAATACAAAGAACTGTCGCGAAAGTCTGTGTCACAATCACAATGCTAAAGTGTAAAAAGGAAGGAGCCGCGAAAACCGCGTTCACGGTTTACTGTAAATCCACTTTCTCGAGTACTCTTTCTCTCTCGTCTGTCCAATACTGCATTATAAAAAATTTATCTTACAAATTAGCTTTCCCAAGATGAAAAAAAGTAATTATCTGCCTTTCTGAGAAGCTGGAAATTGGAGAAGTTTGGTAACCTGCAAGAGCTCTTTTTATTTATTTTCTTAGGAATCGTACTGATGAGGTCATCGGCTCCATATTTTACACCGTCCTTAAACTAATTGATGCTACAGACACCACACAAATTCACGCCCAAGGGAGTACTGGAACCTGTGACGGGAGTGGCGTCGCAATCGCTTAGAAGGAACCTCAGACCGCACGGCCAGCCCACCATGGCAGTGCGATTTTCTTTTTTTTTTTTTTTTTAATTTTTGTAACTTGTTTATTTATTTATTTTTTGCGCCCACGACTGTATATGATTTTCAAATAGGTGATTTGCAGAAATCACTCGCTATTTTAAAACTGATTTATTGTGCAAATACAGATTTCGCCAGGTAACTTACCAATTCAAACATTTTTGTTTTATCGATTTTTGGTTTGAGAACATCGCAGTTGTTTGTAACAATACTGTAGTAAATACATACTGCAACAAACTGCAAGGTCTTTGTAAATCAATTTCCTGCACCGTTACTAGTTTCGGGCCTGAGTTCATCGTCAGGCGATAGTGCTGATTTCAGATCTACATTGGTGTCCAAAAATAACATACTTATGTCAATGGTGGTGGAATGCCCGAGCGCTTTAAACCGCCTTGCTGCGAAACGAGCAGTAGCTTCTCGTTGGAGGTTCGAGTCTGGATGGGTGTGTGTATTTTCCTTATGTTGGTTTACGTACTTTGTTTTTCTACGGACTGATAACATAGTAGTTAAGTCCCATAGATTTACAAATATTTAACATTTTTTATTTGCTCTCGGTAGTTATTGAGTGCAGGTCTTCGGCCACTAAATTATTCGTAGTGGGTACCAATGTCAGAATTTGGTACCCAGAGCACTTCCTTTACACTGCGGATCTACGAACATTGAATTACTTACTTCCCAAATAAAATTTTCCGTGCCTCCATCTCCAACTATCAAAGCCTGGTAATTCTCGTCGTTGCAGCCATAAACACGTCGAGACCTTTTCACTAGAATCTCCTGAGTAAATTGCCTTTTATACCATGTGTACGCTACACTACCAAAATCTGTATCAATGCATATCTTCTATGGCCTAAGGGTAAATGTCTTCATATTCAGCTGAAAATACTGAATTTTATAGATCTATGGATGTACGCTGAAAAGGAACAATAATGGAGAAATTGAAAGATCGATAGAAAAACGAATTATCAATCCTTAGACTGTAAATCCGATTACAAATCTACTAAGAGTTTTCTCAAAACCTTTGATCCATTCCTTTTGAGACAGTGTTACTGCAAATACCGTGTCGTGAAACATGACGAGAAAAATATACCATAGTGATGAGAACAAGAGAGTTTCGATCAGTTTATAGAATTTTCATCAGTGTTGCGTTTTTTGACACCAAGTGAATCGATCACGCAGTATACTTGTATGGGGGCAACTAATGGACTATCTGTCCAACTACACCTGCCTTGCAAAGACATCTAAATTGAACCACTTTTAATGAGCCGTAATATGTACCCTTTAGATATATTTTCCATGTTTTTCTCATGGTTACTTCTCTTACCAGTCCTGTCCTTGAAATCTAAATCCTGGAAAGCTTGTCGCTCTGAGACCATACTTACTATACATATAAATATTTGGCCTTAAGCTCTCCTTGAAAAGGCAATTGGTGGTGTTGGTGGAGGGGGGAGGGAGGGGATGACTACGTGATATCTTACAGCATAAATTTTCTGTTTCCAATGCCGAAAATATTTTTTTTCTAAGTCTGAACAGTGGCTGCGATCTAACCCGTAATTCAGGACCCTTTGAACAGTAATTTGATGATATCATATAAACGTTTTTAAAATTGCTCCTGTCGTGTCACAAAAATGAAACACTGTTTAATAGACACTGAAAGAAAAGTGGGGAATTGGCTGTTTCACTCCTCATTCCCCCTTTTTTCGAAAAAATTAGGCATGTTAACATATTCAGGCTCTTTTATCACGAAAAAGACTAAACTTTTTTATCCGATCTCTCATCGTAATGAAGTCTACAAACATAGCATTCCACCGTCCATTAAGTATTTGTCACACTGTCTTCTATTTCTCCCATTGGAACTTTCTCCAAATTCTTTCTCTGCCACTCTTTTCATCCTTTTCTCTAACGTCGTTACCACACACATTGTTTCTTTGTTCGTCTGTCTGAAATTGCCTATATCCCATTCTTTTCTATAACGTTGCTACCAACTTTTTTCTTTCTCACCCTCAGATCAAATTCCCCCCTCTTGACTCATATCTTTGCGAATGGATTCGTCAGGTTTGTAAATCCTAGACCAAGAGACAGGGAATTTGAAAAAGTGTTTCTAATCGATTTTCTAACATCACAAAGAACCACCTCTAAATAAAATCCATAAGAGAGGGATGAACGATAATATGGCACGTTGGCTAGTTAGTAGTCGTGATCAAGGAACTATGTTGACACTGCTTGCCTCTAGCATACGAGGTATTACTTTGCACACAGTTTTCTGTACGGCTGATTTGGACTGAGTGCCCCTAAACGCACTGTTGAGATGCACTTACAGGAGAGCTCTTTCTGTTAACGAATAACGAATTACTACTTCCATTGTGTGAAACAAGCCGATTCCGTTGATTATAAGCATCGAACAGTCACCACTGCTCGACATTAACAGCCATAAATTTACGAATACAAAATCTATTTGAATATTTTGTCATGTAATTCAATGGCGAAGTTAAAAATTTGTGCTGAACCGGGAGTCGAACCTAGATTTCCCACATTGGGCCAGTGGTCGCCTTGGCCCTTTAAGTCATCCAGACACGTTTCCCGACCTGCCCAAATTCTCCACTTATCGCACATCACGATCGTAGTGCTTCCTTCCCACGACTTCCCCTTGCTGTCAGCTTTAAGTGTATTCCCACGTGTAATCCTGCGTATTTGTGCTACCGAAAGGAAATAATTAATTGCCTAAATGTACCTCAGCGCCCTATAATAGTGGAGACGTTTAAATATTTCTAATTTGTCTAATCTACATCTACATATATACTCGACAATCCACCCAAAGATGTGTGGTGGAGGGTACTCAGTACCACTACAAATTTCTTGCTGAAACATATATCTATGAATAAAAAATAAGTAAACTTGAATTTAAAGAATTATTTTAAAAAAACTATGGGTATGTGTATGTAAATGGACGTCTGTTTATGTGTCGATGCAATAGTGCCTTGAGTGGTACAACAATGTGAATGTAAAACGGATCTGAATGTCCGTGATTACAGTATGAATAAATATCATGATTAATAAACACAGCATCGACTGATTGTAATATGTGTGGCCCTGTTAGTGCTCTTAACTGCCCAGAACATGAGTCTGGTTAAACAATGAATGCCAAGTGCAGATGTAGCTCAAGGTGGGATTCGTGTCAATTAGACAAACAAATTGTTCATTAATTAAACAAAATATAGACCGATATTTGGCACGAATGTGATGCCGAATGTAAATGTGGTGCTGGGTGGAGTAACAGACAATTTCTAACAGCGACTGATAGGAGTAACATAATATGTAAGGGTATAGGACAGTGGAAACGCTAAAGTTGACAATTATGTAAACTTTTATTATTTAATGATCAATGTTTAGATTACAACTGCAAAAGAGACTGAACCTGACTTCTGTTGCGACCTTAGTAATGATTGTTCATTGTACCGTCAGCTTCTTAGAACTATACTTAATTTAATTAACGAATTAATTATTGTGTTGTCTGTCAGTGATGTAATTAATATTAGTGTATAAAGCACATTTCATGGTAGGCAAAAAATACTCGTAGCTACCTGACAAACTTGTTGATTACGATTTCTGTGACGTAAAAGTAAGAGTATCCCAAACCGGGGTACTAAGTACGCGCAAAATGTTTGACACACAACAATCTGGCCCCATACCCTAAACGTGAATCATAAATAAATTGTAATTCACTCACCTCTTTTCTGTTGATAGCAAATTCTCTTCAGGTATTGTATGTAATCATGAATTAGTGAAGTCAAAACTTGTACGTCCCCTATCGCTTCTGTTAAAGCTGACAGCCTAAGACTGCTTGCTAATAATGCTGGAAAAATTAATTATGCCGTTGATAACTATCATAAAATAATCTATACAGCTTATAAAAATGCTGACTATGTAATTTACCCTTCACTTACACTGTCCTCTATAGGAATGCAAAAATTCTAAAAATTACTTTCTTTCAATTCAAAAAGGAAATGAAGCTATAATTTAAAATATTGACTAAAGAGAAATGATCTTGACTGATAGAAATAAAAAGACAGATATTGTACATTATTATTATTATTATTAATATTATTTAAGTCAAGCAGTTAGAGTCGGAAATACAATAAAAAAATAAGACGGAAGTTACCATTTGCTAACAACCGAGAGCTCACCATTCAACTCGTAAAAGCGTCGGGAGAACAGGATTTCCTCCAGCAGCAGCCTGATTTTGTAAACAAACTATTCCTCAAGGATGAGGCGAGCTTCACTCGAAATAACTCATTTCCATAGCAGGCACAGATGGAGTGCACACAATGTTCGCTAAATAGTAGCAACACAAATTCAGCGAGGCTTTTCCATATATTTGTGTGTAGGTGGGTCTAATCGATGATTACATTATTGGGCCCTATCTTTTACCTTCACGATTGACTTGCTACAATTACCGAACATTTCTAAACATTGCTACCATCTTTTTAGAAGCCATTCCGATACGCATATATCATAACATGTGGTTCCTAAACGATGGGGCTCCAAATTGAAGATTTTTGAATAGACGATTTACAGAATGATGGCTATCATATTAATGCTCTGTTTGAATATGATGCGATTGTCTATGCTTCTCACCTGTATCATCCAACGTTTTTCTAAATTTAGAAGTAGCTGCCATCCGTCAAACTGGAAACTGTGTCTAAATCACCCTCCCCTACTAAAGTTATTCAAAGAAGGCAACGTGCCGTATACCGAAGAGTAATACTCACTCTCCCAGATCATTTATGTACATAGAAAATCAGGACGGTACTATCACACTGACTTATAAACTTGAGTGTTCTCCACACAACGTAATCGCACACTAACAGATCAGGTGGCCTGGATTGCCAGATAGGGTCGTATCACACTTCCCTGTGGCACTTCTAATGATACTCTTGCTTCTGATGAACGCCCACCGTCGAGGACAACAAAATGGGCTATATTATCTACAAAGTCTTAAAGACTTATGACGGTTTATGCAATACACCTTACAACGCTTCCCATTATGAATCGCACATCAGGTGACCAGGGTGGCCATCTGGAACCGTGACCAGCTCAAGATATATCTACTGTGTCAGTCTGAAGATTGTGTCAATGTGCTCCAACGTTCGTCGGCTGTATGGCCAGTTGTAATAGAGCATGGCCAGTTGCTCCATCCTGTTAATGCTCACACAAATGGTCTCTTAATCATATCCACCCCTGCGGTCCACTTGCTCTAACCTCCATATATCAATTAAGATTTTATAGAGATTTGTAAAAAATGTATGTAGCCAATGCCTGTAAGATTTTTATTACATAATACTGTAAAATGAGTAGTAAATCGATTTTTGGACACAACGTATGAGGACTACTTGTCTTTTGTAGTACTATAGAAAAGCTGTATATACCATACACCACGTATACAACATACTCTATTCATATTTTAAAAGTAAGTAGCCTATGTACTCAATACCCTTTATTGGAATATGTATAGAGGTCTGAACTTATCGAAAACGTTTCAGGAAGCCTTGTATTTAGATATACACTGGTCAAAACAATTAAGGAATCAGTTCAGATACCTATGTTTTGAATACAGCAAAATGAACTAAAATCTAGATAAATCATTTAAACAGTCTAAGATCGTAATATTTTATTTTTAAAACAACCGGTTGCGGCAAACAACTTTGGCCATCTTGATATAATCCACCATTTGGCTGTTGCTGGTGGTCCACCACCACTAGCAACAACCAATTGGTGATCTGAAGATAGCAAACGGTTTTTGCCGAAACCGACCATTTAAAAAAATAAAATATTGTGATTTATACTGTTTAATTAATTTATCTCGTTATAACATATTGTTGAACTCCCGTAACAATGTTTTCTAGAACTAAAATCGTTCGACGTTTCTTGTTGGATCTACGGAGTAGAGACAACATTACAGCAACTGAAATAGTGGTAACAAAAGAATGGACGTCAGTGGAGAGGCATTGGTGTTGTCTTGTGTTTAGTCTACCACACGAATTACACAAGCAGTTGGGTTCAGAAAGTGTAGTGCGCAGGTCGTGCAATGCAGCAATAACGTGACTTACTCGAAACTATGGCGTGGAGAGGCACAGATAGGTTGGATACAGGGCAGACGCAGAAGGAATGGTTGCAGCTATTGGAGGGTCCCAATTCCCATGACCTGGACGCAATTTCAGAAAACAGGAACCGTTAAAAGAAGGCATTGATGTGAGGAGGAGTTAGTATTAGCCGACGTAAGGACGTCTACGTCGTTCAGAATGGCGCTTTGACTGCTCAGAGGTATAGAGATCCTTCGAACATTCGTTGTTGTGCCCTACGCTGGAACCAAAGGAGATAGATTCTTTCTGGTGGACGATACCATTCGTCCACACAGTGGTGCACTAGTGAGTGGACAACATGCTTGGAGCTGAGGGAATTGAACGAATAGAGTGGCTAGCTTGTTCACCGCACTTAAACCCAATCGAGCGCATCTGGGATGCGATTGGATGACCCATTGCTGCTAGACGAGCACCTCGCACAACGGTGGAAGAATGATCAAATATCGCTCAAGAATTGAATGATAACCTCTTTCTGTCCATGCCACGCAGATGTTCAACTGTACTGGCAGTCTGATCACCCACCTAATTAGAGGGCAGTGATAATGAATTTATCACTATTATGATAGCCCCATGGTGGCTCGCTCTACGTAAACGCCATGGAAACCTCAAGTGAGGAGATGAGACAGCAAAATGTCGTACTGTATCACCCACAAATTACAATTGTACCCAATATCTAAATAAAGTACTTTACCATGTGTGTTGTGTACGATATCTTACCTGATGCCCCCATTTATTTTGGGCAGTGTAGATGACCAAAAATGGTCTCCGGCAGCAAGCGTTTCATCACGACCACACTCGTTCTCTGTATTTTGTACTTTATAGATTGTGGGCCCTGCGGAGACAGTGGAGCCATCGCCGACGCACGACATCGTCGCAAACCGCGCCTCACTGAGCGCTGCGTTGACGTCGGTGACAAAACACGAGCGACGTGCGGCAGCGGCGGCGGCAGCGGCAGGTCGCGCTGTGCATTTTGCAGGGCCCTCAACCCGCCACCGGCCGTGTCAAGAGGCTTGAGGGCTGAGGAGTGAGGGGCGAGGGGCGCCGCCCCCTGACTCATACATATTTATCCCGTCATACATGTTTCAAAACCTCGGCGGCGGCGGTCCACTAGAGCAGTCCAGTTAACTTTTCAGCTCCACTATCCATAAATTAGCCGGCTGGAGGGCCATCTGGGCGCGCAGAGCTTCCGGGGAACTCACCGCGCCTGGATTTGTACGGTTTTTACTGCACCACAGCCTGCTGTCGTGCTTACTCCATGTTCATCACTGCCCTTTGGTCGCGGATTAGCAGCCCGACTAATGTCTAAGCTGGGAAAATATTGAATAAATTCAGCGTGCTCTAACCACCCCTTT
This sequence comes from Locusta migratoria, assembly GCA_026315105.1. Classification (NCBI taxonomy): domain Eukaryota; kingdom Metazoa; phylum Arthropoda; class Insecta; order Orthoptera; family Acrididae; genus Locusta; species Locusta migratoria. The sequence continues at coordinate 130,717,247 of CM048750.1, read as the reverse complement.
GTCACCCGAAAAACTACAGGAAGAAATCGATTTGATTAATACTGTAGCACACAATAACGACTTCGCCAGTATAAAAAGATCTTTGAAGACAAAAGCAATAAAAGAATCACCACTAGAAGTTCCTGTCAAATCTCTAACGAGAAAAAATTATTTTCAATACAGTTTTTAGGTAATGTATTGTATAGAAATCTGCGTCTAAGAAATACGGGTGCAAAGTTGCTTTCTACACATGAAATAACTCACAAAAAAAAGTACAATTCATAATTTTAAACGAACCCTTACGTAACTCAAGAGTGTAAGAAATTGCCTATGACACACGCTCAGCATTTTATATTGGACAGAGAGGCAGAGCGTTTAACGTAAAGTACAAAGAACACTTGTTATGGAGAAAAGGTACTGATGTCCATAATTCAACCTTTGCAGAACGTCTGTTGATCACAGGACATAATCCTAAAGGTTTAAATGAAATGACGATTATGTATATAGAAAAGAAAGGGTGGAAACTTGACGACTTAGATCAATTAGAAATATTTAGCCACTTGCCTCTTAAAGATGTGTTTAATGAACAATTGCAATTGAAACATAAAAATTTCTTTAACGCTTTCAAGCCGGTGCTTACGTCAGGGTGATGCTTGTATTCCGGTTTTTTTCTCCTCCTCCACTCCAGTAACATTGCTTTGTCTTTTACTTGGTTATACTTTATTCACTTTAGTACTTTATTTCCGCTGTATTGTGATCTTGTCAGGTTTATTGCAAAATAAATAAATAAATAAATAAATGTCTGTACAATTGCTTATACTACCTCATTACTAATGTATGCCTTTTATAAGTACGTATGCTTGTGCATACTTCTGACGATCTTCTGTCATATGGTTTCCTACTTGGAACTTTCATTTAATCTTAGACTACTACACTGCAAAAATTTGTCTAGCCTTTCACAAGTGCAACCTATTAACTATATCCGTAATTATGTAACATTACAAGTTAGTACTGCCCACGTGACTAGTGGCCCGTAAGCGGCTACGTGTTTGGTGCCTCGTAGGCAGTTCCTTCATGCCCTTCATACCATACTTGTGTGATTTGTATTTTATTTTTATGGCCACAGTAGTAATTTTTATTCTAATTGACCTGAGCAATCATGCTCGTAAAAATTTTGACGTCATGTGATTTATGTAAGTACTGGTGATTTTACTGATTCGCGTGTGTAAAACGTTTTCCTTATGTAAGATATGTACTCTGTTGTTATCATTTTTAGGTAACTATTTTTATTCTTCTGATGAAGTTGACCTTATTGGCTATGAAACCTAGGTCAAGAACCTAAAAATTCCGCAACCAGTTCGCTGGTATACAAAATTGTCAAAAAATTGGATTGCGGTTGCTTTTAATCAGCCATGTTCAAAATTGTAAATTCAGTGTATAAAAATCACAAGGATCTGTTGAGACTTGCTCATGCAGCGTAATTCACAAAACGCCATCTTGCAATGTGTAGCACATATAAGAGACAAGTTGGAGACTCATGTACCGCCCATTCCGCACAGGTGACCAACAGTATAAAAACGTGATTTCATAAATAATCGAATTCCCATTCACAGAACTGCTTCAAAATCTGATTACCACACAAATGAGCTAACAGCGTTCACAAAATAAGCTACATCATCGTTGGTGAAGACTAATAGCGGTGACACCTGTACTTAACTGACCATTACCGACGACTATTAAGAATCATTGTGCCCAGACAGGACGAAATAAGCAAATACAAAACTCAATACTCACGTGAGTAATACTGTTCCGATAGAAACAGTACGGCTCCAGCTTAACATACATGACCAGGCTGCAGTTGATGAGCCGTTAACAATGGAAGCCACCGTAACGAAGTGGAGCCACGACCATAAAACCAAGACTCTTGGTGACACGAAGAATTTGGTGTGGTCGCACGAATCATTGTCTCCTACAACCAACATGTTTCAACCTTACAATACGGATCGCCTGCTTCTTACAGCCAAGCAAGAAGGAAGATCCGACATGATTTGCGCGTCCTTATCTTGGTATTCAACGGTCTTTATTACTAACCTTACTAAACAGGTAATTGTGATTATGTCGTCATTATCGTCAAACTACTTAATGTGACTAACATATTACTGGCAAACACTGTCATATATCAAAGTGATAATGCACCCACAAACGCAACCTAAAAAGTACAGGCATTTTTCATACTGAATGTTTTGGTAAGACGAGTGTCAACAGCCGTAATATATTTCATAAAATGCATCTTTAAAACCATCGGCTGTTTATTAAAAACCTTATAATTGTTGTTGTTGGGTGATTAAAGGGGACTCAACTGCTGGGTTATCAGTCCCCTGTTCCCAGCTAAGAGTTTTAAACGTTTCCTTTTTGTCGCATAGTACTCGAAGTCCAGTATACTCCGGGTAAAATGATGACATATAACGAAGAACAAGACAGGAGTTGACCAAATAGACAGAAAACTAAAACAAGGCAGCAGAAGCGTGTGGCTGGCTGATCACAAAAATAATACAGGATGAGCCAGCCACTCTACACACTTTAAAATCCTGAATTGAAAAACAAGTCATAAACCGTAAAATGACAGCGGTCTATTGTTCTGGAGGGGTTGAACCACAACAAGGCGGGCTTATAGGCCCCACCACTAAATAGACCAATAAAAGCCAGTTGCGCGAATAAAACCTAAAACGCGATCGACCATAAAGGCATCGTCTGATAAAACCAATGGAAGCTCAGAAGGCAGGGTAAAAGACTGCCTCAAGTAGGCTAAAAGCAAGCAGTCCACTAGAATGTGGATCACAGTCAATAGTGCACCACAACGACAAGTTGGTGGGTCCTCTCGTCGTACAAGGTAGCCGTGTGTCAACCACGTATGTCCAATACGTAGTCTGCAGAGGACTACAGACTGCCTACGAGAGGCTCGCAGGAAGGATCTCCACACAGTTGTGGTGGACTAAAAACCTTATAAATCAACCAGTTTCGATTAATAGACCATCTTCATAGATAAACTATACAAAAAATACAAAATAAACGTAATTAATGTGCACAATCAAAGAAACAACCCGCAAAATTACATATAATGAGACCGAGAGCGGAAATATCATGCCAATTTAACATATAATTTCGATTAATAGACCATCTTCATAGATAAACTATACAAAAAATACAAAATAAACGTAATTAATGTGCACAATCAAAGAAACAACCCGCAAAATTACATATAATGAGACCGAGAGCGGAAATATCATGCCAATTTAACATATACTTAAGAATACTTACAAGGTGTTAAAACTAAATGGTAAAATGCATCAAATAAAATACATCCAGTTGAAACACACAGGAGTCAGCATAACTAAAAATATTCTTAGGCAAAACCTATCAGTCCACACAAAATGTAAGGTAAGAACAGTCTAAGAATAAAAATGGAGGGGGTACCTTGTGCTAATTGCATGAGTCAAATTTTATGAAACCTATGTTATCGATATTGGTAATACCATTAATGGGTGTACAATATCTTTGGATGAACATCTTCGAAAACAAAAGTAAACAAAGTTGCAAGGTTCAGTCGTCAACAAGTTAAGACGAAATTTGTGTATACAAAAGTTTACAATAACAAATAAAGTGTGGTGCAATTACAAAAAAAAAAAAAAAAAAAAAAAAAAAAAAAAAAAAAAAAAAAAAAACTATAGCACAACATACAAAATAAACATAACATGTTATTACATCAATATGTCGTGTTATAAGTGACAAAACAGAAAGTGCTCATCGTCATAAACATGTTGCATACATCAAGCTCGAAGATTATACAAACAACGTTGCTCACACAATTGTGCAAATCGAGGCTCACATGAAAAAGGAAGAGCAAAACGTACCAATGTGATAATTACATATATAGAGTAGAAACGTAAAAATAGAGTACTAATCGCTGTGAAGATAGTAGTGTAATAAATATAGAGTGGGATTAGAGTGGCATAGTTTATTACAGGGCAGATTTTGTAATCTTGGTACAGTGGAGGACTACATGTGCTTCTTGAATCATACAGTAAGGTACAGTACACTTAGATATGAGGCTGCTTGTCACTTACACAAGGCTATCGTTCAGAGGGGGGAGGGGGGTTTGTATCTTATGTAGTAAAGGTAAAATATAGAAATTTGAAATGACAGGTAACATGTGGATAAATAAAACAAGATCCTAAACAATTTTTCATACTGCATCAGAAAATCGTCAAATTTCCCAGGGCAGCAAAGTCCCCATTATATTTAAATACTCTTTCTGTTTTTGGCGATTCAAAACTAATTAGAAGTCATTGGTATAATGACTCAAGCAGGATACGGTAACTAAGATCAATAATGCCTAAGTAGGCTGGCGATCGTGTACACATATTTATAATTAAACGTGTAAATTGTATAAAACTAGATGGTAAAATGCATCAAAACTAATTAGAAGTCATTGGTATAAGGACTCAAGCAGAAAACGGTGTCTAAGATCATTAATGCCTAAGTAGGCTGGCATTCGTGTATACATATTGATGATTAATCGTGTAAATTGTATAAAACCATCATTAGTTTACTGTTGAACTGAAATTAATTTAGCTACGGAAATCGTGTGCCTGTGGGAGGTGTCCTACTATTTGGTAAACACATGTTTGTGTCCGAGCGTTCAAAGGCGCCTAGCTTCGGAGCGAGCCGCTGCTCGCCGTCAGAGGTTCAAGTCCTCCCTTGGGCATGGCTGTATTTGTTGTCCTTATCATAAGTTAGTTTAAGCATTTTGTAAGTCTATGAACTGATGACCAGCGTAGTTAAGTCCCCCAGATTTACATACGTTTGAATTTTTAAAATCCCACCTTACACACATTTACAAATGTGACAGCAGTCGCTAGGTCAATGCATATTTATGGTTACCAAGGGAGTGTTTTATATGTATGAGCTTTATTAAAATAAAATAAAATGTTTACTATACAGTAGGTTCAAACAGTGAAGCAAGTAACTATCTCGTCACGACAATGACGCTGATAGAACACTGTTACACCAAAACCTCACTATTAAGTCCGCCGTTGCGTAATATAGAGAGTACATTCTTTAACTTACCCTCTCTATGATCGGAGAATGTCGGCTGGCATGGTGTTACTCACGTATGTTTACTTTTGTCACCAATCTTACCACGGACGCGACATTGTCAAAGATTGTAGCAGTGCAAGCAATTTGTAGTTTTATACGAGTTTATTTCTGCGTAATAACTCCTTATAGTTTTCATAAGTAAGAGCTAGTTTGTGGGACTAGTTTCCTGTTTTAGTTTAGGCTACCCAAACACTAAAGTGATGCTAACATTGTGTCAAATCAGGGACACATTAAGTCCTAGCACGTCCGTTTATCTTATAAGCCGAACACTCACAGGAGATGGTGGGGGTTGTCCAAGTAGCCAGCGCGCTATAAGCCGATCGCAACTTTCACTCCCTGCATAAGCCGCTTACGGACCAAGTGTTCCAGTGTTAGACGCGATATAGAACTTTGTCACTAAAGAAAGTAATATCGCCATTACGGCATATTGCTTATGTTTGCCATATGTTCGCTATATTAGTACTTATTTTTTATTTACATCGAGTTGACCCTCTAAGGACTTTATGCTAAGGATAATGTTCATTTTAGTATCAAGGACTTGTTCCAGCGTTACCTCCTGCCAGTATCTTCTGAGTCCCTGTGACACAGATCTTCTCCATCTCTTGGACGTTGATGCCATTTCAAAACCTTGGTGGTTGTTCAGCAATCTTGTAAATTTGTTCCTTTCAGTAAGTTCTCCGAGATACCAATCTGCCCAAGATTTTTTTCACATTCTTCGTATCATCTAAGACTTGTTTTCCAATATTGGATGGCACGCCATATTCAGTTTGTTACTCGGTCACCGTCGATCCACAGGATAAGACCGTAAAATAGCAATCGCCTCTTCTTAATGGATGCTGTGATAGGTTCTGCCTTGGTGCACAAGTCCTCACTTGCGTTAGGTTAGGGTAGAAAATATTCAACTGCGAAATATTGGAGCAACAGGTATGACAGGAGTCGACGGTGCTCAAGTACTTACACCCTTACTAAGCAAGCTGATTCAGCTTTTCCGAAACATCTAGATTCATGGGTGTAACATACTTTTTATACTGGTCCATTTTTCGTAATAGGAGCTATGATGATTTCCTCTATAATTAGTACAGTACTGTATTGCAGTCACCTGCTGATTATCTAACATACAACGTTCATTTCCAAACCGGTTCTATGTTACATAAGAATCATTTTGCCATGGATACAGTGATCATTATGCAGAAAGGAGGAGACTCTAGTAAATTAATAATGCTAGGTCGAGGATTATCAAACTTCATACGCAATAGAAAAATGTCTGGACTGATATTCCTGTCTGCGGCGGAATATGCGGTGATACGCAACTTGCCGCACTGTTCACTCGTCGAGCGTCGAAGGCAGCACAAAATTCAGACGTGTGTAGAATCGCGACAAGTTGGCAGATTTGGGTCCTGCAAAATGAATTCTTGTCCATAAAGTAAGTAACATTTGAACGTGTAGCTGCAAATTGTTATTGCCAATATATGAAATAGTAAATAATTAATGAAAGTAGTGGTATTTTTCTAGGTCGCGTTCCGAGAAGTCCTGTTGAAAAAAGGAATAAGTCAAAACTCTTGTCGTCTCCTGCTCTTAAGCCGAATGGAAATTGTTCCTTAGACGTTTCTTCAAAACACATCCAAAAATTAGCTGCGACCTCTGTTTCAGTGATAATTTCTATGCGATGACGTGTGCTCTCTTGTAGTTTTTCGTAGTTTTTCGCAATTTTACCGTCTGAAATATTTTTATAGGAAACTAGTCAAAACAATTCTGCTATTATGTTACTCCTTCATTTTCTACCGAACCTCTGGATAATACCGAAGAAATTTCTTTCATGAGAAAGGAAATTTTCGTATTTGCGAAATCGGTATTGAACGGGAATATCGACGTGCTCACTGACATTGTTGAGATGGAGGTGTCAAACAGATTGAAGCATCCGTTCATCTCCATGTTTAATTTATTCACAATCATAATATCCTAAATTTGACTTTATTGGTTTTTCCAATATTAGAATGTGTACAAACATTAATCTCTATGCGGGAAATTGGAAAGAGATTTCTTGAATATTCGCCTTGGTGCATTTTTAACTATACTGGAGCCGCCAGGAGTGGCTTGAGGAGAAATGCAAGACCGTAGAAGAATGTATAACTTGGAGAAAGATAGATGCTGCCTAAAGGTAAATAAAAGAGACATTTGGAGACAAGAAAAGGAGCGGTATGAATATCAAGAACTCTGATGGAAAACCAGTACTAAGCAAAGATGGGAAAGCTCAAAGGTGGAAGGAATATATAGAAGGTCTGTACAAAGGAAATAAACTTGAAAGCAGTATTCTAGAAATGGAAGATGATGTAGAGGAGGATGAGAGAGGAGATACTATACTGCGAGAAGAATTTGACAGAGCACTAAAAGACTTGAGTTGAAACAAGGCCCCTGGAATAGATGACATCCCGTCTGAAACGGGGAAATACCCTCCGACTTCAAGAAAAATATAGTAATTCCAATTTCAAAGCAAGCAAGTGCAGACAAGTGTAAAAATTAGAGAACAATCAGTTTAATAAGTTATGGCTGCAAAATACTGACACGAATAATTTACAGACGAATGGGAAAACTGGTGGAATCCGACCTTGGGGAAGATCAGTTTGGATTTAGGACAAATGTTGGAACACGGGAGGCAATACATTACGACTTGTCTTAGAAGATAGGCTAAGGAAAGGCAAACGTACGTCTTTAGCGTTTGTAGATAGCTTTTGACAATGTCGACTGGAATACACTGTTTCAAATTCTGAAGGTAGCAGGGGTAATATATAGGGAGCGAAGAGTTATACTAAACTTATACAAAAAACAAACAGCGGTTATTAGAGTCGAAGGGCATGAAAGGGACGCAGAGGTTGGGAAGGGAGTAAGACAGGGTTGTAGCCTTTCGTCATTGTTGTTCAATCTGTACATTGAGCAAGCACTAAAGGAATGGAAGGAGAAATTTGGAGAGGGAATTAAAGTTTAGGGAGAAAAAATAAAAACTTTGCGGTTTGCCGATGACATAGTAATCCTGTCAGAGATCGCAAAGAATCTGGAAGAGCAATTGAATGGAATGGACAATGTCTTGAAAAGAGGTTATAAGATGAACATCAACAAGAGTAAAACAAACGATAATGGAATGTAGCGTCAGAAAATCAGGCGATGCTAAAGGAATTAAATTAGGTAATGAGGCAATAAAATTAGTAGACGAGTTTTGATAATTGGGTAGCAATATAATTTCTTATAGCCGAAGTAAAGAAGATATAAAATGTAGAATGGCTCTGGGAAGAAAAGCGTTTCTGAAGAAGCGAAACTTGCTGACATCCAATATTAGTTTAAGTGTTAGGAAGTCCTTTCTGAAGGCATCTGTCTTGAGTGTAGCATTGTATGGAAGTGAAGCGTGGGCAATAAGGAGTTCAGACAAAAAGAAGATAGAAGCTTTTGAAATGTTGTGCTACAGACGAATGATGAAAATTAGATGGGTAGATCACGTAACGAACGAGGAGGTGCTTCACAGAGTTGGGAAGAAAAAGGGATTTCTAGCGTATTCTAAGAGAAGGGGTAGGTTGGTGGGACACATCCTGAGACATCAAGGAATCGTCAACTTAGCATTAGAAGGAAGTGTGTGGGGTAAAAATGTTAGAGGGAGACCGAGGGACGAATACCGTAAGCAGATTCAAAGGGATGTAGGTTGCCGAAAGTATTCTCAGATGAAGAGACTTGCACAGGACATGTTAGCGTGGGGAGCCGCATCAAACCAAACTGCAGACTGAAGACCACAACAACATTTATTTTTTACAACAAAACGGTCCGTTCAACTCATTACCGTCGTCTGGGCAATCACGCAAACAAAAATCTTAGTTTAACTTCAGAGAGTTACCCTACACATGCGTAGATTACTCTTTCTCTCTCTGTGGATATTTTGTTTTGACACAGCTTTTAACAACCCTGTCCGTTCCGCTAATTGATGTAATCTGGGCAATCGCACCACTAAAACTCAAGCCACAACTCTCCTAGCATCTCTACATTTCAGTTGCTAGTCACTGGTTCGTTTATGCCAATAAACATTTTCTCTTGCACTATATTTGGAGAATGTCATTATGGTTGACAAAAGCTGTTTATATATTGGCCCAATGCTACCGATTTCGGTTTTACTCTATTTTGAAGTGCCAGCAGAGCTTAAGCATTTTTCAAGATTGTAACAGGTCATTTTGATCAACTGTTTAAGCTCTGTTGGCGCTTGAAAATGGTGTAAAACCAAAACCTGTAGCATTGGGACAATAAATAAACAATTTTAATCGACCATAAGGACATTCTCCATTGTGCACGTTGTAGTCATGAAACTTTTATTAAAAGCACTTTACTTTCTTCAAGACCTTCACAAAGACCGACGATTCGGGAGGAATACCCGTACAAGAGCCGTCTCTACAGGAACACCAGCTGAACCGATAGTGTGTCCGTAGTGGTTTCTAATTAGCCACTTTGCTGAAAGCGCAACCCGCTCATAGTAGGGTGTTATCAGAAATGAAGACACCAGAAGCAACAACTGGACTTCGTGCACTACAAAAAATCCTGAGTACTAGCTCTTTTTGGATAAATTGATAGCTGATGATCAAGAAACCTTCGCAGTCCAGAAACACATCACACTTAATTCTGCATATGAACTGTTGCGTGTCTGCAACTAAATCGGATGATGACTAATTAAGAGAACAAACAATGCCGTCAGTGTGGGACGCTAAAAGCGTGGGGTGGGGAGAAGGGGTGACGGTGAAGAGGGGCAATTGGGCGTGATGATAAAGACAAGATGTTTCATTTCATTTCGGCCTGCAGCATTGTGTATGTCTTTTAATGATATGTTTATAATATAAATAACACCGAAATGCTGTTTTACGTTGTAGTTGTTAATTAATGCTTACAAATACAGCAATAGGCCTATTTCGACTCTTAACCCATCATCAAGTTGTGTCCATATTGCATCATGGACGAATAATTTTATTTTGATAACTGCATATAATTGCAGTCTAAATATTCTCTTGATTGTGTTTATATTACTTTGTCAGGTTATTAATACAATATTGGAGGACCCGTCGTTAATACTTCGCAATGTTAGTGGAATGACAAAAAGGTGGGAAAAAATGGAAGTAAAGTTGAAAGTTCACTCATAGCATTCTCCAGAATCAATCAATGCAAGTGTTTAAAAGCGAAAATGAAAGAGCTTGATCCGGTGATTGTTGTTAGGTCAAAAATAACTGCGTATCTTAATTAGAGCTGAAGAAAGCGTAAAACAAACCGATTATAATAATCAATGCAAGGGCAGGAAATACCGCGTTTGAATAAAAATAGACCTTTAAGTTAATTCTGATACTTGGTGACAAATTTGTGGATGAATACATTTCGTTTAAAACAAAAATGAAGGAAATCGGCTGGGGAGTTTGCTAAAGCCGACTGACTTTAGTTTTCGCAGATTCTTTTTAATATATAAGATTACTATTCTGACATTCGTATTTGACAGATCCTCCAGCCATGTTCTGTGGTCAAATACAAATGTCAGAATACTAATTATATATTAATAACCTGAAAAGCAAAACAAAATGGTTCACACTGTACTGATGATTTAGTGTGGCAATGCCGGCCGCAGTGGCCGAGGGGACTGAGGCGCTTCAGTCACGGTCCGCACGGCCACTACGGTCGGGGATTCGAATCCCCCTCGGGCATGAATATTTGTGCCGTTCTAGTTCGTAAGTATTTCATAAGTAGTTTCTAAGTTTAGGAACTTATGACCCCGTAGTTAAGTCCCACAAGCTTTACAAACATTTGAACATTTTTTTTTTTTTTTTTTTTTTTTTTTGCCATTATACCCCAGCTAAGATCGTCTTCGGCTTGCCTAGTGACGCCACTTCGGCGACTTGCGCGTGGATGATTATAAAATGATGATGAGGACTATACTACTCCCAGTCTCCTAGTGGGGAAAATCTCTGACCCGAGCGGGAACCCGGGTCCTCTGCGCGGTAATCTACCACTGGACTATGGAGGCGGACGTCACACTATTGTGATATTGGAACTGCAAATTATATGAGTTAGAGGAATGGATGATAGTAATGACGTAAGAGTGTAATATGACACCTGACGGATGATGAGTCAGCCATTTGGGCACAAATCCAATTGCCATACTGCTGTTAGTAAAGGTCCATTTTTTCTAATAAATCGTGACAAATGTGAATTTTCCTCCACACGTTCCCACTTCACAGACAAGCGTGATTTCATTCCAGAAATCCCTTTTTGAAAAATCAGCACCACAAAACATGTACCCAGTGGTTGCGTATTATTTGCAGATGGCTGTCAAATATGCCTGAGAGGCACAAATTTTAGCGGCAAATTAATTACATTTAATTAGTTGGGAGTGGAATTAGTGGTTTAATATTCAGTGACAGGTGGAAATTCTGTTCAAACGCCAGAGTGGAGGTAGGTGCGCGCACACACGGCATGAGGAGTCCGGGACAGGCCGACGCACGCGCCAGCGCTCTGCCGGCTAATTATTAATGACATCGGCCTGGGCCGCGCTGGAGCACGGGTTGTGCCGCAAATTCCGCCCAAGGCCTCGCCGAAAATCACCGCGGCTCGAATTCCATACGCGTTACGTGTTGTCATATGACAGAATTATGTTCCCATGTTGGGGCCTCGTGCAGGAATTAAAAGAAAAAAATATAGGGAAAATAGGCGAGAGCCGTTAATGGAACTAAAATATGCGAAATTCGCAACGAGCGTAGATAGGGTAATATTGATGTCGCTCGTGCCAAAACGCGTTGAATCCACTACTGGACTTAGTATTTGACGTTGCGCAGGTATTTATTGATTACAGGCTTCTTCATCTCCCTTCCTCTCTTTGTCGATCTTTCTCCCCTCTCTCGCTCATCTCCTGCTCCCAATCTTCCATCTCTTCCTCCTTTTTCTCCAGCTCCTCCTCCTTTTCCTGCTCCTCCGCCATCACTTTCTATCTTAAGTATGTTTTTCCATTTCTCTGCCAATCTCATCCTCTCCTCTCTCATCGTCTACTTCTCCCATTCTCTTGAACCATCTACCCCTCCGCCTCTCTCGCCATCCATTCTCTTTATTCCTCCATTCTCCTACATCCACCTTCCTATTCATTACGTCCGCCTCATAGCTTCCTTCCTCACCCGCCGCCCCTCCTATGTCATTGTCTGCAACTCCGTTTGTTCTACCCCTCCTCCTGGATGCCCCAAGGCTCCGTCCTCTCTCCCCTCCTTTATCTCCTTTAGTCTGCAGACATGCCTCAACCCAAACCTCCCGTCTATCTCCTTCAATATGCTGATGACAGCGCCTTCCTAGCCTTCGCCCCCTCCCTTGCCCGTTCCCAGTTTTTGCTCCAGTCCCACCTCACCGAGTTTGCTTCATGGTGTAACGAGTGGCTCCTATCCGTAAATCCAGACAAATCCCAGGCAATCATCATAGGTCGCACCACCCACTCCTTCCGTCTCCACGATTTTTATCTTACCCTCCATAACCGCCCAATCCGTCACACCCCCACCCTGACCCTTGATCACAAACTTTCCTGGACCCCATACCTCAAATCCCCCCGTGAGAAAGCACTCTCCCGCCTCAACCACCTTAAACTTCTTACCGGCCTCCACCCACAGTCCTTCACACCTACAAATCCATCATGCACCCCGCCCTCTGTTCCTTCCTTCCAACCCCTCCTACCTTCTACAAATCCTCACAAATCCTGGAACGCCACACACTCCGACTCCCTTTCCCCACACGGATCCTCTATCACCTGATCCCCTTCCCTCCTCTCCTACAACACCTCGAACATCTACGAATCCTTTACACTACCCGAAAAATAGAGACCCAAAACCCTCTGGTTTACCCTATTCTCACCAACCCCGGGCCTCTGCCACGACTCCACCAAACTATCCCTCCCGGCCTTCACCTCCATATCCTCTCCGAGGGCGACTTCCGCACCCTTCCCTTACCGGATAACGAACTTCATACCGATATCTACCCCTCCTATTAACTCTGATCCCTTCCCCGTAGCTTCAGCGCCCCTCCCCCATCCCCTCCTTTCACCCCGCTTGGCTGCTCCCAGGGTCTCGCCAACCCCCCTTCCTCCCCTCCCTTCCACTCCCGTCCCCCTTCCCCCGCAATTCCCCCATCCCTCTCCCATCCCTTCCCTCTTGACCCTTCCCCTGCCCCGTGGGGGCGTCTCGACATTTTAATTAGTGCTCCAGTTCCAGTGTTCGTGATTAATGATATTTGATGTGTTTTTCACCTGTGCCTCGCCGGCAATGTCCGACTTTTTTTTACCATGTGCACCATTCACCTGTCTTTGTTTTGTGTGTGTGTGTCCATCAATGTACTTTTAATTGTCACTGTGGCTCTAAACAGTTTTATGAATATAATGTGTGTATTTTATCGCCACTTACTTGTCTCTGTCCTCCAAATATTTGTCTGTAAATTTGTCTTTTTACTGTTCTCCAATTTTCACCTAGTCTATCATTTTAACTCGGCAAATTTTATTTCTATTTTTTCATGTCCATTAGCACTTGTATCTATCAGGGCTGAAGAGCAGCCGCCGAAGCTGCTGCCAGCCTGCTGCCTGGAATACAGGTAGCATTAAAACACCAATTTATTTATTTAAAAAAAACTATATCCACTTCTTTCACTCCCACCACCACCAGCAAACGTCAGTAGCTTCTCTACGTCTTTCACTCGTTTCCCTGTCAATGTGCGTCGTCTCCTACCCTGCTTCTGTTATAATCGATGGCATATTTAATTCACAGGAATTTCCTACACTGTGTACACCCTCTGACGATAACGTTCGGTGAAACATTATCGTAGGTGAAATGTGTGCGACAGGTACCTTACTGTCCTTCGAAACAGCCACCTCCCATAAATATGTTTTGCTCAGCTCTGCGATACTTGTCCTGGAAACTTTGCACGAACTCTTTCTTTGTGGTAGTGGCAGAAGCCTTGTCACGTTTCCTTGGATGTCAAGAATATCGTCAAATCTTTCTTTTCAAAGGAAGTTTGAGTCGAGGTAATACAAAGTAATCTGGACGATTTAGATGTGGCGACTATGGTGGATGTTCAAGTTGCAGTACCCCTTTCTATACCAGGAGCTGCTGGACGTTATTGTCTATGTCATGAAATAAAAATAATAAATAAATAAACAGGTACCTTTTTGTGCATAAACACGATCCAACAGCGCATGTGTTATTTAGGTTCCTGAAAAAGCTCGAAACAAATTCTTTAATTGATCCTTTGCCTGTTCATTGTCCTGTTCTCAGTTGAGAACCAAAACAGCAATCGAGCACATCGTCCTACAGTTCTAACCCGGCACACATACGATGAGCGACACATCTACCGTGCGCGTTGGCTTTCAACACCGGCCACTACTCAGGTGTAACGTTGCGATTCGCTTGTGCCATCGACGAACTGTATTGTCAGAGGTTGTATTTGTTACAGTCTTGTATTAGTCCATCTTCTTCTTCAAAATGTTCAAATGTTTGTCAAGCTTATGGGACTTAACTACTTACAAACTATTTATAAACTAAATTATACTAAAGACAGGACAAACGTCCTTCTCCGAGGGAGTGTATTCGAAAGCCCGACGGGGAGCGGCCTCGCGCATCGGAGCATACCGTCTCAACGTGCTTGGCCACTCCGCCGCGGCTCCTCTACTTCCCGCTATCTCTCTATCCATCTGCTACTACACACTCCCTCTTTACCTGCACATTTTGCACTGATATACTTTCAGTCTAGACATCTCTTTTTTGCATTCTACTAAAATGTAGACCTAGAAAAAATTATAATTGGACGTCGTTCCTTAAAAAAAGTCATGTCGGCCTACAAACTACGAAATTGTGCAATTGAAATAGTAATTTCAGACTTATTTGCGTAACGTTATTTCTTATAGTATTGCAGCCGAAGATGTATCACTGCGAGATGAAGCGAGATTTCGCCTCAACCCCCCGCGTCGCCGCCCCCAAACCCACCGACACTCCTTTCCTGCAGACTGCCCCAAAATGCAAGGCTCTGTTGTCGGTGCACAGTGCGCAGGCAGAGGAAACAATCCAGAGAAAACCTGTGTAGTGGAACGGCGACAGGATAACTGCGATGTTTAATATTGTTATTCATGTTCTTCTTTAGTCTCCAATCATGAAATTATTCTGACACTAGAAAAAGTTTTATCAGTTGCTAGGACGTCTTTGATTAGTTACTTACTGTTCCCTAAATATTCTTTTCTTTTCTTCTTCGAAAGAAGGCGCAGCAGCATTCGTAGCCTCGTAGCTGTCCGTTAAATTTTAATAGTTGCCGTCGGGTGTAATTTTCGCTGCGGCGGCGACGACGCCGCCCTTGTTGATTGCGGTGCCTCGATCGTACATGAAACATACAGAAACAAAACATTTTAAGAATCATATTATAAAAAATAACAATATTTATATAAACATCAAATATGTATGCATTTTAAATAAAAGGTTCGTTTTCTTTCATTTTTTATTTATAAATTCAAAACAGGGCTGACATAGGAAAATGTAGTACGACTATCTTGTCCTACTACACCTGGAGTCTCAAACGATACGGTGAATCGGTACCCATGTTCATCTCTGACCCTTTATCAACATTCGTTCATTTCTTACGGACGAGAGAGGGAGAGAGAGAGCAGCGTTTGACTTTCTTCTGATTTTTTTTACTAGAAGATAGCCTAAGTAATGGAATATGACAATTCTAATTTGTAGATAGACAATACCGCGCCAGTTAAAAGCTTAAATGTGGATACGCAACAGACAGAAATTATTCTACACACCGTGAGTGAAATATACAATGTTGACGTAACAGGATCGCTTGTTAGTCCAAGTGCCTCCACATCTAGCCAACCTCCTTATTGGTTTAGCAGGATACAAGCACTTATTTTGTTACAAAGAGTGCAAATTACTAATGAAATTACTCAGATAACTTCTTAAAATCCTACAGAAAAACCACGCGAAATTAAACAGAACTTAGTGCATTTACAACAAAAATTGCAAAATTGTAATATCAGAACAGACATAATTCCGATAATATGGATGAAAGATAGGCCAGACGACCTTATTTAAAATATAAAACGGAAGATGAGTTCCAACATCGTCTTTGTAAACTTGAAGCGACTCAGACAAATCTGAGCTCGCAAATTAGTGAAGAAATTTCGAAACAGTTTGAATCACGTGCAGAAAAACGCAATGAAAATTTGAATGTTCCATGTCATACAGCGGAGCAGACAGTCATCATTCAGGTTATCAAAACTGTAAATGACAAAATCACAACAGTATCTGCAGAAGCTGACAGTATTAAAGAAAAACTAAACACATTACCTACTACAGTAGACAAATTAGCAGAAGATTTAAGTAATTTACGTTTTAACCAACACGACTTACAGGCATCCGTCAGACAACTGTCAAGGCAAGTTGAAGTTGCATGAATTCAAACAAAATGAACAACAACAGTTAAGGCAAAGATTACATACTGAATTTGATCAGTTTGTTGAATCAGTTACAATAAAGGTAAATGAACAGCAAAATAATGCAGTCAAAACTTTAAAAGAAATGAATTACGTTAAATCCGTGTGTCGAGAGGAAGTACATAATAGGGAAAGTGTAGTAAATACACCATTTTCAGATTTGCATAATGCTTGTAGCAAAGTATCTGATAGGGCACAGGCCACATCATGTTAACTCCACAGTGATACTCTAACGATGTGTCAACCTACATGAGATGATATAAAATTAATTGAAAATAAATGGCTAGAGTTCCATGCTCAATGAAACTTTTACCTGTACATCTCATTAAGCTCAGCGAGATATTGTCTTCATGTGGTGTTTGACAGAAAGCCGTTTGTAGAAAATCTGTGTTGCTTTGATAACGTGGAAAAGGAATTAAAATTACGCTCACTGATTAACTGGAAGAACCGAACCTACTTGTCATCACAGAATTCAGTTAAGTTAAGGAATGGAAACTTCTAACATGTTCAGGTGATTGGATGTAACTTGTGTCAGAAGTCTATACACGAGATTTCCACACTCCTAAACAACCCTAGGTCCACGGTTTCAGATGTGATAGTGAAGAGGAAACGTGAAGAGACACGTACAGCACGAGAGCGTAAAGACCGATAGTATATTGACTGACAGAGACCGCCGACAGTTGAAGAGGGTCGTACAGTGTAGTAGGCAGCCATCTCTCCAGACCATCACACAGGAATTTCTAAACTGCAATAGGATCCATTACAAATACTGTAACAGTCGGGAGGTGATAAAACTTGTATTTCATGCTCCAGCGGCTGCCAATAAGACGCAAATCACGCAGGTCGATGCCAAACGACACCTCGCTTGGTGTAAGGAACGTTAATATTGGACAGTTGAACCGTGGAAAAACTTTGTGTCGAATGACGAATCACGGCACACAATGGGGTGGTCCGATGGCAGGGTGAGAGTATGGCGAATACCCGATGGACGTCGTTTGCCAGAGTGTGTAGTGCCAACAGTAAAATTCGGAGTCGCTGGTGCAATGGTGTGGTGGAATTTTTCATGGAGGAGGCTAGCATCCCTTGTTGTTTTGCGTGGCACTATTACAGCACAGGACTACATTGACGTTTTAAGCATCTTCTTGCTTCCCACTTTTGAAGAGCACTACCTATCACCTGTTGATAAGGTACAGCCTGTGGCGGAGTGATTACACGACACGAACATCTACGTAATGGACTGGCCCGACATGAATCCTATAGAATACTTTTGGGTTGTTTTGGAACGCCGACTTACTTTCAGGCTTCACCAATCTACGTACATGGATACCTCACATCAGTCCAGGACTCCATGCAGAATGGACTGCCATTTTCCAAGAAACTTTCAACATCTGATTGAATGAAACTTCCTGGCAAATTGTTTTTGACAGAACCGCAACTCTAACCTGGGACTTTTGCCTTTCGCGAAAAGCCGGCCCCGGTGGCCCAGGGGACTGAGGCGCTCCAGTCACGGTCTGCACGGCCACTACGGTCCGGGGTTCGAATCCCCCCTCGGGCATGGATATTTGTGGCGTCCTTAGTGTTAGCTAGTTCATAAGTAGTTTGTAAGTTTAGGACTGATGACCCCGTAGTTAGGTCTCATAAGCTCTACAAACATTTGAACATTTGAACCTTTCACGAACAAGAGCTCTACCGACTGAGCTATGCCTCAGGCTGTGGCTAAGCCATGTCTCCACCATATCCTTTCTTCCAGGAGTGCTAGTTTTGCAAGGTTCGCAGGACAGCTTCTATGAAGTTTGGAAAGAAGGAGGGGAGGTACTGGCGGTGAGGCGGCATCGTGAGTCGTGTCGGGATAGCTCAGTCCGTAGAGATCTTGCCCGCGAAAGGCAAAGGTTCCAGGTTCGGGTCCCGGTTCCGGCACACAATTTTAATCTGCCAGGAAGTTTCATATCAGTGCACACTCCGCTGCAGAGTGAAATTTTCAACCTGATTGAATGTATGCCTGCGAGAGTGGATACGGCGATCAAAGTTAAGTGTGGGCCACACACAATATTTCATTCCAGCATTACCGATGGATGCCGCCACGAATTTGTAAGCCATTTACAGCCAGGAGTACGGGTACTTTTGATCACATAGTGTAATTTGAGATGAATATTTACCACCAACTCAGCATCGAGACGAATTCAGGGCTGAATGCTGTGACAGAATAACGTGAGAATTCGGTCCGTTCCTGGCTTACTTCCCTTTTTCGCAGGGTATGCCGCTGTACATTAAGCTATTCGTATATCGTAAACGCGATACAATTCAATTAATTACGCTGCCTCAGTATACATCGACCCAACCCGCAATATAAATTGGACCTGCTCCGGAAATTCTGTTTATCCAAGAACGTCGTCGGGAAGCACTTCCACTGAGTACTGTCGGGATTCACTCCGATAATCCGATATTGTGGGACGTGAATAAGCGCGAAGCTGTGTCCATAATTTGAGATACAGCAACTGTGTTCTGCACGACGGAGTCTTTGCCCTCACGTCGCATCCGTATTCTCCGTTTTCAGAACCGCATTTCCTCTATCGGACTGCATTCTCTGATCGTACAATGCTGAAGCACAAACGCAAAACTCCCCTCTAGCTACCACTCTTCACTATGTATATCTATTGATTCGCTTATCGGAGTGCTCGAGCGGCTGTACACCTCCAATGAGATGTAATACTGTAGCAAAACTCTTTAATGGAACTGCTGTACATCACAGGGATATGTGAAACCTCCATCTCACGACATTGGAACCCATACGAGAATCGGTAAGTTTATTTCTGGAAACTCCTTCACGCTATTTGCAAACCGCTTCAACACCGTGACGCAGTTTACATACAATGTTACCATCCTGCAATCGAAAGATCACCGAAACTAAACGATATGCCCTCCTAGATGCACAGGCATTACACTAGCTTTCCTTTATGATAATTACTCTGTCCTAATACCAATGATTCTGTAATGCATTGAACCTTATGATTTTCTTCGGGTCTTTTTTTTTTTTTTTTTTTTTTTTTTTTTTTTTTTTTTTTGCGTTAATGTCTAAAGTGTAGTGTACGACATCTACTCATTTTAAATTCTATCTTAACAAATATCTTAAAGAATGGATGCAAACGTTTGAAGAAATATGACTAGTCAAACGTGAAAATTGAATCTCTGTCGTAATTTTCTGAGAGTTTTTATTTATTTATTTTATTTTTAATTATCTGAGATTTTTATTCTGTTGAATGGGAGGAAAGCTCTTCGTGACCATGTATAAAGCTTTTATTTAATATAAAAATTTTAACTGGTCACAAGAACTTAATATATCCTGATGCTAATACGGCATCAATGGTCTGTATCAGCTTCTGTTGTATACTTTTGGCAGTTTACCTACTACTTTCAAATAGGCGTATTGTTCATGAGTGCCACCACCGGGCATTCGCCGGATTAGCTACAGAATATGCCCACTCAACAACAAGCTGGCCTGACGGCAGTGTTGACGTAGTAGTCTAAGCATTGGCATGTTGACCAGGAGTGTGATTGTGCTCCTATCATTGCACAATCGTGACCCCCGCTGCTGTTCTGTTTTAGATTAATTCATTTTATTTATTTATTTATTTTATTTATTTATTTATTTTCGATTTTATCTGTTTCCTCTGTTCATGCTTCGCTTCTTTTTCTCCACTTTTATGACTAAAATCAATAATTCTTTTCAGATTTTTTAACGTATCTTTATAACGATCGTGCAGGATAGGACCGCATTTTAATATCCTCTGTATTTCTTTTGTTATTTACAGGATTCTGTCGGGTTTTGTCAGCCATAGCCATTTTAATGATTTCAACATGTTTGTATAGCTTATGGGACTTAACTACAGGGTCATCAGTCGCTAAACTTACAAACTTCTTACGAACTAGCTAACACTAAGGACGGGACAAATATCCATGCCCGAGTGGGGGATTCGAACCCCCGACCGTAGTGGCCGTGCAGACCGTGACTGAAGCGCCTCAATCCCCTCGGCCACCGCGGCCGGCTTTAATGATTTGACGGTGCCAGATTGTTGATAGCAATTGTTTTAGTTCTACTCATCCGACGTGTTATTTCAAGGTAAGTATACAATCTATTAATTTTAGTGGGATTGTGAACGTTAAAATTGGGCTTTAAGTTGTATGCCCCCATTTCTTTTATTTTCCAGAATTTCTGAGGATGCCGCACAAGGGTGAAACGCGTAACAGTAAATAAAATAGTTGCACCCACGACTGTCTTTCATTGCTAAACAATTTTATTGCTTGCTGTAGCAGCCGGCCCATAATGGAGTTGAGAGTATTTTATAAAAATTCTTCAGTCAGTAATACAGGCTTCAAGACATCGTAACTAAAAGTCAAAGAAGTCAACGTAGTATATGGTATTGGTGGCGGATATAGAACGTTTCATCAGATTTGGTGGACATCTGCGAATGTAGAAGAAGCAATCCCAGATTACGATAAAACAATACCAAATCCAATTCCTTGAGACATACATTGTCTCATTATACCAAAGGTACTGAATTAAGGGGAGGAGTTGAATTAAGATTTGTGGTGTGGCTTTAAACCGCTCAGCTAACACAGCGTTATTAATAATGCGGCTACACGGTCTTCAAGCACGTCTCCCTCCACACTTCATACTTTAATTATGTGTCAGTCTTCCCTGTGAAATACTTATCAAACTGCCGAGGCTCTCCTATATTGGAATAGCATCCCAGCAAAGATCGTGAATGGAAAAAATCTGGCGTTGCTCCACAGGTAGAGGTGATATAAATATCGACAATAATTCAATTCCTTGTAACTACATTGTCTCATTACACCAAAGGTATTGATTATAAAGCACAGGTTTTAATTCAACGCCTCTCTTTATATTAAATACCTTTGGTATAATTGTACCATGCATGTCTCTGCCTGAGGAACAACGCGGGATTGTTCCGATCCACGTTCTTATTTGCGGTGCTATTCCAATATAGGAGAGCCTTGGCAATTTTATACGTAATTCACAAATCATATGTTTCGATTAATGATGAAAATTCTCCTCAGAGATAATAAATATTGTTGAAATGAGATAGAATGGCTGGCCAGTACTTACCATTGTGCTGTACCGCCGATAGTAACACAAAATGAAAAAACAGAAAAAAAGGGACAAAGGGACAAGCTTTCGGAACAGAGTTCCTTCGTCAGGTGGGAGAGAAGGGAAGAATAAAGGATGGGAATAGAAGGGAAAGGTGGTTCACGACCTAGGTCATGAAGGTGGTGTTTCGGAAGTGTGGGCGTCAGAGATACTGCATGTATGTACTGAGCCAAGCCAGAGAGGATAAATATAACTAAAAAGGAAAGATCAAGTAGTAAAGAGAAGAGAAGAGAGTGAAATTAATGATGCTGAGGGGTGTAGGAGGGGCGGGAGGGGGGGTGTCTAAAACGTTTTTCATAAACAGGGAAATATGGATGGATACACACACACACACACACACACACACACACACACACACACACGGAGAGAGATAGAGAGAATGACAGAGAGAGCGAGAGGGCGGTAGAGAGAGAGGGGGGGGGGTGTTTCTATAGCTTATGGGACTTAATTATGGTGTCATCACTCCCTAAACTTACAAACTACTTATGAACTAGCTAAGACTAAGGACGGCACAAATATCCATTCCCGAGGGGGGATTCGAACCCCCTACCGTAGTAGCCGTGCGGACCGTGACTGGCGCGCCGCAGAGCGCTCGGCTACCGCGGCCGGCGTAATTCACAGGGAACAGTGACGCAGAATTAAAGTATGAATAGTGGAGGGACACGTGATTGAAAACAGCCCGTGTAGCCATACTACCCGCTGTGTTACCTGATCGGTTTAAAGCGTCTGCCTAATAAGCACGCGGTCCCGGTTCGAATCCCGGCCATAGCACAAATTTCTATTCGACGCCTCTCCTTTTATTAAAAACCAAACCGATTTTGCATCTGTCCTGCAGCAATCGACAAAGTGGTTAGCGTCTGTTGAGCAGTGGTGCGGCTAAAATTTGTAGTTTGGAACTAACCCTTCCTTTCTTAACAGTATGAAAATCTTACACATGGCTACAAGCAGTAACGGTAGTTCACAGCAATAGAAGTGATAGACAACCAGTTGCAAAGTAAATTTTGATTTCATCGCGCTTTCGATTGATAAAATCAATCTTCTTCAAAAGATACCTGGACCTATAGTGAATAAAAGTTAGAATCAATCTGTGTACATACAGTATTAAAAACTATAGAATCTTTACCTAGAAAATTACAAAATAATCTAGATACAGGAAACAAGTATTTACATTATTGCTGTGGAAAATTTACAATCAACGCCGCAGTAGAGTAGCCGAGCGGTCTAAGGCGCCTCGCTGCGGAGCGCACGGTTGCTCGCCGTCGGAGGTTCGAGTCCTCCCTGAGGCATGGGTGTGTGTGTGTGTGTATGTTGTCCTTAGGTTAGTTTAGCTTAGTTTAAGTAGTTTGTAAGCTACGGACTGATGCCCACGCAGTTTGGTCCGATAGATGTACAAACATTTGATTTGATTTACACTCGTTAATCTGTGTACACATAATGTAGCCCTTTAAACGCATCCCAAAGCTCACAAATTAGAATTTTTTCACTCGGCCATACATCGTATGATAACCACTCCTTTGTCACCAGCTAGCCGGCTTGGATATTTGTGCCGTCCTTAGTATTAGTTCATAAGTAGTTTGTAAGTTCAGGGACTGATGATCCCATAGTTAAGTCCCATAAGATATACAAACATTTGAACATTTTTTATCACCTGCTAATCAACAAAATGATCTAAGTGTGATTAAATCTATCGCTGTCAATAACGGGTACGTGCATCACATGATAGATGACATTCTCAGTAAGAAAACATCCCGAAAATTAGGCAATGCTTCTTTTTCTTGCAGTAATAAAGATACTACATTCATTTCCATTCCATTCTTAGGTAATGTTTCCTATAGGATCAGACGTTTCCTAATAAAGAATTTATACTGCAGTGTCTCATTTTCTACAGATAACAGTCTGAAGAGACACATTATACATACTGTCCGAAACACTGAAGATAAGTTATCTAATTGTAGCGTTTATAAATTAATCTGTAACGACTGTCCCTGTTATTATATTGGCAAAGTAGGTAGGGCAGTGAAGCTAAGATATAGAGAACATCTATTGGGAAAGAATGGAGAAAATATGCGCAACTTCACATTCGGTGAACATCTTTTTATTGCTAACCATAAGCCAAAAAATCTAGAAGACACTTTATTTTAACGTATAGAAGACAAGGGGCGAAATCTCGATCTTTGGAGGAGTTGGGGATTGTTAAACATTTTCAATCTAGAGATGGTAACATATTAAATGATCAGCTCCATCTCGCGTGTAGACAGTTTTTGAAGTTGTCAAAGTAATCTTAACAGTCAGCGGTAACCTCTGTGGTGTTATTTCTTCAAAATTCTATTTTAATTCTATTTTATTTCATTTTAACTTTCCGTGGGTTTCCCATTTTATACTTTGTATTAACAAGCATATTTTATCATTTTACATGTTGGCGTGCCTTGGTTTAAAGGGCTGCATTATGTGTACACAGATTGACGAGTGTAAATTTTCCAGAGCAATAATATTATGTAAGAACTCGTTTCCTGTAAACAATTTTTTTTTGTTTTTTCCTAGGTAAACATTCTATGCTTTCTAATACTGTTTGTACATAGCTTTACTGTAACTGCCATTCACTATAGGTCCATAGATCTACTGAAGAAGATTGATTTATATCAAACGAATCCGTGGTAAAGTTTATTAAACTTTAATTTGCTACTGGTTGACTGTTACTTCTACTGCTATAACAGTGTGAATTCACTCAACGAGTACTGAACCCCATCTGTTCCAGATACAAGCATATGGTGCATTTTGATAAACACTATATTACCAGTGATGGTCATTCCACCTCCAATATTACTGATGCAACTGTTCTTTCTGATTATCGGGTGGTCAGGATAAGTAAAACAGAAAAAAGACCACGGAATAGTATACCACATTAGGGAGTTGCTTTTGCAGTCTCCAAAATATTTTATAACGAATAACGTAGGTAAAACCCATTAATAGTAGACTAATGAAAATGCCTTCAATGTGCAAAGCTTGGATACGTTAGTAAGCATCATGTCGAAAATTTCTTCATACCATATTAAAGATGTAATGGGTGATTTTAGTGAGCACTTAGGTAAAGAGAGAAAATATAAGAAAACGTCGGGAGTATTTCCCGCAAATAAATGGGAAAACAAAATTGGCCAATGACTTGTTGAAACATGCAAAGTTTTTAACCATATCACCTCGTTTTAAAAATGACCATTCTAAACAAAAAACCTTGGTGAGCACCCAATATATTTATTGGAGAATTTCAAATCGGTCAGGGAGCCATTTCGTTCCCTAACTACAAAGACATTTTAATGTTCTAGTCAGGAGAGGAGGTTATATTGTTTCTGACCATTACACTATTTTACGTGTATAAAAGTAAGAATTCAACCCCAAAATTTTTTCTAAGCAAAAACAAATTACACTAAAATTTTATAGTTTTAAAACAACTCAAGCGAACTCGATAAAATATCCAGGAAGTGGCAAAATCTGAAAGAAGAGTGTATCAAAACAGCACAAAATTTAATTTCACTTCAGAAAACAGGAGAAACAAATAATCTTGGTGAACGCGGATTGTGAAATAACAGTTAATTTTAGACATGAGTTATTCAAAACTCGGAATTGTAACAAAACTGAAAATACTTACAACAACTTTCTAACTGTAAGAAAGGAAAATCTCAATTAACCCGGTAGAGTAAAAGAACTATGAAAATTCCCACCTTTTAGAAATCGTAAAAGACTTCCAACAGAATTATATCAGAACTTTTTATAAAACATTGTAAACAAATGTATCCGGTTGAAAACTCAAAGCCTTTCCTTCAAAAGTGAAAATGGCAGTTTGACTATTAACAACCAGGAAAATTGTAAGGTACTTTCTAAATATGTTAAAAACTTCACACTGTCCAGAATCAGCGAATAAATTCTATCTACAGCAAACTAATAACACCAACCCTAACTCTAAAGAACATTACTAAATCGACATAACTAAACAAATTAACAGAGTTAAAAACAATAAAGCATCTGCAGAAGACAGTATAATTGTGGAGCTATTAAAAGCAGCTAGTCGTGACAGTATGAAAGAGATTACTCAATAACAGGACATCATATCTGGAGGACTGATAAAATACCCGATCACTAGTAAACTGTCCAAATTCAATCACTGCATAAAATAGGTGATAGAAGCGAAGTTATTTATTTATTTATTTATTTATTTTGGAATCTCTGTTCTCCTGGTCACATACAAAATTCTCTCTATTTTCGTGATGCAGCCTAAGAACAGTTGGAACCTAAAATGAGTGATCAGCACAAGTAGGCTTTAGAACAAACAGAACCTGTTCAGAACAAATACTTAGTTGAAAAAACACCTAGGCACCAAATTATTTCTAGTATCAATAACTTATACGCATTTGTGGATTTTAAATAGGCCTACGACTCAATTCATCAATAATCTTTTTTCCAAATTTTAAAGGAACAAGGGCTAGATAAAAACTGACTTTCATTCGGGAAACGTTAACCCACTCTCTTTGTAAATATGAATTAATTGTAAATATTTTAATCATTTCATATAATGACTGCTGTAAGGATGATGAGATTCTCCCCCCCCCCCCTTACCGTTTAACTGTATTTGGAAAATACAATTACAGAATAGTGGGACCACAGTTCCGTTCAAACAATAATCAATTAAGTAGAGTTAGTACCAGACGACATCGGTCTTGCTGTAGAGGGTACAACGGTTCCCTTGAGATCACATATGTTAAGCACTGTCGGGCTTGGATAGCACTTGCATAGGGTCTGCGTGGTGCACTCAGCCCTTGTGAGGACAAATGAAGAGCTACTTGACTGAGAAACAGCCGCTATGGTCTGGCAAACTGACACAACGACTGTGAACAACAACAGTGAAAGAAAGATATCGTGTTGAAACTGCATGGGTTCTGTTTGACTCAATGCCGAGGCGCCTCAAGGCCGTCATTACGACCAGAGGTGGTTGTTCTGGGTACTGATTTCTCAGGATCTAAGCACCCAAATTGCGTGAAAATGTAATCACGTGTCAGTTCTAGTATAAGATATTTGTCCAATGAATACCCGTTTATCATCTGCATTTCTTCTTGGTGTAGCAGTTTTAATGACCAGTAGTGTAGAAACATTGTGAAGTCCCTCTGTACTTTCAATGCCCGGCTAATGGCAGCCTACCAATGGTTATGTGACCATCTGTCGCTGGCACAACGATCCAGCGCATACGTGCAATCGCGGCCTTTCGTATCTTTGCTTGGGCGGCCATTTCCATACGAAAATAAAATTTAGAAAATCCGTAATAGTTTATAGTAAAAATCTGGGGTAGCAACACATATCGCCCAACCAAAGTATTTTTTATGACTGACTAAATGAAATTTCAGCAATTAATAAAATTTATGGAACTTCAACACTACGATGAAATCTCTACAATCAGTTGTTCATTAAAAAATAAAGTGCTCATCCCTACATTCGGTTTATAATTAGTCTCAGAACATAATAAATTTACAACAGAAATTTTAAAGAAATCAACAAAATGACAGGGAAAATATTCAAAAACTATTTGTGTCTTAAGTAATCTCGCTTCATTTTTCTTCAAATATTAATGGCATGACAAAGGCATTTTTTCTTTTTTTAAGTTATATTTTTTCTATCTACAACAAATCTTGCAGCTTTCTCAACACAGCGCTGCTATCTGTTTGACTTTTGATGCAGCCAGATGTGATAAACTGTCAAACCTTTCTCTCATTACTACAAATAATACATAACAAAAACATGGAATACACAAAAACATTCTAGAAGGATCATCAACACAAATGGACAAAAGCTTTCTGAAAAACAAGTTACATATAATTAATTTGCATTAAATCACTAAATTTTTAAAGGGTTATATTTAATTGCAAATCTGCTAAAAAGACTAAAAAGAAAAATATTTCGAGCACAGTCCTGTGGAGACAACGAAAGTGCAATATAATGTTCCACAACATAGTCATGTTTACATTGACTTCATATGCTTATCTTAACAAGAATAATGGCATTGCAGCACCAGATGACACTGTTTATGTTCCACAGAGCGGTGGCCTTGCCAACTCTTAGCGGTCACTGGCACACACATACCTGTCACCTATTGACTCACATAAACAGACCTCTCTCCTCATAAACAACAATCAAAAGAACAACATTTACATTACACGTTATGGTATTAAATATTATTATCTTTCCAAATGGTGCAACTAAACTGTCAAACTCAATGCTTGAAGTGTTTCATATCTATTACATTTGTGACACCATAATTAAATTTTTGATTTATTTATTTTATTAAGCTTCAATTTATTATTGGAAAAAACTGTACAAGATATTTATGTATGCAATGAGTAACCTATCTTTGAAACTTATCTTCATTGAAAATGCCTTAGAAAATGTTAAATATATAAGTAATATTGTTAATGCAATATGTTTGTGTTAATATTTGTGTATGCTGAAAAACTTGTAGAGGTTCTGACTGAGGGCTTTTGTAAATTGTACTGGAGTAGAAAAGACGGGGGGCATCCCCGCCGTAACGGATACTGACTGTGTGGGAGCGAAAAGGTGGGAAAACGCGGGAAGTTGTTGGCTGGCGCAGTTGGCAAGGGATTACGGTCTGAGACGTGATAGCGTGCAGTTGCAGTGGTGGTAGGCACAGTGGAATGTACTGAGGTGCCTTTGTTTCTTGGTGGCTATGTTCTGGAGGCCTTTACCTACAAGAAGATCGTAATATGGCCTCGGATGAAATATTGTTGCTGTTGTAAGTTCTGGCATAAATTGGTGGTTTAATATTCCGACGCTAGGAAGACTGGTTTTTGGCCACATACTTCAAGAGCCAGTAAAGCAACATATTGCACCCCATGGAGCCACACTGCAGCGCCAAACTTCCACAGTCAAGTAGGAATGTTTTTTATTATGTATAACAGTCAGAACCTCATTTTTGTTCAGAAGTTTGAATAATTACTTCTTTTAACGAGAATTGACTGTGATCCCATTATTGTCCTATGTCGTTTATCCAAGTAGGGCCCTATCCTTTGGTAAAGTGATTATTCCGAGAGACCCACTAAAATAACTATAAACGATTCTAATAACATTTGCTTTGCTTAAATCTGTAGTGGAGTTTGCATTGAAAGTAAACATTAGAGTAAATCATATCGCCACTGAGCAAATGCAATTTCAGTTAGTTCAATAATACAGTTTTCTGAAGTGATAAATTTAAATCTGATTATTTTAAATATATGTTGAGCAGTGATATAAACTTTGGTGTTACGTAAATTCAGTGCACAGTAATTTGTGCGTAAACAAGAGTAGCATATCAGATTCAGCGACCACACTCTTGAAAACTGTGTTGCTTTGTCAAATTGTTAAACTGAAGACAATTAAATACTTAGACGACAGTAATTTATTACGCAACAATCTTGCATTCAGTAGTTAATGAAAATATAAGCTTGCTAGTGTTATAAATAATTCTTGAAAAGTGCTTTACTAAGAGATTGTTATTTTTAGGTGCTTACACTATGGTAACAAAGAATAACATTTTTTCTTAAAGTGATTCATGAATATTGTGAAGTAGGCCTGAACTGAAAGTTGGCTAAGCTAGTGTCTGAAGTTTAATAATTACCTATAGAATAGCAGATTTTTCCATTCAGCTCATTGTTGGATCTAGCAAGGACTTTAATTGAAATTTTCCATTTGCATATAATGCTTACTTACAAGTATAGATTATGGTGAGGCTGTCTGCTACCTTAGAAAGCGACCACGCCACATAAGTGTTGCATTTAAATTACGTTAGTTAATGTTTTTCTAAATTTTTTAGGAAATATTTTACTTATTCAGTAATTATCGAGTCATTGAGATACTTGGTAATTGTTGTCCCTAAAGGACTGGCGACCGTAAATTGAATTTTTTTAGTGGTAATTTTGTTTGATAATATTGCTCTTTCTGACTCCTGGTAACTTTATCACTGTTTTGTTTTGCAATGCAACCGATGTTCACCCCACTGAATGTTATCACCGATGCCCTTGTTCATTAGGATACCACACGGTTAAAGAAAAATCCTCTCGGAGGTGCACCTTGTTGTAGGCGTAAGCTTGTAGCAACTAATAAATTTTGTTATCGATATCTCAGTATATTATATTGGATATCAATACCTAAACTATAGGTAGCTGCAAAGCTTATCAACCCACAAAGAGTGTTGCAAATTATAGACAGCGTTTGCAAATTCCATCACATTTACATGAGCAATACGCAAGACCTTATGCGAACCTTCGTAAATCTCACTGAATTTCTTCATCTCATTATTAATTTTTGACGATTTCATTCTCTTATCAATACAAGGTCTCCCGATATTGACATCCTAGCTGACGTCCCCTGGTTGTACTTTTCCTGACTTCTTTTCGGCTTTCCTTTTAGTCATTCCCAAGCCAAACTGATGCCATTTCCTTGGAGGAAACGCCATGATTGCGTCAGTAATGTTAGTAGGTCTCTCCTCAAACATGACCTCGTGCGGTGACAATTTCGGTGCTGAATGCAGTAATTCATTAATAACCTTTTCAACGTCTTTAACATACCTCCCTAATCGCGAATGCCTCTTAGCACAATACGCTTTAAACAACCTGCCAATCTCTCTCATATTCGTTTCAGAGATGTTAGACGATAGGTGATATTTATAGACTTGTTTTACAGTTCCTTCCTGTAACATATTTTTCCAGACTATTGAGACAAATAACGGGGCCATTGTCACTCAATATTTCACTTCGTTTGCCCACAGTTGCATGAGATACGGCTTTGCCTGTACTTCTCCTTAATGGGAACATCTTAACATATTTTTAAACCACATCTACTGCAACCAGTAAGAAATTAAAGCCACCTACAACTATACAAATCGACGGCCACCATTTCCAATATCTTACTAATAACAATGCTGCACATTACCCTTTTGTTTGTTGGTTGGAATCTTTTGTTTTCTCGCACAGCTCACATTTTCTACGATCTTACGCACGCTCTTTTCTGTTATTTGAACTACATGTCACGATGAGTTTATTAGAGCACTCCTTGAGACCGAAGTGCCCATACGCGAATTTCATGTATTGAATAAAATTATCGGTGACATGTTCTGGCAAACATATTTTCCATTAAGTTTGTTTCCGGATTCACGCTACGGATCAACAGGCCATAGTGTATCCTCATCTCTCTTTCCCCAGTTTGGCTTTACCATTTTCAAACTCTCATCGCTATTCTGCTCTCGTCTCGTATCTATTAACGTATTTTTTTACTTAACCCTCGGAAGGCACATTTCGCATCACTAATGCTCGAATATCTGTGAAAACAGTTCGTAAAGTGTAACTCTATTTAACTGGACGTCTGCCGACGTGTGGACTCCTTCCCAGCGCAGCATGCACGCCGAAACCACCAGAAAGCCCCTCTCCCTCACGCCGCCGAGCCGTCCGATGTAACGCTTCCGGGCGCGCCGACTAAGCTGAACTTCGCTCTGCTACGCTGGACGCCGCAAGTGCCGGCGCCTCCGACGCTGAGTGGATCGCCTGATTCAGGAGTTACGCTGCCTCTACTGTTTGCAGCGACTCTGTTATAGCCGGCGTCTTTGTTTATACCAATAATTGACGGCCACAGTTCAAAACAGTTATCTGCCGACAACTATTTCCACAATTTTACATCGTGTTTACTGTTCGTATACGCGTCACAATCCGAGAAATTACTATTCTGCTCAACAGCACAAATTATATTCGTATCACAAATTCCTGCGCTACAATCACAGCGTTTCCGTGAGACAGTTAATGTCCTTTCGTGTCCGCTGTATACACACTGCTCACATTTCATAAACGCTAAACACTGAAAAATGTCCAGAATGAAACTTTCACTCTGCAGCGGAGTGTGCGCTGATATGAAACTTCCTGGCAGATTAAAATTGTGTGCCGGAACCGGGACTCGAACCTGGGACCTTTGCCTTTCGCGGGCAAGCGCTCTACCGACTGAGCTACCCCGACACGACTCACGATGCCGCCTCACAACTTTACTTCCGCCAGTACCTCGCCTCCTAGGACATCAGAGTTCGGAAAAACGTTTTGAGAACCTTAAAATAGTGTGTGTTTGTTTGAAAGGGTGCTATAAGTAGTAAGTGTCTAAGGCGAGTGTGTCACAGTTTGTGTTAAGAGACTGTCCCCGCTAAAATTCACAAATAAATGTTCTGTTGTGGTTTTGGTTACAAAATAATTTGACTAAACAATTAGTACCTTCCTTTTCCCTGTTAGACTAAACTGCAACTGACATGGAATGCAATGATCTTACGTGTATGTAGTTTGTTTGATTCGTAGCGGATAACACTGTAAATTGGTGAAAGCAACGAGGAACTGGTGAAATGACTAAGGGTTAAATGATAAATGCAAGCTGCACCAAACAGTATTCATTAGCAAAAAACCAAACACCAACTACAATAGTTCACATACAGGCTAGCAGACATAACAATAGAAAAATACAAGTTTACGTTATTTGAAACAGATTAATTTCCAAACAAAAATTACAATCTGCAGACTTGGCTGCGACTCTTCCGAATTTTTACTCTTCGAGTCTAACACATAGACAAACCAGCTGTAGTAGTTCCACGAGTACTACTCATCGACTCAACTCTACCATAACCAGACATCGACTCTCCTGCACGAAGGTCACACCTCGACTCCTTAAACGCAACAACTGCAAGTGCAAGACATACTCTAAAGATAAAACACTTTGGTTTACAGCAAAGTTATGAAAATAAGTACAGTATGTTATACCGATTAATGAAGTGGTACTAAATATTACATAAATTGGTTTTCTATAGAATTATAGCTTAGATTTTTGTAACAAATCATGCTCGAGGCTGTATGACAGGCAAAAATTAAGTGAAAATTATTTTGCGTACTCCTTTCAATCTTCTCATTTCTTGGTGCAAATCATTGGGCACGTTTCGCAGGAGATAGACACGTACCAGGCCGCGGCAAATTTCGCCTTGTTTCCTTCTAGAGTCGGCAAGTGACTGTGGCAACAGACTGTCAGAGAAGGGCTGGTGAGGTGGGGGGTCCTGTAAGGCAGGTGTGAGGCGCGTCTGGGGCTCTCAGCTAGATTGCCGCCGGCACTGCGTGCGGTGACGCGGTAGAAGAGCGCTGCCGGCGCTGCCTGCGCCTTCTGACGCCGCCGTCTGGTCGGCGACTACGTTAAGCACTCTGTCAAATTAATTAAGGAAAATATTTCACACTTCTGAGGCGACTGTGCTTCTCCTGGATGTTATACCGCCTCATTATATAGAATGCTTTGAAATATAAACCGCCTAACGGTTCGACAGTATTGCAACAGCCATCCACAGAAACTGGATTTACAATAGGAAAGGAGCGCCTTTAAGCCCTCTTTCATGACGCTAAAAGTGGGGCCTTGCGATCATCATTTGACAGCTCGAAATTTAACTGAAAATAGCGGCTTAACCGTTCATCTGACACGAAAATTGTAGAGGAGACAGTTCTCTGCAAATTTGCTCTATTATTATTATATTTTCATATCTCACATCGTTTCAGAGATATTTGCAAAAGAAACGGCTATTTGACAGTGTTTGTCTGTGTTCCAGTAACCTGTTCCCACCTTATAAGTCGCGCCGTTCAACCGAGCGGCACCAAATTTTACAGATGTGATTAGTGGCCACTAACAACTATAACAAATCCTGTTTCATATACTTCGTACACAAAATTGGTTAGTAACACTAAAAATACGTGTATTCGGGGGTCTTTTGACGGCAGGATATTTAATTGCAAATAACGCCTTAAACCATTCATCTGAGACGAAAATTAAATATACTTATTTGTAGAGGAGAAAATTATCAACCACGTCACCCCTTATGTTATTTCCATAACATACATGGTTTCAGGGTTATTTTAAAAAAAAATAATGTCACTTTATTTTAC
The DNA here is from genome assembly GCA_026315105.1 of Locusta migratoria. Lineage (NCBI taxonomy): Eukaryota > Metazoa > Arthropoda > Insecta > Orthoptera > Acrididae > Locusta > Locusta migratoria. The sequence continues at coordinate 130,683,457 of CM048750.1, read as the reverse complement.
GTAAACCTGTACAGGCAAAGAAATTAAACTTTAAAAGGAGGACAAGCTACCACTACAAGACAGGTGATGATGTTATGACGGAAAGAGATAACGAAAATATGCGGCAGATTTTAAAATAATAATTTAATGAGATAGAAGTTAAAAAAATGTTTGTCGAAGCTAAACTCAGATATTAAATAATTTTGTCTGTTTGTTAAAATATGGTCAATGTTCACTGCACAGATATTAGCACAATGGTGGATACGTAATCGTGTCATCCATCAATTTTTTAAACCTGTTTGTAAAAAATTATAAAACTACAGGAAACCCTAACTGGATCTTAAAACATGGCAGTATGATGTTTTTACTGGAGAATATCAGTAGCAACACGACCTGGCTATAATTATTTGTTATATCCGTGGTCTAGGAGTGGCATCTTTGCTTCATAATCAAAACATCATGAATCTCAGATTCGAACACTGCCACTGCTTAAATGAATAAAAAAAGGAATAATGGCGACCTAAGACGTCCAGGATAGGAAGTCTGTTTGGTGGGGTTCATGAAGTTATATTGTAGGCGTACGTAGGTATACTTGGCACTCCACAACTTTTGTAAATCATGGAGAAATGTATTACAATGAAATGAATTCTCAGCTTAATGTGGTAGATGTACAGGCAGACTAATAAAGTGAAAATCCAGACATTGAGCGTTGCTATTCGCAATATTTCCGCATGTCAATGAGTGAGCACGACGTGAGACAAAAATTCGTGTAGCGTGACCGTGCTGTCTAGGGTGCCTGTTGTGCTTACGATAAGTTAAAGTAGTTTGTTGGTCTAGGGACTGATGATTTCACCAATTTGATCCCATAGGTTTACAAACATTTGCACAATTTTTGCGTAGAATGACTCTTTGTCCTAAATTATTAAAGCACTGTTAAGTCGATACACAATTGATGAATGCGTCACAGAGTCCAGATGAACAAGGTGCGAACACTATATGCAGTCTCATCGATCCGCTATTTAACAATCCTTTTTCCAGTCAGATTTCACACTCGTGGTTGAGTTCGTACTGCGTGGCCATATCTCTATTTCTACCAATGGGCTCGTAAAAGACGAAACAAAGGCCATGGGGTGAGAAACTTCCCCAGAAAAGACAATAGAATAAACAGTTATCAATGGCATGAGTTCGCAGAACGCAATGTGACCCACAACAATGCGTATAATATGTTAAAGAGGACAAGTGGCAGATAACTAAAGAACAAAGTGCCATGATGATATTTCCATTGGAAAAGATATCGCTATAGTCCACAATTCGGAGTCCAGTAGCGGCTTCCAATAAGGAGAGAATGGGGAAAGAGATTCAGTAACCAACGTAACGATGATTTAAAAGGCGTACGCTCAGCTCCTGTTAAGTTGTTGGCGGTTTGTTTTTTGAAAGACGAATATCAAAAGGGCTGATCCTAATCGTCTTCGTGAGGTTCGAAATGATCTACTCGTAGTCCTGCCTGATCACAAGAGCAATGAAGCTATCGCTTTGGCATGACTATCAGGCAAAAATTCAATTGATACCGGAAGACGGAAGGGAAAAATGAATGCCTTTATGTCTCTTTAAGAGCTCTAATTTCTTTTATTTTCTATTTGTGATATTTACGCGAAATGTAAGAAGGCGGCAGCAAGAGCGTTCTTTAGACAACTTCAGTTTCCAGCCCTCTAAATTGCCTCAACAGAATCTCTCGAAAAGAACGTCGTCTTTCCTCCAGCGATTATTCCCATTTGAGTTTGCGGAGCATTTCAGTGACACTCGTGCATTGGTCGAACCTACCAGTAATAAACCTAGCGTCTCGCCTCTGAACTGCTTCCATGTTTTCCTTTATAAGGATCTGCTGCGGGCCCCAAACACTGGAGCAATACTCAATACGTGGCCGTACTAGCATTTTATGCGGTATCACCTTTACAAATGAAATAAATCTTCCCAAAAGTCTCCCAATAAACCGAAGTCGGCTGCCCGCCTTACTCACAACTGTCCTTATATGTTCGTTCCATTTCATATCGCTCTGCAATGTACGCCCAGATATTTGAACGACGCGACTGGATCAAGAAGCTCACAACTACCGCTGTATTCTAACATTATGAGATTGGCCCCAGTTTTGTTTTGGCTATCGATAGTGGTTTCCGGGTTATCTTTGGGTAGGTAGTTGCTGAGCGGACACGTGGTGGAAAGGGCGAGTGGTGCGCAGCAACGGGCAGTTGACAGTCTTGTCGTTGGCGCTGTACTGGTCGTATAATTCTGGTTTCTGACCGAACGACCGTTATGACGATGGAATGGCTATCAGTGAGCACCCCGGTTGGAAAAGCAGTCACTAGGAGCCCTGGATCGTGATGGTTTCCTTCGTTCGTCCGCCGACAGATCTGAAAGTTGAGTGTCTCTCCCTCTTTGAATTATTAAATGACATATTAATCTGTGTAGGTGTTGTTGTTTAGCAACCAAGTGTATATGCCGGGGCTTAAGTATAGTGAATTTCCCTCCGGTTGCCAGTGGCTAAGTTGGTGCCTGCTTATTTGGTTGTTACGGCTTATCTCTTATCCATTTTTATCAAGGCACTTACATGTATTTATTTATCATCATTATCCATTTGTTTATAATAGTAGGTAGTTTCGTTCCCAGATTATACTCAAAATTATTCCTTGTTTTATCCTCCATACATTGTATATTCATTTATTACTGTTTAGTTTTTAAGTTGATAACTGTAATAACACAATGTCAGAGAAGTGTTTTACTATGTACGTCGATCTATTGTTGTTGTTGTTATTTGGATGTTTAAAGGGGACAAAACTACAATGGTCATCAGTCCCCCATTCCATTACAAAATGTCAAAAATAAAAGTGCGGACGTCAAATGAATGCGCCCAGAGATTAAGTTTGCGAAGTGGGATGGAAATCCCACTGGGTCTATAAAACATCAACAAAACGGAGAAGAAACTAAAAGAAAAGGGGACGAACACACAAAGACACCTTACTACAAAGAGGCCGAAGGCAGTGGTTGACCGACCATAGGAATAAAAAAGGAAAAGTCAACCACTCGGCAGTGCAAGGAAAAGACCAGTCATAGAGACTGATAAAAACCTCCTGCTCGAATAAAACTTAAAACTGAATTTGCTGCTGAAGCATCGTCACGTAAAACATCTGATAAAACGCCAGGAATGTTAAAACGACGCCGCAAGGCGGCTAAAAACGGGCAGTCCACTAGGATGTGGACTATTGTTAAGTGGGAGCCACAACGACACTGGGGCGGGGCCTCACCACGAAGGAGATGTCCGTGGGTGAGCCACGAATGGCCAATACGGAGTCTACACAGCACCACGGAGTCCCGGCGAGAGGCCAGCACGGAAGAACGCCATGCGGTGGTGGTCTCTTTGACTAGCCGAAGCTTGTTGGGTGTGCCCAGGCTATGCCACTCGGCATCCCAACGCTGATGTACGCGGTGGCGCAACAACGAACGGAGATCAGACGCCAGGAGGCCGATGTCCAAAATGGACGCACTGACTGCCTGCCTGGCAAGTCTGTCAACACGTTCATTGCCCGGGATGCCGACATGACCCGGAGACCAGACGAACACCACCGATTGCCCGGACTCTCCAATGGCACAAAGCGTCTCCTGTATGGCCAACACCAGAGGAGACCGCGGGTAACAGTGCTCCAGAGCTCGGAGGCTGCTCAGAGAGTCGCTGCAAACAACAAAAGACTCGCCGGAGCAGGACCGGATATGCATGAGAGCTCTGTGAATGGCCACCAGCTCTGCAGTGTAAACACTGCAGCCATTCGGCAGAGAGTGCTGTTCCACATGGTCACCATGAGTATAGGCATATCCCACACAGCCATCAACCATTGAACCATCTGTGTAGATCAGGTCATAACAACGGAACTCCGCTATGACAGCAGAGAACTGGCGGCGGAGCGCCTCCAGTGGAACTGAGTCTTTGGGCCCCTGGGCCAAGTCCAGCCGAGTAGACGGCCTTGGCAAACACCACGGAGGTGTACGGGCACGGACCCGATAGGAAGTTGGAAGGGGAGAAGACTCAAGCTCCCGCAGGAGGGACTGAACCCGATAGGCAATAGTATGACCTGATCTGGGGCGTCGCTGATGGGGACGGACTACCACATCAGGAAAGAGGAGACGATGGTTTGGGTGGCCTGGGGAGCAATACACATAGGCTGCGTAAGCCGCAAGTAGGTGTTGGCGGCGGATCTCCAAGGGTGGAACCCCAGCCTCTACTAGTAAGCTGTTCACTGGGCTGGTGCGGAAGGCACCCGTCGCGATGCGAACCCCACAGTTGTGAATGGGGTCCAGTAGGTGCAGTGCCGAAGGTGCTGCAGACCCATAGGCAATGCACCCAAAATCGAGACGGGACTGCACCAGCGCCGTGTAAAGCCGCAACAGTGTGGAGCGGTCTGCACCCCAGGTCGTATGACCCAAGTGTCTGAGAAGGTTGAGATGGCGCCAGCACTTCCGTTTCAGCTGACGAATGTGGGGGAGCCACGTCAGCCGGGCATCAAAGACCAGTCCTAAAAAACGGTGAGTTTCCACTACAGTAAGTAGTTCGTCATTAAGATAAAATTCAGGGTGCGGGTGGACGGTCCGACGCCGACAGAAGTGCATCACTCTGGTCTTGGAGGCAGAAAACTGAAAGCCGTGGGTAAGCGCCCAGGTCTGCGCCTTCCGAATAGCACCTTGCAACCTGCGCTCAGCAACTTGGGTGCTGCAGGAACTAAGAGAGACAAAAGTCGTCAGCATAAAGAAAGGGCGACACCGACGACCCAACCGCTGTAGCTAAACCGTTGATGGCGATTAAAAATAAGGGAACGCTTAAAACGGAACCCTGGGGAACCCCATTTTCCTGGATATGAGAGGAGCTCAGAGAAGCACCAATTTGAACACGAAAGGTACGGACGGCTAAAAAATTCTGAATAAAAATCGGTAGGGAGCCCCGGAGGCCCCAGTCATATAAAGTGTTGAGGATGTGTCGTCGCCAGGTTGTATCGTATGCTTTGTGCATATCGAAGAAGACGGCAACAAGGTGTTGGCGCCGGGATAAGGCTGTGCGGATTGCAGACTCGAGGTACACCAGATTATCGGTGGTAGACCGACCCTGGCGAAAACCGCCCTGGCATGGAGCCAATAATCCCCGAGTCTCAAGAATCCAACACAACCGCCGACTGACCATCCGCTCCAACAGTTTGCATGGAACGTTAGTCAGGTTAATGGGCCGATAGCTATCCAAGTTCAGAGGATGTTTGTCGGGCTTAAGCACTGGGATGATGATACTCTCCCGCCACTGTGACGGGAAAACACCATCACACCAAATGCGGTTATAGACCGCAAGTAGGTTACGCCGACTATCTGCTGAGAGATGTTTCAGCATTTGACTATGGATGCTATCAGGCCCTGGCGCCGTGTCTGGACATTGTTGAAGAGCACTGAGGAGCTCCCACTCAGTAAAGGGAGTGTTGTAAGATTCAGTGCGGCGGGTACGAAAGGAGAGGGGCTGGCGTTCCATCCTCTCCTTCAATGTACGGAAGGCCGGTGGATAGTGTGCAGAGGCAAAGGCGCGGGCATAATGCTCGGCAAACATCTCTGCAAGAGTGGCCGGGTCCGTACAAACGACTCCATTTGAGGAGATCCCAGGGATTCCCACTGGTGTCTGTAATCCCCGTAGCCGCCTGATCTTACTCCAGACCTGCGAGGCTGAGGTGCCTGTCCCAATAGTGGAAACGTACCTCTCCCAGCACTCCCGTTTCCGTCTTCTTATAAGCTGGCGAGCACGAGCGCGAAGCCGTTTAAAATTGATTAGGTGCTCCTGAGAGGGGTGCCGTTTGTAACGCTGTAAGGCCCGCCTGCGGTCTTTAATGGCCTCAGCGATCTCCGGCGACCACCACGGCACTGTCTTACGCCGTGGGCACCCTGATGTACGCGGAATGGTCGCGTTCGCAGCAGAAATGATGGAATGTGTGGCGCTCTCGACCACCACATCGATTTCGTCGTGTGGGGGAGGGCCAACGATAGCAGCAGAAGCATAGTCTTCCCAGTTAGCCCTGTGCAGAACCCACCTAGGTGGGCGCGCTGGGGACTCGCGTTGTGGGAGTGACAAAAAGATCGGAAAATGGTCACTGCCGCACAAGTCATCATGGACACTCCAATGGATGGATGGCGGAAGGCTGTGGCTGCATATCGACAGATCAATGGCCGAGAATGTGCCGTGTGCCACACTGAAATGTGTGGGAGCACCTGTATTCAAGAGGCAGAGGTCGAGCTGAGAAAGCAGGTCCTCGACAACTCTGCCACGGCCAGAGATCGTAGAACCACCCCACAGGGGATTGTGGGCATTAAAGTCCCCCAATAGCAAAAAAGGTGGCGGGAGTTGTGAGATAAGTGCAGCCAAGACAGCCATTGAGACATCGCCATCAGGAGGGAGGTAGAGACTGCAGACAGTAATCTCTTGTGTTGTCCTTACCCTAACGGCCACCGCTTCCAACGGTGTATGAAGGGGCACAGGTTCACTATATACAGAGGTAAGGACATACACACACACTCCACCTGACACCCTGTTATACTGGCTACGATTACAGAAGTATCCCCTATAGCCCCGAAGGGCAGGGGTCCGCATTGCCGGAAACCAAGTTTCCTGCAGGGCAATGCAGAGAGCAGGTGTAACGCTCAAAAGGTGTCGTAGCTCAGCCAGGTGGGTGAAAAAACCGCCGCAGTTCCATTGGAGGATAGTGTCCAACAGCTGGGAAGGCATAAATGAAAGGATGTTATGTATTACACCTCAGCAGCTTTTGCATCCACCAGTAGCGATGCATCAGCGTCTAAATCCATCGAGTCCGATGCGTCCAAGAGCGCAAGGTCCTCGGGGGATGCAAGTATCTCCACCTCGTCCTCAGAGGCAGAGGCGGAGGGAGCTGGTGGCACTGTGGCCACCGGGGTTTCTTTAGCCTTATCTTTATTCTTTTTCGTTCTTACCCTCTTATCCCTCGGGGGCTTCACTGGAAGGAGGGGCTTTGCAGACTCAGCCTCTGTCTCAGTGACAGAGGGAGAGCCCGACGCCCTGCGGCCAGCAGCCGGCGGCGGTGCCTGCTTCTGGCTTGTGCCGGCATCGGCACTGGTGGAAGCCACAGAAGGGAGCGTCCCTAGGGACCCCTTCTGGATGAGGGCAGCCGGAGAAGATTGACGCTTCTCCGGCGGAGGGTTGGAGGCTGCTCCCGAAGCAATTGCCTTGGGAGCAGGAGGAGGGATGGGGCCCCCGACCACTGTGGGGGCAGGTTTGAGTTGACGGCCCTGACGGCCGTTGGAGAAAGAAACACTATTGTCTGCTGCAGTCACGAAGGTGGATGGCGACGATGTCACTGCTGCAAAAGATGCGGTCATGACGATGGGATGAAGTCGCTCATACTTCTTCGGAACCTCAGAATAAGAAAGCCGGTCTAAGGTCTTCAGTTCCATTATCTTCCTTTCCTTACGGAAGACGGTGCAATCCGACGAACAAGGAGGATGATTTAAACCACAGTTAACGCAGACTGGAGGCGGTGTACATGGAGCGTCCGGGTGTGCTGGACGTCCACAGTCCCTGCATGTGGCGGTGGAAGCACATCTGGAGGACATGTGGCCGAATTTCCAGCATTTAAAACACCTCATAGGGGGAGGAATATAAGGTTTTACGTCGCACCTTGACCTTCTCAGGCAGGGTATCGCCTTCGAAGGCCAAGATAAAAGCACCGGTGGCAACCTTGCGATCCTTTGGTCCCCTATGGACACGCCGGATAAAGTGGACACCTCTGCGCTCTAAGTTGGCGCGTAACTCGTCGTCGGATTGTAACAGCAGGTCTTTATGAAAAACGATACCTTGGACCATATTGAGCGACTTATGTGGTGTAATGCTCACAGGGACATCACCCAGCTTGTCGCAGGCAAGTAACGCCCGCGACTGGGCTGGGGATGCTGCTTCTATGAGCACTGCGCCGCTTCGCATCTTTGACAGGCCAGAAACTTCGCCGAACTTATCCTCAAGATGTTCCACAAAGAAAAGAGGTTTGGTAGATGTAAAGGACTCACCATCTGTGCGGCTACATACTAGAAATTTTGGAGAAGGTGGCTCATTTGCAGATTTTGCCCGACGTTCCTCCCATGGTGTGGCTAGGGAAGGGAACGAACGGGGATCATAGCAAGCAGCATTAAAATCTCCTCTACCTCGCTTAGAGACGCCGTTTTCGCGACCGGCCACGCTTTTAAGTGCTCGTTTCATCCTGGTCCCACGAGCAGCTAGGGATCTAAAGGTCCACCCAGGCAGAGCCCCGCTTGCCTGGGTAAGCCTTGTACAACTGAGGTGCGGCAGGTTCCTCAGAGGTTGCTCGCTAACGGCTGTTCAACCTCAACAGCCATGCATCTCCTCGGCACGTAGCACACCTTGAGATTGAGGGTTTTTTTAGAGAGGTTTGTACCGTCCTCGCGACCCGGGCGATTAAGCCAAGATCCCCGGGCTCTGAAACGTACAACGTTCCACCGTCGCGCCGAACGATGGTCGTTGAAGCACGCACAGAGCTTACGGTGTAGCGGACTGTTGGCGCGACACAGCCCACAGCTCAGGACCCCGGGTTCGCCAAGCCCGTACTCAGCAAATTAGTGCTGAGCCCCTGAGGGGTACGTCGATCTAAGCGTAGACATTTGTCATCTCTTCCCATAATGTATCTAAACCATAGACTTAGTAAAAGTCTAAACATTGTAACCTTTTTAACACAGCAGTCAATACTCTGAAGATGGCATAATAAACCAAAAACCGGTTAAGTAAACAAAAATAAACTTGTAGAACACACACAAAATTGTGTTTTTTGTAATTTATTCGATTATGTTCTACCAAGAAGCGCAGAAGAATCAGTAAAAATGAAATTCATTAAGCTAGCAGCTGGTTGTTTAAAAGAGCCATCAGCTCCGTTTTGGTAATTGAAAAACCGTTTTCTGCAGTATTTATTTGTTTCTATCTTCTTATGCACGTTGACGAGACTATTGAACCCTTCCCCTGCATTAGATGTGTCGTTAGACGACACTGTAACTAAATGGCATGGAAGCTGAGCTTCCGGTTGAATCTATTGTTTAGTTTCCAGTTTATCTTGCCCGGTGGTCAAATTTGAACTTTGCACAGGAGTTTCTGTAATTAATTATTTTTCGTACATCATACTTTGTTCTTTGCTAATCATGACTTTAAATTCTAGTTTAGAGTGTTTAATTCATTGTATTCTGTCTTGAGGAATCAAATTCTGGCCCAGTGTTTGTGTGTTCACAGGTAACGTCTGTCGAGAGGAGTGCGTGGCTCCCTAGATTGGAGTTAGGTACGTTGGCTGGCGATTTCGACGGCATTCTTGATAGCGTCCGGGGCCTAGCCCGTACTCAACAGGCCACGTCATGGCGTGATCGCTCTTGAAATCTTTGTTAAGTATTCTTGGACGTAGTTCTGCGCGGCAGAACTACCTGCATAATACTTTAAGTCTGTTGGTTTGGGTGTAATTTCAATCCCCTGGCCAACTCTGTGATAATCAATCAGTAGTGAGCCAGGGTGTGAATCGGACATCCAAAAGTGCCACGATCCCCCTTGAGAATGTCCTCCGCAGTCGGGGACTAAACATTGGGTTTTAATAATAAATCCATTAGTCCACGGCATAGCAGCCTGAAAATTTTTAGTATTTTTGATTAAGTTATTCAAACTGTTGCTTTCCTTAATTTGTTAATCTGTAATGTGATATTAAAAGCATTATATGGCGTAATATTGTATTGGCATAACCCGTGAATCTATGGAGTAGAGTTGAAAGAATGTTCACCGTTTATAAATTTTATTATGTTTGTTAATAAATACCTTACTTCTTTAAACCAAGCAACTAACGACGCCTGTTCATGTCCCATCCTTCCATGTGGTTTTCCTTGAGTAAGTCCTAAGTCTGAGCGAGGATCACAGATTTCGTTACCTGACATTGTCCTACATTTAGAGCTAGCTGCCATTCTTCACACCAACTAGAAATTTTGTCTGTCATTCTGTATCATATTACAATCAGTTAATAACGACACTCTCCCATACACCACAGTATCATCTGCAAACAACCGAAAATTACAAGTTACTCTGTCTATCAGATTATTTATATAGATAGTAAATAATAGCGGTCCTATCACACTCCCCTGGGGCATGCTGCGGCGGTGGCCAAGCGCATTGAGGCGCTATGCCTCGATGCACGAGACCGTACCCCGACGGGGGTTCGAATCCCCTTCCCACCCCCCCCCCCTCGGGCATGGATGTTTGTGCCGTCTTTACTATAAGGTAGTTCAAAAGTAGTTTGTAAGTTTAGGGACTGGTTTCCACGCAGTAAAATCCCTTAAGCTTAACACACATTTCCCCTGGGACACGCCCGACCACAACCCAGTCTCAGATGAACACTCACCGTCGAGAACAACGAACTGCGTTCTACCACTTAGGAAGTCTTCCATCCATTCACAAATCTGTGAACCTATTCCATATGTTCGTATCTTCGTTAGAAGTCTGCAGTGCGGTACCGAGTGAAATGCCCTTTTGACAGATTTACTGATAGAAGAAATGTAAACACGGTGCGGTAGCTCAGGTAAGCGAACATATGGGCATATTCCATTTCAGGTAGCTCCCTTGTCCCTTCAAGAAGAATATTATAATTCGAATTCCAAAGAAATCAAGTGCAGAAAAGTCTGAAAACTACAGAACTATCAGTTTAATAAGTCATCTGTGCAAAATACTAACACGAATTATTTACTGACGAATAGAAAAACTTGTGGAATCCGACCTCGGGAAAGATCAGTTTGGATTCAGGAGAAATGTAGGAAGACAGGAGGCAATACTCACATTACGACTTGTCTTAGAAGATGGACTAAGGAAAGGAAAACCTACGTTTTTAGCGTTTCTCGATTTGGAGAAAGCGTTTGACAGTGACGACAGGAATATACTCTTCCAAATTCTGAAGGTATCAGGGGTAAAATACAGGAAGCGAAGAGTTATATTCAACCTATCCAAAAACCAGACAGCGGTTATTAGAGTCGAAGGGCAAGAAAGGGACGCAGAGGTTTGGGAGTAAGACAGGGTTGTAGCCTTTCCCCAATTATTCAATCTGTACATTGAGCAGGCAGTGAAGGAATGGAAGGAGAAATTTGGAGAGGGCATTAAAGTTCAGAGAGAAGAAATAAAAACATTGCGGTTTGCCGATGACATAGTAATTCTGTCAGAGACCGCAAAAGATCTGGAAGATGCTGAAGACGTTAGATTAGGTAATGAGACAATAAAAGTAGAAGATTAATTTTGTTATTTGGGTTGCAAGATAACTTCTCATGGCCGAAGTAAGGAAGATATAAAATGCAGAATGCCTATGGGAAGAAAAGCGTTTCTAAAGAAGCGAAATTTGTTAACATTCAATATTAATTAAAATGTTAGGAAGTCCTTTCTGAAAGCATTTGTCTGGAGTGTAGAATTGTATGGGAGTGGACGATACGGAGTTCAGATAAAAAGATGAAAGAAGCTTTTGAAATGTGGTGCTACAGACGAATGATGAAAATTACATGGGTAGATCACGTAACCACCCCCATGAACCACAGATATTGCCGAGGTGGGGTGGTTTGCGTGCCTCAACGATGCAGATAGCCGTACCGTCGGTGCAACCACAGCGGAGGGGTATCTGTGAAGAGGCCAAACAAACGTGTGGTTCCTGAAGAGGGGCAGCAGCCTTTTCAGTAGTTACAGGGGCAACAGTCTGGATGATTGACTGAGCTGGCCTTGTAACATTAGCTAATGTGGCTTTGCCACCCAGCTACTGCGAACGGCTGAAAGCAAGGGGAAACTACAGCTGTTACTTTTCCCGAGGACATGCAGCTCTACTGTATGAACATATGATGATGGCGTCCTCTCGGGTAAAATATTCCGGAGGTAAAATAGTCCCCGATTCGGCTCTCCGGGCGGGGACAACTCAGGAGGATGTTATCATCATGAAAGACAATACTGGCATTCTACGAATCGGAGCGTGGAATGTTAGATCCCTTAATCGGGTAGGAAAATTAGAAAATTTAAAAAGGGAAATGGGTAGGTTGAAGTTAGATATAGTGGGGATTAGTGAAGTTCGGTGGCAGGATGAACAGGATTTCTGGTCAGGTGAGTACAGGATTATAAATACAAAATCAGTTGGGGGTATCACAGGAGTAGGACATAATGCGTAAGAAAATAGGAGTGCGGCTAAACTACTATGAGCAGCACAGTGATCGCATTATCATTGTCAAGATAGATACGAAGCCAACACCGACAACAGTAGTACAGGTTTATATGCCAACTAGCTCTGCCGATGATAAGGAGATCGAAGAAATATATGAGGAGCTAAAGGAAATTATTCAGACAGTTAAGGGAGAGGAAAACTTACTTGTGATGGGAGACTGGAATTCGGTAGTAGGAAAAGGAAAAGAAGGAAAAATAGTAGGTGAATATGGACTGGGCAGGAGGAATGAAACAGGAAGTCGCCTGGTAGAATTTTACAAGGAACATGATTTAATCGGAACAAACACCTGGTTTAAGAATCACAAAAGAAGGTTGTATACGTGGAAGAGACCAGGAGACACCGGAAGGTATCAGATAGATTTTATAATGGTAAGACATAGATTCCGGAAACAGGTGATAAACTGCAAGACATATTTGTTAGTCTGTAACTGTAGGCTGAAACTGAAAAAAACTACAGAAAGTTAGTAAAATAAGGAGATGGGACTTAGATAAATTGAAGAAAAGTGAAGTTCTGGAGAATTTCAGAGGGTGATTTAGGCAACAATTGACAGAAACAGGGGGGAATAAAACAGTAGAAGAGGAATTGGTAGCATTGAGAGATGAAATAGTGAAGGCAGCAGAGGACAAAATAGGTAGAAAGGCAAGACCTACAAAAAATCCTTGGATATCACAGGAAATACTAAATTTAATTGATGAAAGGAGTAAATGCAGTAAATGAAACAGGCAAAATGGTGTACAAACGACTAAAAAATGAGATTGACAGGAAGTGCAAAATGGCTAAGCAGGAGTGGCTAGAAGCCAAATGCAAATCTGTAGAAGTATGTATAAGAAGGGGAAAAGTAGATAGCGCCTACAGGAAAATAAAAGAGACATTTGGGGACAAGAAAAGCAACTGTACGAATATCAAGAACTCAGATGGGAAACCAGTTCTCAGCAAAGAAGGGAAAGCTGAAAGGTGGAAAGAGTACATAGAACAGCTCTACAAAGGCAATGAACTTAGAGACGATGTTGTAGGAAGGGAATAGGAAGTAGATCAAGATTAAATAGGAGATACTATACTGAGAGATGAATTTGACAGAGCCTTGGAAGACCTAGGTCGGAACAAGGCCCCAGGAGTAGATGACATACCCTCAGAGCTACTAAAGTCTCTGGGAGAGCCAGCCATGACAAGACTATTTGAACTGGTGTGTAGGATGTATGAGACAGGCGAAATACCATCAGACTTTAAGAAAAATGTAATAATCCCCATTCGAAAGAAATCAGGCGCAGACAGGTGTGAAAATTACAGAACCATCAGTTTGATAAGTCATGGTTGCAAAATTTTAACACGAATTATCTACAGGAGAATGGAAAAGCTGGTAGAAGCTGACCTCGGGGAAGATCAGTTTGGATTCAGGAGGAACGTAGGAACCCGCGAGTCAATACTAACTTTACGTCTTATCTTAGAAGATAGATTAAGGAAAGGCAAACCTACATTTTTAGCTTTTGTAGATTTGGAGAAAGCTTTTGACACACTCTTTCAAATTCTGAAGTCAGCAGGGGTAAAATACAGGCAAAGGAGAGTTATTTACAACTTGTACAAAAGCCATATCGCAGTTATTAGACTCGAAGGGCATGGAAGGAAGGCATCATTTGGGAAGGGAGTTGGACAGGGTTGTAGTCTTTCTCTGATGCTATTCAATTTGTTCATTGAGCAGGCAGTGAAGGAAAGCAAGGAAAAATGTGGAATAGGGATTAAAGTTGCGTTTTGCTGATGACATTGTAATTCTGTCAGAGACATCAAAGGACCTTGAAGAGTAGTTGAATGGAATGGAGAGTGTGTTGAAGAGAGCGTATAAAATGAACATTAACAAGAGCAAAACAAAAATAATGGAATGCGGTCTTATAATATCAGGTAATGCTGAAGGAATTAGATTCGGTAACGAAACAATGAAGGTGGTAGATGAGTTTTGTTACTTGGGTAGTAAAATAACATGCGATGGTCGCAGTTCAGAGGATATAAAACGCAGAATGGCAATGGGAGGAAAAGCATTTTTGAAAAAAGAGAAATTTGCTAACATCGAATATTAATTTAAGTGTAAGGAAGTCTTTTCTGAAGGCATTTGTGTGGAGTGTTGCCTTGTACGTGAGTGAAACATGGACGATAAGCAGTGCGGACAGGAAGAGAATAGAGGCTTTTGAAATGTGGTGCTACAGAAGAATGCTGAAGATTAGGTGGGTAGATCGCATAACTAATGAAGAGGTTCTGAACAGAATTGGCGAGAAAAGGAATTTTTGGCATACACTGACTAAAAGAAGAGATCGCTTGGTAGGACACATTCTTAGACAACGAGGAATCGTAAATTTAGCATTGGAGGGAAGTGTGTGGGGTAAAAATCGCAGAGGGAGGCCGAGAGGCGCGTATAGTAAGCAGATTCAAGTGGATGTGGGTTGCCGTTCTTATGATGAGATGAAAAGGCTTGCTCAGGATAGAGTAGGGTGGAGAGCTGCATCAAACCAGTCTCTGGACTGAAGACCATAACAACCGTAAGGGTGATTAGTGATTATAAGTGTTTTCGTAATGAAAATGGAATAACCTATTAAAGTGGAAATGTAAAGTCTAACGCAAAGTGTAAAGCAGGGAAGCGGCCAGCAGCAGGCACGTGGAGTCTCGAATCGCTGGAACAGCAGATCACCACGCAGCACATTCCGACGGCGTCGCGCGGCCACGGCCAATGTGTTCGTGAAAGCGCGAAGTTGACGAATTAGCTCAAGCGGTCATCGGCCAGCCATCTCACGAGCAGTAAGAATAGCGAAACGTGACCAAGAAGAATGCATAACGTCAACAGTTTGAAACCGCCACAAGGCCAGCACAGTTACCTCTCCAGGGAAACGTGACTAACATATCAGCAATCCAACGCCGCACGAGTTTAAGGCTCCCACACGTGACAAGGTTACACGTTTTGGCAGTTTTGGAAGAACGTGACTAGAAGCCAGTGACCGACTAGCGACTCTCCACGTGGCCGAACATTCAGGAAATTTCTCCACGTGACAGAGACCTACTTGAACCAATAAATAGCTGGACAATTGGAGCAGAGAGTGATTCTTTCGTTGCTTCAGCACGAGTGAAGTTCGGCACCATTCCGGCCGATCAGGCAACCGACATCGGATAAGAATGGACTAGGCGAGCAGTCGCGAAAACGGAAGAAGAAGTAAAGAAGACTTACCGGGTACCCAGGCAGCTGAGAGGACGATGGGACTGCGGCCTCCCGATAGCTGACCTGTGAGATTTAGTCAATAACCGACAGCTGCGGGAGTGGAGCCCAGGGGTCGTCGGTTCGACGCCGCCAGCGCCCCACACTGCCCTTTCGATGGACGACGCACTCACCCACACGGGCCACGAAGCCTGAAGAGTTACGGACGCCTACATGAGGTACTGGCAGTAATCACGACGGGGAACGCGAACAGTTGAATAAAGCCACGCGCCGCGGCGACCGAGGTGACTGAGGCGCTCCAGTCACGGTCTGCACGGCCACTACGGTCGGGGGTTCGAATCCCCCCTCGGGCATGGATATTTGTGCCGTCTTTAGTATAAGGTAGTTGGTAAGCAGTTTGTAAGTTTAGGGACTGATGACCCCGTAGTTAAGTCCCACAAGCTTAACAAACATTTGAACATTTTTGCTGCTGCCTGCGCGTAACCGCACCGCCGGTATCCACTATCAGCGCACCGGCCTGCCGCCTGCTGCCTTCGAGAAAAAGCTATCTGCTTCAATGCTGTCTCATTTCAACATCCTTCCACCTCTGAGCCAAGAGAATTCACGTCCCAGAAATGTGATTAATAACAAATAAATAATAATATGAATATTTCTGTCGTTGATGCTTTAGGAAAAGAGTAAGAACTGTAAAGTGAATCATTAATCATACAGATAGCCACATTTAGTAACCAGTATGATCAGAAATAACCGAGATCACATTACACAACAACAGATCGTGTAACTAATGAGGAGGTGGTTAACCTAATCGGTGAGAAAAGGAGTTTCTGGCATATCCTTGGACACATTCTGAGACATCAAGGAATTGTCAACTTAGTATTAGAAGGAAGCGTGTGGGGTAAAAATCGTTGAGGGAGACCGAGGGACGAGTATAGAAAGCAGATTGAAAAGGATGTAGGTATTCTCAGATGAAGAGAGTTGCACAGGACAGGGTAGCGTGGAGAACTGCATCAAAGCAGTCTGCGGACTGAAGACCACCACAACAACAACAACAACACAACAACAACAACAACCCTTGTCACCATGCCGACAATCAGCTTGCGGGAACAGCATTCGTCGCTGCAAATGTCGGTCTTCAATTGGCCCACATCTCTGCCACGCTGCTGGGTGGGCACAGGTCGCGCTAGGTCCAGCCTAGCAGTGGGCGACGAACCGGCGTGCAGTTATTGCATCAGGTGGCGGTGGAAGGCGCAGCTGCGGTGTAGGCACGAGCTGCATTAGCGCTCCTGTTAATAGCGCAGTGCGGCGTGGCCGCCTGCCAGTGCGCGCAAAACACGCCGCCACACGCCGGACGCACAGTACAGTGGCAGCGGACGTGGCCGGCTTCAGCGACTAAGTGCCTTCCCAAAGGCGCCTGTCACTTTCACGCACATCTGCAGGGCGAGTCGAAAGACGCAGACGCTCTTTTAATTAAAAACTCTGCAGAAAATGGGAAAACTCTAAGTTATGTGTGATGATTATGATTTTTCATTCATTTTTTTAAAAAAATTTTGTGAGGGGGGGGGGGGTGAAGCGCATAACTCATAACTGCGAAGTTTTCAGCGCCCGCGCATAATGTATCAGAGTGTTAGTAGCGTACTTCAAAAGATGGTTATACCAAGGAAGAAACTCGAAATGCAAAGAATGTGAGAGATGCATACGCCCTGATGCAAGGGAAAAAATCCTGAGTCCCAATATTGCAGCTTGGAATTTAAAGAAAGAATTTGACCGAAAATGTTAAAATGACATACCAGATACCGTGAGGTGACTGCCTGCAGGATCAAACGGGATCAGCCAGCCACTCTGCAACACACCAAAACTTCCATCCTAAAAACTTGGGCCAGAGTCCAGAAATTTCACAATATGATAAAAAATTTCTGACACTCTTCACACTTCATCTAAAATGGAGGGTAAATCACCACAAAGATTCGCCTCCATCCTCTGTGCACAGTGCAAAATACACTCAGTTAAAATGTGGCGTACAGTAATCTGCACGCCACAGGTGTCACAAACCTAGAGGTTCCTCTCGTCTGAGTAAGAATGTATGGGTGTATGGAGGTGCCCGATTCGGACACGGGTAATGGTAACTTCAAAAAATGTTCAAATGTTTGTTAAGCTTAAGGGACTTAACTACGGGGTCATCAGTCCCTAAACGTACAAACTACTTATGAACTACCTACAACTAAGGACGGCACAAATATCCATGCCCGAGGGGGGATTCAAACCCCCGACCGTAGGGGCCGTGCAGACCGTGACTGAAGCGCCTCAGTCCCCTCGGCCACCGCGGCCGACAATGGTAACTTCATTCCGCCTGAAACGCCGGCAGGAGGAGGATCGCCATTGGAGGACAGTGGGCTTCAGCAACTGCGGCCGGTTGTTTGTTACCGACAGCAATTCAAAATGTTTCAAATGTTTGTACAGCTTATGGGACTTAACTACGGGCTCATCAGTCCCTAAACTTACAAACTACATATGAACTAGCTTATACTAAAGACGGCACAAACATCCATGCCCAAGGGGGGCAGCCCCCGACTGCAGCGGCCGTGCAGACCGTGACTGGCACGCCGCAGACCGCTCGGCCACTGCGTCCGGTTACAGCCATTCAGTCTCCCACAGCTACAGGGACCGCAACCGTAACAAGGAAGTGAGATCCTGCAAAGGTATAGGGCACTGTCTCATATCATGCTCAAGGCAGGCCTCTTTGGCTGCGCCATCGGGTTCTTCATTTGCCTGGATTCACACGTTCTTTGTGACCCAACAAAATGAGCTGTTTTCCAAGAAAGTAACATTTTGTAACAACGTCACGGTTGGATACAGTTCCTGTACAGATTGAAGAGCATCACGAGAATCGGAGCATATATGTAACTTTTTATCCCTATCTCTTCGTATCTGCTCCAGTGCCTTCAGGATCGCAGGTAACTTACAGGTGAGGTGTTCTGTATCTTACGAAATATGCTGAAGATGGATACCATATTTAAATAGCAGATCTTGAATCGTTTTTATGTAAAGTGGGCAGTGTGATGTATCAACTAACATCAGAATTTTATAAGAAGTTCATTCCTGAAAAAGTTTCAATATACCACGATTTGTTTGGAGGTACAGACTGGACTGTTCTCCATAGATAACACATATTTATTGTGTTCAGACTGTTCCTCTTTGTCAACGCACATCAGAAGGCCCTGAATCCAGTTATCGAGCACTCACAGAATGATTTCTGCAGAAACGCTGTGTAATGATACTTTTTCTTTATACCTGGTGTTGTCGTCGAGATTAAAGTTAAGTACCGTTATAAAAATTTAACAAACTGTGAAATATTGCAATGAATATTAATTTTGAAAAGATAGAGACACCGAGAAAAACATGAAAGATTTCGCCATCAGTATTTATCGGAAAATAGTGGTTAGAATAAAGACAACGCCAGAAAGCATCATTCCAAAAGACAGTGGGGGAATCCGTATTTTACTTGGAAGAAGAATACAGATTGGATTGATCACGAACCCGTATGGAATAATAAATTTCTTCTTTACTGTAAACTGATGCTTGCTTGCATAAGCTTCGAATACTAAAGTTTCATGACCGTATTAAATTCCAATTACGATTAGTATTTAAAATTGCAAAATTATCGGACTTCGTTTAAAGAAAATAAGAATTACTGCAGGCATTGAAACATAATTCAACACGAAATGTAAGTGAAACTTGCGTCTGGAATGTTTTTCCGAATCGCAATGACCAAGCATCATTTTACGAATTATGCTGGAAACAAAGATTTAAAAGAAATGAAAAATGGGCGAAGAATTTTTTATACTAAATATTAATTTCAATTGAACTGTGTATTTATTAAATCAATAAATGAAATGCTCACACTGACATAGTCAATGTGGAGAGACCAAATGAGAGTCGTCCGATCTGTTCAACAGCAAGAAGACGAAAGACGACGAGCGATTCCGTTTTCTCTCCAGCTCGTTCAAAAAATTGAAAGTCTCTTATGAAACAAAATAATCAGAGATTTACTGACAGAGAACGGATGATAGCGACAAGCGTCGAAGATATAATTTTAATAAAATAATTAATGTAATGCTACAGCTGGCCCACTATTCTTAAATACATTGCTCGAGATTGTTTCTTACTTTCTCTGCATATACGATTTGTCTTAAATGTCACGCATAGAAAAGTCATGTGGTTGTGATATCAGGTGATATGGATGGCCATTCCACAAAACCACACATAGGAAATCCAGTGCAGAGTAATAGGCTTAAAAAGCCATTTTAGCGTAGTGGACCAGACTGTTATGGTCATCAGTCCCTACACTTACAAACTACTTAAACTATCGAACGCTAAGGACAGCACACACACACACACACACGCCCTTGACCGAGCGAGGACTCGAAAGTCCTATGTGATGGCCATTCAGTCTGTAGCATGACGCCTTAGAACACACGTAAATTCCTCGCGGCTCAGTAGGCTTGGATACGGGAAGCGCAAGAAAGACGTTCTTATCGCGGTACGGGCTTCTGTCAAACATATCGGTCAGTGTGGTTGGGATTTAGATAGACACTGTGCCGTTCACAGTCAATTGCTATATAGCACACTAGGATATCCAGGGAATGTTATCACGGGTGCTGTTGATGCAAATCTAGAACTCTCACAGCTCTTTGTCTACAGCTCCAGATAATGGACGTCATCGATGTAATGAAGAAAGTAACTGAGCTTTCAAGGAGCCATGTACCGTGTTTACTCCATAAACATGTTGGCCATAGCAGGAGCTAATGAACTACCCACTGCGATGCCGCCCGTCTGGTTAATTTCCATACAAAAAATAATGGGTTTTAATAAATCCACAACAGTGGCGTAAAACTAAGAGTAGACATATAGAACCATAGAAGCATCTACGTGTGAACAATCAACACCTTCGAACACCTGACCAGATGTTGAGCGAGACCGAAATTCTGTTGCCCCGTGGTGTTTAGGATGGGATGCAGTGCTGTGTTTTCCATATCAATACAAATTATCAAATGTTTCTAAATCTATCGGACCAAACTGCGTGGACATCAGTCTGTAGGTTACAAACAACTTAAACCAAGGTAAACTAACCTACGGACAAACACACACACCAGGGAGGACTCGAACCTCCACGGCGAGCAACAGCGCGCTCCGCAGCGAGGTGCTTTAGACCGCTCGGCTACTCCACCGCGGCTTTTCCATTGGTTGGTTATACACTATGCTGTGGGTGCATAATGACATTCCGGTCAAGTGAACATTATTCATTATTCTGCAGTCATTTGATATTTTGCCATGTGTCTTTTAGCGTTACTGGAATTCAATGCGTTTTCCACAAAGGGTGATTTGTAAACAGTCATAACTGCCATTATAGGGTAGCCGAAAACCGACATGAACGGGCCGATAAGTCAGAAGGACCTCCGAAGATGAAAGTACTATATGGTCAAGTCATCCGAAGTAGTTAGTCCTTTATTTAGTGGAACACAAGGACTAAAGACACCTAGAAATGCTGCGAGGTCGCGTAGGGCCAATAAATTCACAATTAAACATCTCACAGCATCACTTGAGGCAGGACGGCCAACCTGCGGATTTTACAACTGATGTCCGCGAATGACTGCTTTAACATTTCTTAGAACGTTAGATTCACAGAGGTGGTGCTGATGAATGGCCTGTGCGCCGCCCTGATTTGACGCCTTCCGAGTTTTCTATAGGGTTGGACTAAGAAGGGAGTTTACAAGAGAAACCACGGAAGCAATAATCTCTCACATGTTAGCAATTCGTTTACGAAAATTCGTAGGGAATATTGAGGATTATGCTGTTTCGAAATGACAAACACAGTCTCAAGGATTGCTGGTTTCTTACAAAAACTGGTTCATCAATAAAAAAATAAAGTTTAAAATTAGGGATCGACTTACGAGATGTCCTGTAGCATAGCGATCATCAGGACATTAGCCAGCAAGGACACACAAAATAATAGTGCTTACGTACATCTGTTTGTCAGTTTACGTGTAGCAATACACACCGTGTAAACTTATTTGTAAGTAACAATTTAAATCTTGAACGTGTATCGCTAGAAGTAAGATGATAGGCAGCTGTATGGAAGCATGTTCCCCATTTGATTGTCCTTGCTGACTTATATACTGATGATGGCTGTTTTAAAACTGATATCTATTTGTAAAAAGACAGATTTCTGGCAACTGACCTTTGTTTTCGTTTTACCAGAAGAATGTTTCACATATATATCTTTAAGAGTTTTAGCACACACATTTTAGCTATTTCTTTTCTGCACGCCCTCCTAAGTAATTCAAACGCAGTTGACAAATAAGTTGAGAGGAGATCTCAAAATGTGTTTAGACAGGAGAATTATGAAGATGAAAGTAATAGATTCGGATTTGAAAGAACTTGACGAGAAAGGAAATCGGCTGATACGACACGAGTCATAGTGCAATATTTTGCCTGATAATCAATGGTCGTGTGTGGGGAAGGAGGGATCAATTATATCGGGCCGCGGCTGATTAGCCGAGCGCACTAGGGCGCTGCGCTGCGGTGCGCGCTGCCCTTCGTCGTCTGGGGTTCGAGTGTTCGAGTCCCCCACACCACCACCCCCCACCCCCTCGGGCATGAGTGTTTCTGTTGTCCTTAGGTTAGTTTACCTTAGTTTAAATAGTTTGTAAGCTACGGACTAATGACCATGCAGCTGAGTCCGATAGATTTACAAACATTTGAACAACAGTTATAGTGGCAGTCACCGTTACTGCTGCAAGCCGGTCTAAGGGGATGCAGATTGCAGTAGAAATTCAGATCCCTGCTAGGATTGCATTAGCGTGGCGAGTTAAATCAAATCAATCTTGCAACTAAACACCAAGAAAAAACTGTCCGTGATACGACGAGTAAACGAAAAGGAGAAAAAGAATAGGTTGTTTTGAGCCTGCTTCGCCAGGAACATATAACGATACGGAATGCATAAGCAGAGAGCAAAACCTGTCAAGTTTACTGAATGATGGCAACGTAAAGGAGATTTGTCGGATCTTCTCATTACCCTGGCCTCTGTTGTTCCAGCGCCATAAACGTCACCGGAAATGAGGATTGAGAGTCCCGCTCACACCGCGGAGTGCGCGCTTCTTACAGGAAGCTCGTATGTTTACGAGGAGAAAGGAGACGGCAGAACGGCCTACCAGCGCAGGGGCACACTCCATTCTCATGAAGTATGTGAGTAGTCGTAATTGAAAAATGAAACTAGCATGATGTAGTAAACCGAAATATGCGAACATCGCATGCTGCTGTTTTCATATACAATTAACCTTTTTAATCTGCATTGTGCTTAGTTGCCTCACGTAATCAAATGCTCATCTAGATTTACATCTCGACCATCATTTCTTCAATTTCTTACTGAGATGTTTGTTAACAGCCGTAATATACTTTAAAAATGCGTAGTGTCCATAATCGGTTTTTTATTGTATTTCGAACTTTACGGGAGTCTGATATTATCCATCATTAGAAAAGTCTCCTAAAATGAGAACTCATGAATTATACAGGAGTTACAATAACATATGACACAAACGACTAGTTTCATCCAGAAAGTACTTATAAAATTAAACAGACTGATATATCTTTGTGTGATCCTCATACCACATACTTCACTGATAGGTATATAAAACCCCACTTTCATATCACTGCCTCCTCCCAGTCCAATTTCTATATTTCTTACATGGGTAAATCACTCGTTGTGTTCTTGACATAGAAGTATTGTGCTACTTGTTACGGGTGGAAGTGTATCCACATGTCATATAACTTCATTTATGCTGTACTATATAACAGTACATACCCATTCACCTTTATGCCTTACCGGTTGTGTTATTCAACCGAAGATCTGCCTGTCTATTTAATGTTCTCTTCTTTTAGACTTGATCTTAATATGTTAATATCAGATAATTTCAAGATACACTACTGGCCATTAAAATTGCTACACCAAGAAGAAATGCAAATAATAAACGGTATTTATTGGACAAATATATTATACTAGAACTGACATGTGATTACATTTTCACGCAATTTGGGTGCATAGAAATCAGTACCCAGAACAACCATCTCTGGCCGTAATAAAGGCCCTGATACGCCTGGGCATTGAGTCAAACAGAGCATGGATGGTGTGTATAGGTACAGATGTCCACGCAGCTTCAACACAACACCACAGTTCATCAATAGTGGTGACTGGTGTATTGTGACGAGCAAGTTGCTCGACCACCATTGTCTAGATGTTTTCAATTAGTGAGAGATCTGGAGAAAGTGCTGGCCAGGCCAGCAGTCGAACATTTTCCGTATCGAGAAAGGGCCGTACAGAACCTGCAACATGCGGTCGTGCATTATCCTGCTGAAATGTAGGGTTTCGCAGGGATCGAATGAAGGGTAGAGCCACGGGTGGTAACACATCTGAAATGTAACGGCCAGTGTTCAAAGTGCCGTAGGTGCGAACAAGAGGTGACAGAAACGTGTAACCAATGGCACTCCATACCATCACGCCGGTTGATACGCCATTATGGCGATGACGAATACATGCTTCCAATGTACGTTCAACGCGATGTCGCCAAACACAGATACGACCATCTTGATGCTGTAAACCGAACCTGGCTTCATCCGAAAAATTGACGGTTTGCCATTCGTGCACCCAGGTTCATCGTTGCGTACACCATCGCAGGCGCTCCTGTCTGTGATGCAGCGTCAAGGGTAACTGCAGCCATGGTCTCTGAACTGATAGTCCATGCTGCTGCAAACGTCGAACTTTTCGTGCAGATGGTTGTTGTCTTGCCAACTTCCCCATCAGTTAACTCAGGGATCGAAATGTGACTGCACGATCCATTTCAGCCATGCGGATAAGAAGCCTGTCATCTCGACTGCTAGTGACACGAGGCCGTTCGGATTCAGCACGGCGATCCTTATTGCACTCCTGAACCCAAAGATTCCATATTCTGCGACCAACACGAGCAGCAATGTCGCGATACGATAAACCGCAATCGCGATAGGCTACAATCCGACCTTTACCAAAGTCGGAATCGTGATGGTACGCATTTCTCCTCCTTAGACGAGGCATCACAACAACGTTTTACCAGGCAACGCCGATCAACTGCTGTGTGTGTATGAGAAATCGTTTGGAAACTTTCCTCATGTCAGCACGTTGTAGGTGACTCCACCGGCACCAACCCTGTGTGAATGCTCTGTAAAGCTAATCATTTGCATATCACAGCATCTTCTTACTGTCGGTTAAATTTCGCGTCTGTTGCACGTCATCTTCGTGGTGTAGCAATTATAATTATAATTCGTTTACTTGTGGTTTCTTAACATTATTGGTTTACGGTACTTCCTGTGAATGGATGCTGTATCCACATTTAATATAACTTCATATAGCCTCGTTTACATAGCTGCACACATCCTCTCATCCCTAGGCCGCACGCTTGTGTTACATGAGCCAATGTCTACCTGTCTATTTCATGCAGTGTTCTTTAACACTTGATTATAATATTTTGGCGTTGAAATGGAATCAGGCTTGAATTTGAAGGCAGGGTTGTCAACTGTAACTGCCCTAACTCTCCTATCAAATTACGGCTCCTGTACACATCTGACTGCGAATAATTATTATTTTTAATCAGAAAATACCAAGCCCCGTAGAGTAATTCTACTGTACCAGAATTCCAATCACTGCAGACAGGTTCATTTGTTTTTTGTTGATGTTGCATGCATGAGACGTGCTTACTAAACAAAGATAAACAGCGAGTTGCGTTCTCTTGTGAAAAGTATGAATGTTACTTTCACACCGGTAGCTGTTCCAACTACGGCAATATAGGATCTCTGGTGTTTGAAAATTTCGTCGTAATTACCTTTAATAATATTAATGAATTTATTTGTCCATATACTACTAGCATTTGCATCGAAATTCCTTTTAGATAAAATACAAGAGGCCAATATGTCAAGTTCGTGCTAGAAAAGATCCACCTTTCTATCTAGATAAATACTTCAGCATGAAGAAAAATTTAAGAAAATTATAAATTTCGATCGCTAGAACTTTTATTTATTGGACAAAGCCCGAACGACCGATATTAGTGTCTACGAAGTAGGTACACCCAGTTCTAAACCAGTTAACTATTTTCAAAATGTTCAAATGTTTGTAGAGCTTATGGGACTTGACTACGGGGTCATCAGTCCCTAAAATTACAAACTACTTATGAACTAGCTAATACTAAGGACGGCACAAATATCCATGCGCGAGGGGGGATTCGAACCCCCGACCGTAGTGGCCGTGCAGACCGTGACTGAAGCGCCTCAGTCCCTTCGGCCACCGCGGCCGACGACTAAACCAATTAACTATTTTATTATTTATGACATATAAATATATTTCCATCAGGATATTTTATGACTGATTTGTATACAACATTTATTTTTTCTTCTTTATTTTTTAAACTTGAGCGTGCATCAACTAATGAGTTTGTGTAAAGAACAGTAATAGAAAGATTTGTGACAGAAAAAGAATTTCTTACGAATTATGGTAGCTCTACCAACGGCATGACTACTTCAATACAACATAATCATTTTTATATCAAGCAGGTTTAACATCAATATTTGAGAAGAAAGAAAAGGGGAAGCATTCGTTGTAATTGTAATTTATTATTTAATAGACCTGATTATGAGCAATTAAAGTCACCCTTCATCTACGCAGCATCCTATGTCCCTGAATTCATTTAAATGGAACTATCTTTCAAAGTAGGTCTTGTTTGATCTTAAGATTCAAGTACAAGCCATCAGTACAATAAAATTAAACAGTCGTACACACACACACATCACAGTTGAGTTACCTCATCATTTTGTCCAAACTTTCAATACCAAACTCTGTCCCTATTCAAGATTTTATCGAAGTTTACCAAACTCCAAGGGCCCTGTAGACATACTCCAGCATCACTCGAATAAACAGTAACGTTTAGGTACCTTTATAAATATATCTCAGCCTGAATTTTTGTCAGTAACCGACGGTATTGTGGATCCTTTCCACCAATACCCCACTTTATATGAACCACAAGCGTAGCAATAACAACTGCAACTCTCACAAAAACTCTACACATCAGCAAAATACGATAAGATGCACACAGGAACCATTAAATAATTTCTTTTACCTCTTTTCCACAATATTGCAGCAACACGGACAGTTTAACTTCTCTCGTCTCTCGATGAGACCTCAATAGGACAATCAGCATTTTATTTTAATAAAATAGCATCTCTCCAACACATTACAGAATTCTCTCCAGGTGTGTATCGACTCAGTACGAGCGCACTGGACGCGGTGGAGTAGCCGAGCGGTCTAAAGCGTCTCGCTGCGGAGCGCGCGGTTGGTCGCCGTGGAGGTTCGAGTCCTCCCTGGGGCATGGGTGTGTGTGTTTGTCCTTAGGTTAGTTTACCTTTGTTTAAGTTAGCTACGGACTGATGACCACGCAGTTTGGTCTGATAGAATTACAAACATTTGAACATTTTTTTTCGAGCGCACTGCGGCGCAGTACGCTGAAACCCAGGACCAAATGCTGGATTACTTCCACAACCAGACGATGTGTAACTTGGATGACATACTCTATTTGTTTTAGCCAAATGGATTGAAGTATGCCCCAACATATACACTACGTAGCCTCGTGCAGACTTCAACTACTCATAATTAAGAATCAACATAATTTTCCTGTTTTTCCTTCTGTTTCCGCGACCGCTCGATTACTCCTAGCAGCTCCAGAAGCCCGCTTCGGAACGTGTGTTTGCATCTATGGCAGCCATTTTGGTTAGACCCGCATCATGCCATGACTCCCGCACATTTCACAGCAAAAGTTTACATGCAACATATTTACAAAAATAATTAATATACTATAAGGATAAAATTTTATAATAAATCTTTCGATAAAGTTTCAAATCCGTAAACAAATCAGGTGAGAAACTTTGACCGAGTTAGCAGCGAAAAATCTAACGTAACGTAACGTTATAGAAATATTACATAGCGCTACACAACTGAAAGCGGGTTTATTGCAAACTTAACATACACGCAGCACTAACTGTCTCTCGGGCAGAGTGCTCTGCTATTTACACACAGACAGAATGTACCAGATATTACAAGAACTGTTAACATAAGAAGCATGTAGAAATTACAAGTGAACTTAACATACATATAGAATATTCTGGAAATGATAATTACAAAGAAATAAATTTTTACCGGCGTACGGGATTGAGCCGACGACCTTCAGCACCGCAATCAGTGATGCTATCCATTGCGCCACGCCGGCAGTTGGTTTCCCCGACTCTCGCGACAATATGTTAATTTTAAATCATTTACAACCGTATCAATATATATTATTATGCATGCTTCTTTATAATAATAGTCTTAATTCCATTCCTTAGTCTACCTCTACATATGTTTTATTATAACTGTACTGCTCTGCTACAGGATAACACTCTGCTGTATTCCCTTACACTACGTTCTTAATATTTCGTTTACCTTACTTTATACTTTGACAA
Organism: Locusta migratoria; assembly: GCA_026315105.1. Classification (NCBI taxonomy): domain Eukaryota; kingdom Metazoa; phylum Arthropoda; class Insecta; order Orthoptera; family Acrididae; genus Locusta; species Locusta migratoria. The sequence goes on along the minus strand of CM048750.1, from coordinate 130,655,401 downwards.
ACAATGCTTATTACGTGTCTTGTTTATTTATTGTTTTCACGGTCAAAACTGTCATTTTACGTAATGTTTACGTAACACTCTCTGTATCAGTCGCCATGACACTTCACCAAAGATATAGCCTATGAAGGCGGTCAAAGATATGCTATTTTCACACCATGCATACTTCGATTTCTGCTAACTTTATCACATCAACTATGTAGTTCATAATGTTTGTCACTTACTCTTTGAATTCTTAGATCCTGGTTCACTGTAATAGAACAGGGTATTGTTTTATTTATCATCAACAGCTAATGTCTAGTGACATTTATGTATAATTTATTGTCTGACATAGATATGGTGACAGAAAATGCACCAACTTAATCTGTTTAATTTTTTAAGTATTTTCTGGATGAAACTACTGGGTTATGTCATATCTTATTGTAACTAGTGTATAATTAATGATTTTTAAGAGACTTTTCTGATGATAATATCCGAAACCAGTAAAGTTCTAATTACAATAAACAGCTGATGTTTGACAGTATGCATTTTTTAAAATCATTTCTTCAACGTGTAAAACACTACATAATAATGAAGGTAGTTCATCTCGCCGCAAAGACGTTTATGGACGTGACAGAAAAAAACTGCTGCAATCCCAGCAGTTGCAAACTACCCTCATTATATTCGTAAATTCCAACGTGACTTCACATTCTTAAATATTACAAATACCTTTCGTATATGCGACAAACAGTATTCACTATCCGACATCTTCAGTTGGTTAGACCTTCCTGGTAGCCAATTATGACTAATGATGCTCACATCGACGCCCCTATAGAACACACGCGCAAAGAATACAACACAGTACAGATAACAAGAATAAAATGCATTGGTTAGGGGCTGAAATCAATGAAAAAAATTAAAAATTGTATTAACTATGTATAATTCCTGATAATATAAAAAATAGATCAAGTAAAAAAAATTAGAAGAAATTATAATTCAGCGGAAAATTTCCATCTAAATAAAGGTATTAGATGTATTTTCATCCAAATTATGAACAAACAAACAAATTTTGTGTAGAAATAGATTTGACTTGAGAGCCGAGAATATTTAATGGTGGCCAGTTCTTTGTTGTAATCAGTCAGTCTGTGATGTTGAAAAGTGTAAGACGTGTGATTATTGGCGACGAAGAGGTCGTGTGGAAGTCGTTATTTTTTCGTCCGAATGTTAGAGAAGAACTCAGAACTTTTCCTCACTCCAAAGTCGTCCGAACTTTAATTTTGGGCAGTATCTGGGGTGCTATGAAGTATTTTGGATGACGTGTGGAACTTTACCGCTGATCAGTTGCTGTGGAACTTAGTGAAATTCAGGCGTGTTGTAAGACATTTTTGGTTTTCCAAAACGTTTCTCCCAATTCGGTTGTTCTTACGGTATTTAAATGAATTTGATTATCATTAAGCGAGGGTTGAGAAATTGTTACATTTTATTGGAATGGCACTTTTAAACTAGCTTTGTTACTTACTGAAGTCAAGGATACATAAGAGTGTAACGTTAAGTTTATTTATATTGAACAGTTGATCTGCAATAAACCCCAGTAAGGTAAAAACTGTCTTGCGTTCACTAAACATATTCCTGCCAATAGAAGTTATTTGAAATTAAAGAAAAGTAATTGGGGGCGCTGAAGAGGATGTGGCTGCCACCCCTCAGACCTAACGAAGCTAAATTGTATGTGAAAGCCAGCTACGTTTCACGGAGGTCAAAGGAATACTAGCTGTGTGTGTGGTAGGGGTTGAAGGGGGGACTACAAATTATTAATTCACACAGCAGCACGTGGGGGCTCGCGATGTCTAGTTGGAATGACTCATGATGGAATTAAAAGACGAAAATCTAGTCTCTATATAATTGCGTAGATTTTTCATTAAAATGATAACTTCTTGAAAATGGAGTCTGGAGGTTCACCAGTTAAATATAAAAACAGGAAGAAGTTTCTTGCAAATTAGTACCAAATATGTGACAGTTCAGCACTCATAAGACAAGTAGGAAAATTGTCTAATCTAGAGAGGTACATTTTATTTTAAAATTATGAAAAAATAGTTATTCTTATTGATCAAATTCCTGTATATTGAGTAATCTCTTAAATTCTTCTGATAAACTTAACATTTGGACTTTAGTTATGTAGAAAGGGAGAGTTACACGTAATTTTCAGTATTTTCTGGTTCTGGACCTTATTTTCACATTAATATTTCTATAACAGATCCTCTCCGGGGCACACCACCTTGACGAAGCACTGTCCGTGCGGGTGGAGAGGCTTGCCTATCCGCGTGAAGCAGAGGGCTATACCGAAGGTAGAGAACCTACTGCCGGAAAGGCCTCAGCTGATGGATCAGACCAAGCGTGTCCCACAACGTCCCATCTTCCTTATCCTCTCCAAGTCCTTTCCCAATTCCTTCCCCAACCCAAGGTGTGATGCGATCCGTGTCGAGGGGTGCGTGGCACATGGGTGGATGTGTCTCGAACGGAGCCTCAGGGATACCGGGCGACCTCCCTGAGTAAGTAGCCTTGCACCGCGCGGAGTTATCGTGGTGTGGACCATATAAATCCCCAAATCTCGTGGGGCTAAGATGAACACGGAGAAAAAAAATATTTTAAAAGAATCCGAGGGGCAATCTGAGACCTCAGATACACAGACATTGGGATCAGGACCGATGGAGTGCACTCCTACTTCTCAGTCAGGGTCTAGATCTGAGCAAGAAGTGGGAACTGTAACAGAGAAGTTGGACCAGATTAGGATTAAGGCCTTGTCTGGGGCACAGAGGAGGAAACTTGTTAAGGAACAGAAGCAAAAGGAAGGAAAAGAATGGCTTCCTAAACATAAGTGGAAAGAAACTGCCTCAGGTCGAAGGGGATATACAGACCCCCTTGACGTCAAAGACAGGTGGCAAGAGGGTTAGGGAGGAATCTAAGACTCCCTCCTCTCTGGACAAGCGTGATCCTAAAACGCTCAGGCAGGAAATAGGGAAACAGACCTATAGTACTGCAGTCTTGGTCTTTAGAATGGCGGTTGTCCAAGAAGGATACCCACTGGTGAGCATCACCTCGCAACAGGAGGAGCTCGTGCAGATGACTCTCTTTGAAGAGATTGGGGGGGACGCAGGTCCAGGACCCAAATTCAGGAGGGTCCATCTAGATCGCTGTGCCCTCATTTTTGTCTGCGAGGGGGAGCACTCAGCAGAATGGCTTAAGGACAAGGTGCCCATGATATCCCCCTGAAGACCGCAGAGGTATCAATATAAGTACCAAAGATCCTTAAGGATGTCCCTCCAAAGACTCTGTTTGAGAAAATAAAGGTCCAGAACCTAAAAGTCTCGACAGAGGATTGGAGGGTAATTAACCAAAAGTTCGTTCCGGAAGGACGAACCCTGGTGGTGGAGGTCGGAGAGAAGTCCCTGAAGGCAATGCGAGAGCAAGGCCTGAAACTGTTTTTAGGGTTCTCGCAGGTCGCCGTCAGGGTAATCAAAGACCTTAAAGGCAATAATGGCAGCAAGATAGGGACTGGAAGTGCTGCGGATAAACCTGCAGCACAATAAAGGGGCCACTGCTGCCCTGAGCCGTCGCCTTGGGAGACAGGAGGTGGACGTGGCCCTGATACAAGAACCCTATTTATACAAAGGGGGTGTATCGGGCCTCGGTGGTACTGGAGGTAAGCTGATTTATGCTATAAATCTAAAAAAACTCCAGAACATGCGTTTATGTTAGAAATGGAATACCTTTCATACCAATGATGTATTTTTGTTCCAGGGACTTGGTGACCATCAGGATGCAGCAACGTGAGGAAGGTATCACGAGGGAAATTGTTTTGTCCTCAGCATACCTTCCTTACGAAGACAGCTCTCCTCCTCCTTTGAAAGTGAGGAAACTGAAGGAAGCCTGCCATCGGCAAGGTGACGAACTGTTGGTGGAATGTGATGCCAACGCCCACAATCTATCGTGGGGCAGCAAGGACACCAACAGTAGAGTTGAGCAGCTTCTTGAATTTCTCCTATCTAACAATTTGCAGATCCTGAATAGGGGTGATGAACCCACATTTAGGAATAGTAGAAGGGAAGAAGTAATTGACATAACTTTTGGTTCCATGATGATGGGAAGTTACGTCAAACAGTGGCATGTGGTCCTGGAGCCATCCTCATCAGATCACATGTATATTAAATTCAAGGTTGAAATGGGAACCAGACAGACCATGGCCTATAGGAACCCCAGGAAAACGGACTGGGAGACATATAGGAAAGACCTTGACTTCAGCCTATCGGAAATTAAAACTTCTATAAGGAATCCAGCAGAGTTCGAGGAAGTAGCAGAGGCTGTAACCTCTGCTGTAGTGACCTCATACCAGGACAACTGCTCAATCACCAAGAAGTGCACAAATAGGAGTGTGCCTTGGTGGAATAATAACCTGGAAATGCAAAGGAAACAGGTACGAAGACTATTTAACCTTGCGAGGCGCAAGGGACAATGGGCAAAGTATCGTGAGGCCCTTGTCAATTACAACCTTGCCATCAGACGGGCAAAGGAGGCATCCTGGAAGGTATTCTGTGAGGAAGTGGAGGGCACGGCTGCTCAAGCGAGACTTCATAAAATCCTCACTAGGGTACCAACTAATCCAGGAGGAACATTGAGGATGGAGGATGGGGAGTATACAAAGACAGCACATTAAACGCTGGAACTGCTCCTCAAGACTCACTTTCCTCAATATACTCTGGGGGATAACTCAGACCAGAATACGATTCCTGAGAGACAAAGGTTCTCAGGTATTCGCAAAGAGGACTGGGATTTGGCCAAGGAGTGTGTCAATTTCAGTAAGGTACGATGGGCGGTGGGAACATTTCAACCGTTCAAGTCACCTGGCCCCGATGGAATCTTCCCAGCTCTCCTGCAACAAGCGGGAGAAAATCTTATTAGATTCCTATGCAGGTTATTCAGGGTTAGCCTAGCAGCAGGAATCATTCGCAATGCCTGTAGGGCAGTGAAGGTTGTCTTCATTCCTAAACCAAGGAGAATTGATCATGCCAAGGATATGAGACCAATCAGCCTGTCCTCCTTCATTCTTAAGACATTGGAAAAGCTGGTTAATGTGCATGTTGGAGAAAGGAGGATACGTAGGGCTCCTCTGCATTCAAACCAACATGCATATCAGCCAGGTACATCACGTGAGAGAGCTCTCCACCAACTCGTTGGGAAGGTGGGGAAAGCACTACACTTTCAGGAAATAGCCCTCTGTATTTTCCTGGACATCGAGGGGGCTTTTAGCAACACGACCTTCGATTCCATGGTTAGAGCAGCAGAGGTGCACGACCTAGGGACCACTATATGTAGGTGGACTAGGGCCATACTCCGTGGAAGAAAGGTAGAAGCTACCATGATGAATGAAAAAATGGTAATCAACACCACTAGAGGTTGCCCGCAAGGAGGAGTTCTTTCCCCTTTATTGTGGAATCTAGTGGTGAATGATCTCATTGGAGAATTAAACTCTAGGCAGTACTTTTGCCAAGGAAACGCAGATGATCTTGTTATAGTAATACTTGGCAAATTTGCTGACACAGTAAAGAATATGGCACAAGGTGTTTCGGACATTGTGCAAGAATGGTGTAGAAAACAGGATCTGGGGATAGTCCTAAGAAGACTGTTGTTCTACCATTCACAAAGAAGCATATACAACATTCAAGTTGGAATCTAAAGCTTTTCAATGAAGCGCTACCTGTGAAGGGGACAGTGACATATCTAGGGGTTACCCTAGATGAGAAACTGACATAGACCCCTCACATCAGGAATATTTGCTCCAAGGCAAAAGGTACTCTTGGGAGTACCAGGAGAGCTTGTGGCAAAATTGGGGCCTGAGACCCAAGGGCATGCACTGGATATACACCACAGTGATTAGACCCAGGATCACCTATGGGGCGGTCGTGTGGTGGAAGAAGGTAGAACAGCAGGTTGCTGGTAAGGAGCTTGGTAAGGTGCAGAGATTAGCCTGCTTAGCCATAACAGGCGGAATTAGCAGCACACCAACTGCTGGGATGGAAACCATGCTGGATATGCCCCCATTACACCTTTGGGTCAAGTTGGAGGCAGTGGCTGGTGCATACAGACTCAAATCTGGCAACAACTGGAACTCTTTGGGATATCCAGAATCGCACACTAAAATAGTGAGTGAGGTAAATATAGGAAAGGTTGGGGAAATGCCAGCCAACTATATTATAACCCCATACTGTTTCAACAAGCCTTTCAATATAACAATTGGAAGTAGGGAGCAGTGGGAGAAAATAGTTCGACACCGTACGGGGGATATTATCTGGTTCACTGACAGGTCAAAATCGGACCAAGGTGTTGGGGCCGGGGTATACGGGGTGCAGCCAAGACTGGAGGGCGTCATCTCTCTAGGAAAACTGGCCTCAGTATTCCAGGCCGAAATCACTGCCATCAGGGCGTGTGTGGAGGAGAATTTGCGTAGGTGGTACAAAGATCGTAGCATCTATATATATTGAGACAGCCAGGCAGCCCTCAGATCACTGGCAGCTCCTGCAACAAGGTCTAAAATTGTTGCAGAATGTCACAGGGTTCTGGTGGAGCTAGGGGAAAGCAATAGAGTAAACCTATTGTGGGTCCCTGGCCACTCGGGGATCAGTGGCAACGAACATACCGACAGATTAGCCAGGATGGGGGCAGAGACTCCATTTATTGGACCAGAACCTGTCCTGACAATCACCAAGGCAATGATCAAATTGGAACTACGTAACTGGCTCAGAAGACAGCACGTAGAATATTGGACCAAAGTCCATCAACAAAAACATGGCAAGGTAATGATGCCAAAGCCATGTTTTAAAAGAAGCTCTGTAATCCTGGGCCTGAACAGGAGAGAGATTAGGCTCATGGTTGGATTGCTGAAAGGGCATGGGAATTTCAAAAAACACCTAAATACAATGGGAATAACAGAAGAGGACCCTAAATGTAGGATCTGTGATAAAGGTGATGAACCTGCATCACATCTAATCTTCGAATGCATTGCATTGGAGAGTAAAAGGCACAGAACATTTGGGACAACTAGACCTGAAGAAATTGTGTCTAATAAAGAACTGGTAAAGGGACTCCTTGCTCTGCTCAAGGGCATTGGTTGGCTCTACTAGGTAAACAGGGAGCAATACTGCACAATAAACTTAGTTGAGGTGCGGGCAGTGGCGGGTTAGACCAAGACTGTTTTGACTTCCCTGGAAAAATCAAATCAATCTATAACAGATTCTGTAATTTAACGTGAACAACAGTTAACAAAAGGTATATCGTTAAAGTGTTTGGTTTTAGCCGTAAGAAGCCCCCCCCCCACCCCTCACCCCTTGATAACACACCTTATCGAAACTGTGATAGCATAACGGCGCTTGTGTACTGAAAGTATATTTTCACTTTTTAGACTATTCTTGGACATCTTTAAACTTTAATAACTATGAGTTAGACGATAAATCAAAAACAGTTAAAACTCTCCACCCGTCCTATGGTAATCTTCACAATAAAACCTACACTGTTGAAATCAATTAGGGGACAGATATCTGCAGAATGAATTAGAGTGGTTCGATGTCTTTCTGTCGGTTCTACGAAGTGGAGACAACATTACAGCAGCCGAGATAGTGATAATAACAGAAAGTTGCTATAGATGGGTTGATGTTTACTTGTGTCTATTCTACCACAGGAAATTACGCAAGCAGTTGGGTTCAGATAGAGGGCAGGTAGTGAAATGGAACAACAACGTGACTTACCCGAAGCTACGGAACGGAGAGCCATAGGGAAGTGGGAAGCAGGACAGACTCAGATGGGACGTGGCTGCAGCTATTGGAGGGTCCCATAGTGTGATCCAGGACCTGGGCCCGATTTCAGACAACAGAAACCGTTAAAAGAAAGCAAGGCCAAGGTCTTCCATGGGTAATATTAGGAAGAGATAAGCCGTTATCTCTGGTTAACATCCCGTCGAGACACGAGACAGAAGGCAAATCAGCTGCAACGCAACCTCCAAGCAGCAACGGGACGCGCAATGTCAACACAAATAGTCCGATAACGCCTTCGGGAATGTTGCCTCAACACCCAAAGGCGTACGGTATGTATCCCATTAACACCACGACGACTGGACGGAGGAACATTACGATGGGAGTCGTAACGAATGGCGCCAGTTTTTATTCACGGATGAGTCAAGCTCTTGTGTTCAGCTACGAATGTTCGTTCCCTCATCTGAAGAGAATGTCAACTCGCAACGATCCTGCTTAGTTACAGGAAGCATCAGCGTATCATGATGGTGGTCGAATGGTGAGGGGGGAGCAGTCAGTATTGGTGGACGTACGAACCTCTATGACGTTCAGACAGACGCTTTTACTGCTCAGAGATATAGGGAGAACATCCTTCGATCCTTCGCCGATGCCATAGGAGACAGGTTACTTCTGGTGAACGGTAAAGTTTGTCCCAACAGAGCTGCACTGGTGGATAACATGTTGAAGCCGAGGAATTTATCGAATGGAGTAGCCAGCTTGTTCACCCGACTTAAACCCGATTAGGCACGTCTGGCATGCCTTTGACAGACACATTGCAGCCTGACCAGCACCTCCCGCAACGGTTTCAGAGCTGGATATTGCACTCATGGAACAATGGTGAAATATCCCTCAAGATCTGATTGATAACCTCATACTGTCCGTGCCACGCAGCTGTGCAACTGCACTGACCTTCCATCACACACGGTATTAGAGCGTTACGAGAATGACTTTTTCACTATTATGGTAGCCCCACGGTACCTCGCTCCATATAAACCCCAAGAAAAGTGTTGAGACCGCAAAATACCGTATTGTATCACGCAAAAATTACAGTCGTGACCAATATCTGAATAAAATACGTCCCATATATATAAAATCGTGTATGATATCTCATCTGATCGCCTAATTATTTTGTGTAGCGTATGTTGGTATATTTCCAAGAGGCCGTTCTACGAGCAGAATCGCACACGAGCGCTCACTACTGCAGCTAGAAACTGCGATGGTGGGGCAAGGTGATGTCAGGCACGCCAGTACTCGGCCGGGCATACGGAAATAGACGCTTTCGTTGAGATCTCGTCAACTACAGTAAAAATAGGTAGCCGCCAAAGGCTAGTACGTTTCACATCCCTCCTACAATCTTTATAAGGATGCAAATTAGGTCCGTATTTTCTTGCAGTGTCTTTCTAAACTGAAAATCTTATATTTGTGCCATTTCTTGTGGCAAATGCTAGATCGATCGTTATGTCACTTATTGTTGCTTTTGTTTAGCGCGTTCTGAAACTCTAAAGACAGGCGACTTTTGGTTACTCGTTGTCAATTAAGTGGTGTGTTACTCATTTGCCTGAAGTTAGCTATTATGCCTAAACGCAAATGTATCATATCTTTGAACAGAAAAAAGGTAGCCTACTTTTCTTGAAGACCAATATACTAGTTATGAAATGTACTGTAAAATTCGTATTGCAATATTTAGGATTAACATGGTGGAAACTAGGACGCGGTTCAGCTTAATAAATCATTCAGTAATAATCTGGCTCCTTTTGAAATTCTAGACACAACTTCTAAAATCATTCTTCATTAAATAATAACGAGAAAATTCGTTACAAACTTGATAACAAATACTCCTTATGTTAGTTCAATGAAACATTTAAAACTGTAAAATAATGCCACTATTAATATCCTTTATTAAATTCCAGTCATGAAACCACTTCATTGATATTCTGGTTGGCAGAGCTTCTATATTAATTACTGTAACAAAAACATTATTATCGCTGAGGTTTGACCTGGCGCCTGGTGTCCCACATTTCCATTGAGAAAAATAGCAGTTTCATGCATGAATCTTTTTGAAAAGTCTCGGTCGCAATGTGCTTTATTTCACATGACGCGTTTCGAGTACATCATCATCAGATAATTTCTTTTTAACCGATGGGAATTACAACCATCTTAGAATAGATGCTTCATTAAAACTTACACCATCGTGGACGTCTAGTGACGGGCGTTGAACTAGACTCACATGCCCAATTGGGCAACATGGTCGCTTGTACACATAATGGAAGGTTTCATGAACCAAGTGATAGCAGTTTCAATTACGGCTATTTCAGAAACAATTGCCGCGCGGGAGTAGCCGTTCGGTGTGGAGCGCCACGTTGCGGATCGCGTGGCCTCCCGCGTCGGAGGTTCGATCCTCCATCGGGCATGGATGCTTGTGTTGTCTTTCGCATAAGTTAGTTCGTAAGTAGTTTTTAAGTTTAGAGACTGATGATCCCGCTGTTTAGCCCCATAAGCTTTACAAACATTTGAACATTTTCAGAAACAATTGTGCCCATGTCGGGAATTGGAGTGCGGCTGCAATTTATCGTGGGCCTGCTGCTTCACTTGCACATACGCTCGCCGCAGCATTGTGCCCCACGCAACAACAACTCACAGCTCAGAACGGGGACCCCGCGAGCAAGTGAGCGCTCCCTAACTCACGGGCGAGCGCGCAAGCTGGAACAACCTGCTGTGTAGTAAGCACATGAGTCAACGAATAATCTGAGAGGACTAATTTCACGCAGAAATGGTTTTTTTTATTTTTCTGCCTACAAATCTTGCTACATGTTGTAGGGGAGACTGTTGTACCTTGGATCACTTTTTATAGAAATTGGATAAAAAGTATATATCTGTATCTTAATTTTAATGAGAAAGACTTCACAATGTTTACTACATATTTTGCAGCAACATTTACCACTGGTACATTCCAAAACCATCACTGAAAAATTTCAAAAGATTATTTCACAATACGTGTTTAAGTGATCCATTGTACAATACCATCTTGTACCATGGATCACACCCTCTTGAACCTTGAATCAGATAAAATCACACCTTCTTGTGCCTTAAATCATACCAAATTGTAGATTAAATATAGGCAGGGGTGTAACAATAATGCTGTAAAAGGTTCAAACAATATGTTTATACAACATTTCAGACTTGTTTTGTTCAGTATTGAAATTCCATGGTGAAGCTGTTGTTAGGCTTTGGCATTCATTAATATAACAACTTAAATAGTCGTCTTTCGTGAAAACATTTCTATTTAACGGAAAAATGCACGTTTTCTTGAAACCACTGACAATGTTACTTGTGCTAAATACAGGAGAATAAATCTGACCAACAACTTCTAAAACCTATAAATTTAACTATCTTACACGCCTCGTTTAAAACCCACGCATCAGCAGCTTGGTTGTAACTATCTATTAGAGCAGAGTAGACAGAAACATCCAAAGACTGGAGCCTCTGAGACGTGTGAGGGGGGAACGTAAGCATAACTATGCCAGCATCTGATGCCTTCTCTTCAGCTCCCACAGACAAGCGTGTCTTGTGATTATCGATTATTAAAAGAACTTAGATGGCTTCATGTGATCTATAAAATGGTCAAGAAACTGGAGATAAAGTGTTCCATTTGATCAGCCAGATGCATTTGCTGCATCATTTGTGCCGGGAGGGTCCCCTAAGCATAAAAGCTTCTGAAGTTCAGCCTCGGAAATATAAGCATTGGAGGAGTACGGTTCCCGACAGCATTTACACGTGCATTCAGCATTACTAAGTGTCCTCTTTCGCCTTAAGTCACGCTGCAAATCTGTTTTACTCGTTTGGGGGAACTATTTTACCAGGGGTCTCAACAGTTGTCACGCCTGTTTCATCTTGATTCCAAATACGGTGTGGTGGAAGAGGGCGCAGTCGTCGATGCACATCCCCGAGGTTGTTGAAAAACATTTCGACATTAGTTTTGTTAAAGCTGGTTGCTCGAGACAGGCTTGTTTTCTCTGGCTTCCTCATAGATAAATCTTTTGCATGTCTTTTCATAAATAGCCGCATCCACTCTTCCCCTGCAATTTCATCTTACGAAGCATTTTCTTATTGTTAGCAACAGCATATTTACATACAAGGATCCTGACTCCCTTTTTTGTAAGTCCACACTTCATTTTGGCAATGGTCTGTATATACTCCACTACACTTAATTCTTCAGAATCATTAAACACCTCTGTGATATCATACTTAATCTCATAAGAATATTCTTTCCTTCCAGGTTGCTTAAATGATTGCAAATGTAGAACAAGTGTTGTGAATTTGACAGTATTAAGTTTACAGGCTTCTCTGTTCGAAATCGCGTTTTCTCCTGGAGAACTGATAGTTTCTACTGCTTTGTTCATGGCTTCTGGATCAACAGAAACCCTCATTTTGCGTTTTACTTCATGGCATTGTCGCTTAAAAACGCAAAAACACAAAATTTTAACATCTTGTAGCTAGAATCGTTGATCCATAGTACATGATGTTTTTTTGATCCGAGGTACAAGATGGTGCATTTTGCAATTGAAAGTTTTACTATGCTTTGAGGTTAAGTTTAAATTTACAAACTATGTGTCAGTTTACTCACCAGATGAGACAGAATGAGGTGGGGTAGATGATGTATTCGTCACCCTTAACAAGTGGTCACCAAAACACGGAAACTAAACACGAAAACTGTTACTTTTTGCACTGTAAATCTGTTATGTAATTTCACTCACGCATTCAGTCTCACACTACAAAAGCAGGTTGGCAGAGCGCTCTGGTCAGTGAAGCATGAATCATTTCTACAGTTGGTCTCTAGCCGGCAGCACGTTCTGAGGAACAAGCAAGTGATCCAAGGTACACAATGTCCAAGGTACGAGAGTCTCCCCTACTACTCTTTGAGAAGCGTGACACAGCCGATTCGTATACACTTGGCAGCTCAGAGCAGTCCGGGACTTCAAAGCATAGACCTGCGCCGTCCCTCGCATATACATGAGTTGCACAGCAGCGACGACAAACAATGTGGTCCCTGAAGGAGGCATTGTGCTCAGATGCTGCCGTCGTGGCTGCATTTCGTGCTGGCTAGAACAACAAGAGTAGAGTTCGTGGTAGCCAGCATTCTACAATACTACATGTGCATATATCTCGATATTGTCCTTTACAAAAAGACACACAAATTTATAATACACACAAGCTTATAGGAAGGCAAGTTCCTTTGTGCAGATGGAGTGAACAAACCTATCATCTCCACCGCACAACAAAATAACTATTACATTTTGTGTATAAATTATCAATCACAATCTTCGCGCGTAGCTTAGCAAAATCAAAAATCACTTTCCCATGCGGAGAACACATCCACAAGCAGAATTTGTCTCCATGACAACCTGGGCGCTAACTGTGCAGACACATCTGTCTGTCACGTTCCAGGAAATACCCAGCGTTGGAACTGGAGGAGGTCTCTAGATATTCTCTCTCTCTCGTACTGTTCCACTAGGGCTCGGAGCGGCTACAGCAGTGCCACAAACACCTACAACTGCGCTCCCTACGCCATTCTCACACGGTGATATGTCTTTCATCACGAAACACGTCAGACAGATGAGATTACAACCTGCTTGGTGCACAATACAGCGATTTCCCATTTGTCACGCATGGTCGATAGGAACCTAGGATCCCCTCATTGTCCCATGGAAACTAATAACGTACCATATTTCACACAAATCTGCATGCTCTTCGGTTCCGCCAGCTCGCCAAGCCATAATGATGCCATCGTCGAACTTCTTAAACTCTTCATAACGCTGAGTCCACGGCATCTGTGTATCCTTCATCACAATCATCAAGTAAGCCATCACGCCTGGTAACCATAAGAAACATAAAGAAGACTAATGCTCTATTGCAGTGTTTTTCAACCTTTTCGAACATGCGACCATCTGCCAAGTAAAACTATTGTGACGACCGCCTACCAAATAATAATATTCTGGCGACATCCCCTCTCCCTATTACGAACCGTAATAAAACTCAAAGGAAACAAATTTAACCTTTTTCCTTTGCATCAGCTTTCTTTTAAATTGGATGAAATGTTTTGATGTATTTTTCGGAATGACTCACATTATCCTACCTTTACACGAGTTCGGTCAGAAAAATATAATTTGCTGAACGACTGTTTCGCATTTCAGGCAATTCTCAGAATCGTATTATGTTAACTGAAAATGGCCTCATATAATAGACAATTTGTAAAGATGAGATCTTTTTGCGAACTTTTCAGAATTATTTATTGTATTAAGTTCTTTTACCTCTCGATTGGTTCCTGAAAACTGGTTTCAGACTTTGCTTGTTCATCATCAACATACTATATTACAAAACAGTCAGTGATCTATTCAAGGAACTCTGTAATTTTAACACGAAATATATTTCATTTGGGCATTTTTTTGTATTACTGACTTTCTAGTTATTTTATGGTGCTAGTACTTCCTCCTGTGACGGCGACCTCTCGAGCAAGACCGCGACATTCCCGGGGGTCACGACCCACAGGTTGAAAAGCACTACTCTATTGCGTCTCGGAGATAATTACGATTCTAATAGTTTACATACTCAATTCGGTCTACGAGTATTAACTTACAGGGTGAAAATGAATGAAGTATATGAAATAAAATCGTCGTGAACGGTATGCGTTAGGACGTACTCACTGCACGGGTGGCCACAGGGCATGATGGGAATTAGTATGCGGAGTTAGATGTGCAGGTGGTATCCTTTAGCAACGAAGCTCACTTTCAGTCGGATCGGTTCGACAGTAAGCAAAAGTGGAGCCCTTGGGGAATCCGTATTTTGCGATTTTGCGATCGGGAAGTCTCGTCAACCTTGATGAGTCACTGTATGGTATACAATGGCCAGTGCAACATTCCTTGATATCGCGATAACTATGAACGGCGCATGAAGGTGTTACAAAAATATTTCATCACTATTATCCAAAGTTGCCCTGACTTCGACAAGATGTGGTTCATGTAAGATGGAGCTCAAATGTTCAAAAATGTTCAAATGTTTGTACAGCTTATGTACAAACTTACAAACTACTTATCAACTACCTTATACTAAGGACGGCACAAATATCCATGCCCGAGGGTGGATTCGAACCCCCGACCGTAGTGGCCGTGCAGACCGTGACTGGAGCGCCTGAGTCCCCGCGGCCACCGCGGCCGGCAAGATGGAACTCGACGCCACTGATGCAGGAGAGTGTTTGATATCCTGGTGGAACACTTTGGGTACCTCATTATGCCTCTCTGGTACCCCAGAGGCGTCTGGCATCGGCCTCGACTGGCCGCAGTATTTCTGGATCTGAAAACATGCTACTCTCTTTTTTGAGGCTATATTGAAGACAAGGCGAACAGCAGTAACCCGAAAAGTATTTCTGATCTGAGGACAGCCATTCATGAGGTCATCGACAACATCGATTTTCCGAAACTTCAGGGGAACGTACAGAATTTCTCTATTTGTCTACGCAGCAACTTCGACACAATGCACCATATCGAACATGACAGGGTTGTAGCCTTTCTCCAATGTTATTCAATTTATACATTGAGCAAGCTATAAAGGAAAGCAAGGAGAATTTGGATAAGGAATTAAAGTTCAAGGTGAAGAATTAAAAACCTTGCGTTTTGCCCACGACATAGTAATTCTGTCAGAGACAGCAAAGGACCTGGAAGAGCATTTGAACGGAATGGACAGTGTGCTGCAAGGTTCATATAAGATGAAGAGCAAAACTAGGGTAATGGAGTGCAGTCTAAAAAAAAAAAAACAGGTGATGCTGAAGGAATTAGATTAGATAACGAAGCAATAAACGAGTCAGATGAATTTTGTTACTTGGGCAGTAAAATAACAAATGATGGTCGCAGTACAGAGGATATAAAATGCAGAATGGCAATGGCTAGAAAAGCGTTCTTCAAAAAGAGAAATATTGATTTAAGCCTAAGGAAGTCCTTTCTGAAGGCATTTGTGTGGAGTGTCGCCTTGTATGGGAGTGAAACATGGACGAAGAAACGGAGCGGACAGGAAAACGACAGAGGCCTTTGAAATGTGTTGCTACAGAAAATGCTGAAGATTAGGTAGGTAGATCGCCTAACTAATGAGGAGGTACTGAACAGAACTGGGGAGAAAAGGAATTTCTTGCATATCTTGACTAAAAGAAGGGATCGATTGGTACGACACATTCTTAGACATCAAGGAATTGTGAATTTAGCGTTTGAGTGGGGTAAAAACCGCAGAGGAAGACGAAGAGATGGATACAGTAACCAGATTCAGACAGATGTATGTTGCCGTTCTTACGTGGAGTTGAAGAGGCTTGCTCAGGATAGGGTATTGTTGAGAGCCACATCAAACCAGTCTCCGGACTGAGTACCACAACAACAACAATTTGTAACTAATTCACGTTTTATTTCATATACTTCAACAATTGTCACCCTGTAGATTGACATACGACCATACGAGGGTTGGGACAAAAGTCATGGCAACTATTTTTTTTCTAGCAGATGTCAGTGCGGCAAAAGGACAAGATGTTAGCTACACGTTTGGACAATAAATAGCACCGAAATCTCGTAACACACTAATTTATTACGGTACTGTACAGGCTAGTATGGCTTTCATGGTGCAAAAGAATGACAACACAGCACACATACAGCTGACATGATAACCTGGGCCTGCTCACCCTCAAAGTAGTCCCCTGCTCCTGTCACATACGTGGTAGGCGGTGTGCAACACCAGAGGACATTTCTAATTCTTTGCGCGAACCGGTGACCCGATTCAGACGTGGTACGAAAAATGGTAAGACAGATGGCATTCGGTGCTTCCCACATTGTTGGCGTGTGGTGACAGCTGCAGAAGATTTCTTTGAGGTTCTGTAGGCCCAGGTATGTCAACTGTATGTGTACTGTGTCTTCATTCTTTTGCATCGTGAAGGCCATATTGCCTTGTTTACTACCGTAATACGCCGGCCGCGGTGGCCGAGGGGACTGCGGCGCGCCAGTCAAGGTCTGCACGGCCACTACGGTCGGGGGTTCGAATCCCCCATCGGGCATGGATATTTGTGCCGTCCTTAGTATTAGCTAGTCCATAAGTAGTTTGTAAGGTTCGGAGCTGATGACCCCGTAATTAAGTCCCATAAGCTCTACAAACATTTGAACTACCGTAATAAATTATTGTGTTATGATATTTCACGTCGTCAACACCTCGTCTTTTCGTCTGTACAAGTCACATTTCCCAACCGGACTGGTACCTTCAAGGGGAAAAAAATTTAAAAAGTTCCCATGATTTTTCCCCATCCCTTGTATGTTCTCGATTATTCACTTTTTACCACAGGTTGTGTATCATTTTTCAATACACATCAAACAACGTACGTTTTCTAGAGATCACACAAGTATTAGATTCTGTTCCAATAGACAGCATCACAAACAAATGTAAGTAACTTGTTTAAAATGTTAAATGATTCTTCTGTTCTTATAATCTAGAAAATCCACCGAATATATGAGTCGGATTTCCATGTATAGAAATACTTTATACGTATTATTATCTTACATATTAGTTGATATGTTAAATATTTGACCGTAAAGACGTTATAAGCTAAACTTTTAGAAGTTGTGTATAAATTCGTTTAAAGCTTATTGGATGTCGTAAATGCGATATCATGTCGTCGAGGAGGCAGGAGGCCACGATGAAATGAATTGGTAGTGCTGCCAAGTAGCTGGTTAGGTCGAAAAATTTTTTATTGCAGGCCACACTTCATATAAAGTGCGACTTCATGTCTTGAAATCCTATGTGATGTAGCCACACGTTTGGAAATACATGGATTTAAAAAGTTGATCAATACAAAAAAAATCGCAAACTGCCCATAATCTGCCATTATGTGTGTCTTGAACAACTTTTTTCTTTTTAATTACAATACTAGACCAAGAAACTACCTTAATTTTTCACCATGTAATATTTTTACTCAGTCTCTTATCTTTTTATTTAAACCACCTTACTGAGAACAAACGAAATCTGAAGAATAGAATTTTTTCCAGATTACTGATTCTGTAAAGGATTATTGTATAATAGCTAAATAATCAATGCCAACGATTTTCACACTTACGAAAAAATATTTAAGTCCTATGACCCATATGACACTACATCTCTAGATAACATGTTTTAATATGAATTAAATTCAAAAGTCTGTAAATCTATCGGACCAAACTGCGTGATCATCAGTCCGTAACTTACAAACTACTTAAACCTAGGTAAACTAACCTAAGGACAACATACACACCCATGCCCCAGTAAGGACTCGAACCTCCATGGCGAGCAACCGCGCTCTTCGCAGCGAGGCGCTTTAGACCGCTCGGCAACTCCACGGCGGCTAATATGAATTAATTTAACATCCCTGTATAATAATTTGGCATCGTGTCATGATGAAAGCAAATAGCCTATGGTAAACTCGACTAACTAATTAATTGGCTAACTACCTTTGACAAAGAGTAAACATGAAATTACTGCAATGGAAAGAGAGTTATTTTCTTCGCAGCTGTTGGTTGTCTTGTACTTTACCGAGACTTAGCTTTCTTAATCGCCCCTCTGTAGCAAACGCAAAACGGTTTCTGGCTGAAACAGACTGATTCGTATTATACTGAGGAATGTTGCTTTAGAATATTCTAGTAATTTTTGCCTTACATTCTCTTCCCATTCTCTTCCCAAACAAAATGTCCAGACACTCTATGTCGAAAATGGTATTGAAACAGAGGATGACACTCTAAAGGCTCAATTACTAAATGTCTTTTTACAAAATGGTTTCACAGAGGAAGATTGCACTGTAGTTCCTTCTCTACATTCCGGCAGAGATTACAAAAATGGCAGCCGCGGTGGAGTAGCCGAGCGGTCTAAAGCGTCTCGCTGCGGAGCGCGCGGTTGCTCGCCGTGGAGGTTCGAGTCCTCCCTGGGGCATGGGTGTGTGTGTTTGTTCTTAGGTTAGTTTACCTAGATTTAAGTAGTTTGTAAGCTACGGACTGATAACCACGCAGTTTGGTCCGATAGATTTACAGACATTTGAACATTTTGAACAAAATGGCAGATATCGAAATAGTTGACAGAGGGATAGAAAAACAATTAAAATCGCTCAAGAGAGGAAAGACTGCAGGACTTGATGTGATACCAGTTCGTTTTTACACAGAGTACACGAAGGAACTTTCCCCCCTTCTTGCAGTGGTGTACCGTAGGTCTCTAGAGGAGCGTAGCGTTCCAAAAGATTGGGAAATGGCCCAGGTTATCCCCGTTTTCAAGAAGGGACGTCGAACAGATGTGCAGAACTGTAGGCCTATATAACGTTGGTCAGTTGTAGAATTTTGGAACATGTAATATGTTCTAGTACAATGACATTTCTGGAGACCAGAAACCTGCTCTGTAGGAATCAGCATGGGTTTCGAGGAAGGCGATCGTGCGAAATCAGGCCCGTGCTATTCGTCCACGAGACTCAGAAGGCCATAGGGATTTTCAGGTAGATGCGGCGTTTCTTGACTTTCGCAAGGCATTTGATACAGTTCCCCACAGTCGTTTAATGAACAAAGTAAGAGCATATGTTGTATCAGACCAATTGTTTGATTGAATTGAGGATTTCCTAGATAAAAGTAGTATTTCGTGTAGCGAAGTTGAAGTTGACAGTTCCTGTGATCTACTATGGGTAGAAAATCATAAGAAGTTCACAAATGGTTCCTTTTACCGGCCACCCACCTCGGACGATCCAATAGCAGAAAGGTTCAAAGGAAACCTGAGACTCACACGATAATAGTAGGCGGTGATTTTAATTTACCCTCGATCTGTTGGCGAAATTAGATTTTCAAATCAGGAGGTATGCATAAAACATCGTGCGAAATTGTACTCAACGCATTCTCCGAGAATTACTTCGAACAATTAGTTCATGAACCAACTAGAATTGTAAGTGGATGAGAAAACACACTTGATCTCTTAGCAACAAATAATCCTGAGCTCATAACGAGTATAAAAACGGATACAGGTATTAGTGAACACAGAGTTGTCGTAGAGAGGTTGAATATCGAAAGTCCCAAAGTTACCAAAAATAACGAAAAGTATATTTGTTCAGGAAAGCAGATAGAAATAAAATACATTGCTTCTTGAAAGACAGCTTCCACTCGTTTCTAACACTATACGTAGGTGTAGACCATATGTGACTCAAATTCAAAGAAGTGATATCGACAGCAATTGACAGTTTTATACCAAATAAATTAATAAAAGAAGGAGGTGATCCTCCTGGGTACACAAAACAGGTCACGACACTGATGCAAAAGCAAAGGAAAGGGATACTAAATTTAAACGAAGACAAAATCCGCAGGATTGGCGATCGTACTCTGAAGCTCGAAATTTAGCGAGGGTTTCAATGCGAGATGCCTACAATACTTATCACAACGAAACTCTTTCTCGAAATTTGACTGAAAAACCAAACAGATATTAGTCATATGTTAAATATAATAGCGGCAAAACACAAACAATACCCTGCCGATGACAGCGGTACTAGAGCACAGTTACTAAATATAGCTTTTACAAGCTCATTCACCAAAGAAGACAAAACCAATATTCCAGATTTCGAATTACGAACAGAGGCCGTAATGAGTAACATAGAAGTAGTTATCATCGGAGTAGTGCAGCAACTAAAATCACTTAACAAGTACAAGTCTTCTGGTCCGGATTGTATATCCATTAGATTTCTATCTGATTATGCTGAAGCGATAGCTCCTTACATAACAGCCACATACAACCGCTCGCACAAAGAAGGATCTGTACCAAAACATTGGAAAGTTGCACAGGTCACACCTATATTCAAGAAAGGAAGTAGGAGTAACCCACTAAACTACAGGCCTATTTCATTGACGTCAATTTGCAGCAGAGTTTTTGGACATATCCCGTATTCAAATATTTTGAATTATGTCGAACAGAACGATCTATTGACCCAAGGTCAACACGGATTTGGAAAATACCGTTCATGCGAAACACAACTATCTCTTTATTCACACGAAGTGATGGGTGCTATCGACAAGGGTTCGCAAATCGACTCCGTATTTCTTGATTTCCAGAAGGCTTTTGACACCGTACCTCACAACCGGCTTTTAATCAAATTGCGTGGTTATGGCATATCGTCCCAAATTTGTGATTGGATAGGAGATTTCCTGTCAGAGAGGAAACAGTTCGTAGTAATCTATGGTAAGGGATCGACTAAAACAAAGATGATATCGGGCTTTCCACAGGGCAGTGTTCCTTATTTACATAAACGATTTAGGGGAAATCTAAGTACCACTTTTAGCTTGTTTGCAGATGACGCCGTCATTTACCGTCTAGTAAAATCATCTGAAGATCAAAACCAGAACGATCTGAATAAGAAATCAGTATGGTGTAAAAATTGGCAATTGACTCTAAATAATTCGAAGTGTGAAGTCGTCCACATGAGTACGAAAAGAAATCAGTTAAACTTTGTTTACAAGATAAATCAATCAAATGTGAAGGCCGTAAACTCCACAAAATACCTAGGAATTACAATTACTTAAATTGGAAAGAACACGTAGATTATGTCTTGGGAAAGGCGAACCAGAGACTGCGTTTTATTAGCAGAACCCGTAAAAAATGCAACAGAACTACAAAAGAAAATGCAGACACTACGCTTGTCCGTCCATTTTTGGAGTATTGCTGCCCATTATGGGATCCTTATCAGGTGGGTTTGACGGAGGACAACTAAAGAGTCTAAAGAAGGGCAGCTCGTTTCGTATTGTCACGATACAGGGGAGACAGCGTTAAGGAAATGATACAGGATCTGGGATGGGAATCATTACAACAACGGCGCTTATCGCTGAGGATTGGGCTACTTACGAAACTCCAATCCCCAACATTCTCCTCCGAATGCGAAAATATATTGCTGACTCCCACTTACATTGGTAGAAATGATCATCAGAATAAAATACGGCTGCAGGTAGTCCAGATCATGGTGCAGGAAAATTCGTAATTTCGCATCATTGGAGTTGTGCTCCAAATGTCGGCTGGCTTGCCTGCACACGACTATGTGGAACGGTAACTGTCGCCAATTTGATTATTCTAGGATCAGCACGTCTGCATTAAAATTTGCTTGCAACTCATGAAAACCTTTACAAAGACACACCAAATGATGCAGAATCCTATGAGTGATTAAGC
The DNA here is from genome assembly GCA_026315105.1 of Locusta migratoria. Classification (NCBI taxonomy): domain Eukaryota; kingdom Metazoa; phylum Arthropoda; class Insecta; order Orthoptera; family Acrididae; genus Locusta; species Locusta migratoria. Next base: position 130,633,367 of record CM048750.1, on the reverse strand, counting down.
CTTACTCGGAATTTGGAACTTCAAGGGATTTATAAATGTCCCGAAGGGAGTCAAAATGACTCTCCTTTAGGATTTAACGTCTACCGACGACGCTCATGTCAGCGACGTCAACGACATTGTGCGTACCAATAGAAGACTGACTGTTGGAGGCACTGCAAAATAATGGAACATTCCAGTCGGATTATGTCTTGAAATCCCAATACAATATCTCGGAATGCATCGTGTTTGCACCAAATTCATCCCGCAACTGGGAATCATACTGGTGATGAGACATTGGTCTGCGGATATGATGTTTACACACAATGGGTCGGGAAAAGTTCTCCAAGACCAACAAAGGTCGTCAGGTCAGGTCAAATATCAGAACTATGGTGATAGTGTTCTTTGCATGATACGTTCATAATGAATTCGGAATATAGGGACAAACTATTAATCCATGGTACAATCGGAACTTGTTGCGACGCTCGAGACAAAATTAGACGGGACATTCGTCTCTGTGAGTGATTGTTCCACAACAATCGAAATCCCTGCGCTGCCACATTATTCTATTCTCTAGTCCTGTCCCTCCAAAATACTTTTTTTTAAGTTTCAAAATCGATAACTCCGCTGAAAGGACGATATGCCAGATAAATGAAAATTCGCAGACTGCTTCCGTAGTGGAAACGGCATTGGGAGCGCAGTTTAAATTTTGGAGGGGACTTCTTCGAAGGGGACCATGAGCAATAAGTAAAATGTAAAAGTAGAAAAGTTTGTGGACGAAGTTCCGGAAAGTTTTGAATACACCTCGTACACCTTAAGTACAGTTCCGGTCAAATGATTGTTTTGCCCCTTATAATTTCTGTAGGAGATATCAAAATTACAGTCTTTTCTCTCCCTTATTTCTCTCCTTTTGCTTTCTTTCATTAACTGTCTCTATCTCTCGTACCACTCCCCCTTTCCTTCATTGCCAATGAAAAATGGTAGCAACGAAGTCTGTAAGTTGTTTTAGTTTACTTTTGCCTAATAGTATCTTTTCATTACTTGCGACCATTACCACAAAATTTAAAATTTGTTATTGGTTTTTAATTTTTTTTAAAGCCTTGTTGATGGAAAGTGGAAATGGACAAATAGAGGAGGGAGAGGGAAAACAGACGGAAGTGAAGGAGGTGATGAATAGAGTCTGTGGATGGATAGTGGAAAGAGGAAGAGAAAGGGGGGGGGGGAGCATCAAGATACTTGGAGGGCGACAGGCAGAGGGGGCGGGGAGTAGAAGCACTGAATGTTCTAATGTCTGTATACCAACTCATTTTTATGATAATGAATGAAAAATCGTTTTCGATTTGCGTGTAGTTTTATGGTTCCTTGCAAATATTTCGGAAAAATAATAAAAGTAAAAATAATTTTCATTAGAAAAAAAACCATGGCGGAAAGGACATTTATAAGGAGACGTAATAGGTATTCTCTAACAGTGTAAAAATCTCGTGGACGTTTGAATATAATAAAATAACCGAAATCCGCTGAAAGAAAAAAAGGAACATCTGAAATTCTGCGCCAAACACGCCAATTTAATTATAATATCTTACATTTGAACAAATGAGGTTGTAAATCATTTGTGGCTCTAAAACATTTATGAAAGTTATGATTACTACTCTACTATTCAGATAATATCTATGCTCTCAACATGTAATAATCTCTCTGAACGTATTTTAACACACAGCCAAATTATTTGATATTTAGTAGTTGAACTTTGACAAACATACCGTTTTTTTTTTTTACTTTTACCTCTTTGAACTATTATTTTAGTATCATTTCCATGTTTCAATTATCTTTTTCGATTCAATTATCTTTTTCCGTTATTATCTTTGCGTATAATGGTTTACCTAATATCAAGTAAAAATGTCACATCGCAGTTACTTTTGAAAATATCTCTGAAACGGTGCGACTTATGTAAAAAACATAACAGAACAAAGTCGTAGAGAATTTCCTCGTCTACAAAGTCGTTAATACAATTTCGTTTCAAATGAACAGTTAGGCCGATATTTTATTTAAATTTCGAGCTGTCAAAAGGCGATTAGTAAGGTCCACTGCCGCAACCTACAGTGGACCAGAACGCAAATTTTTTATAAATACATTGCCTTTATATCACATTTTTTGTGAATAAACATATTTTATCTAACATTCCTTTCATTCTACAGAGCCACGGAAATGTAAAGAAGCGTATTGTTCTGATGATGTGCCTAAGTTGGCATGGATTCAAACATTTAATATCAAACTGAGGCAAAGCGATGCATTGTGTTATTGGGCTAGTAGCAATATGCATGTAAGAATTCCGTTTTCCTTTCCAGACCGTCATTCATCGATCACTGCAGCTCTGCTGGTGTTGTGACCTTACTTAGTCTTTCCAAACGATTACCTTACCGTATGTAATATAACCAATCACGCTAAACCTTGTATTCGATTATTACACGATGCTTGGTCAGAGGTGAATGCAAGGTCACCTCCCGGGGAGGGATTTTTTAACATTACCATACGTGTACCTATGTATAAGACACCTCCCAAAGGCATTTAACTTTGAATGGATCAGCTAATAAAAAGAGGGAAAGCATAATGTGTAAGACTTTATGTTCAATTAGTGATATTCATCCGGTTGCCAGCCTAATTAGACAATAAAATGTTTAAATTATTATCCATAATTTGACTGAAACCTGCTGTCACTGTTACTAAAACAACTGTGCAGAAAAGCAGAAAACGTTATGCTTATAGTAGTTTAATAATCTGCTATCTCTATAGAAAGGCCGGCCGCGGTGGCCGAGGGGACTGAAGCGCTTCAGTCACGGTCTGCACGGCCACTACGGTCGGGGGTTCAAAACCCCCCTCGGGCATGGATATTTGTGCCGTCCTAGTTCGTAAGTAGTTCATAAGTAGAATGAAACTTCACTCTGCAGCGGAGTGTGCGCTGATATGAAACTTCCTGGCAGATTAAAATTGTGTGCCGGAACCGGGACTCGAACCTAGGACCTTTGCCTTTCGCGGGCAAGCGCACTACCGACTGTGCTATCCAGACACGACTCACGATGCCGCCTCACAACTTTACTTCTGCCAGTACCTCGCCTCCTACTTTCCAAACTTCACAGAAGCTCTCTTGCAAACACGCAGGACTAGCACTCCTGGAAGAAAGGATATGGTGGAGACATGGCTTAGCCACAGCCTAAGGGATGTTTCCAGAATGAAACTTCACTCTGCAGCGGAGTGTGCGCTGATATGAAACTTCCTGGCAGATTAAAATTGTGTGCCGGAACCGGGACTCGAACCTGGGACCTTTGCCTTTCGCCTACTTAGTTCATAAGTAGTTTGTAAGTTTAGGGACTGATGGCCCCGTAGTTAAGTCCCATGGACTTTACAACATCTATAGAAAGCAATGTTGATGACAAGGCAGACAATGTACTTTGTTTTTTATTCAATCATGCTTCTAGATAAGAAGAAACCTTTTACACTTCACTAATAGTCATCAAGAGATAAAGAATTTATGGGCATAGTTTTCCGTGAGTCAGTCACTTTTTATGTACATTCATAAATTTCACAAAATTTCCAACAACAAATTAATATTGAGGCAATTTTCGACTAAATATACTATGAATCATTTTATTGATAGGTTTTCTCGTAACACAGTATCGAACCTTAAACTGGTATAAACACATTTCACAGTTTTTCAACGTACTAATCGATATCATTTATACACCCAACTACGTTAGGCTATTTCCTACAATTTTTATTATAATTACTGTTGCAATTTTATCTGACAAAATTATAGGATACTGGTCAGTACTTCTAAACTTAAGCAATTCGTAAAAACTTATTACTGCAAACCCTGATACTGAAACTTCTTTTAGTTATTTTATTTTTGTTTAATTTTATCATTTCATTATATCACTCTGAAACGATTTCAGCTAACACTGAAACCAAAAGCAAAAGTTATTCACTAGTTTTAATTTTACTGCTTCAAACATCAAACAAAGCACTTTAAAACATTTTTTTTTTGATGTATATAATTTTCATATAGGACATTGGATATTTGCACACTAAGATAGGACCCCAACAAAATAACTGCGTACGATGAATTACGGTGAGAACAAATTTTAGTTCAAGTGAATGATTTTAAACAAATGCAGTACTTTCTAACTGGTCTATCCGCATTACAAATCTGAAAGTACGTAACCTTGTTACGTATCCCGTGCTCTAGACAATCAGTTGCGTAATTGCGCAACTTGAAGAATAACCTTCGACAGGCCTTGCTCTTAGTGTATGGCAGAATGCTTTCTTCTCGGCATTGTCAGCTATTTATTACGCGCCCAAAATTCAATACCAAGATGTAATGGCTATTATTCTAGCATCCGAGGCGATTGTAGACACACTGGTAGCAAATATAAGCCTTCACGTCTCCGTGAAATGTTGCCTCGCTGCTGAGTCGGCACAGACACACTGACTGCTTCTTAGCCACGCTGCATGCAACAGTGCCTCTACATGCGCACCAAAACTTGAGGCCTTAAACATCAGCAACGGAAAAGTAAAGATGGTTTTTCTTGTCACGTATCTTAAGATACACTCTTCATTTTAACCAGATTACAGATTTTTGCATTCACAGATATAAACGTTACCAAAAAGTGTTTGTGCAACCAAGATACATAAAATCTTTTTAATTCAGCAAATAACCCTGTTAAGTTACAAGAACAATATTGCTTCTATACTTCACAGGAAGAAATTACAGTCGTTAGCTCAATGTTTTTACGTGTCGATGACAGAAAAAAATAAGCATCACAAAATTCGAAAAAAAAATGTAAATTTGTACATTAATGTTACAGTGTCACATTATTTGTGTCGCCGTATCTAAAAAATTACTGCCATCAGCCATGTCTGTTATGTGCTCTTTCAGTGTCATACATTATTCAAGAACGCTGTTTTGGAGGTACCGTGCAAATATGGCGATGCAGTTCGCTGCCTTGTTGCTGGGAAGCCTTGTTCCAGAAGAGCACAAAAGAAAATGTTGCTGCGGAGTTCGTCACATCCTCGGCGTAAAATGTGCTGCAGAGATACTCGTAAATGTCTTAACCTCTCGGTTAGCCGTGTTTACGGCCAGTCTGCCCTGGATCCTTCTGGGTGCTTTACGGCTCAAAACTGGGCCAGCGGGTCTGACATTCACATTGCGGATAAGAGGTTTTTGTGTTACGAGATAGCGTTAAAATTGGAAGTACCGAACGAGATTAGGGTATATCAGAACGAGACAAAATGAATACAGTACTGGGAAACGAGAGCAGATTTAGAGGCTCTAAAGAAAGAGGTCTCAGCATTATACATACATTTTTGTTCCTGTCATAGTCTGTATAGTCCTACAGAGTTAATAAGGATATCACCAAATATAGAGGGCTCATACCTTAGCCAGGTTTACTGTGCCTGTGTAAAAATGGCTGTAAAACCTACCCATATACAAATGGAAAAGAGGACAGTTTAATGTCAAATGTTAAGAACATAGAAAGAAACATCTCTTAGAAAGTATATACTCTAGTAAAACCAACAACGAAATATTACCAGGGTTATCTTACGCAGTTCATTTACAATCCTTTTCCATTAAACGTTACGTTCGGTTTAGGATAATTGAGAAAACAGTTGAATTATGTTAAGATCGTTTCCTATTTGGCATTTTTCTAGTTTGGATGGAGATTAATATTATTTTTATAACTTACTAGCTGAAAACCCGGCGTTGCCCGGGTATTTATTTATTCGAACCTTGAGTTAGTACTTTTCCTATCCACTCTCTCTCTCTGTCCATCTCCCTTTTTCTAAAAACATGTTACATTTATCAGAGAATATATAAGAAATCACAGGTAAAAATGCACTCGTTTCGAAGAATCCAATCACGAAATTCAACAATAATGATTGTAATAATATCACAGATGGATCACTTGATGTAATGCGCGAAACGTCAAATTGAACTTTTAAAGAGATGTATTAAAAGAAATTTCTTTTTTACTGATTTATTTATTTATTCTTATATTTCCTTATTCGTATGCTTATCCTTACAGAGAAAAAGCTGAAGACATTGCAGCACGCATAGACCAAACATATGGTCTGTGGCATCACGTTTCGCTGTGCGTAACCTCCTTGCTATAGCGTCGCATACGTCATCGCTGCCCTTCAGTCCGAATTTTTCAATAATTTGACGACTTTCAACCACCATATCTCCCACCCCCTTATAGCTGTCGGCATGGAAGTGCTATGGTGTACAACGGGAGACTTCGGTCAACAATAACACACACACACCAGTCGTTTGCGTTCTGTAGTTTTCGCTGCAGAGCTAAATATCAACACACGCACACGTAGAATTTTATATACACCGATAACTTTCCATCCCAGTATACTCCACCTTTTTATCATTATTAACCCTCAAGCAACAATGCAACCAATAAAACCATTTTCACAGAGTAAATACAATTTTCAAAGAATCATTATTGTTCCTAATTTCGCGTTATCTTCTTCAAATTACTAAATATCTATCAGATAGCTATAAAACCGTGCCTAAAACCTTCCTCATGTATAAATTAGTAACTGTACAAAAATTTGAGTCTCTGCGTCTTGTCGTTTGGACGTGATAAGCGTACACCGAACAGACATTCATATATATATATATATATATATATATATATGGGTAGACATTAGTAACTGTACAAATTTTTATCTCTTTATGTCTTGTGGTTCAGACGTGGTAAACGTACACTGAAAAGACATTCACATTAATAGTTATATACGTCAATAGCTATCCGATCTCCATAAAACTGTGCCTAAATCCTTCTCCGGGTAGACATTAGTAACTGTACAAATTTTTATCTCTTTATGTCTTGTGGTTCAGACGTGATAAACGTACACCGAACAGAAATTCACATTTATAGATGTGGATACCGTTGCGAATGAGATTTTCAGATAGAAGCGACGAAATACCGATCTGTCCTGCCCTCGCTTCATAGAGGTGGGGTCCCACTTGTCGCACATTCAGGGTACATTCAGTTGCTTATTGTGAATTACGATTGTTTACCCACTTAGATTCCTCCGATTACAGCGTCTTGTGTGGCGAAACAAATTCTTCCGACGGACCGTATGTAATTTTCCATTAGAATCGAAACCTGCACTAAAAACGCCGTTCCCACTGAACATTTCGAATTTACCCCCACCCTCCAATCTCGCAATCAAAACACGGGTTATGGGTCGAATGTGATATAATCTGCTGTCTTTCTCCGAGTCATTAGAATTATAAGTACACGGATGTGTAATTTTCGAGATACTTCAATGTCTTCAGTTACAAAGAATACCCTGTATGTCCGCCAATTCAATCGCGTCCGTAAAGGCGACCATTAAATTTATGAGGCTTGTTTATGTATCAGATCGAAATTTTAAATCCATAAATAGGCTTTTATACCACAAATTGTGTCTTGTAATGGTGTCATCAGCCATGTCTATCAATATCTCCATCGTAGAAACTAACATCATATTTGGTTAACTCGGCTCATGGCTACCTCTCATGTTAGAACATTATCAGGAGCTAAACTGCCCCCCCCCCTTCAGATCTCCGGATGGTGGAGGGGACAACTTGAAACAAGGTCCAATAGTAGTATTAGGATTGGTACGTATAATGTAAGAACACTGTTACAAGATGAAAAACTAGGAAGTCCCAAAAGGGAGATGGAAATGGATAACGTGAAACTGGTAGGAGTTGCTGAGACCAAATTGGTTGGATTTGGATAATTGCAGTGATGAAGTGATTATGTCAAATGAATTGTCTAAGTGTATGGAAAATGTTGACTATGCAAGTAGTAGGTTGATTCTCATTATAATAAAACATAATTATCACAGTGAGTGACAATAGTTATGTTTAATTATAATGACATAGTGCACCTATGCACTGTAAATTGTTATATAACAACTGATTGACATTACAAGATTATGGCCTTGTAAAATATTTTATTTGACCAGATGATGCTGACATAGTTCAGCGAAACCGGTCGTCGTAAATAAAAATTGATGATCAGCGATCTTGGCTTTTTTTATATCTTTCTACATTAGTAGGTTGATTAGTGAAAGGATGAAGGAGTGTGAAACATTTATTGATTATAAAGGTGTATTATAAAGGTGTATGTGCCAAGCTCGGATGACGATTACCAGCTTATATAGTATTCACACAACCTACACTTGGAAATCCCCGAGTGTTTAAAGCAGATACCAAATTGATTTTATACTAGGAGTTGTACATATTACCAGCTTCAGATATTAACAGAGACCATAATTTACTTAGGGCAGGAATTGAAATAACAATGAAGAAGGCCGAAGAGGGCCGCCACAATGAAGTAGAGTGATCTAGAGAAGATAAAATCTGGAAAAGAAAGAATCACTGAAATTCTATCTCTTGAAATTATTACTACCTTACAGAATCAACAAGCACCTGTAAATATCAACGACTATTGGAAAATGCTGAATGAAGCCATCATATAAGTAGAAGGGCAAAAAACCATGGGTTACAAAGGAAATTATGTATAAGATGGAGGAGAGAAGAAAATTCAGAAATCAGATGAAGATGCAAGAAAGATATATCGAAGACTGAACAATTAACTGTATAGAAAACAGAGTAAGCTAGGAAAAAATGGCTGAAAGAGGAGTGCTGTGGTATTTAAGAGCTAGAGAGGAAGGGAAGTTATGATTTACTGTACAACAGAGAAAAATAATGTTCAAATGTTTGTAAAGCTTATGGGACTTAACTGCGGGATCATCAGTCCCTAAACTTACAAACTACTTATGAACTAGCTTATACTAAATACGGCACAAACATCCATGCCCGAGGGGGGATTCGAACCCCCGATGGGAACGGCCTCGCGCGTCGTAGCATTGTGCCTCATTGCGTCCGGCAGCTCCGCCGCGGCCAGAGAAAAAGCTGTAACATAGGGTCGTCACAGACCTGAAAGTACCACAGTGGAAATTATCAGTAAAGAGGGAAGAGTAGTGTGTAACGATATAAAGGACGTTCTACAAAGTTAGGGCATTATTTAAAGGACCTATAAGACACAGATTACAAACCAATGTCGCTGGAAGTTCAATGTTTGAACAATGTGAATGATGATGACTTAGGGGCAACATTCATTTTGAGGAAGTAGAGAGTGCAGTAAATGGTAGGAAAAATAGGAAATCGGTAGGTACAGATACGATACCAGGTGAAGTTCTGAAATGTTTGAACCAAGAAGAACTAAGAGTAATATTGATATTATGTAACAAAATATTTGATGATGGAGAATGGCCAGCGGACTTTTTTATAACAGTTATGATTCTAGTACCAAGAAAGCCGGGAACGAAAAAATGCAGTGAGAACAGGACAATTAGCCTCATTTAACACGCAGTCAAAATTATGTTAAGATTCCTTAACATTAAACTGAAAAAGGTAATGGAGGGGAATCTGTCTGAAGAGAACACATGGGTTTAGACGGAATACGTGGACAAGAAAAGCAATAGGACTCTTACTAATTTTGGGGGAAAGAGTAACTGAAAATAGAATGGAGCTAAATTTGTTTTTTATAGATCTGGAAAAGGCTTGGGATAAGCTTGCATTTATAATGAGTTGACGGAAAACCAGAAGACTGATAAATTCTTTATATTTACATCAAAAAGCGTCAGTGAAAGTAACAACCGGTTGTAACTAGGAAAAGTTGTAAGATAAGGCTGTTCTCTGTCTCATTCCCCTTTCAGTCAATATTCAGATGTGATTGACCACTGCCTACTTGACGACATTGGAGGTAAAACTTACAGGAAGAAGAATACAACGTCTGAGTTTTAAAGACGACAAGATCCTTCTAGAAAAGATGAAAAAGAAGTGCAGGACATAGCTTGTGCCATTAAAAATGAAGGCGATAATAATGGAATGAAAATCAATGCAAGGAAATAAATACTGAATTGAGAGGAATTAAAACAAGATCAAAGCGTGAAATATCTTGGAAGCACAATAGGAATCTGCTGGGACAGCAGCATAGAAATTAAAACAAAAATAGGCATGACGAAAAAAGTATTATATGGAAGGAACTTAATTTTGTGCAACAGTTTTCTGCAGGAAAACATTAAGAAATGTTTAGTATGGATTGTTCTTCTGTGTGATGCTGAAACTTGTACTTTGTGGAAGGAAGATAGGGATAGGCTGGAGGCTTTTGATATGTAGACATTGCGAAGAATGGAGAGAATAAGCTGGATGGACAAAGTGATAAATGAAAAGGTACTGAGGAGAGTGGCAGAGCGAATACAATTATTGGATGTATTACGAAGTAGGAAACTAGACTGAGCGTATATTACATAAAAGGAGCGACTTGTGAAAACAGTGTTAGATGTTTATGTGGACGAGAAGAGAAGACAAGGGAGAAGGTTCTGGGTGGTGTGATGGATAGCAGTACGTATAGCAACACTAAGAGGGCAGCAATGCACCGTAGAAAATGGAGGTTCCTGATAATGTAGCAGAAAACTGATGATGACACTTTTTTACCCTGTTCTTGAAATAATACCCAATGATAGCTTATTTTCTACTGTATTTCTATGGTCAAATACTTCTTATTATGTGTAACATGTTACTTCATAACTTATTCTATTACTTACGCTTTCCTTCCCTATATTCTGCAATTAGACAAAGCTGTGTATGAATTCAAGATACGTGACAAGTTGTAGTAAATCTGGGAATATGATAAATCAGAGTGATATGGTGAACAAAAAATTTGAGCCTCGTAGAAGACAAGAAATTGTTTATTTACTCAAAATGAAAACACTCTCCTTTCAGAAAATACATAAGTAACAAATTAATAGTACCACATCCTCTTTAAGGCACTACAAAAGTTAAAAATAAAAACAATACTTTTTTTATCAATTTCACCATTTCACCCACGTATTTTGGAGAAATGGCAAATGCCCTTTGGGTGAAATGGTAAACTTATTTCCCTTGTTTTTTGCCACATACGTCACACATAGATCCATATTTTGAACAGTCTTCATGCAGCCAAAGTTGGCAGCTACTATAGTTGATCCAATCCAAATCCATTTTAGTGCAACTGTATAGTTCACCTCACCCTACACAACACTATGCTCTACCAAGATTTTCTGCAGCAATGAAAAATAGTCTGAAACGTTTTTCTCACTTAAACCCCTTGACCAAGCTTTGAAACTCCCCATTCGCGGATTGAGAATTCCGGATTTCTTTTTAAGAATAAATGTAGCCAGTCCATTCCGGCATTTTCATTTTCTCGGTTAAATTTGTGATGTTGATTATATTTCTCAGCTAGTTTTTATGCCATGGTACGTACTTCTGTCCTTGTCGGTGCAAATCAGAATTTTTGTAATTTTATGATATGTTTTACCAACTTTTTCTCACATTCTTGTGTTAGTACAGGCGGCCCACCATAATATATTTTCGTAAAACATCCATTTGCTACTCTTCTCTTCAGCGTTGACCATGGGAAGTGAAACTCCTTTGAGGGTTTATTCAGGCTCATTTCATTTTGCACTGTTCTTACGGCATCGTTAAGTTGCTCCTCTTTCCAATCAGCACGGCTAGATCATTTTTGCCTTTTATAAAATGAAAGCATCTTTGCCTGGAGCAGTGGCGGTAGTTAGAACATTTATTTGTTAATCACTGACAAACCAAACAGTGCTCGCAGAAAAATATATAAAAACTAATTTTTAAACTAAACGATTTTATTGAGACGTCGGATAGAATATATCTCTCGTATGGGATAGGAAACACTAAAATTTCATGACTTGTCAAAAAACCTGGTTGGGATGTACCTAAATAAAAGCTTTACACTTTACATATAAGAAAAGTCCTTCACCGTATCACCCCTGTCCTAGTTCACCATTTCTCCCGTTTGCTACGGATGAAACGGTGAATAGCACGGCAAGAAGTTCAAAACACTAGACGCAACGATTTCTAGGTTATGTAGTACATAAACGTATAAGAAAGCACAATATATCAAAACCTACTCCGTGGACTACGCTACCTGAAGTAACATCTACAGATGCATGCAGCGTATAAAAATTATTTAGCATCGAAAACAAAGTACTTACGGTTTTTAAAAAGGAGCTGGTTTTCACCACGTGCACATTGCACAGATGATCAGAGACTGTTGGCATTCAGACGTACAGAGACATGTGTTTAACCAATAAAGGATTAAAGCAATTCACCATTTCACCCGATTCACCATATCACCCTGACTTACCCTAACTGATGATTCTGAGTGTATTTCTCTCTATGTAAGCGAGAATATAATTTGCTCTTTAATAACTGACATGGCGGTTAAAACATAGGCAAAGACGGCAAGTTTAACTCAAATTATTTTTAATCTTTTGTAAAGCTCTTGGACAAAGCATTGGTCATCCCTAAACTCACAAACTACTCAAATAACTAATGCTAAGGACAACACAACACATTCATGCCCGAGGAGGGATTCTAACCTCCGTCGGGGAACAGCCGCGCACTCCGGAGCAAGGCGCCTTTGACCGCACGGTCATTCCCACGCGACTGAGAAACTCATGCACTGCTAAGTTTTTAAATGAATAGATTACAGGGGTATTCCAAATTAAATGCGCATTGCACTTCATTCGTTTAAAATGGCTAACAAAGAATTTTCAGGTTCTATACTGGGATACTTCCATAATCAAACGCAAAGTTACATGAGTACATCAAGAACACATTGGATGTAGTGTCATCAACGTGTGAAGCATGTAAGCACCCAGGTTATATCAATTGATAAGAAGTCAGTTCTATAAAATTCAGCTGCGAGTAGCTTAATTAGCAATTAGCAGATACACTGTGCTCATTAAAGTGTTAATTGTATGTGTGTACATACCGAGAGACTTTTCTCCACTACCACCAATTCGTGACTGTGATGGTGGATACCCATTTTTAACGGTCTTGGTACATGGAACTGATGGGAGGGGAATGGGAGGGATAGCAAATGTCAGTGAAATATAGAGCAATACTGTTAGAAAAGTTAAGTAGTTACCTACTCTTCCGGGCATTTGCGTTGATTATTTCGTACGATATTATAAAATTCTTGTGCTGTTTCACCGTTCAGAATTTAATACCGAAATGTAATATCAAATAGGTAATCTATTAATCTCTGAGCGCGGTTTCAGCAAACAGTTTTCCGACGATCAATTTAGATACATATAAGAATCCAGATAGACTAAAAGATAACCTTAATTTAAATTAATGAACGAATAATAGAACTGTACATTATGTATGTCTTTGCAATGCAGTGATACAGTGATGAGTGTAATCCTTACCATACTTCTATTAGGTTCAGTGGAGACTTTAATATTATTCATTTCATAATTCCGTTTGTATAGCTTATGGGACTTAACTACTGGGTCATCAGTCCCTAAAGTTACAAACTACTCATGAACTAACTAATACTAAGGACAGCACAAATATCCATGCCCGAGGGGGGATTCGAACCCCCTACCGTAGTGGCCTGCAGACCGTGACTGGCGCGCCTCAGTCCCCTCATGCTGAAGCACGAAAATACCAAACGGAAAACAAGAGGGAATAAGTCTTAAAAGCGCGGAGTAATTGAACAAGTAACAAATGGAAAAAGTGCGGAACAAAAAACAAACGGTAATTTAAGTAGTATTACACTGAGACAACATTACTAACTTTCATTAGCTCTGTAGTGTTACTCTGCGTTAGATGTTAGTGTGAATGTAACAGTATAAGGATGATATAAACAAATATTTTCAGGTAAAGTTGAAAAGTCATAGAGAACAAGTTGTTATAGCTCTTTAAATACTTGTTAAATGTGTGAAACAAAAGCAATACGAAACAAAAGCATAAAAATTGGTATGACATTCCATTTTACCCAAGCGCGTAACTGTTATACTTGAAATGACAGACGCTTAAACATAGAAGCTACGCTTACCGCGAAAATCTACAATGAAACTCAACGACCTATTTTAATTAAAGAATATAATTCACAAGAGCTCCTTATCTATCGTTGCAATAGATTGCATTACCAACAACTAGCAGAGGGTCTTTTAACCCTTCCATGCCCAAGCTATCAAATATTAGAGAACATAAATTCATATTTGGTTATTTTACTACCAAAGTGAATAAAACCACATTAGTATATTCACATATTTTTCTTTTCCATATTTTACGCAAGATATATAAAATTAAAAAATGGGATTTCAATGTCCAAGAGAATACAATGCAGTTAAGAGATACTATGAAATGCTTATCTCTGTTAACATATGGATTTACCAGCAACAAATAGGTAGCAAAATTTTTATATCGAAATGAGTTTTGAGATATTGATCTGAAGGAGGGCAAAAAGCTAACTGAAATTATTCCTGAATCGTATTCTTACTTCGTAAACAAAAGAAAACAAAACTTCAGCCTTTCACTACTGACACATAGCAACAAAGACAGCTACAAAAACAACGTGCACAAAATACTTTTGACAAGCTGTCAGTTCTAAAAATTTCCAAGCACAATTTTGAGCGCTATTTAAATAAAATGAGCTCTATTCCTTCAATGATACGTTTCCATTATCTATAACAAAAAAAAACCAAATTGCCAACTGGAGAACACACAACCACGTCTTTTTGTGCCAACAAAACAGGCCTGACGTTCGTTTTTTACTGCTGTATTTGAGCAGTGAAACTGAAAAATCACGTCCAGCAAGAGTTTCTTATTATACAGCATAGGGACGCTAATATTTCGTCAGATATTTTGTGCTTTGTTTTATCAAGGGAGTTTTAAGTCGCGTCGGACATAAAAGGTTTAGACGGTTAAGCAAACGTTCTTACGTCACTCAATACTTGTAGTGAACAGAAATAAGCCCTAAAAGGACAAGCATCTTCTCCTAAATCGCTCCAGACAAATGGCGGGTTGGTTCCTTTGAATGGGGAAGGACGATTTTCTTCCGCTTCTTCACCCAAACCATGCAAGCGGGAGCTCCGTCCATAATACCCACGCTGTAGACGGGATGTCAAAAGCTAATGTCTTCGTCATCCTCTTTTTTAGGTGAACTGCACACGCTGCCAAGAATTAAGAGCTTAGGTAGCAAAATGAACATAAATTTTGTTTAGTCATGAATTCGCCGTAGGGAAGAGAGAGATCATGAGTTTCTACGGATTCTAAAATAGTAAATGATTTCAGCAATAATTAGTTGAAACATGGCATCATGCTGCATGGTCTCCTTCCGTAAGGTTATAATTCACTGACAAATATATAAATGTCCACGAGTTTGGAACTTGGTTGGATTAATTCCTTTTTAGTTTCAGCTTCGTCGACATATTTTCGTGCGCGTCATCATTATGGCTCTCTTTACGTACTGAACCGATGGAATGCTACGATAACCACGGATCGTTTTCAGATGAGAGTGTCCCATTGTTGCCCCAGTGGGGGCAGTGGAGGGGGAGATGGCACCAGAACAATTCTAGATGTACGACGCATTCAAATATATATCATATTAAGAATTTTATGATTGTAATTATCTCGTTAGTAAGGTAGTTTGGTAGCGTTGAATGGAAATGGGTGATTGCGCTGAGTAGGAATCCGTGAAAGATAAAACAATAGAAAGTTTTGAAGCTAAATAATCTGTGGCTTATAAATTTTTCTATACGTGCGAAAATGTTGATCATTGAAGATGAATCATAATAATGATATCCTTCCATATTGTTGCAGGCTGTCTGAGGAGCATCAATTTCTTTCCTGTCCTCTTCAGTTACTGCCCAAGTTTCAACCCCCTAAAGGAAAAATTTAATCACTAGATATCTCATCACCCTCAATTTACGGAGTCTGATTAGGGCCCGGTCTTTCCAAATCATTGTCCGAGCCACGCTCCCTTCCCAGAGCCGTTCTGTGTCGTATTTCTTGTGCAGACTCGCAATCTTTCGGTAACATTAAGCCCAGGGAGAAAAAAAATCGTCTTCATATTACGAGTTGACATTGGTAGCGCGTATTGACCCACTTGTCAAATATCATTAACTGACAGCTAACGTTTATCACTTTCTCTCTTTACGCGGTAGTTCCTTCATTTCCGCTTGTGATTCTACACATAGTATGATATCATCAGCAAACTTCAAATCACTGTTTCTTCGTCCTTCAGTTCGGAACTTATCCCGTGTGCAGTAAGTGCTGTTTTGAAACTTATAGCCGTGCGAAAGTCTGTGTCTTGATTTTTTTTATTACACAGAATGCCTGAGAAATACCACAGTTCAAATGAACTTTTCATTAAAAACATTAATATTGTTTGGAAGAAGACTGATATTTGAATTAAATCACTCCATCGGACTGTTTGCCCTTCATACACATGTATTGTTGCCATTTACACTCGGTGCCGCTGGACACACGGTGAAATACTGCTGGGACCATTGTACTCACCGCTTCTCTGCGTTCGGGCATAATCTTTACCTTCTACACCTGACCCTTTCTGTGATCGTTCGCAGAGAAGTCCAGGTTTGTTAAATGAGACGAGTGTGTCGCACTCCTTGTGAAACAGTTTTCAAATACTATAGGGAATACTGGGTTCAAGCATCACAAGAGGAAAGAACTTGGACACGAGGGTAAGTTGCATGTAGATTGCTTCATAGTCAGACAGAGATTTCGAAATCAATAAGTAGATTGTAAAGCGGTGCATGGAATCGATATAGACACAGATCGTATTTTAATAATTATGAAGAAAAGATTGTAAAGCGGTGCATGGAATCGATATAGACACAGATCGTATTTTAATAATTATGAAGAATAGACTTAGTTTAAGAGAATCAGATAGACGTAATGTGCAAAGAAACGAGATAGCAAAGTACTGAATACATAGACAAGGAATACCGGACTGAACAATTCAGTTGGAAATCTCCAAAAAAAGCAAAAGCAGATAGTGGGAGCACTTAGGCACAAGGATGGTAACAATGAGAGAGCTATGGGTAACAGAAGAGATGCTTCGGCTGATCGACGAAAGAAAGTGGTCCAAAATATTAAGGCAAATTCGGGAATATTGAAACGCAAGTTTCTTGAAAAGAAAGCAGTAGCAAGATCATGTAAGGTGTTTGTAACTCTTGTGAAATGCATTTTTAAAAACCATCAGCTGTTTTAATAAACATCTGAAGGTTTTTTTTTAAAATGCATTTTATAAAATATATTACGGCTGTTGACACTCGCCTCACCAAAGCATTTGTAAATCTATCGGACCGAACTGCGTGGTCATCAGTCCGTAGCTTACAAACTACTTAAACTAAGGTAAACTAACCTAAGGTTGTTGTTATTGTTGTTGTTTGGGTGTTTTAGGGAGACAAAATTACGGAGGTCATCAGTCCCCCATTTCATCATTAGGCGTCACAACAAAAGGCGTGAACGCGTAAAGGAGCCTAGAGTGGAGAACAACTAGGGGGAGGAAGATCCCCCGAGTCAGTTAAAGGACAATAAGGTCGGCAAGAGACAACTAAAACAATGACAATCACTCAGTATAACCGAGCAACGACAAGAAATAAAATGTAATAGCCGACGTCTGTGGCTGACCGAGCGTGAGACTAAAAACAGGAAAAGTCAGCCACACGGAAAGGGAAACCTCTAATCGGAGGTCATGACAGGACGGACACAGACACCGAATAAAACTAACCTAAGGACAACACCCACCCACCCACACACACACACACACACACACACACACACACACACACGCACATTCCCCAGGGAGGACTCGAACCTCCGACGGCGACCAACCGCGCGCTCCGCAGCGAGGCGTCTTAGACCGCTCGGCTACTCCACCGCGGCAAAATGGAAGGCAAGGCGAAATAACTACAGGAAAAATGAGAAGATATTAAAGAGAATGGTCCATGAAAAATGACGCAGCATACAGAGAAGCTAAAAAAAATTATAAAGGCGGTAACATTCAGGAAGCAATGAGAAGTTCACTGTTCAACACAGAGGAGAGAGCGGGAAGGACGTAAAAATGCATTGAATCCTTCTTTTGACAGAGAAGGATTATCTGATGTCACGATTAAAGAAGAAGTCTTGGTTGATGTGGAAGAAACTGTATCAATGGTTAAAAAAAAAAAAAAAAATAAAATAAAAATAAAAATAAAATAAAATAAAAACTTGGAAAGATATGAAGTCAAACGAGGCAGAAGGCACTATAAAAATTTCTAAAATCATTGTTGGATGTGGCAAAGGATTATTCAGTTTCGTATGTGCAATCTACGAGAGTGTCCGAAAGAACAGACACCTCGTTTATTAATAAAGTGTACTGGTTTAAATTTTCGTAAATATCTCAAATTTTTTTAACTCTTTTGAAGCTGCTAGATACGTTGTGAATTCCCCCCCCCCCCCATTTTATTTATTTATCTATTTACTTATTTTAATATTCGAGTTCTTGCCAGAACATAATCGCCTTTTGTTGCTCTATGATATGATCTTTTTATCATTCTGATACTAGGACAGTTATAGGAACTGTTGCTTTACTGCAATTCTGATCGTCATGAGTTTTTTCTCCGAGTTAAGGTAAGTGACCTATTGAGCTGAAAAAGTACTATTTAACTTTACTCGATTACTTTCGTTGTAGGAATGGTGCTGATTTACTTGCTGGAGCATTTACGCTTTATTGCAGTGCAGGTTCCTAACAGCTCCTGTAAAGCGAGACGGCTACTTGCTGGAAACACAGCGCTGTCTGCAACCCGCTAAGTAGTGCCGTTTCGCTGGCTGCCGGCAACAGGCGAGTCCAACTTGGCGGCCACTTTTGCAGCCAGCGAGCCAAGTTTCACGACTCTCTGCCGCGGCCTGCTTTCAGCGTTCCTCTGGAACTCACCTTCCCGTCAGAAGAGACGGCCCTTCTGGACTGACTGCGCCTGATTACCATCGCTAATGGCGCGCCATTTCTGTCCGCTGTGGCGCCTCAGAGACTCCTTTGAAGCAGTAACCAAGACAGTTAACACATCCTAGGACGAACGGTATTGTCCGTTTATTAACTTCTTCATCTCCATTTTAGGGGGCGTATTGGTACAGTTAAAATTAGCTCAATTAGTTAGTGCTTGAAATTCCAATTTTAAGGTCACAGGGTCGATTCCCACCGCCCCCATTTGAAAATTCAAATTTACTCACCTTAGCCACATTAGATTCGCTGCCCGCCACGTACACGGACTGTAACAAAACATTTGTCTTTTTCCAGTCTGACGATGCGCTAACAGCGCGAAGCGCTTTATTGGAGAATAAAATATTGCAACAGAGATTGAGCATTTTTTAATTATTCAACACTGTTGCTGCAGCAGCCGCCACCACCACCACCATCATGGAATGGAATGAAATGTATTCAATTCTTAACTTTTAAATATATTTTTAAATATAATTAAACAATTCAGTTTATGAACGCAATATTAATAGATTCAGATTACTTACAATAATTTCAATTAATGTGTTTAAAGAACAATTGTTTTAAATAATACATTTAAAGTGTCTCCGTTGATTTTCCATAAGAAGATAATTTTATTGAAAAATGGTAACCCAACAAAGATTTTGGAATGAGTGTTGGAAACTTCGCAAGTACAAAAATTGTTGTTTTTACTGAAGTTTTGCAATGCTAAATAAAGCAATCAATTCCTTCATTTGTGTCGTTCATTCTCTCATGTTTCCCCTTTGTCCTTTCTTTCACCTGTTCTCATAACATTCACATAAAACCTATGAATTTTCAGTGCTCAATAAATTCCAATTACCTTTGAAAGCTTCTTGTTGTAAGTTTACTAAGTGAAGGTTAGAGCTTGATGAAAGTTTTTTAAGTGAAAGTTTCCTGTTCTTATTACGCCTTTCTATTTAAATCAAGGAGTTTCTCTAATCATATGTGTGCAAAGGATTTAACAAACAAAATTAGGCCCTGTAAGTAAAACAATCTGTACTTCTGTGAACATTATTTCTGACAGTCAGATTCAGTGGCATGTAAGGACTGATTAGTTTACTGGTATGTGAACATTTACATTTAAAAGGAAATCTTTTTCTCAAAAAACATAACACGTACCATAGAACAAAATAAAAAATGCCACAATCAGGAAAATGCGCTTGAGCTGAAATAAGAAAAATTAGTAATCATTTATTGAATTAAACAAACATACCTTTGTTGAGTCTTCAATATAATACAATGGTTTTATACAATTCAGTTCTATACAAGTATTCTATTCCTCTTGATACAGAATCCACTGTCCAACATAATACGTTTGTATTCATAAATATAGAGTGAAATAAATCAAACTAAATACAATATTTGCTGACCAATTCAACCTTAGTACACAACACAGTTGCCATACGTCTGTCAGCTGGCCTAGCCCACAATCGACTCTTCTGCTCAACAGATCACTCGCCTCAGCAGTCAAAGAAGCTACTGTAGCGCAGATGCTACATCGCAGTTGCAAAGACATTATAATGTGCAGTAGCTACAAAACATGGACTGAGATTATCGATCATGGATGACTTTCACATACAAAATCAAGCTATAAGGCGGATACACGTTCAGATTCACAAAAATAATGTCAAAAATCCCTAAATAATGAACTTCAGCCTATGGCTGCCTACTTTCACCTTCATTTTTTTTTTCATTTTGATGACTTCGCAAACACAAACAGTCGAATTTCGACCATAGGTCAATACTAGTGAAAAGAAAGCAGCTAAGTCGCACTGTAATTACACCTTCAGGAGGAATCGTTAGTACTGCATCACAATTTTACTTTTTGAATGTTTAAAAAAAATTACTTTGTTTCAAGGTGATTTTACCATGATTTAGTACACTGTCCAAATTTTTCCTATGGGTCATATATTTTGGTAACATTTACTACTCTATATCACATCAGCATGGCCGGCCGCGGTGGCCGAGGTGACTGAGGCGCTCCAGTCACGGTCAGCACGGCCACTACGGTCGGGGGTTCGAATCCCCCCTCGGGCATGGATATTTGTGCCGTCCTAGTTTGTAAGTAGTTCATAAGTAGTTTGTAAGTTTAGGGACTGATGACCCCGTAGTTAATTCCCACAAGCTTAATAAACATTTGAACATTTGAACATCAGCATGTTCACAAACTGTTACAACGGCATTGCGTATTTTGATGTTTAATAAATACAATTACGACTCAGTATATAAAATAAAATACAATTCAAAATAGGACTGCTCTACTCTTTAAAAACTAGCAAATTGCTATTTAATGTACCGTATTCATCTTGACGTTTAAAAGCTCTTCAATCTCCGTGTTTGCTTACAAAATAAATTTGTTAATGTAAACAGTATGTCACCTGCAGCCTAACGTGCAAAGCATAAAGCTGAAATAATTTGGCTGAAACAAGAAATCAAATACCTACATACCAAGAAACAAGAATTAAATGTTGAACTTTACAAAATTCATCTGGAACTAGGCAACCACATCAAAATCTCATACTCAATGATTTAATGAATACAGTCAAACAAAATACAAAACAACTAATCAAAACAAAATGGGAGAAACAACAACAAAAAATAAACACACTCCTGAAACATAGAAACACTGTTAAAGATAGAAACACAAGACAACCAAACCACACTTTTCACAAACGCTTAGTCAACCTGAGTGACATACAATTCACCAAACAGGAAACAAACATCTTAGAAAAAGGACCCAAATACAATGTCAACACACATATTACACATAGAACAATAGAGAATCTTGTCACAGAAAGTTAATTCATAATAAAACAACAAGAAAGAAACAACAACACAAATTTCAATGCAAGTCTCACAAGAGAATTAATTGCAGAGGAAATTAGATGCATAATAAAAGAAAACAGAAATGACATAATGTCAGGAACAAAAAGTGCAGGAGAAAAAACATGTAGGAGGATTAGGAACAAACTTAATAATGAGGGTGCCCTCATCACAAAGGCAGACAAGGGGAACACCATGGTCATAATGAAACAAGATGATTACAGAAACAAAACATTAACATTCATAGAAGACAACAACTTACACAAACTAACCAGTGACCCAACACAAAGATTTCACAAAAATACTCAGACTCTTCTAAAATCCATCACACACATCTTCCCAAAACAAAAGAACCCCAAAGCACCTTCCTTAAACTGCCTACCAAAGATCCACAAAGAACACATCCCTGTACATCCACAAACTAACCAGTGACCCAACACAAAGATTTCACAAAAATACTCAGACTCTTCTAAAATCGATCACACACATCTTCCCAAAACAAAAGAACCCCAAAGCACCTTCCTTAAACTGCCTACCAAAGATCCACAAAGAACACATCCCTGTACGTCCTGTTGTGAACTTCAGGAATGCACCCACATACAACCTAGCCAGAGAAATACACTCATACCTACAAAAACACTATGTGTTCACTAACAACAGAAGCATACTAAACACCTCAGAGCTAATACAAAAAATCAAACACATCATACCCTCAACAGCCACCCTCACATCATTTGACATCACATCCATGTACACCAATAACCCCATCACAGAAACCATCAACATCATCAAACAACAATTACAACAACAGACAGACACCCCCAAATCACACATAAAAGAAACAACAAACATCCTAAAACGAATAACAGAGCAAAAGTATTTCACATTTGTCAACCAATTTTACTCACAGGAAGATGGACTTCCCATGGGGTTACCAGTCAGTGGACTCCTAGCAAACATTTTCCTCAACAACATTGAAAACAAAATATTTGACAACATAGTAAAACCCAAACAGTACAAATTAATTTACTGGCACCGTTATGTAGATGACATCATATGCCTCCTGGATGAAACACCCAGTCGCATACAAGAACTTCATAATGACATCAACAATGTTCACCCAAAAATAAAATTCACTATAGAAACAGAAAATGACAGAAAGCTAAACTTCCTCGACCTCTCAATACACAGAGACAAAAATCAACACAAATTCTCCATATACAGAAAGCCCATCACCACAAGGACAGCCATACACAAACACTCAAACAATCCAATTACACAGAAACAAGCCGGATTCCAATACATGCTACACAGACTAAACAAAACCCCACTTAGTGATGAAAAGTACAAAAATGAACTACAAACAATCAAACAAATAGCAAAAGAGAATGGATATGACACTAACATCATAGACAAATTAAACCACAAAATTAAAGCTAAGTTAAAAGGAAAAACTAACACACAAAAACAAACAGATCAGAAACAACACAAGCACGCAAAACATAAACCCACTGAACACTCAAAACCCAAACACCCACACACAGGAACAAAAATTAAACAAAACAGCAAATAAATGGCACACTCTCACATATGACAACACAGCAACACACAGAATAGGAAACATCCTCAAAAAGAAGGTTTGAAAGTAGCATACAGAACAGACAACTCAATACAAAGAAAACTAAAGACAACCAACAACAACACAGACAAACATAACACTTCTGGCATCTACCAGCTGACATGCCATGATTGTAACTCAGTTTACATTAGACAGACTTGCAGAGATTTCAGTACCAGATACACAGAACACAGAAGAGCACTAAAAAGCAATAGCCATTCCACATTTGCAGAACACCTCATAAACATGAACCACAAACCAACTGACATAAACACTGATCTAAAGATTCTGAAACACAGCAAAAGCCTCCCACAAAAATTAACAATCGAAGAGAACTACCATATACAGAAAGCCATAATAGAAAGAAAAGAAATAATAAATGAATACACAGCCCTCTGCAACGGAACCATATTTTCTGCCCTCAAAGAACTTACTGAAAACCTATAAACACACATACACACACACACACACACACACAAACACACACACACACACACACACACACACTAAAACGAAAACAACATTATTCAAAAACTCCCGCCTCTACCACAGTCAGCTGTTCCTAACACTACTCCCACCATTTTGTTTTCATAACATAAACATTGAGTGAAAGTGAAAGTGACACAGTGCCTGTCCACAACACGAAAAACAGCGCATATCCAACAAAGTAAGTGACCAAAACTTGCTATAAACACTTAGACATTTTGTTATAGAAGCATTAGCTACAATAAAATCAAACCAAAACCCAAAAACTACGTCCTGTATTTTCATAAAAATCCCGATATTTACAAGGTAACTATTCACCACATTAAATACACACGTTTTGGTTTGCAGATGACAAACTGTCAAAAACTATCAGTGACGTTTTGTGAGTGGAAGAACCACAAACATAACTACATGAGGTATTAAGGTAGGCCTAGCATACCTATAAAAATAAGAAACGATGTATAGTAGTCTCACAATTATCTGTAGTTTTTACTGTTAATGTACAAAAGTAACAATCATTCCATTGTTAATTTGACAGACAATAAACATCCCACTGATGATGCTACAACGCCAGCTAAACATGTATGGGAGAAATGAGAAAACATTTGTGTTTGCTCATGGCGGACCAAACCTATAAAGCTAATGTACCGTACTTCATTTCAGTAAAAATACACAAAAATGGGCAGCATTATCATTTACTGAAATGGAAACTTCATGTTTACAGTCATCAATGAGGCAATGTACAGATGTTTACCAGACGGAAACATTATGCTGAACTACTGTAATGTCATCGATATTTTCTCGAGTTCGTATCTAATACTCTTGTCCAGTAGCAGTCATATCGGAATGAATCTCTCTTCTTGTAGTCGAGAATTCGTAGGGTAATAGATGTCTTTAGCATCTCCCAACAAGAACGATAATTTTCCTTCATGTCAGGGGGCCTGTGGATGACTTCGGCAAACAGATATACAGAACACTAGATCCAAGACTGAGCAAATCAAATCAAATGTTTGTAAGGCTATAGGGCCAAACTGCAGTGGTTATAATTCCCTAGACCAACAAACAACTTAATCTAACTTATTCTAAGAACTAAACCCACACACCTAGGCCGAGGGACTACTGAAACCTCCGAGGGAGAGCAGACGCGCAATCCACAGCAAGGCGCCTTAGAGCACACTCCCGTGCGGCCAAGGTTGGTTGGTTGCGACAGGAAGACGAAACTGCTATGACCGTACTTGTCATAACATAGACGAGACGGGTTGCAGTAGCAACTACAAGATTTTGAAGATGATCCAGAATGATCGAAACATGTTAAATTAAAAAACAAATAAATAAATAAATAAATTACAAAAAATAACCATTTGCACCTATTGACGGATGTTATACGCAATAAATTGTTTCAGAAACTGCCAAGGTCATCAGTCCCCGGGCGGGAAGGGGAAGGAGTGAGGATAGGAAAGAAGGGAAAGGAAATGCAGTCCAGGGAGGAAAAAAGGAATAAAGACTGCTTTAGCTCGGGGTCTCATGCTCGCCATACATATACTCACGAAAGAACCGTGAGCCGCTTGGGAACGCTACAAGCCTGAGTCAGCGACGCACACAGGGGACTGCCAGATAGGGCAGGTGAGAATACGGGAAAGGGCAATTATAGAACAAAGATACGCAGAGCCTCCATGAAACGACACAAATATTACGTAAAACATACGTAAAGAGTTAATGAACGGGACCGATCCGTCGTTCTA
Organism: Locusta migratoria; assembly: GCA_026315105.1. NCBI lineage: Eukaryota > Metazoa > Arthropoda > Insecta > Orthoptera > Acrididae > Locusta > Locusta migratoria. The sequence goes on along the minus strand of CM048750.1, from coordinate 130,607,775 downwards.
GTTCGCGTCCTTCATGATTTATTTCATTAATTGCACTATAAAGTGCGGATAATTTTTGGACGTTTTTCTAAAATGTTATCTCTATTTAACATATTACTCAATACGTTGTAGATTTCGAGGAAAACCAAAGATAAAAAAAAATTATAATAAAATTAAAAAAACTTCCGCCATTAACTCCATATAAAGATAACTATAAAGTAAAATCGGGCGTATTTATATATTACAGCAACGACAGCAGAATGAAGCAGACACTCACACACTCAAAATATCATAAATAATATGAAACAGCACAAAAACGCACTTGAAGATGGGAATTATTTCTCGAAATGCGTCGTGCCAAATAAATAAACAAATCGTGACTGGAAGCAGTATTTTTGTTTATATACAAATCCATTTATCTCACAGTCGCAGGCTTTCAAAAAAATCCATTTCCTATTTCGTGTTGCATGAACACGACGTAGTGTCCACGTTAACAAATTTTAAAGGTGATGAAGTTTGTGTTGCTGGTTGAAAATTGCAAAATGTGGGAGAGATTTCCCAAATGAAATTCGAAAATGTACGAAGACAAGTAATTGAGCGAAAAGAGTTGACGGTGCTTGTAAAAGAAAATGTAAATGGCAGGAAAACGTAATATGAGCAAAGACACAAGAAAGTTTAGCTTGTTTATAAGATTGACCAGTTGAGAAATGTGAATTATGGAAACCAACAGGAGAATATGATGCGCAAACAGCAAGACCTCAAAATTTGTAAATTCTTTATGAAGGAAATGTTTTGTCCATATTAAGTTGGAACCAGAAGGCCATTCCTGGCGCGAGCTGATTCTTCGGCAATATGAAGAACCTGTAAGAACGATGTTCGCAATGCTCTAAATATAAAGAAGAAGAAAAGTATGGGTAAGTTTGTGTGGAATAAGGAACATTTAATTGACAGTAATTCTTGAATGAAAGAATGTCAATATTGTAAATTCTGGTTAATTTTCTTTCTTTGTCAGATATCTGAAGATGCCCTAACCGGGCGAAACATGTCACTGAAAAAAAAAAATATTTTGCAACCAAGAAATTCTTTTATTCAGGAATTCGACGTAACACGGTTGCTGTACCACAAACGCAAAAATAGAATACGAAGGCTTTGAGGAAGGAAAGAATGGACCTCGTTCTTTAGAAATAGTGCTACACAGACACACACATACACACACACAGACACACAGACACACACACACACACACACACACACACACACACACACAAACGAGCATGCGTCTTGTTGTTATAAACAGAGCCTCCGCGTCCTTCTGCCTAATGAGGTCGCTGCCAAGTCGCAGACCCAAATGTAAACACGAAAGGACGCTACGCGTCCTCTGGTGAACCAGCGAAGGCTTCCCTCTGCGGTCTTCCCTGCTCTGAATGTACGGCCCGGCGTTGCCATCTTCTTTGAATGTTTACCGTTTGAGCGAGGCCTCCGCAAAATATCTGAATGTGGCGTGCGAGGCCCTGCCTTCCAGACGGAGATATTGGCCCGGGCGGACGTTAAGCACGACAAGCCTCTTACTTCCGCATCAGTTGGTACGCCTGCCCCCACTGTGTCGCAGTCGCAGGCTGTCTACGCTGAGGGACGCGAACTGTTGGTACCACCGACGTCGAAACACAAATATTTGCCAGAACCCCGCAAACGATTGCGCTCGTAAGACTTTTCGGAAAAGAGGAAGACTATTGTGCACATTTGCACTACACTATCTAAAACTGACCAATTATTGCTCCATTGTATTAGCAAGTACAATCACAAGCCCATGGCTTTTCGTAAATTCGCTTGTCTCCGACGTACGTGGCTAGAGATTTACAGTCATAGTTTCCTGTAAGGGATTGAAATATGTAGAGGCATCATACAGTAAGGAAAATTTGTAACTATAGGTATGGCGTCTGTTTTTGTGACCGAATACGCCCGATCCCTTTCGGAAAATCTAAGTTACGAGGAAGAGGTAGTACTACACTCTTAGTCTGCAATAAATGGAGAATTTGAGCTGTGTAGGAAGCGTATATGGGTGGTCTAATTGGTTTACGAATAATATTGATCTGATGATGATCTTGTGATTTGACTTCATAATGGAGATTTTGCCTGCCCAACTCAATATTGCAATAAAATCAAGAAGTTTCGAGGTCGGTTCGCATGATGGAACATCATCAGTGCAGGATGCAAGTCATGATGACTCTTGCACTCAGTAGTAAACATTTACCAGTGGGGTCCATAAAATAGCTAAAAAGGTCTCTCTATTAAACGTTTAAACTTGTAACTTGTACAAGGAAGACCTATGTAATTATTTTATGGATCTGACAGTTAAATGTTTTATAAGGAATACATGAGTCGTGACTTCATTGAAATGATGCATCATTGGAATGGAATCAATATGTATTTTTTTAAATAAATTCATATCACCCAACTAAGCTAGAAATTTTTTGGTTTTACTGAAGATGATCCATGTAGATCGAAACCCATCATCGTCATAAAATAAAATATTATATGCTATACTGACTGCTTGAATCATTACATTATTCAAAAAATTGTAGTTCGCTGCTGTTTTCCGTAGGGACAACGGTCCATAAAATATTAATTGGTTTACGCTGGATCGAAGCACGAAATCCGCATTCGAATCTTGGTTGAGCATGAATTTCTAGCGTCATCATTCAGTTTATTACATTGTTCTGTAACAGACGAGATGAAATGTTATATATTTCTAAGAGCTAAGATAATGAATTAACAAGAGTGGTGCTCAGTACTGCGTAGACGCAGTCCTATTGTGTGTAGATGACAGGTACTCTACATCACAGTGCGCGAAGAAAATGGCGCCACAACGAGTTACGGCCTCGAAAGTTAGCGGAAATATAAGAGTCCGGCAAGGGAAAGTCTATACTGTACACATATTCTCCGTGTTTAACTGTAGCGACATGGCAACACGAATTCTACGAAGCTGCAAAGGTGTGAATGATGCTACCCTTGAGATCATTCGTAAGCAGATTATCCAGAAAAGGCCTCGCGTATGGCTGTGCCATTCAAGGTGCCATGCCATGTTCCTCAATGCATAATCTGCGGACGAGATGTATCATCGCCGGTGTGACGGAGCGACATGCGTCCTCGATGCGCCGTTTTAGATCATCTGGGGATGTGGGCTCAGTGACATAAACACGATCCTTTAGATATCCCCACAAAAAGGTGTTAAATCGGGCGACCTTGCGGGCCATGAATGAGGACCATGGCGCCGCAACCATCTTCCTGCAAACCTGTTGTTTAGTTCTTCCATACAGCACGCACAGAATGGGCTGGGTGACCATAGTGCTGCATCCACATACAGTCAGCAGTCTAACAGCGCATCGAGGAAGCTTCTTGCACCGTGACACCGGCGAAGTTACAACTCGGCCGCACCACATTTAGAAGGCGTATAGCATTATATGCAGCGTTTATGGTGTCTGTCCCTAAAACTTTGAAGGGTTGTAGCTCCCAGACTAACAGTGATAGGATTGTAGTTTAAATTGATTTGGACGCAGCTGGTTTCAACGAATCCAATGCACGATAGAAAAAAACCATTGTTCTATTAAAAATTATATCTTTGTGCTGTAACTCTTTGGAAAATGATACAATAAACTATGTTCATTGCTCCGCAGAAAGTGTAACATTTCGTGTGTTGACCTACCGCATTAAAATTTCCCGTCACCTATTATTTTATAAGTTACAGAGGCACACACACTTAGTGAAACACCCTGTATATCTACATTTTACAACGTAAATTTCTAAAATGTCCTTCCGTTTTAATACTTCAGCTGATGTATTAAAGTTCTTGGTACATTTCATAACATCCTCCTTCATAAAGGAGACTGACGGATAGGTACAGAGAAACAACATACTGCATGTGTCTCCTCAAAAGCCCTTGTTGCAGGGCATAAGTTTAAACGGGAACAAGTGCGCCATTAGCTCCTCTGCGAAATTTTAATCTGGCGCCGTCGCCGTCGCCTTGGTGCTCACTGGAAACTTTGTGTCGGCGCAAACTCGTTAACAGTCTGGCGCGCGGCTGGCACTCTCGCCCAAGACGCGATTAAAGCGCCTTTCAGCACGGCCCACTTACTGGCTAAATAAGGGATCCCGAATCTAACGTGGATGAGACGTCTAATATAAAGATTTGTCAGACTTTTCAGCCTAGCATTACAAGAAAAATATGTCCGAAAACATACACGCCAGTTTGAGTCTAGTGTCAGTTCATGGTGAAACATTTTAAATTAAATAACTGATTTTTTGTTATCACCTTGTTTTACAATAGTTTATTTGTACGATCTAGGTTTTAGGTTATGAACCCATATTCAAGTACTTTACACATTCCAAAGTTCTTACACCAGTGAAGACAAGCCATTACGTTACTACAGGTCTCCGTTTATCGACTTTAACACTGGAAGAAAACACTATTTACATTTTTAGATAATCCATATTGGATGTTAGAGAACCCGTGACTGTTAGTATAATGTAGGAACAGAAAAACGCAACCAGTCACTTTTATGAAATGGAGCATGCTTTATTCCATGAACCGGTTTTCGAACTTTTTCAAGTTCATCTTCAGATGGTACAGGAAGTTTATATTCATTTCGTAGCGAGATGCTGGGTGCTGGCTCTGTGGTAGGTAATTGACATGTGTGACCCTGTAAACTTCCTGTATCACCTGAAGATGAACTTGAAAAAGTTCGAAAACCGGTTCATGGAATAAAGCAAGCTCCATTTCATAAAAGTGACTGGTCGCGTTTTTCTGTACCTAGATTAGACTATTTACATTGCAATTTAGGGACTATTACACTTGCATTACATTATTAAAATAACCTTATGTAAATATCTATTGTACAAACATTGTATTTAATGATATTATCTCTTATTGAAATTAATAATTGATATTGTAACTCAAAAAATTGAATAGTTTATTGTACATGTCCTTGATTCTTGCAGATGACCGCCTCAGTTTACAAATATTATTATGTACTATGTGGATGTTACTTATAGCTAAAAGAAGTGAATAATTTTCTGTCGGTTAATTCAGTATAAAATTTTGCTCTGTGCGCATCTCTTTTTTAATCTGCAAAATTTCTAGTTGGTTCAGTTTTGCACGTTTACCTTATACATTTAAGATTTCTACATCTATGACGTATTTGTGCTCTTGCTCTAAGCAGCAAAAGCTTGGGCAAAAGCAGAATCTGGCTTCCTTAATCCCAGCTCTGTGGTGTTCCCTAAGCCTAGTACAAATTGACCGACCTGTCTGTCCTATATTACAGGACTGGCCATAATGGCTGAATTGTCTTCTGAATTGAAGACACTATTGCCTAAAGTAAGTGGGAAAGGCAATCTACACTATTTAACTTCAGATTTTTCAGTGGAATCTACTGGGTAGAGTAAGAATTCTGCTTGTTTCTTCCTTTTCTTTTCAAGAATGCAAGAGTAATAGTTCCTAAATTGCAATGCCAATAGCACTTTCTTCCAATGTTATAGTCGATAAAAAGAGACCTTTAGTAACGTAATGTTTGGCTTCACTGATTTAACAAGTTTGGAATCAGTAAAGTTGTTGAAAATAACCCGAAACATAGCTCGTACAAATGAAGTTTTGCGAAACAAGGCAATAACCAGTATTCAGTTATTTAATGCACACCTTTCGTATCCTACAATATAAAATACGATTTTCGGTATCTAGGATGTTTTATTTCAAGTGGGCTATCTGACAGCTTACAATTTCCGTAATAATTGATAGAATTAAAAATGGAACATGTTGTCATAATTCACTCGTAAGAGGGTAAAATACTAGTTTTGGAACTTAAATAGTGGCAACTATTTATTCACGACCGATACAAAAGCGTTACACGTTTACACCTTGAAAGTAGCCTGTTATTAAAGTAAGCAAGATCTCGATCAGTTGAGATCTGCGAATGTCAGTTAAAACGCTCACTGCTGTTTCAAATTACTTTATGAGTGGCCACAGTACATGCGCAACAGAAATTTATCTAACTGCTGACTCCGTGAGGGAGCAGCCAACGATTTAACAAACACAAAATCAATGTTAAAAAAATAATGAATGGATAATTAAACATGGGATGTGAAGCATAAAATTATAAAGCAGAGGTTTGATACTTTTAATCACAATCTATTCAGTAAAATAACAAGCAAATAAATGTGGGGAAACCAAATTAAGCCCACACCTTGTACAAAAGTGAATTAAATTATATAATTACTGCCCGTATTAAAATTGTTTCTGCCCTTTATGAATATGGAGGTAACGTGAGAGGAAATTTTCAAATACACAATGGGTAGCTGGAAGCACATTAATTCATTCACAGACTCGCGCATAATGATTGGTGGTACATTACAGTGCTGGAACACATGAAAGCAGCTGCGAAACGAAGCATCAGCGGCGCCTTGACTAGATGGCGGATGTCTTGATCACAAAATTTTAAATTATACTGTGCACTAACAGATTCATGTTCGGGGAGGCAGCAGCTCACCGTTCTTAAGTGCTACGTGGTGTGGGACCACGTTGAATTTCATAGCATTTACAAAAAGAAATTTACGTATATTTACAGTGACACGTTAATAGAAAAACTTTTTAACCTTAGGACAATATACGATTATTTACCTTCAGTTCTGATTCTGAAGAAGATCCATAAACCCGATACATGTATAATCAGCTGTATTTATAGTTCTATAAATACAGTTCCTATAACTAGCTGATACTTCTCTTGACGTGAGCCCTGATATGAAAGACCTTTAGAGTATGCTGACAAAATTGCAATCTAACGTATAAGTTTTAATGTTCGTTTGTTTGTCTTTTTGTTCGTATTTTATGCACGCCCATACCGTACATCCGATTGTGGTAAATCTTTGTCAACTCACTGCTTGCGCGAAAGTTATAGGCACAGTAGAATTAATTTCGTATGCTGCATGGCGAAGGGAACTTTACAATTACTTTCACGATGAAATGGTTAGACGGATATGAATGAAATTTGGACAGAAGTAGTTTATTGCCTGTTTAATATGCGGGATAACACCGTATGGTGGCTGGCGGAGAGTATCTTCCAATGGATTAATACGTTTCTTTCTGTTCAAGCTTAAGCAGCTGGACGGATTTAAATGATATTCGCAATTCATATAGGTTATATCCTGAATTAACACATGAGCTACCTTTAGTAAGCCACCGTACGGTACATGGAGGGTACTTTTCATGGACGGACGGTGCTGGACGGAATTGAATGAAATGCGGAATAAAGTTAGATTATACCCCGAATTAATACCAGGGCTTTCTTTCGTATGCTTCCGTAGGTGGATGACTAGGGTACGTTACAAAACTTGCAAATTGTTTTACTGGTCACCATGAAAGTCAGTAACATTAATGTATGTTTTCATGAAAGAGGTTTTTATAATCTGCATGCCAGCGAATTTAGCATGGCGGAGGGTATGTTGCAGCTTTGACCAGTCACCATGAAACATGGCGCATATATGTATGTTTTCATATATAGGAGGGAGAGGAGTGGGTGGTGGAGGAGACGGACAGAGAGAGAGAGAGAGAGAGAGAGGGGGGAGGAGAGACGGACGGAGTGGGGATGGTGACACGGACCGTTGAAAGGAGATAAACAATGGAGGGGCAGGAGAAAATGAACAGAGAAAGGGATAGATGGAGACGGGGGAGGAGCAGGCGTGTAGAGAGAAGGGAAAGAAGGAGGTGGAGTAATGGAAGGTTTGGACCGCTGTATATATTTTTTCGTATTCCATTCATAGCCATATCTTTCACCGGCCGCGGTGACCGAGGGGACTGAGGCGCTCCAGTCACGGTCTGCACGGCCACTACGGTCGGGGGTTCGAATCCCCACTCGGGCATGGATATTTGTGTCGTCCTTAGTATTAGCTAATTCATAAGTAGTTTGTAAGTTTAGGGACTGATGATCCCATAGTTCAGTCCCATAAACTCTACAAACATTTGAACATGACTTTCATCTGATTGCGATAAAACATCGTCATCTTACTTCTTGCTCGTGCACAAAGGTTGTCGACATAGTACATTTAACTTATGGTAGGTGGCGCTCGTGTCGTTGCGGCAAATGTATTTGAAGGGCCGCTGAAGTAGTGAGTTCTTTGAATGTAGCGCTTTCAAATTCCAAACGTTATTTGCACGATTATATCTTCCGCAGCAGCAACACGCCGGGTAATACTGCATATTAACTGAGTACTACTAAAATCTGATTATAGTGGATAATAACATTATATTAAATTGTATCAGGTAAGATTCTAAAGCAGAGCAGCTACACGTGGAGGCTACAACATTTATATGGTGGAAAGCGCTATAGACAGATGGCGTCGTAACAAAGCTACCAGACGTCCTCTGTTTGTACCCTTCAGTAGGGAATGTATACAGCCCTAAGCAGAAGAGTGATACCAACTTTGAGAAGCGCCAAGCCACGGACTCGTGCTTCGTACACCCAGCTGGACGGGTATGAAACACGTCAAATTGTGACCTTTCGAAGGTCCTTTCGGAGAACTGCCACATAAATTGGACGTGCTGTGCAAGTTGTGCAACGATGCTGGTTGCTGTGGTCACGTGAACATCTACCGCCCGGAAACGAGGTACTGGACGTCCGCGCAGTACAGACGTCCGCCATGAACGTCGCATTGGATGGCAGAAATGACAGATCGTACAGCTACCACAGCACGTACACAAACAAGCAACATACGCCAGACGTTCGTGAGCCCAGAGGTGTAAACTGGTTACTAGCAGTGGGACTACTGGCGTGCACACGTCTAGTGCGTCTTCCAGTCACGCAACAGCATCGACGCGCGCCGTTAAACTGGTGGGTCAGAGCTTCACTTGGAATGGCGGGTCATGGTGTTCAGCGGTGAAAGCAGATCCTGCCTGCATTGCAGCTGGACGTTCGGGGTAAGGTCGATGACCTAGCGATTACTGATTCGTAGAGCGGTTTCGTCTAAGACCCAGTGGTCACACCCCAGACCTTTGGAGCGCGGTAAGCTACACTACTGGCCATTAAAATTGCTACACCAAGAAGAGCCGGCCGCGGTGGCCGAGGAGACTGAGGCGCTTCAGTCACGGTCTGCACGGCCACTACGGTCGGGGGTTCGAATCCCCCCTCGGGCATGGATATTTGTGCCGTCCTAGTTCGTAAGTAGTTCCTGAGTAGTTTGTAAGTTTAGGGACTGATGACCCCGTAGTTAAGTCCCATAAGCTTTACAAACATTTGAACATTTTTTTCACCAAGAAGAAATGCAGATGATAAACGGGTATTCATTGAACAAATATATTATACTATAAATGACATATGATTACACTTTCACGCAATTTGGGTGCATAGATCTTGAGAAATCAGTACCCAGAACAACCACCTCTGGCCGTAATAACGATACGCGTGGGCATTGAGTCAAACAGAGCTTGGATGGCGTGTACAGGTACAAATGCTCTTGCAGCTTCAACACGATACCACAGTTCAAGAGTAGTGACTGGCGTATTGTGACCAGCGCGCACAGAATAACATAGAGAGGCCTTACAGTGACAGTGAAATGAGCGCGACACCCAACCAACATGGCGGCCGAACGCCGCCGGCCACAACTGCGAGCACAGGGGAGTTCATTGAGTCCGCTGTTAATTCCTTTTTCATATATTTTAAGGCATTGCTTTTCGACAATTTATTTTTGCCAATAATTACAAAGTTCAGCTAGTGATAGCAAATCATACTATTATATGAAATAGAAGCACATTTTTTCTCTGTCTGTCCCTTTAACGTTTTATAATTCCAGGAGTACTGAATGTATCGTCATGCGGTTTCTTTTAATTTCTACTTTAGAATCCTGGGATAATCTTAGGCTATATTTAATGTCAATACGAATATACGAAAAAAACTAAAATAAGAATCATAACGTAGAATCGCTTACCCCTTTCTGCACTGTAGCGGAGCCTAAACTATAACAGTTAGGCCAGTGTACATAGTATAAACTTGCAAAACTCCCAAACATCTAAACATCTACAAAAAAAAAAAAAAAAAAAAAAAAAAAAAAAAAAAAAAAAATCATTTTTTCAGACTACAGACATAGTGATTGTGGGAGACCTGTAAAAGTTATACATATGATCTCGCGGTCTCTTTTTTTTCTTTTTTTTATCGTCGTGAGTTCTATAATTCTATACTATGTACTTTGGCGCAGGTCTCATAGTTTACGCTACAAGGGTCAGGAAAGTGAGGAAGTGGTAAACCATTCTCCGTTATTATTCTTATTTCTATTATTTCTCATTTTCGTATTAGCATTTAATATAGCCTACCTTGAACACAGGGTTATACCGAAGAAATTGAAAGAAACTGCATCACGGTACATTCTGCAGTTCTCGAGTTAAAGTATTTCAAAGATTACCCGTGCAAAACCGGAGCGGCTCAGCTAGTTAGTAATAAAATAAATAAAAAGCGCTAAGTCATAATTATTGGATACCGAAAATTGTATCCCAAATTACAAACGTTTATCAATATTGATCACAAAGTACAAGGTGAGTGGGCAACAGAATTTCTGTTCGCTGGGGGGCAAGCTCGCTGAAAGTAACGAGTAGAATTTGAAAACTTCCACCGCTCTATTGTATCCAAATTTGTCAGACAACTAGGGGAACTATAAGAAAGTTGTTTAAGTAAGAAGAAAAGTTCATTTCATTGTCTACAACTTTTTCGAAGACGAAAATTTCCTGACCACAAAACAAGAAAAGTGGCAGGCGACTAACTTTTCCAAGTCACAATTTTTATTTCATATAAAAATAACAGTTTCAATAATTATTTCTATACAAACACAATATGTAATGTACTTGCTAAGAACACTGTTGAATTCCTTCAGTATTCACCTGTCTACCGGAAAAAATTGGTAATTTTTGTCCTATCCTAAGGGGTTCAAATGACAATGTAATTGAGGCGAGCACCACTTGAAGAACTACCCATTTACCTGCTCAAATCCGTTTCTACACCCAACCAAGATGGCTGCTGGGCTTCACTGCCAGTACGCCGATGTAGGCGGTGTAACCTCTCTGTTACTCTGTGCTCGCTGATTGTCACGATCCAGTTGCTCGGCCGCTATTGACCAGACGTTTCAGTTGGTGAGAGATGCGGAGAATGGGCTGGCCAGGGCAACAATCGAACATTTTACGTATCCAGAAAGGCCCGTACAGGACCTGCAACATGCGGTCGTGCATTATCCTGCTGAAATGTAGGGTTTTGCAGGGATCGAATGAAGGTTAGAGCCACATCTGAAATGTAACGGCCACGATGCTAACAAGAGGTGATCGAGACGTGTAACCAGTGGCACCCTATACCATCACACCTAGTAATATGCCATTCTGGCGATGACGAATACACGCTTCCAATGTGCGTTCACCGCGATGTAGCCAAACACGGATGCGATCATCATGATGCTGTAAACAGAATATGGATTCATCCGAAAAAATGTCGTTTTGCCATTCCTGCACTCAGGTTCGTCGTTGCGTCCGCCATCGCAGGCGCTTCTGTCTGTAATGCAGTGTCAAGTGTAACCGCAGCCATGGCCTCCAAGTTGATAGTCCATGCTGCTGCAAACGTCGTCGAACTGTTCGTGCAGATGGTTGTTGGCTTGGAAACGTCCCCATCTGTTAGGGATCGGGACTGGCTAGACGATCCGTTACAGCCATGTGATACGAGGCCGTTGGGTCAAGCAAGGCGTTTCTTATTGCCCTCCTGAACCCACCGATTCCATATTCTGCTAACAGTCATTGGATTGCCCCCAACACGAGCAGCAATGTCGCGATACCATAAACCGCAATCGCGACATGCTACAATCCAACATTTATCAAAGTCGGAAACGTGATGGTGCGCATTTCTCCTCCTTACAGAATGGATCCCAAGGACGTTTCATCAGGCAACGTCGGTCAACTGCTGTTTGTGTATGAGATATCGGTTGGAAACTTTCCTCATCCCAGCACGTTGTAGATGTCGCCACCGGCGCCAACATTGTGTGACTGCTCTGAATAGCTAATCATTTGCATATCACAGCTTCTTCTTCCTGTCGGTTAAATTTCGCGTCTGTAGCACGTCATCTTCGTGGAGTAGCAATTTTAATGGCCATGAGTGTACAAACCTCGTTCTCCCTTTGGTGTCTGAAGTACAGAATGCTGCTTTCTTGCAGCAGGAAGGTGACGTATCGTTCAGACAGGTTAATCCTCTGACACACAACACACTCCGAAGGACGTGCAGCGACGTTCAGCGCCAGCACAATCTCCGGACTTGTCTCCAATCGAGTGCGTGTGACCGCGGCGATGTGGCCGAGCGCACTGAGGCGCTATGCTCCGATGCGCGAGGCCGTTCCCTGTCGGGAGTTCGAATACCCCCTCAGGCGTGGATCTTTATGTCGTCTTTACTATAAGTTCATAAGTAAGTTTGAAAGATTAGGGACTGATTACCCCGAAGTTAGGTACCTTAAGCTTCACTAACATTTGAACATTCTGTGCACGTCGTGTGGAATATCGTGGAATGACAATTGACGCACGTAACTCGTCGACCCAAAACTCTATCAAAAGTACGTGAACAGAATAATGTACCAAAGACCGTATTCGCTGTCTGCATGATGGAGGCCCGAGTCAACACCTGCACTGCTGCCCGTAGACGCTACATCACATACTACAGTCGAGCCGAAGTACGATGTCCCTGTTGCTTGCACCAATCGGCTTTTAGCGCAGCTTGCGGCAGCAGACCATTGGAATAAGTTAGACGCGAACTTCGCTCTGCGCATGAGGGCGTCCGGATGCGCTGTGCACTGTTGCCAGTTCTGTCAGACAACAGCGACCTTTAGCTATACCCTCCGGCGGCAAACTAACTATTTGATAACATGGTTACATTACGCTGCGGCTGCCGGGGCGGTCTCCCAACATAGTAGGCGGTGCCATGGCTCTTCGTGTTTCGGTCCGACTATAATATAGGTGTTTCAGTATGGATAGATACCTGCTATCTTAGCACCGCTCAAACTATTTCTCTGTAAATATAATCAAATGTTCAAATATTTGTAAAGCTTATGGGTCATCAGTCCCTAAACGTACAAACTATGTTATGAACTAGCTTAAACTAAAGACATCTCAAACATCCATGCCCAAGGGGGGATTCAAACCCTGGACGGGGAATGGACTCATGCATCGGAGCATAGCACCTCAATGCGCTCGGCCACTCCGCCGTCGCGTAAATGTAATTATATCATGTACACGGATGTAGAAAATATCGTTAATGTGAAACACAGCTGGCTCTTTACTCACACGAAGTGATGAGTGCTATCGAAAAGGTTTCTCAAACTGATTCCGTATTTCTTGATTTCCAATAGGCTTTAGACACGGTACCTCACAAACAGCTTTTAATCAAACTGAGTGGTTATCGTATATCGCCCCAAATTTCCGATTGGGTAGGGGATTACCTGTCAGAGAGGACACAGTTTGTAGTAATCGATGGTAAGGCATCGACTAAAACAGAGGTGATATCGGGCGTTTCACAGGGTAGTGTTATTGGTCCTCTGCTGTTCCGTATATACATAAACGATTTGGGAGAAATTCTAAGCAGCTCTCTTAGGTTGTTTGCAGACGACGCCTTCTTTTACAGTCTAGTAAAATCATCTGAGGATCAAAACCAACTGCAGAATGATCTGAAGAAGATATCATTATGGTGTAAAAATTGGCAATTGACTCTAAATAATGAGAAATGTGAAGACGTCCACATGAGTACCAAAATAAATCCGTTAAACTTTGTTTACAAGATAAATCAATCAAAGGCGAAGGGCGTAAACTCCACAAAATACCTATTACTTCAGACTTAAACTGGAAAGAACACGTAGATAATGTCGTGGGAAAGGCGAACCAGCGACTGCGTTTCATTGGCAGAACTCTTAAAAGATGAAACAGAACTACTAAAGAGGCTGCATACACTACGCTTGTCCGTCCTTTTTCGGAGTATTGCTGCCCAGTATGGGATCCTTATCAGCTGGATTTGACGAAGGACATCGAAACAGTCCAAAGAAAGGGCAGCTCGTTTCGTATTGTCACGATACAGGGGAGACAGCGTTACGGAAATGATACAGGACCTGGGATCATTAGAACAGCGGCGCTTATCGCTTTGGCGTGGGCTTCTTGCGAAACTCCAATCGCCAACATTCTCCTCCGAATACGAAAATATATTGTTGACTCCCACTTACATAGGTAGAAATGATCACAGAATAAAATACGAGAAATCAGAGGTCGAACAGGGAGATTCAGTATTCTTTCTTCCCGCGCACTATTCGAGAATGGAATGGGATGACAATAGTATAAAGGTGGTACGATGACCCCTCTTCCAGGGACTTAAATGTGATTTGCGGAGTTTCCCATGTAGACGTAGTAGATGTACTCCATATGCACCGTTTAGACAATAAATCTTGAGTGAAACTCCAAGCTCCAAGAGTATTATTGCTGTTTGTTTTCGGCTATGTATTTTGATAAAGGACTTGTAATAAATTTAGTTCTTTTCCTGTATTTTGCACTAGCGAACAATGCAATATTTCGCAGTTGCTAAATATGCATAGGAATTGCGCATGCATCACGCACACCTTGCTATAACCCCTCTGTTCACCACTCCCCTCCCCTACCCACCCATTCCCATGCCTCTGTCATTACCGCCCCAGCTCTTTGTGTCTTGGCCTGTCCCTGCCCATTCCATTCGTTCCCTATTAACAGTGTTCGGTCAAATGGTGTTGAAATCTGATGTGAAGTACCCTCCAGCTTGAACTGTACGATATCCATCCTGAAAATGCTGTGGAAACTTTCATCAAAATCTGAATAAACCTGTAGATAGGTGTCAGTGTCTGTTCTCAAAAGCCACGCGGGAATGGCCGAGCGCTCTAAAGCATCTTGCTCCAGAGTGCACGGCTGCTCCCCGTCGAAGATTCTAGTCCTCGCTCGAACATAGATGCGTGTGCTCTCCTTAGCAAAAGTTAGTTTATGTAGCTTGTAAGTATATGACGTGATGACCACTGCAGTATCTTTACAATTTAATTTTTTTGTTGTCAAAAAACGCTGCCCCCAGCACCGTAAGAATTTTCATGAAGAGAGTGCCGTTCCTGCTGGTTTGAAGGTCAAGTGCATAAAATTTATCGCAGTCAGCTAAACGGTTGGGAGCGCATAAAATACGATTATAATCCAAATGGCTGTAGTATTACATTAGGATTTTTAAAAATATATCTGCGACGCTTGTAGCTGGTAACCGCTTTCTGTGGCAGCGAGTAGTGATAGTGTCCTATTTTTGATTTTCAAGTTTTTCTCTCGAGCTGGGAAGAAAGCGGAATTGCATTTCGTCTTTTCATGTTCTAGCCATTGTAGGATACAGACTGTAATGTAGCGCCTGTATGGTGTTTGGGTTTGGTGGGAGTCGTTAGCTGAAATATTATGTACTGAACTGGGAATAAATGGAAATGGCGGATTGTGATAAAAAGGGAATAAAAATTAAATTAAAACAAAAAGAATTAGAACGACTGTAAGGGTAACGATGGGCGGCTTCTATATTTTAAAAAGAAGACGATGTTACCTTCAGTAAGTACCATCTCGATGTGCAATGATGGTACGTCAGGGATCTGTAATCAGATATTATATAATTAAAGGTACACACCGTCGTGATCGGGAATTGGACGTATTAAAATCTGTTATTGTGCAGTGGGCCGTGTGCTAAATTTTAGTTGTGGGCTCCGCGTGTATGGTTGGCAAGAATGTAAGATAAACGGAAAAAATATTCGGATTTCATTTTAATAAATAGCTATACAAATTCGACTGCAGGTTCTTTAATCATCACTATCTTTGATGTAGGAATTATTGGAATAGATAAAAGCAATGAAACCGATTTAACAATTACTGCACTGATAATTATTATCCGTAATGGCGTCCAATTCCTTCACACTTCAAGTTCACGCCACTCGAGTGAAAAAGGACAGTTAAATGTAAGATGACTGCCATTTAAAATTTTATATTGATGTATTTCAAGTTAAAGATCATAATTTACAGGAGCGGCAGGCACTATACTTACACAAAATTGAGTATGACCAGGGGAGAGCCGCATGGAATACGTCTTATCTCCAGAAAGGCGATACGGAAAAAAAAAAAAAAAAAAAAATAAATAAAATAAAAACAATAATAAAATAGCCTTTATCACTGTTCCTTCTCCCGCAGTAAACCAAGGGATGTTGGATCACAGGTAATTTAATGAGAGAAAAACGATCTTTGCCCTACTCGAAATTTCTCTGATTAATGAAATTATTTATTTATTTATCTACGATTTATATTGTGTCGTTTCAATACGCAGCTCTTCGATCTCTTTACGCTTACATGTAAGTCTGTGAGCTTAGGGTGTAAAAATATCTGAATAATAATTAAGTTTCGTGGAATATCCTTCTTTATTTTACCATGATCTATCACTATCATATTAATATCATTTTCTATTTTTTTACCAATATCGTTGACTTGTATAATGATGCTTGGATCCATTGTTGCACTTATAATAATAATAATTCGAATGGAAGTTTCTAGATGTTATTTAAAGTAACATTTGTGACTAGATTTTTACTGCAATGCCTGCAAAGAATCTTCACTGTTAAACGAAGTTCGAGCAATTTCAAGAAATTTTACTACAAACAAAATCAACTTAGTATTTTTTCACGGTCATTTAGTTCACGAATCCCCCACTATAAAACAAAGTATCATCTTACAAAATGCAGTAAGACTATCAAAATAGGTTCATCCAGTAGGGGACCAAATAAGTGCAGAAAATCTAATAGGTAAAGTACGGGTTCCGTCACTTTCTTGTGTAGTGATACTTTCTGGTGTTGTCTTTGTTCAAACTACTACGACTGCTGAACATTGATCTTTTATGTTTTGTGCAGTAGATCACTTCTTCATAATTATTTTCTCAGTAATATTTCAAGACCTGTTCAGTTTTAATAGCGGTAGTTAACTTTAACTATAACGGCAACACCAAGCAAAAAGGAAAGCAGCAACATGGCGACGCGGCACAGAGGCTAGCGTGCTCTGTCTGCGGTTCCTCTATGATGACGCTCGTCCATTGTTATTTGGTCGAGCTGAAAGTTCAAATGTTTGTATAGTTTATGGGACTTAACTACGGGGTCATCAGTCCCTAAACTTACAAACTACTTATGAACTATCTAATACTAAGGACAGCACAAATATCCATGCCCGAGGGGGGATTCGAACTCCCCACCGTAGTGGCCGTGCAGACCGTGACTGGAGCGACTCAGTCCCCTCGGCCACCGCGGCTGGATTTTAGTCTGAGAGAATGTTCCAGAAGTTAACTAAATTGATACCAATCCTCATATTCCGACCAAGGTTTTCGGTTGTTTCTTCCACGTACACAACTTTCTTTCATTATTCTTAATCGAAGTGTTTATAATGATTAAATTATGTTCCGTGCAAAATTCTACCAGGCGATCTCCTCTTTTATTCGTTTTTCCCAATCCATATTCACCTACTATTTTTCTTTCCCTTACTTTTCCTACAACCGAATTCCACTCTCCCAATACAATTAAGTTTTCCTCTCCCTTAATTGTCGGAATAATTTCCTTTACCTCCTCATATATTTCTTCGATCTCCTCATCATCGGCAGAGCTAGTGGGCATATATACTTGTACTACTGTGATCGGTGTTGGCTTTGTATCTATCTTTGCTATGATAATACCATCATTGCGCTGTTGATAGTAGTTTACCCGCATTCCTATTTTATTCTCAGACCTACTCTTGTAACACCCCCAACTGATTTTGTGTTTATAATCCTGTACTCGCCTCACCAGAAATCGTGTTCCTCTTTCCACCGAACTTTACTAATCCCCACTATATCTAACTTCAGCCTGTCCAGTTCCCTTTTTAAATTTTGTAACTTCCCTATCCCATTAATGGATCTAACATTCCAAGCTCCGATCCGTAGAATGCCAGTGTTGTCTTTCCTGATGATCACATACTCCTGAGTAGTCCCTGCCCAGAGATCCTAATGGGGGACTATTTTACCTCCGGAATATCTTACCCAAGAAGACACCACCATCATATATTCATACAGTAGAGCTGCATGTCCTCGGGAAAGGTAACGGCTGTAGTTTCCCCTTGCTTTCAGCCGTTCGCAGTAGCTGTGTGGCAAAGCCACATTAGCTGATGTTACAAGGCCAGCTCAGTCAATCATCCAGACTGTTGCCCCTGTAACTACTGAAAAGGCTGCTGCCCCTCTTCAGGAACCACACGTTTGTCTGGCCTCTCCACAGATACCCCTCCGTTCTGGTTGTACCTACAGTACGGCTATTTGTATCGTTGAGGAACGCAAGACACCTCGCCTCGGCAATGTCTGGGCCCGACCAAGGTTTTCGGTGGGTTTTCCTTCGTTTTAAAGCGTTTGCCGGAACTGTTGAGCCCCCTCCCACTTATCCCCAATTGGGATCCCCTTTTGCCCCACTATCAGCAAGTCTGATTATTGACAGAATAGAACCGCGACCCTATATTGGCCGGATCTCAAATAGTCCGCTCTATCTTGGGAGTGGGAAAAACGGATTGATGTTTTTGCTGTTCTTTCTTTTTTCCAAAATGGTGACGCTCATTCAGAATTAACGATTACATTTGTTTTTAACTTTCAACTTTTTTTTTTTTTTTTTTTTTTTTTTTTTTTTTTTTTTTTTTTTTTTTTTTAAGCCACCCCCGTATTAAAAAAAAAAAGAGTAATGATTAAAATCGATCATTTATGGATCTTTTTATATATTCGCCTCCCATTAGTCAGTTATTCCTTGTATCTTTTCAACTGTGGAAATGACGAGCTAATGTTAAAAATTCTTATCTCTACTGACTTCTAAATCACGCCTTGCAACATTTCGTCGCCACCTTCTCAGAATTTAAAGCGTTCGAATCTTGAATTCCGCTGTTGGAGACACGTCACGCGCAGCGTGAACGAGGCCAATTATTTGCGTTCCGCGTTTCCATTACGCGGACGCATTCCGCGCGCGTCCCAGCAGGAAATTTTCGCCGCGTCTCGAGGCGGCGCTCGCCAGCCGTCGCGTGGCATCTGCTGCCCGCCGCGCTAGCGACACGTGAGCGACGCGGCTCTGCGCATGCGCGCTAGCCTTGCGACGCGCCGCGTTTCAATTTGTCGGCCGCGCGGCGCGGCGCGACCTGTGCGCGCGCACTCGCCTGCCCGGAGAACCAATTTCCTGCCGCAACTCGGCAGCCGTCTGTTTGCCCAGGGCGGAGGGCGGGGCCGGGGGCGGCGGATTTAGCGAGCGCTGCGTTTACCGCCACCTGCCGCCCGCACACACTTTCCGCATATCTGATGCCTTCCACATGCCGGTCTCTATCTGCCTGTCGTGCATAGCTGGCACGTGTGACATTCCAAGAAAAACCGAGTTACGTTCCTCACCCCGCAAAATATTGGGACTCTTTTTTCGTCTGCACCAATACAAGGCAAATCAACTTTCGACATAGCAAACAAGTGGCAGACGGCGATTCAGTGATAAAATACCAGTGAGATGTGATTCCATAATTTCTCCTGGCGAATAACAACTTCGAAAAACTTACGGGTATGCTGCCAGGTACCACAATCGACGACGGCCGATATTTTGGCAGGAGACCTCCCTGCCATTTTCAAGGCGAAACTGCAGTTTCGCCTAGTTTCGCCTTGAAAATAGCAGGGTGGTCTACTGCCGAAATATCGGCCGTCGTCGATTTTGGTATCTGGTAGCATACCCGTAAGTTTTTCGAAGTACCAGTGAGATGCATATTGGTCATACATGAAAGAAGTGCACTGGGTAGAAATCCGTGAGAGAACAAGACAGGATATTTGTCGCTGTGCTTTACACCTGTTTTCTCATGATGATATATATAAATTCGCAGCGATTTAACTGTACTTATAAAACAAATAGCAAGCTGACTCTTTGGAAGTGGACAGTTTCTTATAAAATCTCATGTGACAACTCCAATTGCTTTTATTTAACAAGGACGTAATTTTCTTGTAAGGCTTCGTGAACACGTGAGAACAATTGGATACAACCAGTCAAGTTTCTATCACAGTCTAACATATACATTCACGACACTCCCACAGATTTTTGTTATACGCTGCGATAGCAGCGCTCCAAGCGGCCGGCAAGCTATGTTTCTGAATACGATAATTCATGAGAGCAGATTGACTTCAGTATACTTTTTACATCAGGGAACGTATGTAGTGCCTTATAAATAGGTAATAATTTAAAAATAGCTCCCGTTTGTCTTTCTTAGGTTTCGTAAGATCCCTAACAAAGTAAGAAACGGTACATTACAGGACAGTTAATTTAGAATTATCCTGTAACATACAGTCTTTAAATGAATAATTTCATTTTCTATTAAAAATTACAATGTCTATGAAACACCAGGAGACATGCCCTTTAGCAGAGATACGTCAATTTCTACGCAGGAAAGTTAAGTATTCTTCATCACAACTCCAGTACAATCGGTGAGGGTGGAACATAGGAAACGTATACAAAATGCAATAAATACGGTATTTAAAGTACCAAACTAACCATCACAGCTGTAGGTGAAGGAAAAACGTCACAGACGTGGCAATATAACGATAAAAGCAACCAAACTGTTTTCCAACAAAGAAGAACCCAATCCCAGAATTGTTGCTACATCTGAACCAGAAACGGCAAGAATCATCAAAACATTGGTTTTTTAAGCTAAAGTAATTACACTTAAAAGAATATGCACGTATAAGAAAGACGAGTGACGTGTAAAAATGTGAGAATCATTAGACTCTATACCGAATTGATAGACGCCAAAAACTGTCTGTCATAGTAAGAACAGACCATAAAAGAAATTTGTTATACCATTATGTTTACATTCAACATACTTTCAGCGGAATAAGCTACAAATATACGCATATTCGTAAATATTTGTTCATGAGAAAGTTGTTCTTTATACCACTGAATCTTTGAAATTAGGCTGTTTTACATTAATTTCCGTATTATTTTTGTGACTCGATATTTTAATAATGCTTGTAACGCAAAAATTATACTAAGTATTTCGTTAATTACGTACAAAGCGATTAAAAACATTACTACTTCGGCGGCTTGCCCACCGCTAGGAGCGCTAGTGTCGCAGCAACGAACATGTCGCGAATCGGGAGACGCGGGTATTGCTAGAGACGTCTGGCATCCGCGAGCAACTGGCTGAGGGAGTAAGCAGGAATAGCGTGGAGATAGAGACCGCAAAATCTCTCGTTGAATGTGTGGAGATGCGGGTCGGCGGTCTTGCTGAACTTGTCGGAAGTGTTGATTCGCGTGTCGAAGACGCGCTCACACAGGTGAAAACTGTGCGCGAACACGTCGAGAAACACGTAGAAACGGTTCAAACCATTATCGGTTCGGTTTCTGGCCACGTCGATGTTGTGAGCGCTGCAGTTACTAGTGTGCAGACGACAGTAGAAGATGTCGTACAACGGATTGCACGGGTCAAATTATACCCCGTGCAGCCCTTAAACGAGAATTGTGACCATGCTGAGAACCACGTGTGCCTGTGGCTCGGCAACTAGAGGTGACCGCATACAGTATCGGTCGCGCGGCCCGTGTCACTTGTAACAGCCGCGACGAGAATGCAAGCCGTGATTCAGATTCCGCTTTTGAGGACGAGAGTGAGCCTCATCGGGCAAGCTCCAGCCGTGATCAAAACAGGACTGCACAGTCTAATCGGGGTCCAGCACCGGGCTTCGATTACAACCACTTTATAATTGTGCGTAAATTTGAACTATTCCGGAACTCGCCCGCTGGAATACATCCGCAAACGTGGGTAGACCAATTTTACTTCCCTGTTCCGCTGAACTGGCCCGAAGGGCATAAAATCAAGTTCGTGTGCGGTCATCTGGAAGGCGAACCCGCGACACGAATGAGATTGTTCCCAAGGTTTGGCGAAAGCTTTGAGAGCTTCGTACTGGTCCGAGAAGCAGCAGGACCGTGTGCGCCACAACAAACAAATGATGCCGACCTTCGGACAGTCGAACTTTGCCAGTCCGACCGAGTTTTTTCAGCACACGCTAAATAAGAACTATTATTTAACCAACCACTATCCGGTGCCTGAACTCATTACAATTTGTTTCGGTAAGCTGCCGCGACATCTGCGCAACACTCCCTTAGCAGGGAGATGGAAAGACGACGTAGAGCAGCCCTCCTAGATCTAGATTTTGATTAAGACCCCCTGTAAATTAGCTTTCGAGTCAAACAGAGAAAGGGGATTAATAATCATCAAAATCAGGCACCGGAGAAGGAAATAATGGTTCTATTCGGCAGTCCCGGGGAAACCAGCAATGGTGCAATAAAAATGAAAACGGGTACGAAAGTGACTTCCGCGGAAAGAAAAAGAGTAATCAGGGCAACGGCAGTAACTGGCACGCCGATAATAAAGAACCGCGTGAGGAAAACTCCAAGCGTGTTCACTGGGAGCGGCCGTGTATAAGTGTCTAAGTACTTTCGCCCGACCCGAAACATAACAAAAAACTAGATGTGCAACCCGGACCATCGACGTAAAAACAATGGCGTTCTCGCTCTGTTCCTCCCTGCTCAGAGTCTGACGACGAACAGGGGACGGAACAAGTTAGACTGATAGGGTTTGACGACTTAAGGGAGGTCCTCTTAGAGGAGGAACCCGAGCCAAGCGATAATCTAATACAATCCGTCCTGACGATTTCAGTCAGAGATGTGAAGCTACGATGAATTCTCGATACAGATAGTGTCGTCTCTGTAATGAGTGAGGCGGCATACGAGCGCTACCGAGCAGTGGCATATTGGCCGGAACTCCCGCTGCAATGCACCAAGGTCAAGGGTACCTTGGTTTGGCATAGCGTAGAGGTACGGAGGCAGGCCGAGATTGAATTCTCATGTTAGATACATGTGTTTGTGGCCAACTTTATCGTTGTGCCGTCACTAGTTCTAGATGTGTTGCTAAGTGTGGAATTTTTGATGGCGCCGCATACTACTTTGCACTTTGGCGAAGGCGAAGCGCGCCTTCGGCTGAATCCGAAAGAAATTAGGTTAAAATTCAGTGAGTGCACCACGAGGCTGAGTTCCGTGGGTGTGTGTTGCCACTTTTTATGAGATTATCGGGCGATATACTAGCCAGATCCGATGCTCTCGGTGTATGATGACCCGTTTACACTTCTCATTGATTGTGAGAAAGTAGACGTCCTGACCGAGATCGACCAAAAAGTGAGTTCGTTAGATGGTGCCTCAACCCACGCGAAAGTTAATTTAGATCCCATTTTGCCGGCCGCGGTGGCCGAGGGGACTGAGGCGCTCCTGTCACGGTCTGCACGGCCACTATGGTCGGGGGTTCGAATCCCCCCTCGGGCATGGATATTTGTGCCGTCCTCAGTATTAGTTAGTTCATAAGTAGTTTGTAAGCTTAGGGACTGATGACCCCGTAGTTAAGTCCCATAAGCTATACAAATATTTGAAACATTTGAAGATCCCATTTTGCAGAAACATGCGACGGTTTTCTCCAATGCCCCGGGCACGATCAAAGGCTTTCAATATAACTTTAAAGTGTGGCCACACAACAAGTTCTTTGTGAAGACATACCAAATTCCATGGGTATACAAGCGGGAAGTCGAGGAGGTGATTGTCTGGATGTCAGCGGATGGCGTCATAGAAAACTGCGAGTTCATATGTCCGTTGTTGATCGTCCCCAAGAACGACAAATCGATGACTTGTCCTGGATTCGAGGCAAATAAACACCATAATTGAGCCGGAGACTGATCGAACGCAGACATTAGATGCACTCTTGCAGAAATTCCACGGCGTCCCTGTGCTCTCCTCGATCGACTTGTGGGCCAGCTACTGGTAAGTAGAACTTGACCTCGCTTGTCGGTCTTACATGGCCTTCCTTTGCTTCGGAACCTGTTATCAGTTTAAAAAGCTTCCTTTTGGCCTTAACATCAGTTTTGCCGCCTTTATTCGTGGCTTTCACTCTATTTTACCAGGGGAATTGCGGCGGCGCATCACCACCTACGTGGATGATGTGCTGATCGCAGAAAATTGATGGGAAAGCCACAAATAAGTTTTAGATCATGTTTTCCAGCAATCAGGGGTAAAGTTTCGGTCTGCCGCAAGTCAACTTTCTCGGGCATATTCCCCCGGACGATAGTAAACTAGACGCAATCCGAGATTTTCCCGTTCCGACAACAAAGAAGCAAGTGCATGCCTAAATTTTTACAAAAAGTTTCACCTCTTCAAATCTTGGTACACATTCCCCTGCGCACTAACGAGTAAAAACAAGCCGTGGAAGTGGGACGCGGACGCACACTCTGAATTTGAGAGGGTTAAGCAAGACCTGGCTGCGCCTTTGCTAGCACACCCCTATCTTTCCAAGAAAGAACGACAGTTCGAAAACCGGAATTGCTGCCGAGCTGTTTCAAGAGTTTGAAGAAGATGGGGTCGTGCACAGGAAGACAATTGTGTTCGTGAGTCGTTTTCTTACTAAATGCGAGAGGAATTACTCAGTGACAGAGCTGGAAGCCCTAGAGGTCGTTTTCGGATTTACCAAGTTCCGTGGATTTCTTTTCGGCCGAACGGCGAGGGTATATACTGATCACGAGGCAGCTTAAAATCTGCATGGAATCCAGCTCTCTCACTTCTCAAAAGCACAAAGATACAATTAATGCCTTCTCACCGATTGAAAACTGATGTTTACTATCGATGTGTGATGACGCTGTTTGCTTGCTTGCTCAGTGTGTTTTCTTTCCTGTAGTCATTTAAAACCTAGTTTCTGAACGTCGTTGCACATTGATTCCTAGTTGCAGAAGGAAGGTTAGGTTTTAACGTCCGGTCGAGAGCGAGTTAATTAGAAACGGAGCTCAGTTCGGAGTTTGGGTGGGAAAGGAATTGGGCCTTACCTTATCAAAGGAACCATCCAGGCATTTGCCAGAAGTCATTTAGAGAAATCGCAGAATACCTAAATCAGGATATCCGGAGTTGGGCTTGAACCACCGCCTTCCGAATGTGCGCCCAGTGTCACTGCAGCACCACAGTCTTTTGGATTTCAGAACCTCCACACGCACGATAAAACATGTTTTTATTTCACCAAAGAAACTACACTATCACAGTTAATTAAGCAGTACAGTATTCGTAATGCTTCATTACAGACAGCAAACGTTAACATCATACCGGATAAGGCAGGTACCGGAATTGTTGTTGTGGTCTTCAGTCCGCAGACTGGTTTGATGCAGATCTCCACGCTACCCTGTCCTGTGCAAGTATCGTCATTTGAGAATACGTTCGGCAGCCTACATCCTTTTGAATCTGCTATTCGTCCCTCGGTCTTCCTCTACGATTTTTACCCCACAAACTTCCTTCTAATGCTAAGTTGACAATTACTTGATGTCTCAAAATGTGTCCCACAAATATTTCCCTTCTTTTAGTCAGGATATGCCAGGAACTCTTTTCTCCCCAATTCGGTTAAACACCTCCTCATTAGTTACGTGATCCGGCCTTTTAATTTTCAACATTCGTCAGTAGCACCACATTTTGAAAGCTTCTCTTTTTCTCTGAACTCCTTATCGTCCACGTTTCACTCTTACACAATGCTACACTTCAGACCAATTTTTTCAGAAAGGACCTCCTAACATTTAAATTAATATTGGATGTTAACAAGTTTCGCTTCTTCCTAAACGCTTTTCTTCCCATAGCCATTCTGCATTTTAAATCTTCTTTACATCGGCCATCAGAAGTTATCATGCTACCCAGATAACAAAACTCATCTACTACTTCTATTGTCTCATTACCTAATCTAATTCCTTCAGCATCGCCTGATTTCCTGACATTACATAACATTCCCAAAAGTATTCTCGCTTATAAACGCAAATAATTCCCTCAAACTACTAGGGACTAAATGCTGTCTGTACCAGTAAATGCCAATGAAATTATTAATTCAAACTGCATTTTATGCTGCAAGTTACTGTTCAGCTACTGCGTTGGAGGCGTGTGCGTAGCCGTAAAAAATACGATGGTGGATAGATTCCAAATCCGAAATATCTCGACGCAAACATTATCATCAGGTGTTTTTATAGACCTCTGTTTCAGCAGTAATAGTGGCATAACATATCAAATTCATAATTTATAAAGATAAATTTTGGAGCTTTCACATTACAAGTTGTATAAAACATTACAAAGTATTAATTGTAAACATAATATTATTTTGCTGTTGTGGAATTTATCACCATTCGCCGGATTGTATGAAAGGTGATCTGGTATCGGTATACGATATTAACTAATGATTTTTATAACTGAGAGCATCTTCAAGTTCTTACCACGAATATGGCAGCTGATGACGTTCAATGGAACGACATGGACACGCAGCTTATGGCCGTCTTCTGGAGCATTTTGGTCCGTTCCCCGCCACCAGCTGTCTCCACTTTTCTGACGGCCTGAAGGTGGTCCATGAAAACTAGAGAAAGGTCTCTGTCTTCATGAAATTTCGTATGCTGCACGGAGGAGGGTTCTTGACCCAAGACTTCGACACGTACAGTTTTGTTCTAATCTTGCAGAAATTTTACACACTTTACCATAAAAACAAAAGGGCCAACAAAAGTCTTTTACACCGTTCAACTAATTGTTAAAAAGTTCGCTCACGTACGAATGTTTTCATGGAGAGGGGTTATTTAAAACGCTGGTATGGTGCATGACAAAATGTACCATGTAATAAACTCTGATGGTGTTCTGCTGATCAGAACGTCCCCGCCGGTGGTTCGAGTCCTCCGCCGGGCATGTGTGTGTTTTTGTGTGTGTGTTTTGTCATTAGTGTAAGTTAGCTTAAGTAGTTTGTAAATCTAGGGGTTTACAAACATTTGTCATTTGGTGGACTGGACAGGACGAGGAATTGGGGGAGGCGTAAGATGGATCGAAAGAAGGGAAGGAGGAAATGGGCAGAAAGATGAAGAGATAGGGAGAGAGAGGTTTGAAGATAGACTGCGAGACTGAGAGGTAGCGGGAATTTTGCTGTACCATTTATTAATTTATGTTTCATATTTTTCTCTCTGGTGGGACCCTTTAACCGAGTATTTACTTTTTCTGTCTTTTATGACCTTTATTACTGTGGGAGCACATATGTTTATTTAATTCCTTCGTAGTTTGTCTCTATGAATTCGTTTCTGTAACTCGCTTAAACGCCGTAGCACAGTGGAAAAAACACATACATTATAAAACATGGAACCTGTAACCTATAGAAAATACACAATCATTCTTTGAAATGTCTAAGACTAGAAACATGGTGCACACCACAAGACTTCCGTGTCCGTATTGTTTCCAGTTCAACCGCATTCTCGTGAACAATCCGTCTTCTACGGAAGAAACTGGAAGAAACTTTCAAGACACTTGTTCGACAAACGACACGAACGAAGACTTTTCCCCCCGACCTCAAAGTCGCGTACTACACTATGCTTCTTATCATATTGGCGCCTTTCCTCAAGGACCTGTTTGATATGTTCAATGGCACGTTTAACACCTCGCTGTGCCTTAATGTGACCGGTGCATCAAGAGGTATTATCTCCTGTACCTTGTCCTCTTCAAATTCATTTTTCAAAACGAGCCTCGGCGACATAGAGGTAGAATCACTCGGCAGTTCATTGATGACGTGCTGGAACCCCTGTATATACTGATCCCAGGCGCGATGACGTCGGCACAATTTCCCCAGTTCTTTCATTACGCGCTCGCATGGATTTGACTCAGGGTGATAAACGGAAATAAAAAAACGTTTTATGCGTCTCCGCTGGAGCGTCCTCTTCCAGACAAAAGAGCGAAACTGAGGACCTTTGTCAGATAATACCTTATCGACGTACCCAACTTGGGACAGGAAGACTTTGACAAATGCATGTGATATATACCTGCTCATGGCTCTTTTTAAAGGGGTTAACGTTACATATTTCGAGCTTAACTCGACGGCAATGAATATGTAACTGTTTCCACCAGCTGTCCATGGTAAGGGACAAACAGATCCACGGCAGCAAACGAGAAGGGATAATGGGAAACTGAGGAGCAAGGCGAGACACTGTGGGAGCTTTGGACTTCTGACATGCTTTACAAACAGCAAGAATTTTGCGGATCCTCCTTTCTATGTTTGGAAAGTAGCAGGTATCACGGAGCTTAACAAAACATTTATGGGGCCCATAGTGCGCGTAGCTAAGGTGTATATACCAAATGAGTTTGTTCACCAACGCATCCGGCAAACACACAATCCAGTTAGACTTCCCGGGGGCCGGCCGTGGTGGCCGAAGGGACTGAGGCGCTCCATTCACGGTCTGCACGGCCACTACGGTCGGGGTTCGAATCCCCCTCGGGCATGGATATTTGTACCATCCTTAGTTGTAGCTATTTCATAAGTAGTTTGTAAGTTTAGGGACTGATGACCCCGTAGTTAAGTCCCATAAGCTATATAAACATTAGAAGTTGAACTTCCTGGGGTTACAATGGCGGAACAAGACGTAATTCCTAATAAGGTAATACCTAATCGACGAGGTAAATATAGGAAAGGTTGGGGAAATGCCAGCCGACTATATTATAACCACATACAGCTTCAACAAGCCTTTCAATATAACAATTGGAAGTAGGGAGAAGTGGGAGAAAAAAGTTCGGCACCGTACGGTGGATTTTGTCTGGTTCACTGACGGGTCAAAATCAGACCAAGGCGTCGGGGACGGGGTATACGGGGTGCAGTCAAGACTGGAGGGCGTCATCTCTCTATGGAAACTGGCCTCAGTATTCCAGGCCGAAATCACTGCCATCAGGGCGTGTGTGGAGGAGAATTTGCGTAGGTGCTACAAAGACCGTAGCATCTATATCTATTCAGACAGCCAGGCAGCCATGAGATTACTGGCAGCTCCTGCAACAAGGTCTAAATTGTTGCAGAATGTCTCAGGTTTCTGGTGAAGCTAGGAGAAAGCAATAGAGTAAACCTATTGTGGGTCCCTGGCCACTCGGGGATCAGTGGCAACGAACTTGCCGACAGATTAGCCAGGATGGGGGCAGAGACAATCACCAAGGCAATGATCAAATTGGAGCTACGTAACTGGCTCAGAAGACAGCACGTTGAATATTGGACCAAAGTCTATCAACAAAAACATGGCAAGACAATGATGCCAAAGCCATGTTTTAAAAGAAGTTCTGCAATCCTCGGCCTGAAAAGGAGAGATATTGCTGACAGGCCATGGGAATTTCAAAAAACACCTACATACAATGGGAATAACAGAAGAGGACCCTAAATGTAGGATCTGTGATGACGGTGATGAAACTGCATCACATCTAATCTTGGAATGCATTGCATTGGAGAGTAAAAGGCACAGAACATTTGGGTCAACCAGACCCGAAGAAATTGTGCCTAATAAAGAACTGGTAAAGCGACTCCTTGCACTGTTCAAGGACATTGGTTGGCTTTACTAGATATACAGGGAATGACTCCGCACAATAAACTTAGTATCACCACGGATACTAAAAAGGCCTTAATTTTAGATGATGGTCGAAACACACGTCTCACATCATATTTACGCTAGATACGGCCATTCTTGTCGGAAATACTGCCAACGTACGACAGAAAGGACAATGCCTTGGGTGACACCTCTGTGCTTTCAACACTAGCCCGTGGCTAGCGTCGCGGCGTGTACGACATTCATTACGCCATAGATTGCAATTCTGTGCAGCAAATGATGGCCACCACTTTCAAAATCTATTGTCCTGACATGTCGGGACACACTCTATTCCACTCGGTAATTGAAAACGGAAACCACGTGTGTACGTGTACCTCGCCCCTCATGGTAATGTACATGTGCGTCAGTGAAAAAGGCCAATAAAGGTGTTAGCATGTGGACGTAATGTGCTGTTCTAGTCTCTTCTGTACCTAAGGTACATCACCGTTCCCTTTGGATCCCTACTTAATTCGGTAATCTCCGATACACACGATCGAAAAGCAGAGGAGTGATATTCAAGCGTCAACTTTAGGTTACAATATCTCCGGATATAATTAACATTTTACAATGCAACATACGGCACTGATTAAGTATTTATTTATATTTTCAGATGTGCTAACAAAACTAACGGGGTGCCACTTAAAAAAGATAGGTTTGTGTTAAAAACTTACTTCCGTGCATTTTTTTATGGTTTGTATTAACCAATTACACTAGCCCCTCTCCTCACGTTCGGTCTGTGGAATCGGTTCGTCAGTATTTGATGTGGTTTACGAAATATATCCACCGGTAATGTTAGGTGACTCACCCTATATATATATATATATATATATATATATATATATATATATATATATATATATATATATATATATATATGGGAGACTACTCTGAAGATTCCTACTTCCTTTTGGACCTTGATAGTAGCCTTAAAATTTATATAGGGTATGTCAGGACGAAAGGCTCATGCTTTGATAATACTGGTGACTCTGAACCAAAAACTTCTAAAGAACGTATGTCGTTTCTTAACCACATCCGGGTAAACCAATGAAAACAACTAGGGACGAAAAAGTTGCAGGTGGCAGTAAATTATAATTAGGTATGCTTTGTTTAATTCTCTAACTTTCCTAACAGAAGACTTTCGAATTTTACCGTTATCTTCAGCGTATTTGCTCCTCTATCCTGGTCGTTGGATCGATTGCCGCAGTCATTGTTTGGCCACCGATTTTAGCCACATTGGATTACTATTTATTTGTAATGGTGCTAAAGAGCCATGTGAACCCATCGCAGAGTGGACACGAGGGATAACAACTCCTCGTTCGTATTATTCCTGCATGTGCTCAAGTAAAGGAGAGGAGAACTGAGCGATCGTCAACACAAATGTCTACAAACGCAGCAAAATTCATTGAAGTTGATGTTGGACTGCTTGAAAATCTTCTGTTGTGAAAATTCACCATTAAACAAATCATAACATAATAGTATATCAATTTACTATCACCTCGTTGCGAGTTGTTTTCTTTGGTGTACCCTCAAACGGTTAAGAAAAGGGCATATGTGTAAAAGAACCTTTTCCTTCAGAATCAGCAGTAGTATCACCCTGAGAGAGCCTGAACCTTTCCTCGTAATAGCCCCCGTATATTCACGTATTAAACGTGTTACTAATAGCCCAACCAAATTCAAGAATAATACACTCTAATAGCCCTTCTAGTTAATTAGTGATAACCCTCTCCACCCCGTGCACCCTGCCTAAGGACCCGCAAGGCGCCTCATGCTAATCTACTTAGCTTTCCCTCGAACGCCTCCATTCCCTCCACTAACACATTCACCCCTTCTGACAAAGGTTCCCGGCAACGTCGAAGCTTCGCAAATCTAGCACTCTATTAGCGTATGCGCCTCGGGGGCTCACAATCTACTTAACAGCTCAAGAGAAGGCTAAATCTCGCCGAGACAAGGTACTAGTGAACGGAGTTCGGCGAATGAAACACAAATGCACGAGGCAGCGTCACTCCCCTCTTTCGAGGATATCAGCTACGGCGGAGCCCACGCTTGTCACGATACCTCATGTAAGCCGCTGTAGATCTACGCTAACGTCATCTCGGACAAATCGAAATGCCCGTATCTACAGTGCTGGCCACCTCCGTTTCTGACATCGAAAAAGCAAAAAACTAGTAATGCCTACCAGTAGGAATTACTTAAATCTGTATTATTATGTCCCAAATACTAATCTAGCTCTTAATTCACACGACGTGATGGGAGCTATCGACAAGGTTTCGCAAATCTAATCCGTATTTCTTGATTTCCAGAAGGCTTTTAATCAAATTGCGTGGTTATGGCATATCGCCCAAAATTTGCGATTGGATAGGGGCTTTTCTGTCAGAGGGGACACAGTTCATAGTAATGGATAGTAAGGCATCGACTAAAACATAAGTGATATCGGGAGTTCCACAGGATAGTGTTATTGGTCCTCTGCTGTTCCTTATTTACATACACGATTTAGGGGAATATCTAAGTAGCCCTCTTAGGTGGTTTGCAGACGACGCCGTCATTTACCGTCTAGTAAAATCATCTGAAGATCAAAACCAACTGCAGAACGATCTTAATGACATATCACTATGGTGTAAAAATTAACAATTGACTCTAAATAGTGAAAAGTGCGAAGTCGGCCACATGAGTACGAAAAGAAATCCGTTAAACTTTGTTTACAAGATAAATCAATCAAAAGTGAAGGCCGTAAACTCCACAAAATACCTAATAATTACTATTACTTCAGATTTAAATTGGAAAGAACACGTAGATAATGTCGTGGGAAAGGCGAACCAGACACGGCGTTTTATTGGCAGAACCCTTAAAAGATGCAACAGAACTACTAAAGAAATTGCATACACTACGCTTGTTCGTCCATTTTTGAAGTATTGCTACTCAGTGTGGGATCCTTATCAGGTGGGTTTGACGGAGGACATCGAAACAGTCCAGAGAAGGGCAGCTCGTTTGGTATTGTCACGATACAGTGGAGACAGTGTTACGGAAATGATACAGGATCTGGGATGGGAATCATTACAACAACGGCGCTTGTCGCTGCGGCGTGGGCTACTTACAAAACTCCAGCCGCCAACATTCTCCTCCGAATGCAAAAATATATTGTTGACTCCCACTTACATAGGTAGAAATGACCATCAGAATAAAATAAGAGTTATCAGAGCACGAACGGAGAGATTCAGGTGTTCTTTCTTCCCGCTTGCTATTCGAGAATGGAATGGGAGATAAATAGTATAACGGTGGCTCGATGAACCCTCTGCCAGGCACTTAAATGTGATTTGCAGAGTATCCCATGTATATGTAGATGTAGAATATCTACGGTGCTATGCTCTCTGCAACTAAGAACGTCGCTATGCTACCAAGTTATAGCGAGGAAAGATCTGCGGTGGTGCTGAGTTCATACGAAATTACAATTTTGAACAAATACATTTATTACTACAATAACTCGTCCAGGAAAACACTCACCTATTTACAGTTTATAAGGCCACGAAAACAGGCAAGACATTTAAAAAATAGCCCTTTGAAACATTTAATCGCAATTGCAATTTGTGTTTGCAAGCAAGTGACAAAACAGAAAAGTAAGTGTCTTACCCTAGGAGCTTCAAGGTATATCAGATTACACGGAGTAGCAACCAAGGGCAAATTTTGCCCTAGTTACAGTAAACTGTATGACACGTAAAACGCATTTGTTGTAAGTAATTCCCTTTCCAGTCTACGTTTGATAGGAAATAATAATTCCATAACTGAAAACGTAATTTATGAACACGCAAAGTGAATACACCAAGTAATAATAGTCAAAACTATAACAAAAATAATTTCTATAAACTACAATCATAAAGTCTCTACTTGAAAACACAGGATATCCCAAGTTTTACTCTTTGATCAAATAACTGAATAATATTACACATACAATATAAAATATATTTCATTTTATATAAATTTTGTTATAGATTATATATAATATAACAATGTGATATAATATAATAAATAATGTTGCTGTGGTCTTCAGTCCGCAGACTGGTTTGATGCAGCTCTCCACGCTAACCTGTTCAGTTCAAGTCTCTTCATCTGAGAATACTTTCGGCAACCTACATCCCTTTGAATCTGCTTACTGTATTCGTCTTTCGGTCTCCCTCTACGATTTTTACCCCACACACTTCCTTCTAATGCTAAGTTGACGACTACTTGATGTCTCAGGATGTGTTCCACAACCTATCCCTTAGAAATTCCTTTTCGCCGCAATCTGTTGAGCACCTCCTCATTAGTTACTTGATCTACCCATCTAATTTTCATCATTCGTCTGTAGCACCACATTTCAAAAGCTTCTATCATCTTTTTGTCTGAACTCCTTATTATCCACGCTTGACTTCCATACAATGCTACACTCGAGACAAATGCCTTCAGAAAGGACTTCCTAACATTTAAACCAATATTCGATGTCAACACGTTTCGCTTCTTCAGAAACGCTTTTCTTCCCATAGCCATTCTGCATTTTATATCTACTTTACTTTGGCCATCAGAAGTTATCTTGCTACCCAAGTAACAAAACTCGTGTACTACTTTTATTGCCTCATTACCTAATTTAATTCCTTCAGCATCGCCTGATTTTCTGACGCTACATTCCATTATCCTTGTTTTACTCTTGTTGATGTTCATCTTATAACCTCTTTTCAAGACAATGTCCTTTCCATTCAATTGCTCTTACAATAAATAATATAATGTATAAATGTATATCAATTTTATATATATTAGTTTGCATAGTATTAATCCACGGCATAAAGTATCCTTGGGCATAAAATTCCCATTTTTATTTGCAGTTTTTAAAATTGTAAACATGGAAATTTACTATGTAGTACTCTACAAGGTGATAGACAAATAAAAAAAGGTCCATATACAGAGAGGGATATATATTATGTTTCTTTAATATATGAAAAATGTTCGGGCAACTTTTGCGCTTCAAAATTGAAAATTGTTGGCAATGAAATAAAATTTTTGGATTAAAACATATAGCAATGGGATTTATCACTGAGGCCATGCCAGTGTCCTTAAGCGCACAAATTTACAAACAAGTTTTAAATATCATCAGGCAAGATAACCTTCTCCATGAACATCTTTCAGTAAATTAGTCAAGAACCATAGCTACTTCACTTCCTCTACGTCTCTCTGTCTTATCATCCTATATTTGCTTGTACCTTTTTCATTTCTTCACATCTTTTAATAGACCAAACATTCTTCTCCCTCATTTTCGTTTTATGGTTCCCTCAATTATCCTCTCTAATAGACAGTTCCTGTGTAATAAACGTCCAAATCTAGACTTTTTCTCTAGCGTTTCTTCCTCATGAAGTTCCTTTCTTTTCTTAGCCTGCATAACACTTAATTTTACATTCTAACGATCAATTTCCCTTTCCCCATTATTCTCTATAAGTACATTTCAAAATTTTAAGAATTTTTTTTGTCTGACTCTTTACGTTTTAGGACCGTAAGACAACACGCACCACACAAAACATTAGCCAAACATCTTCTTCAGATTAATGGGGATGCTCCTGACAGTCATCAAATCTTTCATTCTCCCTAACGCTTTCTCTCCCATGGAGATTCTGCGTCTCACTTCTACAACTTCCACTGGAAGTTATCAAACTTCGCAAATACTGATTTGATTGCTGTTTTCTCCATATATTGGTTGTGTCGTGTTCTGTGTCGATTTTCATCATACTGTAAGAGCCTACACATTCTTGTAGCCAAAGGAGTCTCCTCCAGTAATCCTGGAAGCTAATGTCTGGGAAGTGTGGATAACGGGGCTCTGTAACGTGATCCGGAAACATTCCTTTGTTTATCAAACCACACCAATCATTTACAAAGAAACGTTGTTGAAAATGTGTGTCGTTTTATCCGTACTGCTAATGTGAATTACAAGTAGGTATATATATGGGTCCTTATCAGGTGGGTTTGACGGATGTCATCGTAAGAGTTGAAAGAAGGGCACCCCGTTTTGTATTGCGACGAAACAGAGGAGACAGGCTCACGGAAATGACAGATGATCTGGGACGGGAATCTTTACAACAACGGCGTTTATTCTTGGAGCGAGGTCTATTCCAATCGCCAACATTCTCCCTCGTAGGCTGATGCTGATATATACCACTGTGGATCAAAGGGTTAAAGTCGGGAATCATTTGTTTATGGTAGAAAAAAAAACACCAACGTAATACAGTTTATACGATATCACTTCATAAACAATGCAAACTGCCCCATCTTGCGCCGCGTGATAGCGTGAATTTATTCGTGAACCATTTGACAATAGGAGCACTTAGCGACTTGCCAGGGACTTTGAACATAATTTTAGATCTTTTCGAAACTTTTTCTCACTAAAAACCCCAACAAAATGATGAAAAGAAAAAAGTTTATCGCTTACTACTCTTCCGATGTTCATGATGTAATGGAGCTTAGGGTTTAACGTCCCGTCGTCAG
Organism: Locusta migratoria; assembly: GCA_026315105.1. NCBI lineage: Eukaryota > Metazoa > Arthropoda > Insecta > Orthoptera > Acrididae > Locusta > Locusta migratoria. The sequence continues at coordinate 130,571,749 of CM048750.1, read as the reverse complement.
TTTCATTATTAGAGACGGTGAAACGCACGGTGTTTTGGGTAAGGATGGGGAAGGAAATCGGCAGTGCCCTTTGAAAGGAATCATTCCGGCATTTGCCTGGAGTGATTTAGGGAAATCACGGAAAACCTGAATCTGGATGGCCGCAGGTGGATTTGAACCACCGTCCTCCCGGATGCGAGTCCAGTGCGTTGCCACTGCGCCACCTCGCTCGGTTTCATGATGTGTATCTACGGCATTTGGCATGACATTACAAGATCTTACTTCAACACTGCAAATTGTATTCCCGAGACAATTCACAGACAGTTCACATACATACTACTGAATGTTCCTTCGATAGTATATGACAGTTCCAGATATAGTTCGTAAGAATATAAAGTCATAAACAATTTGGTTCGTCAAAGCGCATCTTCACGCATCATGTGTCGATTTATTACGTCTTAAGTGCTAACACCATTCATGACATGTTTTGCTGACATAAGGTAAATATGCCACTGAAAGTACCTTAGAATTTACATCACAGTACAACACATATTTCAGGAAATATGACGTCATAAATAATAGAATTTAGAGTAACTGCTACATCATACGCTATTTTTCCACATCTCCTCCTAAAATAATGGATCGACTGCAACTAAACTTGGTACAGATATTGCTTTCTAACAGACAACAATCACTGTGGGGTTGAAAATGACCTGCGACACATAGTTCACTAGATATGATGTCGTGACCAATGAGTCAGAAAAATCTTTCCAGGAATATCTCTTATTTCGACAAATCTACCTTTGTACTTCAACAGAGTAAATTTCCAGTGATACTTTAATTTTCAGTTTCACTTTACAAAATCACGGGAACTATTTGCTAAATATCTCGGGGTGTATTTGACATCGCTATATTTCTAACATGGACAACTCTATGTCGACTGCTCAAGGATGGACTTAACAACGAATTTATTCGCACTAGCTCCTGGACAAGTAACAATAAATACTGTTTACAGTCGAGTTTTGAATTACATTAATGTATCATTTGAATTTTATTACTATTTTTCTTTCTTTGGATACTGCACATATAATTCTGTCCAATATACATATTTCTTTGTTTTACTGTTGAACAATTTCTAAGTTGTTTTTATGAATACATGAAACGTTTTCCGGATTTTTATTTTCGTTTCTAATATAACACTGGAAAATGCCTATGTACCCAAGGTACACCGGGTTTAGCAGCTAGATGGAACAGGCGAATTGCGATAAAAATTTCACTTGTGTCAAATTTTCATTGAGTACAGATACAGCAGAGTTCAATGCATTGTTGGTATACCGGTTGTTATGGGCATATTTATCGAATGGTGGTTAGACGACTGTTGATGTTCAATTTGTGAAGCGTTTTAATTTATATTAAGGTTTTCATTGTGGCTTGTTGCTAAATCTACTGCCCTGTAGCGTGTGAACATGCAGCATGTATTTACACATGCTGAAAATGACGATTTGGTATTTGTGTATGCTTTTTTCATGGATACTATGCTGCTGCTTGTATACAGTACAGCATAGGGTTTCTTAGCGGCAGACTAGCAGACTCGATACTGATTACACTTGCGTTTAACACAATCCGTGACTCAGGTACAGGGCCTACCAGTAATGCTGCACCTTAGCATGTCAATGAACAGACTGAGGATGAAGTAGAAAATATACAGTTGACAGAAATTAGCGCGTCAACGAGCACGCGTAGAATTCCTGGAAACAAATGTGTGGCGGACACTACGCCTGCAAGGGTTCCATCCTTGATGGAGCCACTGTCACATATACTTGTTACTGTAAGAAAAGAATAGAAAACTTTTTCTGCAAATATTGAGGGGAGTGACAGAGAAAAACTTTACCTTTCTTGTAGGTTCGGTGAAGTTTGGTTAAATGATTGATTAATATGTTGACATTAATGAAGGAACTGTTAATTTGATGTACTATATTTATTTTAAAGTTCTTTAAACTTTCTTACTTCACGAAGTGTTAGGGCCGTGGTCGATTTTAATCGTTTTAAGGCATTATATATATATATATATATATATATATATATATATATATATATATTACTGTGTCATTACCAGTGATCTATGTAATGTAAATTTATGAAGGTTTAAATAAAACTTGTCAATCAATCTATCCCCTTATGGGGTAGTGGCTTCCACTCCAGCAGGATTGTAATCTGCTAATAAAGTAACCTTGCTAAAACACTGTTACATTTCAACAACATTATCTGCTCACTACAGTATTTGAATACAACTGCTTGTGTAATTCATCAACTTTCTGTTATCCCGTTTGCTGTAATGGTGTAGTCTCCACTCCATAGAACCGACAGGAAGACGTAGTACTGTTTTAGTTCTTTCTGCAGATGACAATACTTCAGAAACTTGATATCTCAACTGTCCTAATTGTTTTGACCAGTGTCAAAAGTTCCTAGTGATTGGAAAAAAGCGCAAGTGACTCCCGTGTATAAGAAAGGAAAGAGAACTGACCCATACAATTACGGCCAATATCGTTGACATCGGTTTCATGTAGAATTTTGGAGCATATTCTCAGTTCGAACATAGTAAATTTCCTTGAAACGGAAAAGCTTCTTTCCATGAATCAGCACGGGTTTAGGAAACATCGTTCATGTGAAACTCAGCTTGCTCTTTTCTCACATGACATCTTGCGAGTCATGGACGAAGGGCAACAGGCGGATTGTGTTTTTCTCGACTTCAAAAAGGCGTTCGACACGGTGCCACACTGCAGACTGCTAACGAAGATACGAGCTTATGGAATAGGTTCACAGATTTGTGACTGGCTGGAAGACTTCCTAAGTAATAGAACGCAGTACGTTGTTCTCGACGGCGAGTGTTCATCAGAGACGAGTGTATCGTCAGGCGTGCCCCAGGGGAGTGTGATAGGACCGCTATTATTTTCTATCTATATAAATGATCTGATGGACAGAGTAAGTTGTAATTTGCGGCTGTTTGCTGATGATGCTGTGGTGTATGGGAGGGTGTCGTCTGTAACTGACTGTAATAGCATACAGGTTGACTTAGACAAAATTTCTAGTTGGTGCGAAGAATGGCAGCTAGCTCTCAATGTAGAAAAATGTAAGGTGATGCGCATGAGTAGAAAAAACAATCCTATAATGTTCGAATACAGCATCAGTAGTGAGCTTCTTGATGCGGTCGCGTCGTTCAAATATCTAGGCGTAACATTGCAGAGCGATATGAAATGGAACGAGCATGTAAGGACAGTTGTGAGTAAGGCGGACAGCAGACTTCGGTTTATTGGGAGAATTTTGGGAAGATGTACTTCACCTGTAAAGGAGACCGCGTATAAAACGCTTGTACGACCACGTCTTGAGTATTGCTCAAGTATTTGGGACCCACAGCAGATCGGTTTGAAGGAAGACATAGAGGCGGTTCAGAGGCGAGCAGCTAGATTTGTTACCGGTAGGTTCGACCAATGCGCGAGTGTCACGGAAATGCTCCGGCAACTCAATTGGGGATCGCTGGAAGAAAGACGACGTTCTTTTCGTGAATTTCTGTTAAGTAAATTTAGAGGGCCGGAATTTGAAGCTGAGTGTAGTACGATCTTGCTGCCGCCTACTTACATTTCGCGTAAAGATCACAAAGACAAGATAAGAGAAATTAGGGCTCGTACGGAGGCATATAGGCATTCTTTTTTTCCTCGTTCAATTTGGGAGTGGAATAGGAAAGGAAATGCCTAGTAGTGGTACAGTGTACCCTCCGCCACGCACCTTACGGTGAATTGCGGAGTATGTATGTAGATGTAGATGTAGAAGAGCTTCTCTGAAATAAAGTTCTTCAGGTCCGGCCTGTATACTCATTAGATATCTATTTGATTATGCTGATGCGATAGCTCTTAACAGCCATATACAACCGCTCGCTCTGTACTAATAGACTGGAAAGCTGCACATATCACACCAATATTCAAGAAAGGTCGTAGGAGTAACCCACTAAACTAGCGGCCTGTTTTCATTGACGTCAATTTGCAACAGGGTTTTGGAATATATCGTGTATTCAAGTATTATTAATTATTTCGAAAAGAAAGATCTATTGACCAAAGATCAACACGGATTTAGAAAATATTGTTCATGTGAAACACAACTAGCTCTTTACTCACAAGAAGTGATAAGTGCTATCGACAAAGGATCTCAGACTGCTGTCGTATTATTATATTTAATCGAATTGCATGTTTATGGAATATTGCCGCAGATTTGTAACTGTCAGAGAGGACACAGTTTGTAATAATCTATGGTAAGGCATCGACTAAAACAAAGGTGATATCGGGCGTTCCATAGGGTAGTGTTATTGGTCCTCGGTTGTTTGCAGATGACGTCGTCATTTATCGTCTAGTCATTTGAAGATCAAAACCAAGTGCAAAGCGATTTAAATAAGTTATCAGTATGGTGCTAAAATTGGCAATTGACTCTAAATAATGAGAAGTTTCAAGTGGTCTGCATGACTACGAAAAGAAAGCCATCAAACTTTGTGTACAATATAAATCAATAGAATAAGAAGACCGTGATCTCCACTATATGCCTAGAAATTACTATTACTGCAGACTTAAACTGGAAAGAACACGTAGATATTGACGTAGTAAAGGCGAACCAGAGACTGTGTTTCATTGGCAGAACACTTAAAACATGCAACAGAACTACTAAAGAAACTGCATACATCACGCTTGTCCGTCCTTTTTGGGGGTATTGCTGCCCAGTGTGGGATCCTTATCAGGTGGATTTGACGGAGGTCATCGAAAGAGTCCAAAGAAGAGCAGCCCGTTTTGTATTGCGACGAAACAGGGTAGACAGAGTGACGAAAATGATTCAGGACCTGGGACGGGAATGTTTACAACAACGGCGTTTATCACTGCGGCGAGGCCAACATTCTCCCTCGTAGGCTGATGCTGTAGTGTATAGAGAGGTTGTAACAATGGAGAATTGTATTGAATTGCAGAAGGATCTGCACCGAATTGACGCATGGTGCAGGGAATGGCAATTGAATCTCAACATAGACAAGTGTAATGTGCTGCGAATACATAGAAAGAAAGAGCATGTATCATTTAGCTACACAGGTCAGCAACTGGAAGCAGTTAATTGCATAAATTATCTGGGAGTAGGCATTAGAAGTGATTTAAAATGGAACGACCATATGAAATCAGTCGTCCGTAAAGCAGATGCCAAACTTATTGGAAGAATCCCAAGGAAATGCAGTCCGAAACAAAGGAAGTGGTTTCGGTACACTTGTTCGCCCACAGCTAGAATACTGCTGACCGGTGTGGGATACGTACCAGGTGGGGTTGATAGAGAAAGTAGAAAACATCCAATGGAGAGCAGCGCGCTTCGTTACAGAGTCATATGGTAATCGAGAAAGCGTTACGGGGATGATCGATAAACTCTAGTGGAAGACTCTGCAGGACAGATGCTCTGTCTCTCGGTACGGGCTTTTGTAGAAGTTTCGAGGACATACCTTTACCAAGGAGTCTAGCAGTATATTGCTCCCTCCTACGTATATCTCGCGAAGAGATCATGAAGATAAAATCAGAGAGATTAAAGCCCACACAGAGGCGTACCGACAGTCTTTTGTTTCCGCGGACAATACGTGACTGGAAAAGGAAGGAGAACCAATAGTGGTACTCAGGGTAACCTCCGACACGCACCATCGGGTGGCTTGCGGAGTATGTAGATGTAGTTATAGATGTAGGCAAAGATATATTGTTGACTTCTACCTACATAGGGAGTAATAATCATCAGAATAAGATAAATCAGAGATCAGAGCTCGAAAGGGGAGATGCAGATGTTCATTCTTCCCGAGCGCTATTCGAGAGTGGAATGATAGATAAATAGTATATAGATGGTTCGATTAATGCCAGGCTCTTAGAAGTGATTTGCGGTGTATCCCGTTGTTATGGTTAATCTATTTTTTTGTGCTAACTTTTAAAAGTCTTTATGCTCATGTGCGTGTAACTGCATGTAATATGTTACGTATTTCTGAATCATGCCAGTAAGTTCTGTAAATTCCTAGAACATGTATATAAGACGTTTGCAGCTAAGCATCAGAAAACGATCTGGAGTCCGCGTACGGAGATTCACAACAACAACTGATGAATTTACGACTGTGTGAGATGGCTGCAGGTTCCTTGTCAGATTTGCTTTCTAGCTGCTCGCTGATTACAACGTCTCAGGATGTCTGAAACAGTCTTGAATGTTTAGATGAGAGTTTTGTAAAGTCTTTTCTTCGTTAATCCTTACCTTGATTATGTGTACAGCGTCGCGAAGACGGCGTCTTCTTTCTTGTTATTATTCTACGAGAAGAGAAACGCGTAACGCAAATTTGTCTTTGACTATTATCTTTTATTGCATTTACTTCCTTTTCACTGATATAAATCAAATATCAACATTCTTGTCCTTGTATCGGAAAACTAGCCTCATTCTGTCACCAACAGAAAATCAAGACCGAGCGTGTCAGCAAATTCAGAATAATCATATAGTCTCAGAATAATCATATATTCTCTTTGACGTAATAATCTCTGATACAGTACAATCGAAGCACTGTACTTTGATAAATACTTTCGAAGCACTGTATTTTAGCAATTTGTGGATATCCAAAATTCTACTGTACCGTGTAGATGTAGATGTAAAGTGGTTGGCGCACCAGAGGAATTGGCATGTTGGCGCGTAAAACCAGTAACAAAACTGATGACTAAGAGAGTACTGCAGCCTGCAGTGTCGCAAGCACGGGACGCCGTGCCGGTCGGAATTTCCTGGGAGGGTGTCCCAATTATACTGCAGGCTGGTGTGGCTGGCTAGGCGGGGGCGCGCCTTGCGTTCGATCGCAATGTGGTCGCCAGGCGGCGGAGTACCACTCCGGGACGCGGACGTCGCCCGCGGTTTTAATTAATTACTCGCGCCTGAGTAATGGGGGGGGGGTGGAGGCTCAGAGGTGCACGCCGTCCTAATCTGTCAAGTGATACACGCCCAGCAGCCGCGGGACCCGACAGAGACAGGCGTGGCAGCTGGCAGGCGGCAGCTGCGAGGAAAACGTCTGCTCTCCAGAGGTACTGCCCTCCTGCGGATCACTGCTGTCGTTCCAGTTTCTTCTTCATTTATAAATTAATAAGCAATGACGCCAGACACTGCTAGAAGAGGAACGGAATTGTAGCCAAAGTGTATTGCTTTTCCCTCTGCTGCTGTAACGAGGAGATCTTAAGACTAAAAACCCGGTGTTGCCCGGGTATTTATTTATTTATTCCTGACATTATTCAGGTTATATATTCATTTGTATAACGGCTGTATATCTGTAAATTCTCTTGGGAAAACGATTAGTAGTAAATAAGTATTAGATTGTAACTTGGTGCGTGATGGGGCGGTTTTCCATTAACGTTATTGTGTATGTGCTCGTATCTAATGAACTACTTGTCGTACTGTGATACAATTTAGAAGGTACTCTCAACCATATGCCTGTGTGCTGTCTGTAAAATTTCCTGCTGCTACAATTTGTAGTGTGGAAATTATAAATTGTACCGTCTTACCGCCGTAGTTGTAGTCCATGAACAGTGGAATGTTACTGTTTATGTGCTCATGTCTCATGAACTACGTGTCGTACTGTGATACAATTTCGAAGTTAGATTAAACTATATATGTGTATACTGTCTGTAAATTTACTGCAGCTACAATTAGTGGTGTATAAATTATAAATTGTAACGTCATACCGAATGCCGTAGTTTTACTCCATAAACAGTGGAAAAGTAGTAAGCCGGAAACTTTTTTCCTTTCATCATTTTGCTATTGTTGTCAGTGACAAAATGTTTAATGAAGGTTTGAAATTATGTTTAAAGATCTTTGAAAGTCTCTAAGTACTCTTATACTCATATAGCATATGTATAAACTCTCGCCGAATTATGTGACAGTTTTTCTTGTGATTCCTATTGTTTATGTCGTCATAACTTCTGAACCATCTGTCGTATGTGTTTCTTAATTCTGCAGCAATTGTTACCCAACGGTAAGGAATGTGTGTACCAAATTTGGTTGAAATCGGTCCACTGGTTTAGGAGAAAATGAGCAGCATTGTCGGTAAATGCAGCAGTTTCTCGCGCATCTCATAGTTTATGACGTCATATCTCGTGAACTATGTATTGTACGTGATTATTACAAAACTCAAATGTTCAAATGTTTGTAAAGCTTATGGGACTTAACTACGGGGTCATCAGTCCCTAAACTTACAAACTACTTATGAACTACTTACGAACTAGGACGGCACAAATATCCATTCGAACCCCCGACCGTAGTGGCCGTGCAGACCGTGACTGAAGCGCCTTAGTCCCCTCGGCCACCGCGGCCGGCTGATTATTACACTTACAGCGACCGTCCTCATGGATAGATGCTTACGTGTACAAAATTTCATAAAGTTTGGAAGAAACTGTAGATTTGTATGCAACACGTACACACAAACATACGGACACTCTGCTTTATATATTAGAAGGAGTGTGGCCTTATGTTTATGTGTTTGTTTGTGTGTACGTATTCTATACAAATGTACATTCTCTTCCAATGTTTATGAAATTTTGCTCACGTAAGCTTCAATCCATGAGGACGGTCCCCGTAAGTGTAAGAATCACGTACAATACATTGTTAACGAGAAATAACGTCATAAATAATAAGATGCGCGAGAAACTGCTGCATCAAACGACAGTTCTGCATATCTCCTCCTAAACCATTGAACCGATTCCAACCAAAATTAGTGCACATATTCCTTACCCGGAGGTAACAATACTATAGGGGTAAGAACCGCATAAAACACTTGGTTCAGGAGATACAACGTCATAAACAATATACTTGCAAGAAACTGCCACATAATGCAACGAAACTTCATTCTCTCACTGTAAGAGAATGACAGTACTTAGCGACTTGCAACCAACTTTGAACATAATATCAAAACTTTATTGAACTTTTTCTTGCTGACAACCATAGAAAAATCATGAAAGGAAAAAGTTTCTCGCTTACTACTTTTCCGCTGTTCATGGACTAAAACTACGGCATTCTGTATGACGTTACAATTTATTATTTCCACACTACATATCGTAGCTGTAGGAAATTTAATAGACACTATACACAGATATAACTGAATGTACCTTCGAAACTGTATCACAGTATGACTCATGGGATATAACCACATAAACAGTAACGTTCGTGGAAAACCACCGTGTCACGCACCAAGTTTTAATATCAAAATATCCACGGGTGTACTGTCGGTCTATAGTGTCTAACGGGCACAATATTTCGGCGATCATACATGTCACCATCATCAGGTGAACTGACGGACTGAGCTCCTGGAAACGTGCCGGCACGGAGATCCGCACGCTACGGCTGCTCGAAGGGAACTGGGTTCAAGCCCGGTAGCGGGCGATTTAAATACGCTCGGCCCGCGGAGCGACCCCTCCGCGGTCCGTGCCCCGCGCCGCGGCCGCACAGTGGAACCGATTGCGGCGGCGTCTGAGATGACGTCGGTGTGAAGGTTCTGTCCGCCGTGGTCGTCGCTTCGTTACGTTTGCTAGATTTACTCTTAATTAACCCAATCGCTGGTTCCCAAGCTTTGCTAAGATTATAGCCACAGTCACGGTTTATGAGGTCGTCACTAGTGCGAATTTCAATGGCCTCTCTAACGACGCAGTCCCAGTATATCGACGTCTGTACCAGAATCCTAGTGCGTTCCTACTCCATCGCATGATTCTCCGACAAACAATGTTCAGCGACCGCCGACTTGCTCGGATACATCGTGTGTGCCTCTGGTGTTCAACGCATCGATCCTCGACGGTACGCATCGTCTGTCCAATATATGACTTTCCACACTGACAAGGAGTCTGGTACACGCCGGCCTTCCTCAAACCGAGATCACCTTTGGCGCTCCCCACCAGTGCACGAATTTTACTAGGCGGACAAAAAACAGTTCCAACCTTATGTTTTCTCAAAATGCCTTCCCCGAGAGTGCACCGGTATATGGAACGAACGCAGTGCCTACATCCTTCCTCGTGTTTTCATCCGTTTCCACAGGTTGTGATGTAGTGGTTGGGCTGAGAGCCCGCTGAATCTGCCACTCTGAGTACCCATTTTTTCGGAATACAGTTTTCAGGTGTTCCAATTCTTGGGGTAGACTCTCTGCGTCGGAGATAGTGCGCGCCCTATTTACTAGAGTTTTAAGTACCCCATTCCTCTGTGAAGGGTGGTGACAGCTGTCTGCGTGTAAATACAGATCAGTGTGCGTTGTCTTCCGATATACACTATGACCCAGGGTGCCATCAGCTCTTCTATTGACCAAGACGTCAAGGAACGGCAATTTACCCTCCGTTTCAGTCTCCATAGTGAATTTGATGTTAGGGTGTATGGAGTTCAGATGTGTAAGGAAGTCGAGGATTTTATCCATACCATGTGGTCAGATGACGAAAGTGTCGTCCACGTAACGGAAAAAGCAAGTAGGTTTCCATTCAGATGATGCCAGGGCTTCCACCTCGAAATTTGCGACCACAGGGAGAGTGGGCTACCCATGGCGACTCCCTCCGTTTGTTCGTAGTATTCGCCATTGAAAAGAAAATACGTGGAGGTCAAGACATGCCTAAAAAGTTCGGTGGTCTTCTCGTCAAACTTCTGACCAATCAAATCTAGTGACTCCCGAAGGGGCACCCTCGTAAACAACGAAACAACGTCAAAACTAACCATGATATCTGACTCATCCAGCCTGAAGCTGTTAAGGCGTTTAACAAAATCCACGGAATTACGGATGTGATGAGGGCATTTACCCACATAAGGACTTAATATTCCAGTCAAGTATTTGGCCAACAAATATGTAGGTGCCCTGATGTTACTGACAATGGGACGTAACGGCACCCCATCTTTGTGAACCTTAGGGAGTCCATAAAGTCTTGGCGGTACCGGACCTTGAGGTAGCAATTTCTTGGCAACACCATCCGGTAAATCCGCATCCTTGAGAAGCGCCCTAGTCTTGTTTTCCACCTTCTTTGTGGGGTCAACGCTGATCTTCCGGTAGGAATCGTCATATAGCTTGATACCTGACGAGAATCCTCTCCCTCTCGCTCAACAACATGATGTCTTTAGCCATGGAGCCATTCTAACAGTTTAAGACTGTAACAAATTCCTGGAAATATGACATGTTTATGATAAATCGTCAATCCCTTCAAACAACTCTGAGTCATGGATGTTGCCTTCAGGGAGGATTTGAGAAAGTGCGACGTTCGAGAACTAACCACTTTGTCTTTCGTGTTAATAATGAATAGAAATCTGTGGCAAATATGTATTTGTTATTGGACATCTAGATTTATGTCAATTTGCGACTATTCTCAACGCTTTAAAACCTTGCAACAGCTGCCACGGTGTGCACGGGATGTTCTACATGAAGATCGAAAAGTTATGTATGTCTTAAACCTTGTTCTTAAAGCAATGAGACTGGTCGTAAAGCGCCCGAAATGTAGATGTGTAATAACAAACAAATATTGGCAATTGATTGGTATTCACCATTAGTATATTACAACACAGTCGCTGAGCACAGTACAAAATCAGAATTGATATTGTCTTGCATTTGGGCCAATTTCTGCGTTTCCGCCAGAGTCCAAGTACCACAAGAGGTGTTGCTGGCCCTTCCTGACAAAGGAGAGCCCGAAGACTGAAATGAGGGGGTTTAGATGAGGTCTGAACGTCAGCAGTGCACGTGCATTTATTGTCGCGTATACATGCTATCTGCACGACTTTAAAGTTCCTCATTTTTCGCTTCACTGTAAATTTCAGTTCCTCGCTACTTGAATGATGAAAATTTGAAAGCGGGACATACACGGAGGGAGGTGATTCTAGATATTGCACCTGGACTCGATTTTAGACAAAAGAAGGCCAAGGTCTAGACGTGTAACATCAGCGCGAGATGACAGTTACCTCCGGTTATCAGTCTGTCGAGACAGGGGGCTTGCGACCTTCCTATCCGTACTCACCAATACGAATTGGGCAATACATAACTCAGGGTAGTAAAAGGTTTATGGCTCGTTCTCTCTGTTCAGAGGGGGAAGTAATGTATGTTAGCTTCTATTCCCTAACGGCTAGCGAAACTGTTTAAATAAGATCAAAAATCAACTATTGTAAATCTATCGGCCCAAACTGCGTGGTCATCGGTCCGTAGTACGACTTAAACTAAGGCAAACTAACCTAAGGACAACACACGCACACACTCATGCGCCGGAGAGGACTCGAACCTCCGACAGCGAGAAAAAGCGCGCTCCGCAGCGAGGCGCCTTACACCGCTCGGCTACTCCACCGCGGCTAAATAAGATCAATAATTAATCTGTAGTTTAGCCAGTCTGTCAATCTGCAGATGATGACGCGAAAAATATATTTAAACAAACATAAATTAAAGTTCTGAGTAACCAACAAAATCGATTCTCTATTTTTTAAATAAATGGAGCTTATTACTCTTTTTGGACATGAAAATGCGGATGTGGTCCTACTTTATACATCGGTAAATAACTGAATATTTCCACAACTATTGTTCATGAGAGTCACAATAAGTATCACACGCACTTGAGAGTAAAAATTCCAAATTATCACTCGTACATTAATAAAGTCCATCGAACATTGCAGTTCCAATTTAATCCGCGATTAATTAAAGTATTTGTTATAAAACACACTTTATCATCACGATAGCGGAATATCACAGTTCCACAGCCCTACTACTGTCCATAGTTTACCACTTTTCTACCGGATACTAAGTTCTGCAGTCGCAGTTCCGTAAATTTTCTGTGTCCACACATGCCTAGCTCTTCAATTCACCGTAACGCTGCTTCAGACCGCCCAGTGGCAACCTCTCACCACCGCGTCTAAGTTACGAGTCCTTTCCCAAGCCTTCCAAAGCGTGCTCTACCTGCTCCCAAAATTGTATTCTTCCGCTCATCCTAACGCAACATCTTTAAAATACAAGTTCCCTTCGAAAGTATTACACATTTAATATCACAGAATTAAATGCTTTGGCCACCTCCCTACATTTTTTTTTTTTTTTTTTGCATTTAACAAACAGATTTATAATTAACAATACTAAAATCAGTTGAGACTGAAGCTCTTTGCTCATGTAGCTATAAAGCGTGGCGTTTCACTGTTCAAATGTACTGCCACCGTCGAAATATAGTTACATGATTAATATTTAATGTATCATGGCTTTTTGTGCAAATACATATAACTGTATATGTATAAATTATCTGCTGCATATCCACCATATTTAGTCGTCCATGAAATATTTAAGATGCAGTCTACAACATAAAACGAACTTTACTAAGAATAATATTACAAATAAAAAAAACACATATGTAAATGTAAAGCGCTTTGCTGGGTTCATGTTTAGTGTTTCTGTGGAGGAATCTATTTTCTGACAAAAAATATTACTACCTCAACGAAAAGCGTCTTCTAAGATAAGTAGCGTGGTGCAATGATGCCCATTTGCTTCTTAAACCGTTACTGATAAACACTACGTATCAATAATTGTAAATATAAGTCTTATAATACTATTATTCGCCCTTTATCTGTAATGTCACAGGCTGAATGCAACTCAGCTATAAAGCCACCCTCAGGGAGCAACAGGACGCGCAATATCAACATCAACAGTCCTAAATCGCCGTTGGGAATGCGGTCTCTACGCACGGACAACTATGGTGTGTGTCCCATTAAAGTCAGGCTCTCGTTTAATCCTCAGGAATTGGGTAAAAGAATATCGAGGTCGTAGTCGTAACGAATGGTACCGGGTTCTGTTCACAAATGGGTCATGATGTTCAGCCGAACAATCGTCGTTCCCTTAGATGCTTATACGCAGGAAACAATATCTTGACAATACAAAACGAGCTGCCCTTCTTTCGACTCTTTCGATGTCCTCTGTCAAACCCACCTGATATGGATCCCACACTGGGCAGCAGTACTTTAAAATAAGTCGGCAAAGCATAATGTATGCAGTTTATTTAGCAGTTCTGTTGCATATTTTAAGGGTTCTGCCAATAAAACTCAGTCTTTGGTTCGCCTTTCCAACGACATTATCTACGTATTCGTTCCAGTTTAAGTCTGCAGTAATAGTAATTCCTACGCATTTAGTAGAGTTTGCGGCCTTCACTTTTGATTGATTTATCTTGTAAACAAAGTTTAACGGATTTCTTTTCGTACTCATGTGGACGACTTCACACTTCTCATTATTTAGAGTAAATTGGCAATTAAGACACCATAGCGATATCTCATGATATCGTCACGGAAATGATACAGGATCTGGGGTGGGAACCATTACAACAACGGCGCTTATCGCTGCGGCATGTGCTACTTATGAAACTCCAATCGCCAACATTCTCCTCCGAATGCGAAAAAATATTGTTGACTGTCACTTACATAGGTAGAAATGTTCATCAGAATAAAAAACGAGAAATCAGTGCTTGAACGGAGAGATTCAGTATTTTTCTCTTCCCGCGCGCTATTCGAGAATGGAATAAGAGATCAATAGTATAAAGGTGGTTCGATGAACACTCTGCCAGGACTTAAATGTGATTTGCAGGATATCCCGTGTAGATGTATATATGTGGATGTAGAAGCATGTCCGTAAAGTACTAGGCAGACGCATTGTCACCAGAATACCACCTCCCTCAACAGTGGCACTAATGGAGGAATGGCCAAATATCCCTCAACATATGATTGATAACCTCATCTGTCCATACCACGCAGATGTGCAACTGTACTGGCCGACCGAGGTGACCGCAATCCATATTAGAGGGCAACGAGAAACACGTTTTCACTATTTTGGTAGCCCCCTGTTGCCTCGGTCTAAGTAAACACCATGTAAACCTCAAGAAAGGGCCGATACAGGGAAACATCGTATTGTATCACACAGAAATTACAATTGTAACCAATATCTTAATAAAATACGTTGCCATACGTATATTGGGTATGATCCCTTAATTGTTTTGAGTAGTGTACATTACTGTAGTGGAAGAAAGATTAGGGCTTAACGTCCCGTCGACAGCGTGGTCATTAGAGACGGAGCTTAAACTGGGAGTTTTGGGTAAGGATGAGGAGGGAAAGCGGCCGTGCCCATTGAAAGGAACCATTCCAGCATTAGTCTGGAGCGATATAGGAAAATCACGGAAAACCTAAATCTAGATGGAAATGAACCACCGTCCGAATGAATGCGAGTCCAGTGAGTTACCACTGCGCCACCTCGCTCGGTGCGTTGTAGTGGCCAACAGTACTAAATAATACACAATACCGATGACAGAATGAGTCCGATGTTCAATATGCACGGCCACCACTTCGCTGCACTGCCGGTAAGCAAGGGGGAGGCTGCTACTGTGTACAAATACTTCAAAAATGTAGCTAAGATTGATCTGATAAGAGAATGAAACCAATAATGTTATTTTATAACTACAATATCTATTTTTTACTTTGTCGAACATTTTTGCAAGGGTTCACTAAATCAGTGAAAACTCAGGACACGCCGCTACTGGCAACAGTAAAGGAATAACACTTTGAAAAGTGTTGTGATGGTGTTATTGGTAATGCAGCGTAGTTACACAATAACAGAACTATCCCACGATTTAGTAATACAGAACATATATTGCAAATAAATGAGTATTGGAGTTTCGGCGTTGGAGAAGAGCAATCCGACAAATTTCAGGCATCTCTGAAAATACGTGCAAGCTAGCTATACTGTTCGCGATAAATCCTAGCGTTAATGTAACCAAGTACCGTAATCAAGCACTGATCGGTTGGGTGCAGCTCTCATCAGAATCGTTGTACGCTGTCCTGATTCTTTTGAACAGCGTCTACTGGATCGAAGCACTCGCTGTTGAATAGAAGCACCGCTGAACAGACGTCATTCGGCCAACACACACGTGCTAGTGTACTTAATGCGAGGCCTCTTGCTGGAATGCAGCTAGTGGTGGTGACAACTATCTGTGCACTCGTGGTTGTATAGATACTGCTGTAGTCGTCTCTGATGGCCTCACAATATTCGACGCTGCGAAATGTATGAATAGCACACTGCTGCGCATCCAAAATGCATCACCAAGAAGGACCAGAGACATTACTGCAAATTTTATTGGAATTTGACACATCGCGGAAAGACCACATTTGAAAACAGTCGCATGTGAAATGAGGAAGATTGTTATTGAGTAAAGATATTAAATTGAAGTAGAGGCATTGAATTAATATTTATGTCGCGAAGGGATTCGAACCCGGTAACTCCTCTTTACTAGGCACACGCCATAACCACTATCCCACCGAGACTTAATGGAGACACCGACTGCAGCGACGGTCTTACGTCACGTCCCCCCCAACTTTAACTCTGCCTCCTGTTCCTTTATAAATACGTAAGAAGGATTTCCCATTAACGTTCTTTGCTATTCCGCAATTTGATACCTTGTAAATCAATTGTAGAAACTAATATAAACAATCAGGATGTCTTTCTATGAATTATTGCAGTCCGCCTTAGCTGTTTTTATACGCCTTTATTGCGTTACTGTCGCTTTCTTACCGTTAAAGGTACATCTTCAGGTATCTGCATTAAAAAACAAAATGTTATACATAGGGTCTATAACTATTAGTATTTAAAAATTGAAAAAAACGTGATAAACACTAACCTTTTAATTTACATGGGGTGGTTTGACTTGTTGCGTGCCCCAACGTTCATGATGGTTTGCTGGATTTTATGGAGGTTTTCTTCAAAGATGTTAATTCATTTTACAAGGGACTCCCTTCAGTAAACTTCTATTGGGGGCAACGTTTGCGTATACCTAATGAATGAAAAGTCATCGTGAGCTAGAATTTAGAGGGCGTAACCGTAAAAGAAGGCGTAACAAGAGGAGTGTTACTCACCGAGTTTACTGCTTAAAATTTTTAATGTTGAACGTAGGGGTGGGTACAATATCCCCTGAATCTAAAGTAAAACGAATTGTACCAAAGATTTGCGTCATATGCTATTAAAATATTTGACAAATCTAGAAGCTTTTTGGAGTCGTGGTCCGTGTTATGATTCTTAAATTAGAAAATTCCTAGAAACCATTAGGTGCACGTTAGGACTTAAAATTTTTTTGTTGTCATTCAAACCTATGATAAAAGAAGAGACGTGTTAATTAATATTCCTTGGCAGAGAGAATGGTAATATAACTGATGCGTACTGACATTACTTACTATGAAAATTATTCATGTGCAGTGATAGTGTATGATATGTTCAGAAGTGCAATACTTCTGAATGCGTATTGTCGTCGTTCAAGAAGTCGTTATGGAAAGCCCCCAATACTCGTCATTTACGAACAGGCATGGGATGGACGTTATGAACAAATCGGTAAAGAAGACAGCGCTGAAACACGGGCTAAATGTTATAACCTGATGTAATAACGAAATATATCAGCCATTATGGGAAACTTATCATAACACTGTGCTGTGGCGATGAAGAAAGCCTAATGGTATGTGTCCACGCTTCTCTCTTAACCCGGCATCGTTAGTCGTTGTCTT
This sequence comes from Locusta migratoria, assembly GCA_026315105.1. Taxonomy (NCBI): domain Eukaryota; kingdom Metazoa; phylum Arthropoda; class Insecta; order Orthoptera; family Acrididae; genus Locusta; species Locusta migratoria. The sequence goes on along the minus strand of CM048750.1, from coordinate 130,554,196 downwards.
CTGCTCGCTTATTGGCGGTGACTGGCGCGGGCTAAGAGTATGTGGGCACGCGCATGACGTCACGGTGTGGAGGACCAGTGCTGACTACCCGGCAATCAACCGAAAATTAGGACTCGCATTACAGGCTTATCGATACATAGAAAGCATCTGTGAGAGCGGCTAGTGTAAATTCTTCAATTATATATATATATATATATATATATATATATATATATATATATATATATATATATCAGTAAAAATGTATTACGGGTTTATCAATACATTTAACATCAATATTGGCTGGTGGTTTTTCAGTGTCAATTGCTTGAGTAAAATATTAATATATGTACAATGCATCTATCGGACCAAATTGCGTGGTCATCAGTCCGTAGCTTACAAACTACTTAAACTAAGGTAAAATAACCTAAGGACAATACACACATACATGCCCCAGGGAAGACTCGAACCTCCAAAGGCGGGCAACCGCGCGCTCCGCAGCGAGGCGCCTGAGACCGCTCGGCTACTCCACCGTGGAGGACGCTTTGCCGAAAGTGATGCAAACAACATCAAATGGTACCTGCAGACAATATTTTTTGTCATATGCTTTCTAGTAAGGCAGAGCGATCCATCACTATCCTGCACACAAAAGCCTTTCATCCAGCATAGTGATGTAACGACGTGGGTTCAATGGATTTAGTCAGTCCATCCACCACTACCTAGAGAGAAGGCCGCGGCGCTCTCGTGTGACGTCAGGCAGCGTAGGTCAGGCAGCGCATAGCTGACTGGGTAGCCGCTGGGGCACGGCCCACTATGCAGAAGAAGCGAGCCAGTCAGCTATGCGCGCGCAACCTACTCTGCCTGACGTCACACGAGATCGCCGCGGCCTTCTCTCTAGGTGGTGGTGGTCCATCGCCCCCACCCCTATACTTCAGCCAATTAGAGAATCGTATCACAGTTGCTTGGCTTCGTCCGACACGATCTAAAATTTATCTTAATGATTATCCGCAGTTCCCGTAGACAGTTCCTCGGTCGGATAACGGAAGGTGGTCGAAGAATGCTTGCTGTCTTCTAAGATGCATACTGAAGCTCTTACGGAAAACAGACGAACGAAACTACAATTATAACATTATTTAGCAAAATTTTATAGCCCGTAAAGCACAGATAAAAATCAAGAAAAAACTGAAAACAGAACAACAACAAAAACTAACAGTAAAATGTTTACAATTTTACAAGCAAGTTTTCTGTAAATAACACGTATGAAATCATCGAAATCGTCAAAGATATCGCCAGATGCTTAAATAACCTAGGTGTACATAACATGGCTAACCTGTAGACCAAAGTACCGATAACAGAAACTTGGCTCCGTAAAAAGACAACTTATTGCTTCATCAAAAATTTGAGTAGCATATAAAACGAAGAGCAAGTAGTTTTGCTCAGTGTGCTGCTACCTCACAATTTTTTCACCCGTAACAAACGAATCTACAGGGTGAAAATTGTTAAACGATCTGAAATGAAATCGTCGTTACCTCTAATCGGTTTGCGGTAGGACGTCCAAACTGCACGCTAGACCGCGATGGAATTAATATGCGGACTTCGATGTGAGTGTGTTTTTCTTTTTAAATTTCTTTATTCTTTAATAATACAATAAATCCATCACCTATAACAAAATGGGTCGTATTATGAGACATTTCTTTTCAATTCTATTATACACTTAAGGTTACTGACTTATTACTGGGATGTTTGTTTTGTTTTCTTTCGAGCTTGTTGTGTTGGTGCTAGGGGGTTCTTGTCGTCGAAGTCCTCTGTTCCTCGTTTGGTGTTATGAAAGCGTGTGTGCGCGCGCGCGCGCGCGCGCGCGCGCGTGTGTGTGTGTCGTCCATCTGCAGAGTTTACAGGTGTCCTAGAAAATATAAACCTACTATTGTGGCAAGTGTTCGGCGAACTAATTCCAGTGAACGCGCCCTTAGCATTGGGCTGGTCCTTTACACTTCAGCTTCCTGTGTTGGTGTCGTGTATTGTTTGTTTGCATCTAACTTATTTCTAAGATATAAGCGTCTTGTCCGGCTTGGGCTGCAGCCAGTCCTCCTGGTGCAGTGTGCGGTGGATTCCGGCCATCGCTAACGGCCGTTCCTCACCCCGGTGGCACGGCTCTGGTGCAGCGCTCACTTCTTGAAAAAACGAGACATGATTCTGGGTATTAAAGGTATTAAAGGTTTATTCTGACTTGAGTAATTGTGTTGTGTTTGTGTGTGGCAGTTGTTGTCAGCGTTGCGATACCAGATTCTGGTATAAGGGGCATTCAAATACGACATGTTCTGAGTACCCTCTGGGTTGCCACGGTCACACCGTGGAGTCGCCCGATTCTCAAACCGACATAAATATGGCCAGTGAGAAATTGTACGAGTCCTGAAGTTGGGTTAAAGTATGCCATATGTAGCCTCTCCCCGACATCAGATAAGAAATGGTGAGTTCTCATCGTCTCCTCCCAATCCCAGAGTTCTTGCCACAGCTGAATATCTCTTACTTTGACTGCTTTTGGCCCACTTTAGGTTACGGTAGTAACATTGAAAGTGGGCCTTTGCGATCGTCTTTAAATGAAAGTAACGGCTTAACCACTCATCTGACACGAAAACTGAATAACCGAACTTGTAGAGGAGAATATTATCTGCAATTTTGCTCTATTATGTTCTTTTTTTCATATCTTATACCGTTTCAGAGATATTTGCAAAATTAACGGCGATTTTGGGATGTCTGTCTGTCCGTAGCGTGTTCCCACTTTTTAAGACGAACCGTTCAACCGATCAGCACCAAATTTTACAGACATTATTTTAGGCCTCCAGAGACCAGAACCTCCCTTTTTTCAATTTTTTCGGACAAAAAACGGTATTAATACCCAAAAAAATCGTTTGTAATATAATTGTAATTGCAAACGATCTGTTCATCTGAGACGAAAATTGAATAAGTTAATTAGTAGAGGCCGGCCGCGGTGGCCGAGGGGACTGCGGCGCGTCAGTCACGGTCTGCACGGCCACTACGGTTGGGGGTTCGAATCCCCCTTCGGGCATGGATATTTGTGCCGTCCTTAGTGTTAGCTAGTTCATAAGTAGTTTGTAAGTTTAGGGACTGATGACTCCGTAGTTAAGTCCCATAAGCTGTACAAACATTTGAACATTTTAATTGGTAGAGGGGAAAATTCTCTACAACTTTTTTCCATACTTTTTTTCATATTTGGTATAGTTTAAGAGACATTTGCAAAAATAACGGAGATTTGACACCCTCCAATGAATTAACGAAAATCAGCCTTTCGTAGATGTCACGTGACATTCCTCGCCTATACCTCTCTGGCATAACGCTATCTTCCGTTACGAATTTAATGATTTTCTCATTGTAACTTACACCTTGTTATTTCAAAGCAATGGCGTACTGAAGAGTTAACAAAAACACGTCGTTCTTCGTACGATAATTGATAACCTAGTGTCTAAAAATGCCGTACTAGCATCAGTTAACAACTGTCATCAATAGTACGAGATTAAAGAACGCAAATTCTAATTGTTTGCCGTAGCGTAGTGGGCAATGCGTTGGTCTGTGATGCTGAAGGTCAGTGGTCCGGAACCCGCCACTACCAGGCACCACGTCGATTTGTGCCGCGAAATTCCAGCGATCGTCGAGAATCACGCCCAGGTATCTGGCCTGACCCCTAAGAATTACTGGTACTTCATTTATTCGAACTGTGGGATTCCTTATCAGGTTTCCTTTGAGTAACAGGTATGTTGATTTTGCTGGTTCTATTAACAGTTTGATTTTCACACACCATGAGGTAAGAACGTTAACTGCCCCGGAAATCAGCAGCTCAAGATCCTCTCGGCTTTTGCCTCCGACCATCAAGAGGAGGTGATCCGCAAATCGAGACTATTTTGCATTTCATGGAGCAAAGACTCCATATTTATATAGCAGAAGAGTCGCGCCAGGACACAGCCCTGGAAACACCCCTTGGCGATTTCCTTGCTTATGATTCAGCTAGGCGATAATAGCCGGACCTCGCTATGTGAATGTGGTTTGGTTAGTGATGAAGTCCACTCTCATTTGGATGGGTTCGTCAGTAAGCAAACTTGGCGCATTTGAGGGACAGAGCAGCCAAATTTCGCGAAGCTCTCTACCGTCAACGGATGACTGTGTGATGTGCACTGTCCGGTGGTACGGTGTCTATTGAACTGTACGTGAAGCTGATGGAGATGATTTCATCCCCATAAATCAAAGTGACCCTGATTTTGATACAATGTGCTTCATGCAAGACGGAGCTCACTATATTGAACAAAGGTATACAGCGATACCCACAATATGATTTCCCAGATGAAAACTGAAATATAAGAGGTAATTCACAGCAGCGGTGTTCCGACGCTTCGCCGCGGTGGAGTGTCCGAGCGTTCCAAGTCGCCTAGCTGCGAAGCGCGCCGCTGCTCTGAGGTTCGAGTCCTCCCTCGTATTTGTTATCCGTAGCCTAAGTCAGTATAAGTAGTTTGTAATGAACAACGTAGTTCCATTGATTTACAAATATTTGAATATTTCACTTCGAATGCTTCAGCCGGTCATGCAGAATTTCGCTATTTGTCTGTGCCACATAGCCATGAAGGTAGGCATATAGAACACAAACTAAATCCTAATATAAGTATTACGTTTACGTGTTGAATAAAGTCTATACACCCCATATATTTTAACTAATTTATATCTTCTTTCATATAGTTCAATAATTGTCACCTCGTATATTCAGAAATACTGTTTTGCAATGAGCACTACCTCAACTGGTATGTTGCCAACGTCTATTTAGTAAAGCAAAGAGATTTAAATCTTAGCTTTATGACCACCTAAAGGAAATTAACAAAGGGCTTTGGTATATTGTTGTTTTTGTTAAGTACCTCAATCTAAGAAAAAGGCAAGGAAGCAAATGCAGATAAAAGAAGAAGCAAAGAAATTTCGTTCTTAATATACGTAGCTAAATCAGTAAAACCATATATCCTATTCAATATTAGTTTATATCCCTAAAGATAGACTTTAGAGCTTGTTTAAGTCGCTGACGTAAATTACAAAAATACTACTCTCACCTATTACGAGCTAAACGAAACTAGCAGTGCAATCTACCGGCTCTTCAGTGCAAGGAAGAGAAGGGTAATAGCAGTCACTTAATGTAAATATTTTCATTTTATTTGTTTTGAACACTTGCAAGCCGAATTTTATTCTCATGATCTGGCCTGTACATTAACAGGTTAATATTGAAACAAAACTAAGTAGGTTTTTTTTAATGATAAATAATTTGAAATACCACATCGTATTGAGATTACCCTCCATCTCGGTGTCTTTGATTGTTTACCTATCATACAACAAGATACTTGGAAACATTTTAATGAGATGACGTTGTGTATAACTGAAACAATATTTTTATTTATATAATGCTACATAGCATAATGTATTGCTAATTTAGTAGACAAAAAGGGAAGAGAAAAATTAGAACCAAAAATTAACAGTAAAAATATAAATTAAATATCGTCTGTTTTAAACTTTCATTTACATCCTGTAGCAAATGTCATAAACATGTCCCGGAGTATTCCAATCAGAGCAGTATGCACACATCCATGAATCGCGAGACGGACAGCGATACCATAAGTCAGCATCTATTCCTGTCTTCTCACAATAGAAGAAAGTGTCTTTTTCTACTCCCGTTGGGCTAGATGTCAGACGCATCTTCACAATTCTTTATTAATAGAAGTACCTTTATCAGACTCAAAAAGATTTCATTTTATCTTTTGTTCGCGCAGTCCTCTTAACTTTGACAGCCTCGCATTTATATTTTCTAAACCACCTGAAACAAAAACCAAAGAAATGTTGGTAGCACTGGGCTAAAGAGACAGTTGAGTGTTACCCCATTATAATGACTAGAATTACCCGGAAGTCGACAATTCCAAAAACGATACTATCGATAAACACTTAAATAAACATCTACTCTGTCACTTATATTTCATCTGTAGTAGTGTAACAGTAATAAACAATGATTTGTACTAACACTTTTCTTACAAAGAACTGCGGGAAAGCACCCACTCAGCATGTTTGTATAGTCTATGGGACTTAACTACGGGGTCATCAGTCCCTAAACTTACACTTATGAACTAACTAAGGACGGCACAAATATCCATGTCCGAGGGGGATTCGAACCCCCGACCATAGTGGCCGTGCATACCGTGACTGGAGCGCCTCAGTCCCCTCGGCCACCGCGGCCGGCAGCATCTAACAGCAACTGCCAAAAGGCAAGCTCTGTTGTAGTAGTCCTGTACATAGGCACGCCGTGTCAGCCTTTATTAGGTGAAACTTGCGCCATGAACTTTATGAAACATTCGTTCTGACCATAAATGTCCGAAAGAACATAACAAGTATTGCTGTATTGCTTGTGTTGTCGGTGCAGTTGTCTTAGAGCCGTGCGTCTGGAGTGGCGCAAGGGTTCAGCACAACTAACTAGTAAGCCTGGAGGCTCCGAGTTCTATCATGTCCACGTTGCATGATTACAGTAAGTACAATTTAAAAAAATCTATATCTGAAAGTCTAATGCGTGAACCGTCAATAAAGCAAAGGAAAGCTAATAAGTAATGCGTTCAATGAGTACTTGTTTCGTCATGCGTCCACAATGTTGTACCATCTAATTATTAAGCACTGGGAAATTCGAAACCGATCTCTGTAACACAAAATTGTAGCATCGTGAAAGGCGGCCAGATTTCGTCTACTATTCAACCAAGTCACACGTCCTGTGGAGAGATTTTCACGTAGTTTCGGATATAACATCTGTCAAATTTGGGGAAATTGTTGATGCATACTTCCGTAAACAAGTAAATCGAAATTTTAAGGATTAAAGAGAGTGTATATTAGACTACCACCAATCACGTTCACTTTCTAGCCAAGTAGTCAACAGGGAAAATGTCTTTCACTATCAGGATAAGAACCAATGTATTACCGAATATAGAGCCATAGCAAAGACGTGCGTTAGCGATTTTACGTGGAGGTGTAGGTATGGTTGGAATAATATAGAGTAGTAGATAGTAATTTTAATTTATTTTTGGAAACATTTTGTTTCTTTGGGATGACAGCGTCCTTATGATAGTTTAATATGTGTGCTCTATACTCCGTTCACCGAAACGAGAGACGTACTGTAAACACACTTCGGCACATGACAAGGGGTGGACAAACCGCTCGCTCAATTTCGCTGCAACCGTTTCAGGCATAATTTTGTTGTGTGTGTTCTCATATCGGACTGATAATAGGTGTTGACTATCAACTTAATGTTAAAGAACCAGTTGCTGAACAGTTACGTAAATATTAGTGTTTACAAAAACATTCAGCATTCATAGTCCATGTGTCTCTTTTTTGTCTCGTTGTATCAGGTAAGAGTAGCCTCATTATGTCATCCGTCAATCTGAGTCCACCAAACAAGGGTTCAAAGAAGAAGTAATAAAGTTGTTTAGAGAAACACATGATAACTAACGTATATAAAACGCAGCTGTTGTGTCCAGAACTGTCAATGTCTGATATTGTTATGGAAACAGTCAATAGAAAGCCACGCTCTCTTTGAAGTCTCTAAGGGTAAATAAGGAAATGGGACATAAGCTTTCAGAACGTCTTGATGACTTTCACTGAAATGCGATACGAAGAAAAGTTTTTCGTAAGAAATTTCCAAAACATGACAAAGTGAAGTGCTTGCTGTGTTTTAAGCGAAGATGCAGATTTGGGAAATTTTATAAAGTATTAAAAGAAATGAATTTTAAATGTTAACAAAACACATAACGACCTTACACTCGAAACGGATGCAGCGAAATTGAGCGAGCGTCGCTAGTTTTTCCACCCCTGGCCACGTGCCTCCGTGTGTTTACAGTACGTCTCTCGTTTCGAGGAATGGAGTATCGAATTTTTATATACAAAAATATAACAGTAATTTCAATTGCTCTGCTGTAGAAGAGAACTAATAGTGTGGAGCGGTTAACACCTTGTCTCGCCCTGAAACAAGTCGTGAGAGCACCGCTGTTTGCCGTAGTATGGGGCAGACAGGAGATCCTCAGGAATTGCGGCTACCAGCAGGGACAGGGCTGTGCACTCTTCCGCGGCCCCAGCGGCCCCAGTGGTGCCAACTCTCGTCATTAGAGAGCCATTAGCGGCGGACACTGCTGAAGGCGGTCCGTGCTGCAGGCGGTCCGCTAGCCGGGCAGCTGCTGCTCACCGACGTGTGGCCACGAGGCAGGCCAGAGGATGCACGCTCTGCAGCTGCAGTATTCACCCGCCTCTGTCAACTTATACGTCTAGTTATACATCGAATACATCCCTAGGAACAGTAACTAACAGACTGAAGGGTGGCAGCACTGATCTGCCTCTTTGACCAAAGAGGTTTCATCGAGTCTGCAGAGTAGCGAGACGACAGAGACAGAAGGTGGGAGTGAGTGGAAGTGGACGGACGAAGTTAGGTACCGGTTAAAAGCTATACTGCGATAGTATTCTTGTAAGCTGTTAGGATTCATTTTGTGATTTTGATTTTGGTACTTTTTTGTAATGATTATGTTGATAAGGTAACGATAATAATAATTATAATCATAACTTATAACTTTGTTTTAATTGAAGACAACTTCATGTCCCCATTTTTGTTTAAACCGAAAAATCTTATTATGCCCAAGTTATTTTAGGCTGCACCTTTTAAACAGTAGGATAGACACAAATTTAAATTTTACTTGTACTTCGTCATTAATGTGCTGCAAGAAGCTGCTGTCTTCGGGTAAGAGGTGAATGATTTTTTATACAAGAATCGTAAGCAACAAGTTTCTTGCCAATCGTAGAAAGTACTCGACATGCCACTTTAATTACACCACTTGCTTATTGTTCAATTTTGTTATGTCATTCATATTCAATTGTACAAGTCGCAACCAACTTGCATATCAAGTAACTACCGGTATTACTTGTCTATTGTGTAACGTGCCTTTTCGTACAGATATTAATTACATCACTTGCTGACAACACAATAATTGGTGTAGCTTTTAACCAGTACCTAACTTCGCCCGTCCACTTCCACTCACTCCCACCTTCTATCTCTGTCCTCTCGCGACAGACTCAATCAAAACCTCGTTGGTCAAAGGCACAGAACAATGCTGCCACCCTTCAAGACGATAATTTTTTGTTGAATGTGTAAGGAAAATAGGAAAGCAGAACGCAGAATGTAACACGAGGCTGCGCTGCAGCAGTAAGGAACCTGATTTTAATTTGGTGACTATGTGTAAACATTACCCTTTTCCTTCGTCTACCGACTGAGTCTGCAAAGTTGTTCAAAATGTTCAAATGTTTGTAAGAGTCTATGGGACTTAACTACGGGGTCATCAGTCCCTAAACTTACAAACTACTTATGAACTACTTACAACTAAGGACGGCTCAAATGTCCATGCCCGAGGGGGGATTCGAACCCCCGACCGTAGTGGCCGTGCAGACCGTGACTGGAGCGCTCAGTCCCCTCGGCCACTGCGGCCGGCTGCAAAGTTGTTAACATCAATTGCATACAGCAGACTGGCCTGGATAGTTCAAGCACCTAATCTCGAAGGACTGCTCCCTACAGTATCACAATATTTTGACAAATTGATGTTGATTTTGAGCCCTGAATCATGATCTGTAGTAGATTAAAACGCCTATAACGCATTAATATTTGCAAGGAATAGCTTAAATACAAGGAGCCGGAATCGGATGATCCGATAGTCAACAGCAGTAAATTAAGCCTAGGGGTATTTCAAGGGAGAAACCAGTTAATAGAAATTTAAAAAAAAATTATAAAGTACGGTCGTGAAGGTTTAAATGGAAACAGGTAATCTTTTAATATTTTTTATTGATGATTAGACGGAACGGAGCAGTCATTAAACAATATCCAAAGAATAATATTTTTACAATCTGACTTGGCTTTCAGGTCGTGACATTGGGCTCCGTAGTTAAAATTAATTACAAACAGCAAAATTTAGATTCAAAACCTTACGCCTACAAAATCTCTTACGTATAAAGTTGGACTTGAAGTCATACTATAAAGAGATAAAAATACGAAAACACGAATCCTTATTAATGTCTTACTAGCGAAGCAGAGCTTCAAAAATTGCTAAATATGTGTTGGAATTGGATATAAATTCTACACTCCTTCCCCTAATCTTTCTTTCCGTCTCTTCCCTATATATATATATATATATATATATATATATATATATATATATATATATATATATATATATATATGGGGTTTCCCAGCTATCTTGTTCACCATAAATATCTCTCGAACAACAACAGGGTGAAATTTCGACAATGCCAGCCCCCATGCTGGGTGAAATATCTGATTAACCATCAAATGTCAACATAAAAAATAGTAATAAAAAGTTACAGTCACAACATGCAATATTTCAAATAATAACCATCAAAGCATTAGTAATTTTTTTGCACAGAAGGATTTGGAGTACGTCTTTGCAATACCTGTTTTCTCCAGTGCCGTGAAGGTGCAGTAACTTTTACAGTGATCATTTTAATAACTACCTGTACAAGAGAAGAAATCTAATGCACACTGTTTTATTCAATATTTCAAATTAGGGCCATTTGTTTGTAGTTGAACAAAAAGCTGCATTTAACATCCTGTTATGCAGACACTTCAGAAATGTTCAATTGTGTGTGAGGTCTTATGCGGCCAAACTTCGTGGTTATCAGTAGCTAGACTTACACACTAAGTACTTCACTAACTTACGCTAAGGACAACACAAACACCCATGCCCGAGGGAGGATTAGAATGTCCGACCGTAGCGCCCATGCAGACTATGACTAGCGCGCTGCAGCCCGCTTCCACTGCGGCCAGCTGCAGACACTACTCAGACAAAAATCAATTAGGATGGAAACATGTTTGTTTACTAACGATACTGCCGGTGTTTGAGTACAGTAATTTTCTATTCATTGTAACCTAATCACACATTCGGATATTGTCATTGACTCGGAAATAAAAAACCAAATATTTGTTTCGTCCTTAGTTTACTAATCCAATGTAATTGTAAATAACGTGCAATATCGTAGAGGATCCCTTTAATATTTATAGTAAAAGGTTTAGAATGCCTTGAAGATGCTAAGATGAAGTAAAAAACAGTATATATTTGTAGATTACGGGCAGAAGCAAAGCACTCGACCTGCTGCTGGCTTTGCTACTAATGAACGAATTACTTGTTGAACGATTTCGAGAGTTCTGAACCTCTGTCATCGATGCATCGACGATATATCACTGTTAAAATCATCGATGTTTGGGACAAAACATCCATGCTTTCGAAACATCGATGTATCGTTTGCTTCCCTAAGTTTGGTACCCCTGTCCCCAACGACCCATTCACTCAGCTACATCACTGTACGCTACGAAAACCGGAAAGCGGTGAGCCGCGACACGTGTTATTTCTGCATGAGAAGAAGGAATAGCGAACGGTCTCGGCGACGGCAGCGGCGGGAGCTGCGGCGGCCGCTGGGGCCAGGAATTGTCGAGTAATTGTGTGCGGCTGCCTGTTGCTGCGGCGCCATTTGAAATTCAAAGCGCAGCGCGGCCAGGCGGGTCGCCGTGTCGCGACGCGGGATTAGCCGGGGGCGGAAGTCGCTGGTCGTGGCTGTGGCGTAGGCGGTGACACCTGCCAAGAGCTCGTGAAGGTCTGAATAGGGGAAGTGTGGTCAGTGTCAGCCTATTTATCTGCTGCTTACACGCTGACCGCCACATCGTCACGATCACTTACAATATTTATCAGCCGATATTCAGAAAACTATTCAATGAAAAAAAATTTTTTTTTCACATCTTTGATATTTTTTCTCGATATTCCTTATACCGTACAGTTTCTTTGTTTCTTTATTTTTTTTCTCCACGCTCCATGAGGGGCTGACTGGCAGCAGTTTAATTGCTGTTTTGTTTGCAGCCGAGAGAAGTATAAATTCGTACAACGTGAAAAATAAAAGTCTTAAAGGAGGAAATAAAAGTAGAATTAAGAAAATGAAGGTGAATAAAACATGAGACAATTACAAGAGGTTAGGAGAATTAAAAAAAACCATAGTCTGAAATTTAAAGAACCACTTTGATAAAAGAAATACACATACGTAGAATAATAAGAGCATAAGAGCTATGGTGAGTAAAATAAAACTTGATGACACAAACAGATTAAAAACACAGATTAAAGCACAGATTAAAAACTCGAATATTCGGCGTGATCGGCGGCGGCTGAAGTACTAAAACACCACTTGAGCACGTAGCACAAGCATTGACACAACACTAAATTGCGCACTGTTAAAATATGTGGATACAGGTGCCCCACAATGGGAAATGTTGAGGAAGGGGAGTGCGTGGAGGAGGGAGAGGGGGGAAAGGTGTAATGACTCATCGTAGGAGGGAGCTGCGAGAGGAGAGCCAAGTGTAGGAGGGGACAGTGATGAGAGGGGGGAGGAAAGGAGACGTACAAATACGGGGATGGACTAAGGTTGAAAGGAGGGGTAGACGTCGGGATGGAGGGCGTCATCCACGAGAGGTAGTTGACGGAAGTTACCCTCGGACGCCGAGAGTGTGAAGGTGGAGGGAGGGAGGGATAATAAGGGCGTGGCAGAGGCCCAGGATGCGGCAAGAGGTGGGAGACGATCGAGTTGTGGGATTCTATTTTACGGGACAGCAGAGGCGGAGGTGTTCCTGGGGGACGGGAGGCGGATACGGTAAGCAAAGTGGAGGGCGTGGCATTCTAGGATCTGGAGGGATTCATAGTGGGTAAGGGGAGCGGAGACGCAGGCGCGATGGAAACAACAGAGGATAGGGTGCTTGATGTATTGGTAAGTGGAGAGGATGGTGGAGGGGTTAAGACCGTACGTCCGGCCAGACAGGAGCTTGAGGAGGTTGAGAAGGCGGGAGAGGGCTTTTTCATGCACGGAATGGAGGTGCGGTTTCCAGGAGAGGGAGCGATCAAGGGTGAGGAAAGTGTGAGGTAGAGGTCGCGGTGACGGAAGGAAGGGTTGGTCTGATCTATGATGATTACCTGGGAATTTGTGGGGTTGACAGTGAGGACAGTGAGCAGCCACTGGTTGCACCAGGAGGAGATTCGGAAATATGGGACTGAAGGAGGTGTTGGGAGTGTGCGAGGGACGGGGCGATGGCAAGGAAGGCGGTGTCGTCAGTGTATTGGTGGAGATGGACTGCTGGGGTTTCTTAGTAAATGAAAACATCGATAGACGCGAAGAACGTCGTAGTGTCTTAAATCCAAATGATACTCGCGAAAAGAAGCACTTTTTTTCTTTCCATGGCATTGCAGAGCATGCAGAATACAGCTAGGAAGAAAAAAATATTTTTGTATAGTATCTGACTTAAATTTTAGTTGCAGTGGCAGCGGTTTAGTGTGTTAACGTTGGCAACGAAATATTCGTTTTAGTGGGATCATTAATTTTCTGATCGTAACAACAATAATTATTTATTACATTATCAACACAAAGAATTGTTCCCCTCATTGTACGTGACTGATTTTTCAAAAATGATTCAACGGCCGTTGCAAACATCAATACTCTATACCGCTGCCATAAGTAAAAGCGTTGCCCTTGTTTCACTGTATTACATCTTAGTTATGTGAATGAAAAACGCAACATCGCCATCTATTAGTTGTTTGGTATCAGTGGTATACTATGTAATTAACAGCGTCGCTATTGAATCTTTGCTATACTACGTTCAAGCATAGTATACACCAGAAACTACAAATTGCTGTACATTTTATTCCCCTGATCCGATTTTGATGAAATGAAGCTTATATGTGACCCAAGGTACTGTCAGTTGACCTACGAATCCCCATGAATGTATAGTACTCTTGGAGATTTACTATCCTAGCCATACTTATAAGCATAGTATACACAAAAAACTTCAGATTACGATATCTTTCCTTCCTGCCAATTCTAATGAAATTAAGCCCATGTTACTCTCCAAACTATTCTTAATGTTTCTGTGGAAACCCATAAAAGTTCGTGTAGTACTTTTGGAGATTACCCTCAACAAATCGATATACACGATGGCTTTTAAATAAATGATTAAATTGTGATATCTTTATTTTCTCCGATTCGATTTTAATTATTGAAGCCTTTATTTAACCACACGATATGCTCAAGTTACGTGTGAAAACCCCATAAAATTCGTCAAGTAGTTTTGGAGATAAACGTGTTCAAAGAGACAGACATGACGGTCGTAGATAAAAAAAATTCAAATTACGATATTCTCTTTTTACGCGATCCGATTGTTATGAAACGAAGTCTTTATGTTGTCCAGAGTTACGCTCAAGTTACCTGTGAAAACCCCATGCAAATTCGTGAAATAGTTTGGAAGATGAGAGGATTTTAGGAAGTTGAACAGAAAGACACGACGGTTAGTGAAAACAAAAGTACGATATTTTTTTACGTGGTCCGATTTTGATAATATTATGCCAATATGTTGACCCAAAATTTTCTCATGTTTCCTGTGAAAACCGCATGATTATTCGTCCAGTAGTTTTGATGATTTAAGTGAACAGCGACAGCCCTACATTTACAGATTTATTATTAGTACAGATTAGTTGCTTTAATGTTTTACTACGAAAAATGTAAGGGGATATCTGCAATGCTTGTTGGTGTGGTTGCAATTTACGTTAAGAAAGGGAAGTGGGAAACTGCTGGGAAACAGGTGGGGAATTTAAAATACCGTGTACCACTTCAATACGTCAAATACAATTATAATATGAATTTAACAGGAATCTTGGGTACTCTAAACAGTAAATTTAACAATTTCTGGTGAGCTTTACTAAAGACACCTTTAAATACACCAGCTAAACAGTAAATTTAACAATTTCTGGTGAGCTTTACTAAGGACACCGTTAAATACACCAGCTTTAAATTTTAACAAGGTCTGAGAAAATTTATAAGAGACAATAAAATACGATAGCTTCTGTGCCCATCAACTTTAATAGTCTTAGAAAAGTGACCTTTAGAAAATTCAAAATCGAACTTGAAAATAGTTAAGCACAAACATAGTTTGAGTGCCCATCAGTTTTAACAATTTTAGAAAGGTAACTACTAAGGAAACTATAAAATACACCAGTTTTAAAACTTAACAAGGACTGAGAAAACTAATAAAACACTATCAAAAACGCTAGCTTCTGGGCCCAACAATTTTATCAGTCTTAGAAAATTGACCTTTGGAACAATCAAAACTGAACCGGAAAATATTAACCATAAACTTAGTTTGCGTGCCCATCAATTTTAACAATCTTAGAATAGTGACCTTTGGAACAATCATAATTGAACTTGAAAATAGTTGAGCACAAACATAGTTTGCGTGCCCATCAGTTTTAACAATTTTAGAAATGTATACATTGGCACTGGCGTTCTTTACTTTAAATAGTTACTCTGAGCAATGTTCTTACCATGAAATTTCTAAATGAAAGTTACTTTAAGAACTTTGATGAAGTACACACAACAAGAAACTATAAGCAGCCAAGGCAAGACACATAACGTTCAGACTCAGAAGCAAAGTAGACAACTGAGGGACAAGTTTTCCATTTTATTATTGTCACCTATCCAGTAGGAAGTTTATATTTGTGATCATACTTTCTTAAAAATTTCTTTAATTTGTTTGAAAAAGCACTGTGTTGTCTTGTACCATACCTCCTTTGCAAACGAGTGACACCTGAACGCATAGACTTCTGTTGCAGGGACGGGGTTCCGAATTTTCCAGAAACATGTAATTTTGACCCGGTAGCTGTATGAAGGCGGGCACCTTCTTCGATATGGGTGGCATAAGTTTCCCTACAGTCGAGCGCTTCTCAGCCCGATGACTGGCAGCCAGATGGCTAAGTGGGTTAGAAGAACGCAGCAGATGATGATGTTTACGAACTGGGGAATATCAGAGAAACTCTTTGCCTTTTAAATCATGCATTTTCTCAAATGTTGTAGGCTCACATGACCCCGCCAATCCAAGGCGTGAAACTAGAGGGTTGAAGAAGCATAAGCTCCCTTTGTTACTTTGGATGATGCTTAAATTCCATCGATTCATTCTGAATGGTCCTTGGGTCAGATAACGTCATTGGTGTTATAACCCCACGATGGTCCCAGAATAATGTTTATTTGGCCTAAAGGTGTCACCTGCATCGGATGTTATTAAAAAACTGGTACTATCGCTCAACCCACTCAGAACTGTCGTTTTGAGTGGCAGATGTGTGGCAGTCAGCTGTCCAAGGGAGAGGGGTAATGTCACTGCTGCCCTTCATAGAGCCGCCTAAAGTCTTTTCGTGTCAATTTGAGCTGGAGGACATCTGAAACGTGGTGTTGGACCACACATCAAAACACCGCGTGATTTCAGTGCTGGGCGTTTCTACCATCACCGTATAGGCGTGAAAATAAGAGATGATCTGTGGGTCAGAAGCAGGGGTGACGGCCTTCCGATAGACACGTTACGGTAGAGTTGGGAAACATTACGGTGCCAATATGACATCATCAGCCCACCATAAAACTCACATGCAGTTCTCTGTGAGCTCTGACCTCTTTCTTTCTCGGATTCACTCACAACATTTTGTTTGGAGGGTCGCCAAGCAAGAGTGCAACGTTGCTGAGCGCTTTGTTTTTCCACCATTTATGGAGAAAGGTTGTGGGCGCTGTGAGTCAAATTCAAAAGGCTTATTGGGCCAAGGTTACAAGGTAACAAAAAAGTGACACTTTCATTGCGTCACTTAGTATATAGATACATTTACTAAAGTCAAATATATGTATAACTCCGCCATAGTCCGTCCCAAGCCCGGTTAGTTCAAATGTTTGTATAGTCTATGGGACTCAACTATGGAGTCATCAGTCCCCAAACTTACAAACTACTTATGAAGTACTTACGAACTAGGACGGCACAAATATCCATGCCCGAGGGGGGATTCGAGCCCCGACGAGCGCCTTTGTCCCCTCGGCCACCGCGCCCGGCAGCCCGGTTAGGAAAGGAGGATGGGGAGGAGTAACACCTCGTTAAAAAAAACCTTGGTTCTCCTGGCCCAGGTGATAGCACCTCGTCAGGGCACCTTGCCAGGTTACGGTGAAGTCCTTAGTGGCAGTGAAGACGAAGATCAGCGGTACGGCGAAACTGGCGGGAGATGCAATGTGAATCCACTGGCGTCTGTTCTGGAATCCAGCGGTTAATAGTGAGCGTCTTTTCACCTACTTAGTGCGGCTGTCAAATGTTCTTGATCTCAACACTAAAGTCGTAAATATGTGATCTTCGCAGAAGATCACCACAAAACAAGTTTCAACTTGAATAAGCATGATGGAACAAAAGGAAATTATTCCATTACCCCATGCATCCGTCTCAAAACTGAATCTTCCTGGACATCGAATTCTGGAGGACCAGGAACATATGCGGAAAAGCGTCGGAGCTTCTCAAATTCTCTAAGAACAAAACAGAAAAATTTCATAGAAACTTTCAACACAAACAGTCTCTCCAAAGTAGGAAAACTGGAACAACTTACAAACACTATGGAAAAATTAAAGTTCTTAGAATTCAAGAAACACAGTTTACCGACGAAAATCATTTTGTTTCAGAAAACTTCAGAATTTACAAAGGGAGGAGACGTGGAGTCCATCTAAACAAGGGACCTAACTGCTTAGTTGTTAGGCGCTAGCTTACAAACTACTTAAACTAAGTTAAACTAACCCAAGGACAACAGCATCAGAAAGATTGTCCACAGTTTCAGAAAAATCTGGAGATAAGACATACACATTGATAAGTGAACATGCTCCCACAAACGACTACAATGGGAAAGATCCACAGGTAATAGCTAACTTCTGGGAGCTACTGGTGGAAATTACAAATAAAATCCCTCAGCATCATCTAAAACTTCTTTTAGAAGATTTTAATGGACAACTTGGGAAAGAGAAGAAAATTAGAAACACAATAGTAATCCAAACAGCCCACAAGAGAACAAATAAAATTTGCGAGAGACTAATAAATTTCTGTAACAATATTTATCTTAAAATCATGTCCACATAATTTCTTAAACCTGCAAAGAAACTTACAGCATGTAAATCACCTAACTTAACGTTGGGTGAGTTTCAAATAGACAATGTTGCTATATCTAACACGAATACCAAAGAAATACTAAATGTAAGAACAAGGAACTGATTTTTTGAGTCAAATTATCATCTCCTGAAAATAAAAATTAGATTTAGCCTAACAGAAAAAAAACCACAACTGAACAAAACATTCAGAATTGATCCAGAATACCTCGAAATCAACAAGACAGAAATTCTCGGGGAAATTAATCAACCAGAAGCCAAGAATTGGAAGGAAGTCCCAGAAGTATACAAAAATACTATGAGATTGGGCAAACCCCCCAAAAGCAGAAAACACAGGTCGTGAAACAGTACCTGTGATCAAGCAATGGACGAGAGAACACAATCATGGAATACTTTCAGTAGCAACAAAACTCAGAATAAATGGCAGGAATTTTTAAAAATACAGAAACATTCAACCAAAATTATACGAAGAGGGAAACATATATCTGATACAAACCGACTTAAAGAAATTGAACAAGAATTGACTAACAACAACATCATAATTTTTACAAAATTTTCTGAGAAAACCTAACAGGTTATCAGCCACCTAACTTGTGTATTTGCCGCCCGGATGGCTCACTGGAAACCAACACCAGAAATAAATAAATAATAATAAATTTTAGCCAACTATTTTCTGTGAATCAAAAATGTTCAAATGTTTGTTAAGCTTATGGGACTTAACTACGGGGTCATCAGTCCCTAAACTTACAAACTACTTATGAACTACTTACGAACTAGGACGGCACAAATATCCATGTCCGAGGGGGGATTCGAACCCCCGACCGTAGTGGCCGTGCTGACCGTGACTGAAGCGCCTCAGTCCCCTCGGCCACCGCGGCCGGCTTCTATGAATCCTCAGAATAACTAGATTATGAAAACCTCCATCCAATCCAGATCCAAAACCACCATATTTTAAGGAAGTAAACTAAATAATCAACTCTTTGAAAAACAACAAATCTCCTGGAGAAGACGGAATCATAGCAGAAATATGGAAATTAAATGATAGTAAACTCCTCACACAAACAACCCACAGAATTATATCAAACATTTGGGAAAGTGAACAATTACCCACAGAGTGGAAACGTGCATTAATTCATCCTCTGCATTGGAAAGGTGACAAAACTGACCCCAACAATTACAGGAAAACTTCTCTGCTCCCAGTTGTATACAAAAGAACAGATATGGAACCTAAACACAATTTTACAAATAAGTCAGTGCAGAAACACTGTGGTTACTTTTGTGGACTTTAAAAAGGCTTATGATTCCATTGATAGGCAAACACTATTCCATATTTTAAATGGATTCAAGAGTGATAGAAAAACAAAGTGTATTATCCAAGAGACATTAACAGATACAACCGCCAAAGCTAAATTAATGGGAGAAATGTCAGAAGCATTTCATATCCAGACCGGTGTTCGCCAAGGAGATAGACTCTCTCCTCTTTTATTTTACATGGTTCTGGCCAAAATTGTGAAGACATGGGAAAATGAAATGAAGGGAATTCAACTCGGGAATTAAAAAGAACAGAGGATCTATGCGAAATATCTGGCATTTGCAGACGAACTTGCCATCGTAACCAAGAAGAGGAGAAGCCAAACTTGCACTGAAGAAGCTTCACGAAATATCGCAGAAATCTGGTCTACAAATTTCCTATGCCAAAACTAAGTAAATGGAAAGCAAGGCAGCAAACAACCTAGCCACACAACATGTTACGGCAAAGTGGCACAAGTTACACCCTTCAAATATCTAGGACAGATCATCCAACTATCTTGACTTAACACAATAGCCAATCACGAAAAAATTTCAAATTACAAAATGCATATATGCTCACTTGGAATCACTACAATAAAAGACCTATTTTAGTCAACTAAAAAATAAGATATTACGAAACAATAGTTCCGCCCGAAGCACTCAATGCCGCAAAAACTACGGTGATTCATGGTCACACAAAATTAAGAGAAATTGAAAAGCAGTAAAGGAAAATACTCGGACCATTATTTCGCGAAGGAATTTGAATAAAGAGACCGAAAAGAGAGATTTACAAACACACAGACAGAATAACTAACATCTTTAGAAAAAGAAGTTTGAAATTTTATGGTCAAAAACAGACTTAAAAGACAAATCTTTGAGATAGTTAAAACTGGCAAAAAACAAGACCAAATGGATAACTGAAAAAAGACGTTAAGAACTGGGAATCACACAGGACAACATAAACAAACAAGAGCAGTTCAGAAGCATCATAAACATACATTTAAACACCAAAAACGAACAGGAAATAAATGGTCAGAAAAGCGCAAGGAAGAAAACAGTAAGATTATGAAGAGAATTTAGGAAAAAAGGAGGAAGAAGAAAAAAATCATTACTACTTAAGTTCAATCGATCTCTTAATAGGGAATACTCGATAGTAATACATATAACTCACAAGTCAACAAATCAGCTACCAGATCTAGGGCGATACAAAGTAAATCATTAATCATTAACGAATAGCTGAAAAAAATGAATTTGCTGTTCGTTTGTATAACTTGTTCTCTGTGACGATTCAGCCTACAATATTATTCCTTACTGCCATTTACATATGCCAGATTTCCAAGAGTTAAGAAAGGTAATCAAACAACAAGATTTCACGTTATATCTTTGTGACGATTCAGCCTACAATATTATTCCTTACCCCCATTAGCAAATGTAACTTGGCAAAGAGTGCAGTAAATAAAAGGATTTAACGCTGGATCGTCCTCATGAAATCCTCAATCCTCAATTGCCAACATCCTTTGATGTCAAAGAATAATTCTGCGACCAGGTGGTCTTGATCGATTAAGTATCATGAAATGAAAATTTTTTGAAATATTCAGACTTAAGGATAAATACAATTGACAGACATAAAGAAATCGTATGAAGATTACAACAGAAATTATGAACTTAACATTTATTAATTGTCCTTCGGCTAATGTTTTGGAGATATTGCTGGGAGTTTGTCTTTGGAAACTGCTGCATATACTGTATATAATACCCAGTGCATGCCAGCTACAATTAAAGTCACACATTTGTAGTTATTATTGAAGATTTGTTCCCAAGGATATTTCGAAAATTAGTGTCATTTTTATTGTGCTGTCTGACATCATAGATAGAAAATTTACTGGAAAGCGTGTCATTGCAACGGTTTTGAAACGGTGTAGAGATGCTTTTCACCATAATTTGCAGCATATATCAAAGAGTATTTGAAAACCATAGTTGAAAAGCAAATAACTTTTTCACGAGGAAAGTGTTCATTTAAAGAAACTCACTCCTATCCTGTGATACATAGCCATATTACGTAGTTTGTCATCTCATTGATGATACTCAGAGAGAATTTCATTCGTTATAAAAGAGGTCTTCGACACAGAAAATGTGATGGACTAATTTAAGAGGACACTTCATTACTAATCAATTTGTTAATGAAAAGACATTGAATGTATGTGTTCCGAGATATTGGCATATTCGAAGTCATTGCCCTTATAAACAGATGATCTCTGCAATGAATGGTAAACCAATGAAAGCAGAACGGTATGAGAGTAATTCTCAGAAATGTAATTACATTTAGAAATACTTCAGTGTAACGCAGCTGACGGGAACAAACACAGAACGCATGAGAGGCAGACATGAAAACACACAAACACACACACACACACGCACGCACGCACACGCACACACAAATTGGATTTTGTCCTGGGAGTTGATAAACTAGGGCTTCTGTTCAAGTGCCTTTCCAACTGCTACTACCGTTTTATACAGTGAGGTTTCAAGCACATCCATTCATCGTCGCAATGCCCTGCAACATTTTCGTTAAACGAGGACTGAATTAAAATCTTTAGGGCCATACCGGTACGAATTAGAAGATGAATATCAATCGGAAGTGAATAGCTTCGAATTTTATTGGAATTCTCCTTAATTTGTTTCGTGTTTTAATCAGTTCAACACCAACTGAAAAATACTCCTATTGGGGGCAAAAAAAAAAAAAGTTTGTTTTTAAAAGACTGACAAAAAAGTAGAGCACGAAAACCCTTACTACCAAAATCTTTGGCATTCAAACATATGCGCGCTCTTTTAACACAGAGCTTACAAACTCCTTTTGCAAGTTTCTCATAGCAGTGAACGTTCCGTAGTCTATATCTCCTTTTACTGCCACTTCTCTTTGACATTTTGTCTTGTCTTTCACTATCACTCTCATCATCATCTTCCTTATCAGAATATCCGTATCTGCCACCTTCGCCGTCTCTCTACTACTGTCATTGACCCATGATTTTGCTCTCATCGCTACCGTTTCGTTCTTTCACACAGCCTGCTGTCATTTTTTATTTGTGCTTCTCGGTTGCACAGTGGTAGAGTGTCAGACTACAAATCCAAAGGTCGCGGGTTCGATCCCCGCCAGGTCTTAGGATTTTTATCTCTCACTTTCCACTTCTTTCACCTCTGGCAGTGTTGCTCATGTGAAAAATACCGAGAAGCACCGTGGTTCGGAACCCACGTTAAACTGTAGGTCCCCCTATAACTGGCTGGGTAAGTCAGTTCGAAGGTCGGAGGAAGGCAACGGCATACCACCTCCAAGCAGGACCATGCCTAGTAAAGCACTGTGGTGTTCAAACCAATCTTCGGATTGTTAACTGCTTTACCTTTTGCTGTCATTTAAGTCACCATTGACTTCTCCCCACGCATGTCCTTGTGCTCGGTTTGGCATTCTTAGATATATGACTACACAATACAAGTTTAAAATTTGAGCCATTTGTCATAGATATTACATATATTGACGTTCTCGTTACAAAATGGCTAACATCTAGTTTTTGTAATTTTGTGTGTAAATAAGGTAACTTCGAACCTCTAGTTTACGGTAATGTCTAAAGATATCGAAAATATCATCTTAAGAACAAAAGGTAAAATTCCTACGATTTTCAATGAACCAAAGTGCAAAGGGACCATCCCCACAAATCGTAATTTTGGTACCCGAAAATTATAACTTTTTATGGTTTTCTCAGGAACTGCCTGTGATAGTGCTTTTATAAGCCACGTAAAGCTCTCAGTAATGTTCAAAAATTAACGAATTTATACAATTTTGCTTGGTGTGTATAGTTTAAACTTTTAGCGTGGATTGTAGGGCAACTGCAGCATGCATAATTTATATGGTACCACTTCATTTTGACTTGCATTCACAAGGAAGGTTTCAGTTTGGTGTTGCAAGAATATCAAAGTTTCAAAAGAAAACGATGAATCAATCCAGTAGGTGAGTACCGAGTGTAGAAGTGGCCTGAAAAAACCGCCCACACGGTGGATAATTCAGAAGCTAGAAAAGTAAAATGTTGCCAAATATTCTATAATTCTCCCTTATGTTCAATAATGATATTAAATATTCCATTTCCATGTTGTGGTTGGGATATTGGTGAGACTCTTAAGCTAGTATACTTCAGAAATTACATTAGACTAAAAGAGAAGAAAAGTGAAAAAAGAAATTGATTCAAGAGAGATGGTGAACTGTACAGTATTAACTGGAATTCATAACAATTAACAGAAAGCGGAAGCTATAAAAAGAATATATGGCTAGTGCTAAACCGAAAACGAGGAATGAGAAAGAACAGTGAATAAATACGCTGCGCTGGAATGGCTGCGCTGCCGCCGGAGTGTCGAGTCCTCCCTCGAACGTGCCTGTGTGTGTGTTTTCTCTTTAGCATAAGATAAAAGCAATTTGGTCCCTTGGGCTTATAAACAACTAAGAAACAAATTAACAGATGAGGAGTGGGAAACACGTTTATCAGTATATAACCGAAAGACACAGCGATGAACTTCACCTAAAACTTGCTAAGGTTTTAATAATTGTTGGAAGCAATACAAACGATAGAATGATACATTCACTCTGCAGCGGAGTGTGCGCTGATATGAAACTTCCTGGTAGATTAAAATTGTGTGCAGGAACCAGGACTCGAAACTGGGACCATGGCCTTTCACGGGCAAGCGCTCTACCGACTGAGCTATCCCGGCACGACTCACGATGCCGCCTCACAACTCTACTTCCGCCAGTACCTCGCCTCCTACTTTCCAAAGGCAAAGGTCCCAGTTTCGAGTCCCGGTTCCGGCACACAATTTTAATCTTCCAGGAAGTTTCAATCCAAACGATGGTTCATCAGAGCATACCACATACATCCAGTCACCAAGTGTCCTGGTTTTAATATCGGGGCATCATTTCCTTCGCCATTTTGTATTGACATCCCTTATTAAGGGTTTTAACAGCTGCAGCGCTTCCCTGAATTTTAAAGTAGCGCCGTAATGTTTCTATCGAAACAGTATAAGCCAGTTGAGTGTTGTGCAGTTACTCTGGCCTAAGTGGTTTTATGTTGTCTGGCCACAATAGTTCTTCATGCCGTCAGTCGTTGTCAGTTAACTTAGGGTGTCACTATTCCTCTTCGCGGATGATGTTCTACGTTGTTGACTCTCTTCAGGTTCACTAATCTTATTCCTGTCGTCGCTTCGCGAGATATACGTAGCAGAAAGCAACACACTGGTTGACTCTTCATGAAACGTACGGTCTTGGAACTTTGAAAGAAGCCCATATCGCGATAGAGACCATCTCACCTGCAACGTCTGCTACTGAGTTTTCCTTACGTGCTTGGGAAAATGCGCTCCACATTTAGACTAATGGATCACATTCTAAAGAGGGCGTTGGAAGCGCTTATTACGACGAACATACACAATACAATGAAAAATTCCAGCTTCTGTACTTACAGCAGAGCTGACTGCAGTACTAGAGGGACTCAAGTATGCTGGCAGGATAGATCATAATACAACCATTATATCAGACTCGCGATCAGCACTGTTGCTCATACAGAATCGTGTTATATAATACCAACAACTACCTGGTGTACCAGATATTAGACCACATTGAAGTCTTACAGCGTTGTAATAAGAAAATCATTATTGTATGGGTCAAGGCACATCACAGTATTAAGGGCAACGAAATTGTCGTTTATCTGGTCTAGGATGCCATTCATCATGGGAAGAAATTTTACCATTATGTTCCTTATACAGACCTTCTACGCGACGTACGGCAACAGGTCAAAACCTTATCGAACAATAAGTGGCAACTATCAAACAAACTGAGAGGAAAGCATTCAGCCATGTATTCCTGCTCGTCCGTGGTATTCTCTCGGCCTGTTCAATAGAAAATTTTTAGTCACAATGTTTCGCCTTCGATTTGACCATGGGCGGTTCAGGCAACATTTGTGCCGACTGAATCTCATTGTCTCGCCCCTGTGTGTGGCGCGGAGGAGGATGTTGATCACATTGTTTTCGGATGTTCACAAAGATACGATGCAACAACTAAATTTTTACAGTACTTGGTGGAAAACAGATATCACCTAACTACTAGTGTAAAGACGTTACTGGCAACACAAGATATATCAAAGTACAAACATTAATATCGGTTTTTGGCAACTGAGTTCATAAAGATATAATTTTTTTCTTTAATTAATTTATGTTTTGTAACTTTAATGTAATTTATAAATGAGAATTGTGCTTGTCTAAAACAGTTAATTGTATTCAAATATGTATTAAAGATTGGCTGAATGGGTTATGCCCGAAGTCCATAATAAAAGAAAAGAAGAAAACAACCCTACACTGATGGGCAATAATCAAGAAGGTGCAGTGGTATCACACTGGACTCGCATTCGGGAGAACGATGCTTCAAATCCATCTCCAGCCATCCAGATTTAGGTCTTCCGTGATTTCCTTAAATCACTTCAGGAAAATGCCGGGATGGCTCCTTCGAAAGGGCACGGCCGATTTCATTTCCCATCCTTAGCCAAATATCCTAGCGTGAGCTCCGTCTCTAAAAACCACGTTGTCGACGGGACGTTAAACCCTAAGTTTCCTTCTTTTCTTCCAATACTCAAGCGCTGGCGGAACGAGTTTGTAACCTACCTTCCTTTGTTGACGGACTACACTTCCTGAGGATTCTTCCAATGAAGCTCATCCTGTCATATTTCTTACCCTTGACTGATTTTATTTGTCGTTCTACTTCAAATAGCCCCTTATGTCTACTCCCAGATATTTATGCAAGTAATTACTTCCAATGTTTGTCCCTATGTAGCTTAGTTCTATAATAACGGAAACGCAGCACTTTATTCTTTATGTTGAGGCACAATTGCCATTTGATGAAATACATCTTTAACCATCAGCTGTTTGTTAAATCCTTAAAAAATGACTAGTTTCATCAAGATGATGGTCCACGACAGAAACTAGCCGATTTATAAGGATATAATCAACAGCTGGTGGTTAAAGATACTTTTATTAAATATAGTACGGCTATTAACTCTCACTTTACAGAAACACTCAATTGTCATTCCCTAAATATTGCGTTAATATGCTTCAGATCATCCTGCATTTCGCTATCCGGTTTCACAAATGCAACTTCTCGACAAACTACAGCATCATCCGCAAGAAGCCTCATTGAACTTGTTACGTACGAGGTCATTCATATATATTCTGGAAAGAAATTATTCCACATCACCCCCCTGGGGCGCGTCTGAGATCACATTAACGTCTGTAGACTTCTCTCCATTGTGAATGACATGCTGCTTTCTGTTAGCTAGAAATGCCTCAATCCAGTCACGTCTGAAAAATAAAGTTGACTGGAAGTGCAGACTGGCTAAGTAGGAGTGACTTGAGGAGAAATGTAAGACCATAGAACATTGTATAACTAGGGGGAAGATAGATACCGTCTACAGGAAAATACAAGAGACATTTGGAGACAAGAAAAGCAGCGGTATGAATATCAAGAACTCACATGGTAAACCAGTACTAAGCAAAGAAGGGAAAGGTCAAAGGTGGAAGGAATATATATGTTACAGGCCAAACCCGATTTTAGGATGAACTAGTTTCGCCTAGGCCAAACCAGTTCTCCCTACACGCTATAGGACAAACCAGTTTAGCCTAGTCCAAACTAGTTCATCCTGCTACCGATAGGACAAACCAGTGTAGCCTAGGCCAAACTAGTTCATCCTGTTAACGATAGGAGAAATCAGTTAAGCCTAGGTCGAATCAGTTGATCCTAGTTAGAATTTACATGCCTTAGGACAAACAGATACGACCTAGTCTGAACTAATTTCGCCTACTTTGTATTTTCTATAAGTTTTTCAAAGCAAATTGAATAAAGGAATAGAAATAGAATAGTCAATGTGATTTATAAAAGTTATTTATTAACGAATCAGTAATTTCACATATTATCAACTAACAGTATATTCATCCACATACATCACTTTATCTCAAATTTGCTTATTTACTTATTTTTGCAAGGTTTACTCTGGTGGCACTAACAATTACACAGTACTTTGTTTTTCTTACAAATGCATTTGTTTGTTGTACAGTCTTCCCTGCAGCTGCATTTCGCGAAGCCTTGCCCTGATCCAACAGAATGTTTTGTGGCTGCAGTCATGAAAGATATTGCAATATCCTGGTTAATATCTCCCACATCTAAAAACTTCTGAATGCAGACGACGAAATCAGTGCTAAAATAAAAAAGTTAAAACAAATGCTTTATTTTTTTAACAGAGAAGTATGGTAAATCGTAGTAAAATTATACCTGCAATAATGTTCTTCAAGTACGCCATGTTTGGTGCCAACTTTGTAAAGACCGTCATCAGTTTTTCGAAGTATTACTCCAATTACGTTTCGAAGGTCACCTCTGCCTTTGTCTACATCTGTTTACGTTGTATCCAATGTTAGCTGGTGGATGGGATTTGTCAGTTGAAGCTTTCATTCTTTTTGTAAATTTTCTGTCGCCTTTCTTCTAAAATTTTCAATGTCGTTTGTGTCAATTTTCACATTGTCAACGACGTCACTGTGTTCGTATTGTTCAGTTTTGGTGCATCTTTAGGTCATCTTCATCCTGAATATCATTAATGATTTTTTGAGGCAACGAGGAAAGTCCTACTCTAGGTTCGATTCCGAACATTGCTTTGTAAGGTGATTGTTTTATGCCAGAGTGGTATGCTCGATTTTTCATGAATTGGACATACCTTAATCCTTCCGACCGCTTCGTCGTATTGTTGTCCTTTAACCAAGAACTTAACATATTTTTAATGTCTTGGTTGCCACGTTGAACAGAACAATGACTTCGGCTGTGCCTTGGTTTTCCATGCACAATTTTCAGTTCCGACCAAAGATTTGGGAGTTCTTTTATAACATTATTGACAAATTCTCTGCTATTATCAGATTGAAGAGTGCACGACGCCTCTACAGTTAGGAAGATGTCATTCAAGTGATAAGCCACTTCTTCAGCCCTCAAAGAAGAACAAATTTTGAGATGGTCTTGGTAGACTAGAATAAATTTAACATTCTCGTCTGGTTGTGTTTGGAAATCAATCAAATCGACTTGGCATCTGCTATTCATTTCCGAATGAAGAATTGGCTTCGAAACACTTCCCTTCTTGGTCTTATTTTGTTGACAAACATCACACATTGATAAATAGAGGACTATCATTTCCTTTCTGATATTGGCATATTATTTTGATGTCTCGGCTAACATCATATCACGACCATCATGACCCACAGTTAAGTGAGCTGTGTCAATCACATCATAAAGTTCATCAGCTGGAAGATATATTTCCTTCACACCGTGAAATGAGTTTTTGCACATCACCAATTTTCAAAACAGCAAATTGTTGCAGTCTTCTTCCTGTAATGATGCTCTTTTTTCCAACTTTTCGGCGTCTTCTACTTGCTTAACCAATCCGTATATTCGTCTGCTGATAACACATTATAATGAGAAGACTTTTTGTTTTCACTCTGCAAAATTTCCTCCAAAAACATTTCTCTCCATAGCTTTTGATTGGCTTGTCTACTACACGAAGGCACATCCATGATAAAAAGCCTCGCAATTATACAAGGATTATAATAAACTCTTTTAAACGCAACCAGCAACTTAACACGCTCACTCGTCAAAATGTTCAAATGTCTGTAAATCTGTCGGACCAAACTGCGTGGTCATCAGTCCGTAGCTTACAAACTACTTAAATCTAGGTAAACTAATCTAGGGACAAACACACACACCCATGCCCCAGGGAGGACTCGAACCTCCACGGCGAGCAACTGCACGCTACTCCACCGCGGCGCTGACTCGATGCAAACTAACGAACAGAGCGAACGAAGAGTGGTTGAAGGGCGCGATGGCCAGGAGAGAGATGATTCGGGTATTCCCTATTCGTGCAGGCAGCGAGCCAGCGATGATTTGGGGATTTCTCGTTCGCACAGGCAGCGACATTCGTTCCGACTAGGCAAAATTAGTTGAGACTAGGATAGGGTGACCAGATATTTCTACCAACAACCGGTTCGAAGGAATGGCAATTTGGTTTCTATACTGCCAAACACCAGTTAGTATTCCGCTTCAGAAAAGTCTGAAAAGTCTCTTGGTTTTTCAACACGCATGAAAGGTATGTGGAAATACTGAAGCATCTTGTTGACTCACGTTATTTCATAATGTATGGGACAGTGAATAAAATACGGGACACTCTACTTCCCGTATTTATTTTGTTGGGACAAGAGGAGACTTAAGCTAAATAAGGAACGATTCCGTAAAATATGGGACATCTGGACACCCTAGACTAGGACGCACCAGTTTGTCCCTAACTAGAATAAACCGATTCGACCTAGGCTACACTGGTTTCTCCTATCGTTAACAGGATGAACTAGTTTGGCCTAGGCTACACTGGTTTGTCCTATCGGTAACAGGATGAACTAATTTGGCCTAGGCTAAACTGGTTTGTCCTATCGCATGTAGGGAGAACTGGTTTGACCTAGGCGAAACTAGTTCATCCTAAAATCTGGTTTGGCCTGTAACATAGACAAGGCCAGTACAAATGAAATAAACTTGAAGGCAGTATTCTAGAAATGGAAGACGAAGGATATACTATAATGCGAGATCAATTTGCAGAGCACAAAAAGATATGAGTAGAAACAAGGCCTCTGGTGTAGATAATGTTCCGTCTGAACTGCTATCATTGTTAGGAGGGCCAGTCGTGTAGAAATTGTTCCACCTGGTATGCAAGATGTATGAGGCAGGGGAAATACCCTCAGACTTCAAAAATAATACAGTGATTCCAATACCTAAGAAAGCAAGTAAAGACAAATTTGAAAATTACAGTACTATCAGTTTAATAAGACATGGATGCAAAATACTAACACGAATTATTTACAGACGAATGGAAAAACTGGTGTAATCCGACCTTGGGGAAGATCATTTTGGATTTAGCAGATCATTTTTGGATTAGATCACGCGAGGCGATACTCACATTACGACCTATCTTAGAAGATAGATTAAGGACAGGGAAATTTACGTTTTTAGCATTCGTGGAGAAAGCTTTTGACAATTTTGACTGCAATTAACTTTTTTTCAGATTCTGAAGGTAGCAGGGGTGAAATGTAGGGAGCGGAGAGCTGTATTGAACGTTTACATAAACCGACAGCAATTATTACAGTCGAAGGGCATGAAAGTCGCAACGGTTTAGAAGAGAGGAAGACAGGGTTGTAGCCTTTCTCCAATGTTGTTCAATCTGTACATTGAGCACGCTGTGAAGGAATGCAAGGAGAAATTTTTAGCGGGAATTAAACTCAAGGCAGAGGGAATAAAAACCTTGCGGTTTTGCTGACGCCGTCAGAGACAGCGAAGGACATGAAAGAACAATTAAACGCAATGGACAATGTCTTGAAAGGAAGATATAAGATGAACATTAACGAGAATAATAGAATGTAGTGCCAGAAAATCAGGCGATGCTAAAGGAATTCGATTAGGTAATGAGACAATAAAAGTAGTATATGAGTTTTGTTTTGTTGTTTGGGTAGCAAAGTAACTTCTCATGGCCGAAATAAAGAAGATATAAAATGCAGAATGAATATGGGAAGAAAAGCCTTTCTGAAGAAGCGAAATTTGTTGACATCCATAATTAGTTTAAATGTTAGGGAGACCTTTCTGAATGCATTTGTTTGGAGTGTAGCATTGTATGGGAATGAAATGTATACGATATAGATTTCAGACGAAAAGATGATAGAAGCTTTGAAAGTGGTGCTACAAACCGATGATGAAGATTATATGGGTAGCTCACGTAACTAAAGAGGAAATGCTCAACAAAATTGGGGAGAAAAGGAGTTTCTGGCGTATCCAATCGTCAACTTAACATTAGAAGGAAGTTGTGGGGTAAAAGTCGTAGAGGGAGACAAAGGGACGAATACAGTAAGCAGATTGAAAAGGATGTAAGTTGTCGTACGTATTCTCGGATCTAGAGGCTTTCACAGGACAGGTAGCTGCATCAAACCAGTCTGTGGACCGAAGACCACACCATCAGTTGGTATGATGTTCCATGTACATGTACCTTGTTCCTCAGCGACGGTATGGAACGGCGTTGAATTCTAGTTAGAAATAATAATAAAAATGTGTCATCTCGAAACGGTCCACCGTTTTTTATAAGTATCAGTTGCTTTGTTATGCTACTAATTCCATATAACCCGTCAGCGTTCCCAAAAGGTGCTTCAACTGCCGTAACTCAAAAGAGTAATGTTTTGAAAAATGACGATGTTCTGAAGGATAGGCCCTCTCGGAAATTTGCTATATCTTTTCAAGGGATCGGCCTTCACCAACATTCACAGCCAAACTATGTCTGAACTTGTTATCTGATGTGACGTAATGATTTTAAAACGGCTTTATCATTATTATTATTATCAGCAGTAATTTTTTTTAATTTTTTAAATTAAACGTTTCCAAAAACATACACTGGTCAAAACATTACGGGATCAGTTGAGATTTTCTGAAGTATTGTCACCAGCAGAATAAACTAAAATTGTCGACACCTTTCTGTCGGGTCTATGTCACCGGATTCTGTTCACAGTTCTGTTCAGTCCGACAACCGCCGTTCCCTCATCTGAAGAGAACGTGGAAAAGTCCTGTTTATGTACAGAAAACATCACCATATGATGGTGTTGGTTGAATGCTATGGGCAAGAGTTAGTAAATAAGGACGTACGGATCTTAATGTCCTTCAGAGTGTAGCTTTTACTGGTCATAATTATAAAGACCAGATCCTTGGCCATTTTTGTTGTGCTCTAAGCTGTTGCCATAGTAGATGGTTTCCTTCTGGTGCACGACAAGGCTTGTCCCTACACAGCTTCATTAGTGGACAACGTGATTGAATTTGAGGGACTAATGGAGTGGCCGACTTGTTCACATAACTTAAACCCGATTGAGCATCATGCACTGGGCAGACGCATTGCAGGCAGACCAACAGCAACCAAATGGGTTGCAGAGTTGGATGTAGCACTCATGGAAGAATGGCCAAATGTCCCTCAAGAGGATAGATTGATAACCTCGTATTGTAAATGCCATGAAGGTGTGCAATTGTACTAGCCATCCGATCACGCACCAGAAGGTTTTTTTTTTTCACTATTATGGTAGTCCCAAGGTGTCTCGCTCTAAGTAAACGCCATGTAAATTTCAAGTAAAGAGTTCATAAAGCAAAATATGGTACTGTATCATACACAAATTAAAACTGCAACAAAAATATAAATAAAATACGTTGCAATATGTACATTGTGTATAAAATCTCACATGATCCCCTAATCGTTTTGAGTAGAGTACATCAACGCGAATTAGCAACAAATGTTGTAAATTCATTCTGAATAGATTGATAATAGCCAACGGAATAGCCATATTGTTAACTTGTATAAAAATATGAGTGGTGGCGTTGTAACGATACACTAGATTTTTTTTATCAGCGATGCTTACGCTCCGGTTCCCTCAAGCTCGCAATAAAACTGCCTTAATTTCGTTCATCATTTTTTTACTTCCGGACAAGCGAGACGACGGAACCGCGATCGTAGTTTTGATCACTGTCTGGTCTATGTTCGATGTGTACAGACGTCTTTCATTCATGTATACATTCAACGTAAGTAATTGTGATTCAAGTTGTTGTTAAAATATATTACTTAAATTTCAAATCATCCCCTCTCTTTGGCTATTATTTTAATGAATCCCTCCACGTCAAATATTTATTTTCTAATGTTTTCAGCTCCTCGACGTCCGTAATAGTTTAATTGTCAGACGCCATTACGATCACTCAGTATTAGTCATTCTTATACGATACTTTGCTTGATTAAAGAACCAGCGACCTATTAAAAAAAATACGCTGCCCGATAATTTATTCCTCTTTCTATCATTACCATTAACTTCATGTTGCATCCACGCTCATAAGCAATGAAAAGCAAAGTGAACTGTGAGCATTAGTCTAGTACGGAAAGTATCTCGAATAATCTCATATTAAATAAGAAAAGATCAACATATTCAGATTCTACAGTACGAAGCATAGGATCCAGCTAGATGCTTTCCATAAGTCTTATAACGTGCCCTTGCTTTGTGTGGTGTCCGACTTTAACATTCAACCTGCAGTGTATTTGGCTTAATGTTTATAAATGTTAAATTGTGCTATGTTTTAACTACATTATTCCAAATTCAAAATGTCGATACAACCAATCGTTTGTCCAAATTAAATCGCGGAATAAATTTCAACAACTTGTGGCATAATACGAAAGCAAGGGTAACTTTATAGCGTTATTACAGATTAGGAGTTGTTGAAACGCGAGTCTTGACGCCTGTCGATTCGGCTACTTGGCCAACAGACTCGAGTTTGTCTTATGCTTACGTGAGAAATAGTCTTATTTTATCTATTAATTTGACATGACGATTCATTTCGGTTACGTATTTTTTAACAGGTTGACCATGGATTTTTACTCATTTTTACACTTCTAGAACAAATCCTTTATTTTACTTGTCCTGATAAGGGTAGATGTTTTAAACCCTTCTACGCATAGATGTTGATATAAATTATTGAAACCGGTTGCTGTTGTTCTTGTTGTGGTCTTCAGTCCGCAGACTTGTTTTATCCAGCTCTCCATGCTACCCTGTCCTGTGCAAGTCTTTTCATTTCAGAATAAGGCAGCCTACATTCTTTTGAATCCCTCAGTCTCCCTCTACGATTTTTAAACCCACACATTTCCTTCTAATGCCAAGTTGACTATTCATCGATACCTTAGAGTGTGTCCCACCAATCTATCACTTCTCTTAGGATACTCCAAAAAATTCTTTGCACCCAATTCTGTTAAGCACCTCCTCATTAGATACGTGATCTACCCATCTAATCTTCATCATTCGTCTGTAGCACCGCAGATTTCAAAAGCTTCTATCATCTTGTTGTCTGAAATCCTTATCGTCCGTGTTTCACTCCCCTACAATGCTCCAGACTAATGGTTTCAGAAAGGAAGTTATACAATGAAGGATAACCTGATTTGTGATATTTTTGTATATTGTATTTATAATAAGAGATGTTTCGTCCTGTTGTATTATATTGCAACACACTGTACTTATTTAATTTGGATATTTAGGGTTCGTATTATATGTTGCCATTCTAATAATTCAATGGAAAAGGAAGTGAATACTCTACAGTATTACAATGACTGTCTGGATGTTTTTAAACCCAAATTCAATACAAATAATGAAAATTGTCAGTTAGTTTATGATTATAATTATAATTCATTGTGACAAATATAGATGTGGCACATCATTGGATATAATACATATCGAATCATACCCCCATCCAGCTGCCTCCGTTATAAATATTTGTGGCTTATTGCATCAGTCCATCTGCAGTTCTTGATGTGATGACACAGTGCATGGACGTGTGGGACAGGAAAGCACAGGGTATTGAACGATATGACGTTGAGGCGTATTTGACTGGTGATGTGCGTACCATTTATAGCTTGCTACTGTGGTGTCAGCTCATCTGATACATGTCTTGTCTTGCCTGAGCAATTAAGGTATAAACGTCACAAAGACTTCTGTTTAAAATCTATATATTATGTAGCTGACATGGATAACATTTAGATTAAATAATGTACCGCATTTATTGTACAGTTAGGCACTGTTTATTCACTGTATTATTGTGTTTTCATTGTTAAATATTTGATAATTAGTCTTTAAAGAGTCGAATCTAGTCCTCAACTTGAAATCAATGTATACAGCGATCTATGGCAAATAAAGACCTCATAAGAGATACATAAGCTTTGCATTCAAGATCGCCTTCTGTATAAAAACTTGAATAAGAAATAGTTTAAGAGAAAACGACGAGAATGAAAACTGGATACTCAAAAAAGGAAATGTAACATAATAAGAAAACGATCTATTGACCAAAGGTCAACACGGATTTAAAAAATATCGTTCATGCGAAACACAACTAGCTCTTTAATCACACGAAGTGATGACTGCTATTGACAAGGGTTCGCAAATCGTTTCCGTATTTCTTGACACCGTACCTCACAAACGGCTTTAATCAAATTGCGTGGTTATGGTACATCGCCCCAAATTTGCGATTGGATGGGTGATTTCCTGTCAAAGAGGACACAGTTTGTAGTGATGGATGGAAAGGCATCGACTAAAACAGAGGTGATATCGGGTGTTCCACAGGGTATTGTTATTGGTCCTCTGCTGTTCCTTATTTACATAAACGATTTAGGAGAAAATCTAAGTAGCTCTCTTAGGTTGTTTGCAGATGACGCCGTCATTTGCCGTCTAGTCAACTGAAGATCAAAACCAACTGCAGAACGATCTGAATAAGATATCACTACGGTGTAAAAATTGGCAATTGACTCTAAATAATGAGAATTGTGAAGTCGTCCACATGAGTAAGAAAAGAAAGTCGTTAAACTTTGTTTACAAGATAAATCAATCAAAATTGAAGCCCGCAAACTCCACTAAATGCGTAGGAATCACTATTACTGCAGACTTAAAATTGGAAAGAACATGTAGATAATGTCGTCGTAAGGGCGAAACAGACAGCGTCTTATTGGCAGAACCCTAAAAACATGGCAACAGAACTACTAAAGAAACTGCATAGTCGGCCGCGGTGGCCGAGGGGACTGAGGCGCTGCAGTCACGGTCTACACGGCCACTACGGCCGGGGGTTCGAATTCTCCCTCGGGCATGGATATTTGTACCGTCCTTAGGATAAGCTAGTTGATAAGTAGTTTGTAAGTTTTGAAACTGCATACACTACGATTGTCCGTCCTTTTTTGGAGTATTGTTGCCCGGAGTCGGATCCCTATCAGGTGGGTTTGACGGAGGAGATCGTAAGAGTCCAAAGAAGGGCAGCTCGTTTCGTATTGTCACGATACAGGGGAGAGAGCGTCACGGAAATGATGCAGAATCTGGGATGGGAATCATTACAACAACGGCGCTTATCTCTGCGGCGTGGGCTACTTCCGAAACTCCAGTCCCCAACATTCTCCTCTGAATGCGAAAATATGTTGTTGACTCCCACTTATATAGGTAGAAATGATCATCAGAGTAAGATACAAGAAATCAGAGCTCGAACGGAGAGATTCAGGTGTTCTTTCTTCCTGCGCGCTATTCGAGAATGGAATGGGAGATAAATAGTATAATGGTGGTTCGATGAACGCTCTACCAGGCACTTAAATGTGATTTGCAGAGTGTCCCGTGTGGATGTAGATATGAAACGCCTTAGCAAATGAAAACATAGTGAAATATAAACATTTATAATACGAACAAGTTGTCAACATCAGATATCATACCATTCTAAATGATAATGCGTTATTAAATAACAGGCAAATGCTGAGAGATACAATAACGTACAAGTGTTTTTTTGGGGGCTGTATACGGGTTTACCCTGTGCTGCGACACGGAAGATAGTGTTACAGCTCCGCCGTATATGGAAACAGAGCTGTTACCACCGAGTCGGGCGGCGGAGCGAGAAGGCGGCGGCGGGCGGGCTGATATGCAGAAAACGGCAGACGAGCAGCGAACCCATAAACTGGGGCTCGTTCGGAGGGCGCGCGATCCCACGCGACGCACGGCGGGGATTTGGGCGTCGCGACGCCGCGGCTGAAGGCAGGGCGTGCAAGTGACGGCGGCGAACGCGCGGGACGCTCTGCAGTCGGCGCGGAGATGAAGACGGCGGTGGTGGGGGCGGTGATGAAAGTGCCGCCGGCGAAACACGCGAAACGGGCATAGGTGGGGGTGAGGTTGAGACGTGACGGAAGGTGGCGGCTGGCGAGGCACGGAAGCGTGGCCGCGTCTGGCTGCGCTCATGGCACGGCACAGGGGGGTAGCGAGTCCAGGCGGCGATGGCAGCGTTTGAAATAGACTTGCGCATAATAGTCCATTAGATTTCGGGAATGCAGCCGCGTAAAATTCACTTCTTCTGATATTTCGGCCGCGTACCTTCCGGCCATCTTCAGAGTGAGTCGAAGACTGTCGACGAGGTGACGGGAGCGGCCTTATAAGCCTGATCGCGGTGGCAATGCGCGTGCGCGTCACAGATGCTGGTTTACTGCATATCGAAGTACTCACACGCGTGCGCCCCCCGTGGCGGAAGCGCTCCGGTGTTCACTTATCGATATATGCTCGGCAGCGGCAACACCTTCACGTCTTCGCTGTGATTTCA
Organism: Locusta migratoria; assembly: GCA_026315105.1. Lineage (NCBI taxonomy): Eukaryota > Metazoa > Arthropoda > Insecta > Orthoptera > Acrididae > Locusta > Locusta migratoria. The sequence continues at coordinate 130,516,569 of CM048750.1, read as the reverse complement.
ATACTCCAAGTGCAAGGTTCCAAGCTTTATCTCTAATTAATAATTGTTGGCCAGTCTAATTTCAACAACTTCCTTAAATATAGCATCCCAAAATGAAGATATGGGTGTCAAAATCTTCACATCCCTTTAGTTCATGGAATGGCCAGTTTCTATGCAATGTTCAGCCACAGCTGACTTATCTCGCTGTAATGGGCGAGTATATCTTCTGTGTTCAACGCATCTCTCGTGGACAGTGCGTATTGTCTGGCCTATATATGAATTATCACAATTTCCGCAAGGGATCTGGTACACACCTGACTTGCGAAGCAACAAATCCCACCAATTGTGATAATTCATATATAGGCCAGACTGTTCACGAGAGATGCGTTGAACGCAGAAGATATACTCGCCCATTACAGCCCGACAAGTCAGCTGTGGCTGAACATTGCCTAGAAACTGGCCATTCCATGAACTATAGCGATGTGAAGATTTTGACACCCATATCTTCGTTTTGGGATGCTATATTTAAGGAAGCTGTTGAAATTAGACTGGCCAACAACTTATTAAATGGAGATAAAGCTTGGAACCTTGCACTTGGAGTATTGAAATCACAGAGAAGACGTGAAGATGTTGCCGCCGCCGAGCATATATCGATAAGTGAATACCGGAGAGCTTCCGCCACGGGGGTGTGGGGGGGCGCACGCGTGTGAGTACTTCGATATGCAGTATACCAGCATCTGTGACGCGCACGCGCATTGCCATCGCGATCAGGCTTATAAGGCCGCGCCCGGCACCTCGTCGACAGTCTTCGACTCACTCTGAAGATTGCCGGAAGGTACGCGGCCGAAATATCAGCAGAAGGAGTGAATTTTACGCGGCTGCATTCCCGACTAATCTAATAGACTATACATTGCGCCGTGAAAAGTTGAAAATTGCGCATAATAGTTCGTGACCGGGAGCGCTCACTTTAGTTCGCGGCTCTGTCGCGAACTAGATTGTTCTTTTTGTTCGTCCGCTCCCAGTGACGGATGAGCGGCGTGGTCTGCCATGCAGGTAGAGGGAGAACCTCCGTGAACCTGACACCCGACTTAAAGAAATTGTTTTTTACTTTATACAATCTTAAAGAGCTTCGTTTGTAGTGGATTGTAGTTCCATAATTTATGTTTGTAGTTTTTCGAAAAAAAAAAAAAAAATGGGTATCTCAAAAAATAGCCAGCACCCCACTTTTAAGAAATTCAATTCTAAGGGATGATATGTGTAGAAAATCGTTTGTAGTGGTTTGTAGTGAACGAATTTTCGTTTGTAGTAACTTGTATATGCCACCAAATCTGTTCGAAACGCAAGGCGCGAGGCCCATACTGCTGTGCTCTGCACCCACTGGCAGCACCCCACTTTCAAGAAATTTAATTCTAATGCTTGATATGTGTAGGAATTATATTTCTTGAAAGTGGGGTGCTGCCAGTGGGTGCAGTGCACAGCAGTATAGGCCTCGTGCCTTGCATTTCGAACAGATATGGTGGGATATACAAGTTACTATAAACGAAAATTCGTTCACTACATACCTCTATATACTATTTCCTACACGTATCATCCATTAGAATTAAATTTCTTGAATGTGGGGTGCTGCCAGTGGATGCAGTGCACAGCTGTATTGGCCTCGCGCCTTCTATTTTGAACACGTTTTGTGGGATATACAAGTTACTACAAACGAAAATTCGGTAACTACAAACCACTACAAACGATTCCCCACACATATCATCCATTAGAATTTTATTTCGTAAAAGTGGGGTGATTGCTATTTTTTGAGTGACTCATATATATTTTTCGAAAAACTACAAACATAAATTTTGGTACTACAATCCACTACAAACGAAGCTCTTTAACATCGTATAAAGTAAAAAGCGATTTCGTTAAGTGGGGTGCCAGGTAGAGGGAGAAGTTCCCCCACCTAGCTGCTCCATGCGCTTGCTGCTCGAGCCGCTAACGATATCACGCAGACCAAAAGAAACAGTTCGTGGATAATTTCTTGCGTTTAAGTTCAGAGTTATCTATATATCTTGGCATTATGGAATTTATTAGATATTTCAGAGTGCAGAATACTTCAAAACAGAAATTTTGTAGTACTGAAGTATGTAATCTAGCAGGCAGACTATCACCTTGAAATGGCTCTCATCAGCAGAAAGTAAACATGTGATTTTTAATTCTGCTGCGCGCCCTCTCTCTATTGCCCGTCGGTCTTCGGAAAAGAATCCAACGAACTAAGAAGCGAGATACGTTTGGCATAATAGTTCGCGATCGGTAACGTTTGTTTTAGTTTGCGACCTATTGCACATATTTTAGTTCGCGACCGATCGCGCATTTTTTAGTTCGCGACCGATCGCGCGTATTTTAGATTGCGACCGATGGCGCATATTTTAGTTTGCGACCGGTAACTCTCCTTTTAGTTCGCACTCGGCCGCGAAGTAGGTCGCTCTTTATAGTTCATCCGCTCTTTTTGGCTTTTCCTACCGCTACTAAAAGAGCTCTTTCGTTTGCTATGTCAGCTGTTATATATAATGATGTATAATTTCTCGCATATAAATGCAAACAATGTTAAGTTTTGATTTATCTTTACAGTATGGAATGAGGGTTATATTTAGAAACTGCTGAATACCTTAGAAAAGAAAATTTGTGGCAATGAACTATGAAACTACAGCTGAGCTGCATCTCAGCTCGAAATGACCGTAAATGGCAGAAGGGAATCACGCGATTCTGCGCGCTTTCGCGTCCTTCCTCTGTTCCTCGTCGGTCTTCGGAATAGGAGTGGACTTACTAAGAGTCGAAGGATCTGCGAACTAGTTCGCATAGTTCGCCTGTGGGAGCGCTCTTCCGAACTAGTTCGTTCGCGAACTACACAAGACTAATCTGAATTACCTGGTAGGAATGTGATGGTGAAATGTCTCAGCGTGTAAGTCGAACACTGCATGCAAATAGAACTGTGAACACTCACATAAAGGCAACTACTAAAAAAAATTTATAAATTTGGAAAAAAAACTACCAGGT